>CM025856.1:17617756-17765270 GCA_003952965.2 Morella rubra | reverse complement strand
CAGTTCTATAGCAAATAATTTAGTGTTATTGACCTCTCCCACTGAATGCAGGTGGTCTCTAATCGCCAGTCACTTGCCTGGAAGAACGGACAACGAAATAAAGAATTACTGGAACTCTAACCTGAGTAGAAAGGTTCTTACTTTCAAGAGGACTTCCACTCATGACACCCCTCCAACGATTGTGGACTCAGCCAAGGCCGACATTCCTCTTAAGCGTAGGGCCGGGAGAACCAGTCGATGGGCCATGAAGAGGAACAAGAAGTACATCCAGAAGGATGTAGGGATTCCAACGACGAAACCTGAAGACACCGTGAATCGAGCTGAAGCAATCCCGTTGCCCCCAACACCAGCCTCAAAAGAGAGCTTGTCCATCGCCAAAGACGATTACTTGGTTTTGAATGCAAACGCTGCTGAGAAGGAAAGGGAGAGCCTGTGTTTGGGCATTGATGAGGGGAAGACATCTGAGAACCATATGTCGTACCCTAGTGATCATCAGAAAGAGAATGAAACTTTAGGACCATATCAATATGACCAGGAAGTCATTGATGGTGGGTTGTTGTGTTTTGATGACCTTGTGGACAATGGTTTGCTGGATCCAAGTGGGCTCTTGGCTTTAAATGAGGGCAGAGAGAATCATGATGCCATGGGCTTAAGCGAGGGGAAAAACAGTACTGGATTTATGTGTGCAGATCAGGTGGCAACCAGTCATGAAGACCTGGAGATCAGTGCTAATCTCAATTCAAATGGAGATAGCGGGGACTGGATTTCTTGCTCCTCAATGACTTCTGGTTTGGACGATGGGGTTGATAATTGGGAATGGGAGAGCGTTGTACGAGAGAACGAGATGGCGCTTGGAAAAGAGGACATGTTATCCTGGTTGTGGGAAAGCGATAATTGGGAAGGAGATGGTTCTAATCTTGCAGATATAGATGCCGACAAGCAGGATGCGATGGTTGCTTGGCTTCTTTCCTGAAACTCTCTCTTTCTTAGTTTTATTGTAAAATTTTATAAAATTTTAACAAAATTTTACTTTAACATATATATTTAAAATTTTATTTTTATTTTATTATTCATTCACCAATTTTAATATATCTCTTTTTTTTTTAACCAAACGCTATATAAATGTTGATCGAGGTTGAGGTGGTTCTCTTTTTGGTTTTTTCTTTGCGAGAGCTGTTAGACCATCATGTCTTACCCCGTCGGTGAACTTCGTGGCCCCTCCCCTCGTCTGAGTTTTCCGTGTCTGCAAGTAACAATCCGTCATGAATGTTCGTTTAGTCTTCTGAGGTTGATTAGTGGTGGATATTCTTTTGTACTCCGTATTAGGTGCCCAGAAAAGTTTAATGCACAAATAAAAAAAGACACCAACCAATATGTGCGGAGAAAGGTTTAATGCACCAAAATCTTTTTTCCCTGAAAACGGGATACGCACGTAACTTATATACAATATTTAATGATGTTCAAGAAAAATTTTGCATATGCATCATGCATATGACTTTTTTTTGGCATCTCTTCTATATGACTTTCAAAACCGTCGTAATCATTTCGAATAGAAAAGATAAGCCTGTAGGGCTTTAAATGGTCTATGGAGGCTGCATAACCATTTGAATCTTTTCTTCTCTATCTTTTATTCTTGCTCTTAACATTTTGATTCTTTTGTATTTTCAAGCCACGACCACTGGTGTCCGTGGCCTTCGCATTGTACGAATTCCGTCTCTTTTTCGAGTATTTTAAGGGGTCTTCTTTCCTCAAACAGCCAGCACGGTATTCAACTCTTGTATCTTGCAAATCAAAATTTTAGTTTGCAAATATAATTAATTAACTCAAAATTTTGGTAAAATAAATTAATTTTAAAATAATCTTTTTTCCCGTCAAATCACATCTTCTCTTCATAATACACATAACAAATTTACTCATATAATTTCTCTTCACTTTTTCATAAAAAAATTTCATAAAAATTCTACATTTTTACTTGGCTTTCTCTCATAAGATTCAATAAAATTCTAATTTATCTCAATTTTTATAATATTATCAAAAAATTTATAAAATTATACTTTGCAAATATGACTCGAAATCGAATCAGCATACGGCTTTTTGGTTGACAGGCTGGCGACCTAGCTGATGCATAAACTAACTAACCATGTAAACATATGCAATATCAGTAATAAACAGTTCTCATTCAACCATTGTATTAATGAGTTTTATTTACTATTTAAATCTAATTTTGTAGTCCATTAATGTGGTAATTGAATGAGAATTGTTTGTTCAAACATATAATTTTTTTTTTACTTATGGGATTGAATCCAAACTCAACTTTGTAAATATTAGATAATATAATCCAAATAATAAAATTTTAATCTTTCTATCAGCTTAAGCATTAGGGATGAGTGGTAGATTCATATGGCATCAGAATCAAGGTCCTAAAATTACATGCCAAATATTTGGGATGGCCAATAGAAAAAAATTTCATCGATCTCTCTTCCTCTATGGAAAAACTCTTATTCCTGTTTGTTTTATGGGAGCCAACAATAACCTTTTGACTCGTTAAGGTGCTTGATTGTTCGACCTCTTGGCACCTATATGGTGTAGTTCCTCATGCTAACCTGTCATTTAGTATGAGGCTCTGCGCTATCTACTATAAGAAAATAAGGTTGCACCTTATCTGTACAACTTAAACTTTTGACATAATTGTAGCACTTGATCCTTCACCTCCTTTCCCTCTCTTACTTTTTGTTTTCCATTCCTTTTTGTAGCTTTCGCTAACATTTTGTTAGAAAATGCAGAAGATCATGATTCGTCGCTCCTTTGGCGAAAAATCTTTCAGATCTATGTTTTTATTTTTTTTTGCTGATCTCCAACTGCTGTCAACATAGTTCTACGTGGTTTCTCCCTCTAATTGATCCCACTTTAGCACCAGGCCCTTCCTGCTGGCTGCTACCGTCTCAAATATGTGCGTTGGTGCTGTAGCATATTATGACCTTTGCAGTCTCTCTCTAAGACAGAAACTTGCACCCGCTTTCACGGCGGTCCCTTGACCCTTGCGTCCTGCATTAATTGGTTCGTGGCCGCCAAGGGCCTTTATTTCTTATTTTCTTTGTAATGGCTGAAGAGGTGGTTGTAGGGGTTCTTCACCCCCAATGTTGTATTGCAATTAATTTGATAAATGAAATATCGCTTGCTCGCAAGAAGACGAAGAAAATGGGAAAAATATACTGCTCGTCCAATGCTTGTTGTATATGCCTGTCAGCACGGAGCTGGCCGGCCTGCCTGGACCACCCCTGCAACAGCTTTATAGCACTTTTAAAGGATGTTGACTCCTTAACAGATCCATAGCAGCAGTTGATTTACTGAGCGAAATAAATGGAAAAATGAAAACCCGATGGTCCATTATTAATTTGTATTTGTAAGGGGCTATAAAGTCAGGGCCACAGCTGAATACTGCGCAAGTATGGTGGGCACGTCACGTAGTTCAGAATGCTGCTTAACCCTTTTCCAGAAGAGCCGCGTGCCCTCTTCCTGAATCCTGAAACAACCATCTTTTAACGAGTGAAGGGCAGGTAAATCTGGGTTTTTTTTTTCTTTTTCGATGCAAAGAGGTTTTGAAGCAGTGTTCATGTATAACATGTTTTGGCTTTTAATGCAGCAAAAATCCCTGGATATTTACTATGGAGTTTGATATTAACTCATGACATATTGATAAGATCCTTTAGTAAGCAAAAGATGGGTATAATTAACAAGCTTTCCTAATCAGTTTGCTGACTCGTATAATGTGATTGGTGGGGTTAGATGACTTCAATTCCCTTTGATGGGGGTGGGGAAGCTAGGAAATTGTCTTAGGGGCATATATTATCTTACTTAATTATTTTTATTTTTTAAAATTATTTATCTTGTTATATATTTACAGAAATAATAATAATATGTTCACAAACATAATTCAAGATACAATATATATAGACTTGAACATGTTTATTAACTTAGAAAGTCACCCTATATCTAATGAAAGATCATAAATATTTTACAAAAAAAATCATAAATCATGTGATAGCTGTATAATAATTTTTTTTTTCCCATTGAAATAGTAATTGTAGCTCAATATTTTTTTTTCAATAGAATAGCGATTTTAGAAATTTTAGAGTGAATAAAGAGAGATTGAAGAAATTTAAGGATAAAATAAAGTCATATCCTAAAAAATGAATATCACGTAGTTCAGAATGCTGCTTAACCCTTTTCCAGAAGAGCCGCGTGCCCTCTTCCTGAATCCTGAAACAACCATCTTTTAACGAGTGAAGGGCAGGTAAATCTGGGTTTTTTTTTTCTTTTTCGATGCAAAGAGGTTTTGAAGCAGTGTTCATGTATAACATGTTTTGGCTTTTAATGCAGCAAAAATCCCTGGATATTTACTATGGAGTTTGATATTAACTCATGACATATTGATAAGATCCTTTAGTAAGCAAAAGATGGGTATAATTAACAAGCTTTCCTAATCAGTTTGCTGACTCGTATAATGTGATTGGTGGGGTTAGATGACTTCAATTCCCTTTGATGGGGGTGGGGAAGCTAGGAAATTGTCTTAGGGGCATATATTATCTTACTTAATTATTTTTATTTTTTAAAATTATTTATCTTATATATTTACAGAAATAATAATAATATGTTCACAAACATAATTCAAGATACAATATATATAAACTTGAACATGTTTATTAACTTAGAAAGTCACCCTATATCTAATGAAAGATCATAAATATTTTACAAAAAAAATCATAAATCATGTGATAGCTGTATAATAATTTTTTTTTTCCCATTGAAATAGTAATTGTAGCTCAATATTTTTTTTTCAATAGAATAGCGATTTTAGAAATTTTAGAGTGAATAAAGAGAGATTGAAGAAATTTAAGGATAAAATAAAGTCATATCCTAAAAAATGAATATCATTTAGCTTTTACACATTTTTAGCATTCAACTTTTCAACTTTAAAAATAATATACTAAACAAAGAGAAAGTACACATAAATAATTTTGAAATATACATTGACTTTGGGAATCTTAAATAATTATTAACGTACTTCTATTACTGTTATACTATATATATATATATATATATATATATATATATATATATATATCTTGGTTTACTTATAAGTCTTTCCAGTTATATTTTATTTTTTTTCAAATTTTAGTTAGTTTAAAATTAGTGAGGGAGTTTTTCAGTCTAGAAGTGCTGAAACTAGTGAGGCTGGAGCTAGTTATATATTTTTTTCTTTTGAAAATTTGTGAGAAAGAAAGCCAATGCGCAGTTTTAAAAGAAGGCGGCACCCGACTTCACCTTTTCGTCCAGGATGGAGGAACTTGGGTGCAATCCCACGTAGCCCACAGTCTCACGCAGCCCATTTTTCTATTGATCTCAACCTTAATATCTGATTAAGAAATAGGGAAATTGGCAGTTTAATCCTTGGTTTTCTTTCTTTTACGGTTCGATTCTTAAGAAATAAACCTTAACAAATTATTCTCCAAACTACCATCATTTGACAAAACTATCATTCCGTCAGGATTCCGTGTATTTTTTAATGGGAGAACATTCCACGTTGACAATTTTTCCACGTCACACTGCATAAGCCAATCAGCAATCCATTATGTCCATGTTTTTAAAAAAAGGAACTGTTTGCCTATTAACCGTTAATTTCATATATTTTCTTTATGCATATCGTTCCCAACAAAGCCACTAACCCAGACACCGAAATTCTGCGGAGTTTGGATAGCCCCCGATGCCCGGCTCTACGGCCAAATGCCTAAGCTCCCTGTTCCACACAGCCGCCAAAACCAACACCCCGAAAGCCTCCTCCTCCTCCTCTGCAAAGCTAACCTCACTTGCCGAGGACGCAACCCTGAAGCACTTCGTCTCCTCTCTTGACACGTCGTCCCCCACCGCCTCCGTTTCCCAATTCCTAACACGAAGATGCGTTAAGCCTCCCAAATCTTCGGCCCGGTCCAAAAAGCCTACGCTTCCTACTCTCAAGCTTGAGTCAGCATCAGACTCCGGTAGATATCCACATCCTATGATTATATCGAGTATCTTGTTTTGTTGCTGAAAAGTTTGCGAAAGAAAAGAAATTTCGGGCATTTGTGTTTCTCGGGTTTGGTGGGGGTACAGGTTCTGCTTTTGGGGGTTTTCATGATACTGAAACTTGGAGATTTTTTAAACTTTTTTTTTTTTTTTTGTCTTCTTGGCAATCAAACACATATATTGAAAATATTTTGAGTGACGCTAATGTCAATGTGTTTGCGTGTTTGAACGTAGAGGATTCGACTCAGTCTTTGTCAGAGGAGATATCTTATGTACTGTGCGGTATGTGTTCATGAAATGTACTTAAAGTATTCTCTTTTCATGGTTCTAATTTTCTGGAGAAACATAACATTTATCTTACATCATGAATTCTCATGTTTTCTGTCCCTTCTTGTCTTTGAGAGGACAGACTAGCTTGAAAGTGGAAGCTTGAATCAAGTAACTGGACTTGGTTTTATCTATTCCATTTTCTGGGGTATTAAGCCAATAGCTACTACTCACACAATGGAATTTCCTCCCCTTCAAAGAAACGGGTGGAGAGCGAGGTTGGCTTCGGATCCATAGGGGTTCCTGAGAGTTACCGAGGACAAAAAGAGGATGACTTCCTCAAGAATGAAACAAGCGTATCATTTTTGTAGCTCAGAATCGTTTCAGATATAAGTTTCATGAGATTGACCACCTTAGTTGGCAGCTGACGTGGTTCTCCCGTTAAAAAATCACACGAAAACCCTGACGAAATGATTGGTTTTGTCAAAATGATGATAGTTTGGGGATAATTTGTTAGGTTTATTTCCTAAGGATCGAACCGCTAAAGGGGGGAAAATTCCAGGGATTAAACTGCCAATTTCCCTAAGAAATATATATCGATGAATTTTGACAATTCCAAAGTGGAACGTGCTAAAAGTGATAGCTTAAACTGTATCTATCTATGTGAATTTTGTTGACTGCCTCAGCCTATTTGTTCATTTTCTTTGTTTTTCTAGGATTCTTTTGAATCCTAGAATTTTAAAACTGAACATGTTTTTTAACATCACTTAAAAACAACTGCAGCACGCATACCAATAAAGTTAACATCACCTAAAAATTCTCAAAACACTAAAAATTCTCGAAAAACATTTTAACCGAACATTATAGTTTCACTTACCTCTAACACAAGTTAATCAAGTGGAGCTCTTAAAGAGCTATTTGATCGGTCCAAAGCTATTCTTCTGGCTTTGTATTCCTATACTCCACCCAATAAGGCAATCAAGAAGCATTTTATTACTAAGGGCTACCACATCATCCTACCATGTGATAGGGTCCCCGGCCTAGACCTCTCATCAATGTCCAAACCCCTCACAAGTACAACTTGTGAGTACACGCGGCAAGTCCACGCCTCAAGGATAATGCTCGATTTGGCCGCCCATTGAGGTACTAATCATATACTCGAGCTCTATTTCGATATAAAGAAAGAGAAATTAAAAGAAAGATGGATGGTTGAAAAGGTGGAGGAATAGAACCACAAGCCTAAGCTTGAATGGGCTAACATCCGAAACTAGCCAAGAACCTGAGGCTTTGTAAGCCTTAAGCTTGTAGAGCCGAACTCTAGAGACAAGCCCAGTACTTACAGATAAGCAAGCCTAAGCCACCAAAATGAGCTTAGACCCGATAGACGAAACCTTGATAAGAGATGAACACAGCTCGAAAGAGCCACGCTCAAGTCAAGTGCTTTTACTACTTACCAATGAACCTGGCACAATGTCAATTGAGAAGCCAAAGCTCGAGAGCCACACCCAATCTAAAGTGCCTTCTCGTTGCTATCGCACTTGCCTTCCTCAAGGAAAGACCAAGGAACGAGAGAGCACGCCCGCACCAAATACCCTTTCCCAAGCCAATGCACCACTAGTGGAGGGACCACCGCTAACCCACTAGTTTCCCTAGACTTGACAGAACCACCATCAAGCTAGAGTCTAGCATTAAAGAACCACGTTCATGTTAGCCTAAGGGTGGTGACAGGGTTCGGCTGCACCGATAGAAAAGGCACTGAGGCCAAAAGCTCTTGCGGAGACTCAATTCAATATATTTTCAATTGGTACTTTACAATGGTGCTATAAAAGGGGTATTTATACTACCTCTTTGGGCTTGGGTGGCAAAGGCTTCCTTGTAGAGGAAAGCTTGACTGCCTGCTCAAAAATCAATCTCCTAAGATCAAGGAAAGAGATCTTGAAAGGATCTTCCTTGGTGGCCAAAACTTGCCTAACTAAGAGCCAAATCAATCAAAGATTAATTTGCTCATTATTAACCCTAATGTGGCCAGCCATATGCTTCCATATTGGGAGCTAACCCTAATTGCCACCTAAAAATCTCCTAACATCAATCAAGGATCAATCTTCCAAAATAAGACCAAGATTGTTTCCTTAATTGAATTAAACCAACATGCATGGTAGTGTTTTGTCTTCAAAGTAAATAAGATAACTTCACATTAATTGTAGGATTCGGCCATATAAGGATGGGTCAACCTATATGGCATTTGATTGCCGCCGTTGCCGCTTCACCACCTTATGGGGTGGTGACATCAAAGTATTCCTTGTAACTTGCTGATTTTTTTAAGCTTGCTTCTCCATGTGCTCCGCCATGCACCGTCGCATCCGGTGGTTGTGTGGTGGTGCTACTGATCTTCGACATTTCGTCACGGGACACTTTCGAGACAATCTCTCCGTGCACTTCTTGTAACATTGGCGTGTTAGAGGCCATGTGGTGATGCTATCAAAGGAATCTTAACTCCTCTTGAGTCAGCCCGCATCATTTCCTCATAGGCCCTTCCTATGCCATGTCGAGGCATGTGGCCTAATTGGGCACTCTCAGGTGCTGGCAATGCCATGGGGCATGCCAATGTGTTGCTGGATGGGCCATGGCGTGTCATGGGTGTGTCAAAGGCGCGCTTTAACCTCGGTTGAGTTAGGTCTTTAGTTAGGGTCTTGTCACTATGTTCATGTTGCTAGTTGCTAACACAGCCAAAATCATTGAAGTGGGAAAGAACTCTTTGAGTAAGTGCCCTTTCAAGCAGGCAAAAAATGTCAGGCTGTCTGCAGCGTGTCATTTATGTTTTGGAAAAAATATTGAGTTTGTAACATTTAATTGAGAAAACTATAGAAATGATAGATAGATCTAATACTATTTAATGTTGTTTAGTTAAAAATTTTAGACAGTATAGACTCTACAATAGAGTCTATCTGTTGTGTCTATCTCTTTCCAAATTGTATGGTACAATTCTAATAGAAAATTATTGAGAATTTTAATTTAAATTGGATTAGAATCCCTGTTACAACGCCAAGATCCAATTTTTGACCACTCTATTGAGATTCTCTGCTTGGCTACCTCTAAGCTCTTATCACTCTTAAAGGATAAAATTTTCACTAGCTAGCCTAGACCCCCGAAGTGGACATCCAAGTTAGATTCTTCATTGAAAGATTATATTTTATATTATAATTATTTTATTAAAATTTTGAGTATTAAAATAGTAAAATAATTATAATATAATCTATCTCCCTATTAAATAATTCTTTTCTATTATAATAAATATAAAAAATCAATTCAAATTATTTTCCTCTTTACTTTTTTCACAAACTCCAATTCTCAAAATTTTGACCACCCTAAAATTTTGGCATACAAACACCATGCTTTGGATTCATACCATTACATTGTGTCCTCAAAAAATTATTTTATCAATTCCATTGATAAAGTAAAATATTTTTTTATTTATTTCAAAAAACAATGAATTAAGTTATTGGAATGGTAAATGGACGATTTGTGATTAATTGTATTTGTGGGTCAAAAAAGTTAAATTTTAATATCTCAAGAGTCAAGTGCGATTGTTGATCTCTTATGAAAAAAGTATAAAATTTTAGAATTAAAATTTTAATTTTAAAAATCAATCACCTCTTATAAAAATATATGTAAAAGTCAAAGATGAAAAATGATCATTTCCGTTCATCCGTTGTAGTTTTTTATGAATTTTGAGTAAGCAATTATAGTAAATGCTTTTGCAATCAAGGTCTTTCTTAGGTGGGCCTATGAGCCTGTTGCTCTTTTTGGTTGGATCCCGTTGACTTTATCACATCAAATTGGGCTCTTTTTTTTTTTTTAAAAAAGCCCTAGAAGGAGTTAAATTTTATTGAAAGCTGAAAGAAAATTACATCAGCAGAGAACTAAGTCAAGGGGGATATGTCCCCTCATACAGCCATAACAGAGAATTAAAATGCTCAAAATACACAGGGAGTCCTCCAATCTCAACTTTAGAGGCGGCCCAATGAGCTAATTGGTGCGCAACAGAGTTTGCACCTCGATTAACTATACTAACAGACCACGCTGGCATAGACGACATGATACAACGAATATCCCATATAGCATTGCTGATTTTCTAGTCAGCACATTTCGGGTATTGAAGAATAAATTTAATCACCAAAGAAGAATCACACTCCAACACCACACGTGGCCACCCGCGATGAGACGCCTCCATGATACCCATCTTAGCTACCACAGCTTCACCTTCCACCGGAGAACCTACCAGAATCTTCTCTGCAGTAGCTCCCAAAACAATGCCCTGACTACCACGAAAAACCGCAGCAGCCACAGCAAAGTTCTCTCGAATGGCCACATCTGTGTTCACTTTCACCGTATCTGGAGGAGGAGGCACCCAAACGAGTTTACCTGGATACTGACGCAAATTCCAAGCGTCCAAATGTTCTCTACCCAGCTTATTAACACTTCGGGATAAGGCTGTGACATCTAGCAATTTACCATCATGCACAAACTTATTTCGGCTGCACCATAATAAGTCAATCAAATTAGTGGCAAAAAGTTGGAATCTATGGACATTTGAATGAGGGATACCAAGACGCTGGGCAGGGCTAAAAAGACATTCACCCCACTCAACTATAGAGAGATGAGCATGTCTAAGAGATTCCAATGGCCACAGGGCCTAGATGCCAAATTTGCTGGACTACATCACACTCCAGCCAAAGATGCATTATTGTTTATGGAGAGGACTGACAAAAACAAGAAGCCAAGAGACCCTTTCTAGCACACCCAGCCGTTCCACAATTTTACCTCGAGTTGGAACAATATCCCAAACTATTTTCCAAAGAAATAGTTTAAGATGAGCATGAATTTTCGGGCATAATTTCTTCCAAAAAAGAGCCCCAATTGAGAAGGAAGTAGCACCATCCGGTACGACTTAACTCTTTTATTGCCACGTAGGACACCTTGAACAGCAACCTGATCAATAACATTGGTAGATCTCTACTTATCCCTTATAGTGAAGTAAATGGCCCGTAGTAAAGGAATGGGGAAGTAGAGTCACGCAAAACTTGCAAGATTCATCAAGTGTAGCTATTCAGATTCAGATCATAAAAGAAAAAAAAGAAGTCCAAGGGGGCTTGTCCAATCACTCATTGTAGCCATCAGCCGCGATGAGATTCAAATGCGCCATGAAAATACACAAGGGGTTTCTTAGCTCCCACAACTAACAGAGGCACCTGAGGAATCCTTGAGCCTCAGAATGGGAAAGAAGTGTCCGCATGCTAGGGGCAGCTCAAGCAACCATCATGCTAGATACTAAAAACCGCCCCATTCACAGTACATGGCAAACCCAATACATGACTCTACATATCCGGCCAACCAATCCCATCACTTTACCACTTGGACATCCGTTCAGGTAGCTGACATTCGGGTTTGTTAGGAATGAGCACCTGGATTTAATACAAGCACGGAATTGGTGACCGCAAATACCTACATTATAAGCCTACCTCCTGCGATGACCGACTGCCTCAACATGAAATACCTTGCAATTTATCCGCACAGCAAACGTCTTAGTTTCCACCCGGGAGAAGACCTTCAGATCAAACAGTGAGGCAAAAGTATGCCTCTGAGCTACCAACTTGCGACAAAATCCTAGCACCACTAGCTTTGAGAGTTCTTCAAATAGGCCTGACAGAAATGAGTAATCACTGATGTTAGATTAGAGATGAGGGGCTGCCAACCCCCATGGAGTTAATCTGGATACTACATAGCCACCAATTTGCGTCTGCAAATGTTCTACAGAATACCCAATAGCTGATGCACTATCAGTAGGGATTACAGAGCACCTCTCAGCAATTGTAAAAATCAGTAGCACCTGAACGCATGACGGTCTGCACCCAACTAAAGTTAGGCCGAACCAGGCAATTTTAAGTGTTAGGATCCTGACCTTTTATTAATATCTCAGGGAGTAACCAGAACATTGCTGCAAGAATCATAGGGGAATTAGATGGATGAGCCATGTACCACCACTCAACTATAGTAGAGCCTGTAGCAATGTCCAAAAAGAGAGCCCCTTCCAATAGAGAGAGGAAAAGTCCTCCCATGCCAAGCATGCTGGACATACATCACACTCCAGGAAAGAACTGCTTACTATTCCAGTTTGACTATTGACCGTAGGACAATTAAGTGGATAACCACCTTGAAGCTTGAACAGAATCTTTAGAAAAAAAAGAAGCGTAGTTGCTGAATATCCAATCACTGCATTGTAACAAAAGATTCGATACATGTAGATCAAGATATTCTACTCGACAACTATCAAGCCTAGGTTGAGGAAGGAAATGGGAAAAACTTGGTATCTAGGGGTCCACCCATGCTTTAGTCCGCTAACCATTCCTAAGTAAATGGCAAACCCCACCCCGTAGTAAAGGAATGGTTTTCACAATACCACACTAGACCCAAGAAGCATTAGAGCCCTTTTCCACATGCCAAGGGCTTTGGTGACGCAAATACTTGCTTATAAGAATACTTACCCCGAGGCAATCATCAAGTGTCAAAAAACGCCAAGCTAGTTTGGAAACAAGGGAAAGATTCAGATCATAAAAGTTGCGAAATCCCAAACCCTAGCCCCCTTTGGAGTACAAATAGCCTTCCAAGAATGGAGAAATAAGTCGCGAGATTTATCTGGGCTAAACCCCCACCAGAATAATCTTAAAGCTTTATCCAACTCATAGCACCAAGCTTTCGACATTATAAAAGACCCTAGAGGATATATTGGAATGGCAGTAGCCACAGAGCGAATCAGCGTAGTTCGACCCGCATGAGATAAATCCACATTGTCCAACCTGCAATTTTGGCCATGAACTTCTTTTTAATCTCCTCTAAAGCCAAACATTTAGAACAAGGAATTAATAAGGGTAAACTCAAATGTTTAGCCTTAGCAGGAAGTTTCTTTAATATGAAAAAGTCCTGAATGGACAGCAACTGTTGGCCCCGAAAGTTGCTACTAAAATGGATAGAGGACTTCTCACTATTGAGTTTTTGACCTGACCAAGACATATACTTATGTAGGCATCCTTGAACAGCCTCAGAATCGTGCCGTTTGGCTCTAGTAAAAAGAAGCAAATTGTCCGCAAAGAGTAAATGAGAGATGCTAGGGGCACCCCGTGCCACCTTACTACCCCGCAAGCAACCATCACTCTCCGCTTTAAGAAGAAGACGAGACAAAATCTCTGAACAAAGAAGAAAAAGAAAAGGCGAGATGGGATCACCTTGACGGAGCCCACGAGAAGGAGTAAAACCACCAAAGGGAGCCCCATTCAATAAAATGGAAAACTGAGATATAGTCAAACATGGTTTTATCCAAGAAAGCCAATTTGAGTGAAAACCGAGGAGTTCCAATACTTTAAGGATAAAAGACCATTCAACTCTATTGTTGGCCTTTTCCATATCCGCCTTAATTGCCAACCAACCCCCTTTCCCTCTTTTGTGCCCCATGGCATGGAAGATTTCTGTGGCAACAATAAATTTGTCTTGGATTACCCGTCCAAGAACAAAAGCTAGCTGATAGAGAGAGATTAACTTGGACATAAGAGGCTTAAGACGTTCAGTAAGTATCTTGGAAATCAACTTGTAGCTGACATTACACAAGCTGATTGGTCTAAATTGACCAACCTTAAAGGCATTGTCAACCTTAGGAATGAGCACCAAGTTTGTATGATTTAATGCTAGGGGCAGACGATGATTGATAAAGAAATCTTGCACGATTTTTATTACATCAGAACCCACAATATGCCAAAAACTGGTGTAAAATAAAACCGTCATACCATCGGGGTTGGGTGCTTTAGTTGGGCTCATACTCTTAAGAGTAGCAAATATCTCCTCCTCATCAGGAATGCAGATAAGCTCTAAATTTTTCATATCTAAAACCTCCTGCGTAACCACCCCTCCAAATCACAAGGAAAGACCGACTGATCAAAAGTATATAAAAAGGTAAAAAATAGAACTAGTTCAGTCCCAAGGGCTTATCTCCAAGAAATCCAGCCACCTTGATCTATTTTCAGCCTATTTATCCGATTTCTACATCTTCGTATAACTGTAGAGGCTTGAAAAAAAACGTCTGTTAAGATCACTAGAAGTTAACCACTCCACCCTAGAATGTTATTTCCATAGCATTTCTTCTCTATTCCATAGTTCATTTAATTCCAGAAGCAAACTACCTTCCAAACCTAAAGCTGCAGCCGATTGTTCCCCTTGTTGAATTAAACTAAGATGATGTGAGACTTCCTTAATAGAATCAAAAATATTCCCAAAAGTATGTTTATTCCACCTCTGCATAGCTAGTTTTACGACATATAACTTGCGTACCAAAATCTAGCTAGGAGAACCAAGCACCACTAGCTTCCAAGCATGAGCTATTACTTCATAACAAGAATCATTTCGAAGCCAAAAGCCTTCAAATTTGAAAGAAGGAGCTGCCATATCCGAGCCCAGCATATGTAAAATAGGTGGAGTGTGATCTGAGGGGGCGATGGAATGGTAGATAATGGTAGCGCTTGGAAATGCCAAACGCCAAGAGAGATTGGCAATACCCCGATCAATACGCTCCCTGATGTTGGCCAACCCCAGACGCTGATTAGACTAAGTAAACCTTCGGCCCAAGAAGCCCAAATCAACATACCCATTAACTTGCATAAAATGTGCCAACCCCCGGGAAGAGGAAGATCGAACAGCTCTACCACCTCGCTTCTCTTCTTGGTGGAGCAAATCATTAAAATCACCAAAGCAAATTGTAGGAGTACCAAAAGAACACTCAAGGTGCTGCATAGCTTCCCAAAAAAACTCCTTTTTCCCCCCAACGACTAGGTCCATAAACCAATGAGCAAAAAAAGGATGGGGAGTCACCACCCATACAACACAGAAGATGAATAATATTAGGAGATTTCAACACAACCTCCATCTGCAAATTCGGACGCCAACAAAATATCAAACCTCCTTTACAGCCTAAAGAAGGTACCGAAAGATAGAATGAAAACCCAATAGACTGCATGACACTCCCTACCACCTCATCGCTACATTTAGTTTCTATAAAAAACAAGCCAGTAGGATCAAACTTTCTAATGAGGGCGTGAATAGCCCTTGTTGCCGCGGGTCGACACAAACTCTAGCAATTCCATGAAATAAACCTCATGGTTTTGGTGGGGGTAAGAAAAGGCCCGCCACCCCAGCTAATTGTAAATTCGTACTCTGCTTAGTAGCTTCTTCATTGCCAGTGGTAGGAGATATGGATTTATTCTGAGACTGTTGCATTTTTGTCCCCCGCCCCCCCAAAAAAAAAAAACTCACACTACGTCGAGACGATCCATCACCAATATGAGCAACTAAAGAAATTTCTCTACCCACATAGGAAAATTCCTTAACCGATTTCGATTTTTGTGACGAAGACTGAAGAGGTTGAGAAGGTTCCGGAGTAACCTTTCGCTTTCTACGCCCTGGGAGTGAACTTTCATTTTAGGCATCATCCTGACCTTCCACAAGCAATCCAGACCGCATATCCTCAGCCCTAAGTGTTCCTCTACCATGCCGCTCAGACTTAGGTACACCAGTAATTTTGTCCAGAGACTGTAGCGCTAAGGCAATGCTGCAAGAATCAATCATAGGGGCCCCTATTTCTTCCAATTGAACCCGAGATGGCATTAGCTTGTCTTCTGCTGAACTAGCCATAAATGTACCACCAGCTTCTAACCGAGAGCCCATGGGACTAGAATTACCTCTAGTAGCATCAGGGCCGCATACTGTAGGCAATACCAGCGGCACAATCTCCACATTCGAACAACTTTGGACAACCCGAATGGACTGCTGGGTGGAGAAGCCCCTATCACAGTCATCTCTAGAGAGAGCCTTAAGACTCCCCAACCTACCCTTCATTCATGGGCCTCCCGGAATTGCATTTTCTCAAATCCGATCCAGAAGCTTATTAATAGGTATATCACCCCGAATATTATCATCCAGTGCAGAGGAGTATGGATAGATACCTCATGTTCACAAATTCCAACCGTATGGTCCAATATTCCACAGTTCATACAGAAGTTGGATAATCATTCATATTTAAAACCTATCCAAAAACGACCATTGGGGCTTCGATCTAAGAAAAAAACCTAGTTGCAGTGGTGTCTCAATATCAAAGCAAACCTTGATTCGCAAATAACTCTTGTTGAAATTGTTATCATCAAAAGCAAGCACTTGACCAATTTTACTACCAATAAGAAGCACATTTTCGCGCGAAAATCCTCCAAGGGGTAGCTTATGAATCTGAACCTAGAAGGTAGCCATACGCAATTTGACTTCCTCAACTACAATGGAGGGAGTCCACTCCTGAAGAAGCATGAGGGATCCCTTGAAGTTCCTGTTAGATGTATGCCCTCAACACCAAATATTTTATTGAATGATTATGAGATAATTGTTGTTAATTGATCACTTGTATATTATTTTGGGTACATGCAATAATATAAGATGTCATATTTATAATGATATTAGATGTCATACTGTTGAGTAAAATTGTAGAAAAATCAGGCCAATGATTAATGAACGGAGGTATGGAGTATGATTTTTCGGGTCCTTATTGACTCACTTTGTTCTAGACTATGATACATGAATATGTACAAATAGATCTACGCTCGTTGTGCCTCTATAAAATAAATGATGGACTCCGTCATTGAGGTGGTGACATTAAACAATGAGTGGGTGCAATGTAAGAGTACATGCACTGAACAGGATCAAATATGAATACCTTCTGGAAACGATCACTGATGTTGAGAATGGTATTAAGCACAATTAGCTTATGTTGTCCTTAGACCTGATGAGAGTTATGCAGGTTTGTTTGTTGTGTGCTTGTGCTTTGACTGAGTCGTTTGGTGATGGTCTTCGCAGATCAAATATTCCAGATAATGTTGAGCCTTGTGCATAGTAAGTGAATTTGTTTAATTGCTCAATATGGAATCCACCAGTCTTTTGATGAGGCAGTATATTCATTATGTCTGTAGATTGTTTGGACTCAAATAAAACGCTGCGCAGCAAGATTTTATGAAAAATCTTTCTCACGGTTTTTTATTATATATATAATATAATATATATATTAAATAATATTTGCGAAAATTATTTTTGAAATTTATGAGAGTCCAACTAGATATTACACTGAAAAATTAAGATTTATATGAGCTAGGGACTTAATTGGTGATATTATTCCAGTGTTATTAGCTCATGTGGAATATAATATGGTGAAAGGATAAATAAGCACATTACTTGTTAGCAAAGGGATTTCCAATAAAAACAATCTCATTATCTGCGGGGTCATTGTGATATAAAAATTATGGGGATTTATAATTGATGATAAAATTTGTAATGGTGGTATGGAAATTTTGTAAATTAAAAAAAAAAAGAATTGGGGAATTATTTATAATATAAGTGGTATGGGGGGTGGTAATAAATGTTATGTATTGTGTCCATAAAAAATTTTTATATACTGTATGATGGCAAATGGGTTGTTTGTTAATGTGGAATATGGTGATGTATTATAAAAATGTTGTGTTTGAATATGGTTATGTGGGTAAATTGAAATTGATAATAGATAAAATATAATAATGGTGAAATTGTAATGGGATTGTAAAAATTGTGGATGGTAATGTATGATGATTAATTATGTTTATATAATATGAATGAAATATATTTTATGGTGGGTGTTGAATTGATAATGGATTACTTGGGATGGTATTTATAATGGAATAATGAAATAATATAATATGGGTTGTATTAATTGATGGGAAAATGATTTGGTTAACATTGGTTATAATAAATTGGGTTATAATGTAATGGATAAAGGATATTATGAAATAAAAAAAAAAAAAAATAAAACTTATTGGTAATTAATATAAAAATTAATCTGGTGAAGTGGAGAATTAATGGATGTTTTAATAAAAAATGAAATGAATATTGTTGTATGTTTTGATTAAGATGATGTAATATGAAAAAATAATGGGTGTGAATTTATGGGTGATAATGATTTATGGTATTTGTAATGTATAATATAAATTAATGATGGAAATAAAATGTTAATATATGTTATATGGGTATATGGTATTAAATGGTTGATATAATAATAAATGATTGAATATGATGGGATTTGATGAATGGTGGGGATGGGAAAATAATGTTATGTTATATTATGGGTATTGAATAATTGATTATAAAATGGGATAAAATATCTGGTTATTAATATATTTATTGTATTATTATGGGAAAATAAATGAAAAATGAATTTGTATGGGAATTATTTGTAAAATTGATATGTATATATGAATGGTGGGTTTGAATGGGGAAAAATGGGTTAATGAATTTTGAATTATATAATTGTGGGTGAATGTATTAATATGTATTGGGTGAATGATTGGGGAAAAGTTGTGGGAAATAAATAATTTATATTGAAACATGAATGATTGTTATGTATATGGTGATGTAGTTGATTATTGGGAAAATGTGAGAATTTAATTTTTTGATGGTAAATGTTTGAATGGGATATAATATGGATTTGTAATTGTAATATGAAAAAATGTGGATTTTATGTTGAAATAATTGGTATTGATGATGAAAAAAATATATTGGTGTTAAAATGGAAATTTTGAAATTTAATGGTGGATGTGAAATGTAATTGGAAGATATAATGTGAATGTTGGATGGGAATGATGTAAATAGTAATGGATGAAATGATGGGAAAACTATGAAAATGTGGAATGAAAAATGTATAATAAATATTTGATTTATGGATGTAAATATGGTGGTTGAAATGGATTGATGTTTGATATTAGTATATAAATGTAATGTTTTGATAATATATGTGGAATATTGAAATGATGTGAATAAACAAATATGAAAATGGATGGGGAAAATTGATAATGGATAATGGGTTGTAAATATCAATTTGTAATAAAATTTAAATGGATATGGATTGATTTAATGTGTAAATGTTAATATATTATGGATTATTTGAAATGATGAATGTATATGGGAATGATTTTGTATGGGTATGGGGATATATAATGATATGATGGGTTTATATGATAATGTGTTGTGGATATATTATATCAATTGGGAATAATTTGGGGTTAAATATGGATTATATGATGAGATATGGGGGGGGGAACTGGGGATTTATGGATTTAAATGATAGTAATGATGGATAGAAATGGGTTGAATATATTATGAAAAAAAATATATGGATTTGGTATGTAATGAAATTTGATTGATTGGAAAAATGTGGTTGAAAATGACATGATATGGTGTTTGGTGGAATAATGTAATATGAAAAATTTTAATTATGATGATAATAATGATGGGGTTATGGTATGTGTTTTGTAATTTAATTTTATGATTGAGAATGGATTATATGTGCATATATGGGGGGTTGTTTTGGGGTGATGGAATAATGAATATGGGGGTTTGGGAAATTAATGATTGAATTAAAAATATGGGAATGTTATTGATGGGGAATGAATTTTAAAATGATATTTAATTATGGTTTGGATGGGTTGGATGGATATAAATATGAGTGTATGTATGATTGGATGTGTTGGGGCGCGTACATTTGGGTTTGTTGGGAATGGTGGATTATCTGATATGTATTTTGTATTTGGAATATGGATTCTGTGTGGATATTAATTTATGTTGATTGGTGAATGTGATTGATATTATGGGTATATATAATTGGTATATTATATTATATGGACTATATTTGGTTATGTTTTTATAAAATGACAAATGGAAATTTAATTGGGGATAAGTAATATTAAAATGTATATTGGTTGGTTTGGGAGTATATTGAAAATGGATGATGGGAATTTATGTGTGATGGAATTTTGGATGTTGGGTATATGTTGTATATAATTAATATGATATTAGTAATAATGGATATGAAAATGTTTATGTGGTTGCTAATTAAATGGGTTGAATTATAATGTAAAATATGTTAAAATGAAATGTTATGTGAAATCTTTGGATGGGGAATGAAATGAATTTATGTGTGTGAAATGGTTAAATGATTTTGTGATTTGAATGATCAATGTATTTGGATGGTAATGAGATTATATGGGAATATGTATTAGTCTGTGTGATGGGAATGTGTGTGATGATAATGATGTTGGGGGATTAAATGTGGTATGGTTTGATGAAATTGGATGGGGAAATGTTATATGATTAAATATATTGTGGGTTGATAAAAATATTATGTATTCTGATATGTGATTGTATTGTTATGGGGTGGGAATGGTATGATTGATGGTGAATGACATGATATGGGTGTGTGGTGTTGTTGGGTGGAATGGTGTATATTTAATATTGGATATGGGGGATGTGGTATGATATGGGGGGAAATTGGTGAATAAATAAATGGAGATGATAAATGTGATTGGATTGATATGTGGAATATGAAAATTGATAATGGGGTGAATGTTTGTAATTAAATAATTATATAATAATGTTTTGTTAAATGGGGAATTATTATATGATGTGGGTTATGAAAAAAATTGATTGGGTTGGTAATGTTTGGTGGGGGTTGGGGTTTGGATTGGATTGTGTTATAAATGTTTTAATGGATATGATCAAAATTTGTAGAAGCCTATAAATTCGAAATACAGAATATAAAGGAGTTAATGAAAAAAAGTTTTTCATGATGATTCTACGGCCGAAATTTGAGGTCCCTAAAGATCCCACATATAAGCACAGTTCAGTTATGGCCAAGCCATTATAAAAGGCTCAAAAATTCATTTGAGAAGATGAATTCATTTTTAATTTTGAGACTCTCTCTAAAAAATACTCTCTCTAGAAAAATTTATGCGCATGGATCTGAAGGATACAGTACATTTGGATTGTTTTTTATTCGAAGATAATTTTCCACTGCGTTCCACAATCTTTCAGTTCTATGGCTCTTGAAGAAGAATCTGTTCTTTATCCTCCACTGATGAAAAGGAAAACAGAAACTTGTTTGGACCTACATCCTCAATCTGCAAATCACGCAAGAATCGCCAGCCCAACCGATAACAGGAAAAATAATTTGTTTCAGATGGATTTTTTTTATACCAGTCGACCTACGAGCATAAGCCCCGATTTCTGGTGAGCCAATGTAGACTCAAAACTCAACAGGAAGAGCAGAGACGCGCGGAAGCTCCAGGGAGCGGAAATTTTTTGAATTACATCAAATTGGGCCTTATTGTGCCATTTTGGGCTCCCACGAGCCGTACTGAGTTTTGTTGGGCTTTGCTCATTTTCTGCAGTCTGCACCATCTCTCTCTCTTTTCGTTCTTTGATGCTAGGCAAGTTTATCGAGAAGAAGAAAAAAAAGGACATACAAACATTGTCTCAATTTAGGGAAGATGCCTAAGAAAGGAAGCCAAAACGAGAAAAGTGTCCGATAAAGCTATCATGTTTCTTGTCATATACTGTTCATGTTTTGTGAATTGTGGCAATAAATGCTCGTGATATGTGTCTATAAAAAACAATAGCTTTTAAAAAAGGGTCCAATTTTTCTTTTTTAACTAGCTTTGGGGATCGAGGATATAACATACTCCCAATAATTTTTTTTTATTAAAAGTGAAAATCTTGAGAGCAAAGGCTCAAAAACTCTCTCCCAATGAGTTTTTTCCTGCCAAAATTCTACCATAATTTTTTCCACAACTATTTTGGGAAGGGGAGAGGGCAAAAGGGCTATAGCCGCTCTACTGAAGTTAAGAATCGTCGGCCTGCCGCCCCCTTTCCCACTGGCTTCACCCAAAACAAAAGAATCACTGCCCTTGCCATTGGCCCATTTGTATGGTTTTAGTGTACGAGCAGCTGTTAATGATTCTGTTGGTTGTCAACGACGACGACAATGAAGTCGAGACTCCGTGCTTGTCTCTCCTCACTTTTTGCTGGTAAAACCTAACCGGAGCACTACCTTTTCTTTAACACTTTATGCATCGCTTTCGATGCTTAAAGACTAACTAGATTCTGAAAACTTGCCCTTCTTCCAATTTGCGCAGGTGAACACGGCGTCCTTTCGGTATCTGCAAAGCTCAGGTGCTTGGAGCTCATTTCTACGAGTTTATTTGTTTTTTTTTTTATCTTTTCTGTATCGTTACTTTAATTGGGTTGGTTGCATATTGTCGAACTGGATGGTATAGCGTGGGGTTTATTTTGTGATGCTTGTGTGGATGTGTATGTTATCGAGGAAAAATTGTATGGTTTAAGTAACCAGTGGATTTCGGATAGAAAGGGAGGGAATTCATAAGAAAAGATTAGAAGTTTTGGTGGTGTTTGAGTGCCAAAACATTGTCTAACGGATTTAGAGAATATATTTGCATTTCCATTGGTTGATTAAATCATTGCAGAGTTAGAAGACGGATATGAAGGAAGCTGACCTTCTCTGCACTTGGATAAAGTTTTGATTTTAACCACACTCTTTAAAATGTTGTACGGGCGCCATTGTAATTGTTGCTGGGACCTGAACTTGCTAACAAAGAATTGTTGGAGGAGAGGGAAATTGTAAGAAGCATTATTTTGGAGCATATAAGTTTTGCGTATGGGAGTTGCATGTTAGTTGGAGCTTTGATTGTTAATTTATCTGTTCATCTCAACCCAGCATTGTCTCAGTAGGATGTAGTGGACCTTAATCACTTAGATTGATGCGTGAAGGTAGGCCACGGGCGACTTCTACATTTGTTAATCATCAAAGAAAGCTTCAATGCTATATGCTAAGCTGGCTGTTCAAGTTATGGAAGCATGCTCTATCTTCATATAATTTATGAGTCCTTTAAACTTAAGAATAATATAATTGATGTACATTTTTTGCTCGTTTCGTAAATTGAAGTATAATGGAACATTTTAGGCAATAAATAGTGACAGAACTTATTTGATACACTGCATCATTGTGGTACTGATAACTAGTGCCTCCTTTGATTTGCTTGTGTCTGTGGACACTTTTTTCAGTTTGTTCTGAATCCTAGCCCTGTTAAGAGTCCTAAATCAGAATTTCTTGTACGTCCTCTGGACATTTCTGGTCGAGATAGTAGAGGAAATAACATTTCATTGTGGATGTTAGATTGGGTGCCTAGATATATAATTGTTGGAACTTATAATCTCTATTTTGGTCTGTATTTTCATAAGAACATTGGCCAAATTTCAATTCGAAGGCATTCAAAGCCTGAGGCGGTCCTTCCATGGTTCATCAGACAAAGATGATCCCTTCTTGGAACTGGGCTCAGTAGTGGCACAAAGAGTAGGTAAACATCGGAAATTGAAGACAGAGAAGCCAGAACATGTAAGGGTATGCATATAGTAAACTCTGCCCGGTTTTATTAGTGTGTTCACAAGTTCAATATCAATAGTGCTTTCTGATGAAGTCCTCATGTCTAATCTCTTGAAAATGCAAAGTGAGTTCTGACTGGACCTTGAATCCCCATTTTAAGCAGAAAAAAGATGACAGAAGGAGATCTTCAAATCTCATCCCTTTGCCTGGACAAAGCGGCCTCCAGTTTAATGACACATCTTCAAAACTGGGTAACTCTTCTCCTGCTCTTAGTCTCAAGTTGGACAACCAAGACAGTCTTTCTGGTGATCCCACCAATATAAATGCTTCTAACTTCAAAAGTTCAAGCTCTATTTCTATTGAGAATGTACCATCCTCAATTGGCCTTTCCGACTTGAAAGAGGCGCTTTCAGTTTTTGGGAAGATCTCTAAGGCCTCCATGACGAGTAAATCAAATGGAGTTGATTGCTGCTTTGTCCAATTTGAGGTTCATATTTTTGTTGTTTTCCTTTTTGGTCATCCATCCCCCCCCCCGCGCGTCCCTCTTCTCTTTCCAAAAAAATGCACGTCCACATGTTTGTCTGATAAAAATGTAACTTGGTTGCTTAAAAGAGTGTAGAATCTTACAACAAAGCGATTTCTGTGGGTGGGATTACGGTGAAGTCCTTCATCCTGCCAATTCGTCCTCTGCAAGTCCAAGAGACTATTACCATTAGAATTAGCAACATCGGCTCAGGGACTGCTGATTCAGCAATACATTCAACATGCATGTCATATGGTGCTTTGGAGGGGCTTGTGCGGTCAGAGGACGCAGTAGATGTCTTGTTTCGTGTGAAGGACAACTCAGATACACAGAGGATTCTTAAAAAGTGAGAAATCCTATCCAGCATATAGGTTTCCTGATATCATGCATGTATTTTAAAAAATACTTAAAATGTTTTGTACATGCTATTCGATAAGGCTGATAATGCCAGATTTTTTTCTTCTGTCAGATAGGAATAAATTACTGGCTTTATTTTTTTCCTCAAATTAATAAGGCTTTGGTTGTCAGATTAAACTATTCAATCATGGATGGCTGCAAGTGGACAGCCTGTTTACATCCTGAAGAAGCCGCTTCTGGAGTGACGACCAACAACGATGACACTCGGTACGAATTGGGTTTACAGATCAGCTGTCATTTAGCTGACTTGAAAAGGCAAATGTGGATGAAGAAGGTACACACGGAAGACTTAGAGTGGTTGCATCATTCCTTAATGCACCTCGAAGCTCACCCCGCCAGTAAGGAGGAAGTTTCCGACAGCAATTGATTTCTACATGTTATAGGCATTTTCTGAGGGTACAAAAGGCTTGATGAGAATTTCAGGAAGATTATAACTAATGGCTGAGTACTAAATTTGTCTGTCTAAAGTTTTCAATTCATGATTTTGACAGCGTTTCTGGGAGACTTACCAGACAACTAGGTCGTCACTGATGGCATGTTCATGATCCACGGCATGAGCGAATGCGAAAACAGAACAGATATGATTTCCTCTCTTCAACAGGTCCACCGCCCCCCACCAAAAAAACAAAAAGCAATGTGAACGATTCAAACTGCGTTGATGAACTACTTAGATGTCGACTGCCCTTTTGTCCAAGCCTGTAGGATCAGCTTGAATGCAAGCTGGAGCGAGCAATGCATGGGCTCGATCCCAGTCAAGTTTCTTTTTTTTTTTTTGGTCTTCTTCCCCAAAGTTCCTCTTCGAAGCTTTGCCCTCTCACAACGTGACACATCATCCACAACACGTCGATATTCCTATATGTTATAAGGGAGTGGTTGAACGCCATCTGAGTTTAACAATTAAAATATAGGAATTTGAGATTAATCATAAAATAATAATAATTTATGAATTCATTATTATTATTAGTGTAACAAAAATGCTTATACTCATATACGGCGCGACATCATACTGGAGTATCCATTGGGCCAGCCATGCATGGACTGGATCCAAGACAAGTTTTCTAAATGCCCCTACCGAATTCCTCGGGGCGCACGGTCTGCCCTCTAACAGCTTGATGCGTCAACCCTTCCGATCACTGTGGTGCGAGTACTGACACCACATAGACTCCTTACTTTTCACCAATACGAAAATGCCACGTAATCCAAGTTAAGAACAACTGGACAGCCCATGATGGGCCAAATGGGGACGCCCGCTTTTAATCGTTGCCCGTTTCGAGACTCGGCTGCTCCCACTCGAAGTCTCAAGCTAAAACTATTAAACCGTATCCAGGCATAAATTTTCCATTTTCCGTTGGGTCTGAGCGAAGCGAAAAAGAGTGCGAAATGGAAAAGTTTCTCCAGATCTGGTTAGCCTTTGGGACCTTGGCCTTGTTGGCTGTATCAGGCTTAGCAGACGACGTCGTCGTGCTAACCGAAGAAAACTTCGAAAAGGAGGTCGGTCAAGACAGAGGAGCTCTCGTCGAATTCTACGCTCCATGGTACCAGTCCTTCAATCTGTCTCTCTTCTGAACTTTGATCCTATTTTGTCAATGATTTAGTTGTAGTTCTGAACTTAACTATTCGCGTTTCACGTGGATCCGATCTTTATTGTTTTGTCAGGATCTGTGTTTAGAACGGAAACGAAAATGTATTAGCTTTTTTGTTGGTTTTTTTTTCCGACGTTCTTGTTTTGTGTCGAGGGGATATTATTTTATTAGTATCTGGAACTCGTCAAATTGCATATGAAACGTGTTTTTCGATGGAAAAAATTGTTAACGCATTTAAATGAGAAGAGGAACGTAAACTTATATTGAGTTGCAGTGAATTCTATGTCGTTATGAAAAGTATATTCCAACACGGAACTGATATCTTATCTTTTTAGGTATTTCAATCTTTGTGCAATAAATAAATGAAATCACCAGATTATACTCTATCAATATTGGGATCTGTTGTTTAAAGTCCAGTTTCATTTTCTTGAAGGGTCGCACAACGTTTGTAGAAAACATTAGACCACTGTTTTTGGCAATGGGTTTTGGGAAAACTTCGATTTTTTACTGTCTACTTTCCCAGATTTATAATGCCATTCTGTTTTGCTATGATAGGTGTGGTCACTGTAAAAAGCTTGCTCCAGAGTATGAGACACTGGGCACAAGCTTTAAAAAGGCCAAGTCCGTTTTGATTGCAAAGGTCAGTTCTTCACAGTGCTCAATGCTCAGTTATTTAGAAACTTGTTACAATTGTTAGGCTACTCGGCTATAACTTACCTTTCACACTGTAAATCAATAGATATTCATCATTTCACATCTTCACGCGAAGATGTTATTTTATAGCAATATGATTCCTTCAACCCATTCCTTCTATGCCGTGCAATGCCATGTTGACTTGAAAGGTTTTTTATTGCATTTCGTATGGAGACATTGTTGAATTCTTCTTGATGTGTGATTTTTCTCATGCAGGTTGATTGTGATGACCAGAAGAGCTTGTGCAGCAAATATGAGGTTTCTGGATATCCAACACTTAAGTGGTTTCCTAAAGGATCTTTGGAACCTAAAAAGTGAGTATTCTTGACATATGGCGATAATCTATTTCGTAGTCAGTGGATTTAAGTTCCTGGAAGGTTGATTGTATTATATATGTATATAGGTATGAAGGACCACGTACTGCAGAAGCCCTTACTGAGTTTGTGAACACTGAAGGAGGTAGAGTTCCTTCCTTGTAAATCTGCCTGTTCCGAGTGTGAACAAAGAGTTTTTTTTTTCTTCCCATTCTTGATGGAACTTTAGTTTAGAAAAATAGATTACAATTTGGGATTTTCCAAACAGAAATTGTTGTGTTTATTTATTCATTCATGTAGTCACTTCTTTTTCCTTTTGTTTTTTTTGTTTTTTGTTTTTTTTTTTCTGGGGGGGGGGGGGGGGGTGTTGTGTTGGGTTCTTTCTCTTGCTTTACTTTAATGGCTTTTCTGTATGAAGCTCCGCTGCTGTTTCTTAGTCCCAAAGTTTCTGACTACAATGTACAATGTGCACCTGCTTTTGGATTGTAATCTTTGTAGGTTGCATGTCTCTGTTTGCCTTTGTGCCTTCAGATGAATTCGAAGGCGTTAGTCTAGCAAATATATTTCAAACACCGGTTGCTACAAGTATTTCTGTACCGCCATTAATATCCAAACAATCTTCAAGAACATCTCACCACAGATCATTCTGGATAGGCATTGCGTCTCTTTGGACATTAGTTGCTTTGTGTCTTCATTATTTTCCTTGTCACAATTTCAGGCTTATACCATTACAGATTGTTTTTTTCTCCCTTTAGTATGAGTGAATTGAAGTGCGGAGCAAATATACTGGTAGAGCCTCTAGAGTTGGCTAACAAGATAAATTGGTAGCAGGGACTAATGTGAAGATGGCTACAGTTCCGTCCAATGTAGTGGTGCTCACAGGGGATAATTTTGGTGAGATTGTGTTGGATGAAACCAAAGATGTGTTGGTTGAGTTCTATGCGCCATGGTAAGGATGCTTATTCTTCTATCAATATCTGTTTAGATGCACTTGGAAAACAAAAAATAACTGTTTGGATGTAGTTGATACTGCGTTCTTTTTGGGTTGTGGATTTTGTGATAAATCTGTCTTTCTTCTTTAACTAATGGGTTGTGGTTCTGCCAGGTGTGGTCATTGCAAGAACCTTGCTCCTGTATGTCCGCCCCATGTGTTTTGTTCTTGTGCCTGGCGCCTTTTACATCAATACTATTGAAATGATCTGACTTTTTCTTTTGTTGATTCAGACCTATGAAAAGGTAGCCACTGCATTTAAATCTGAGGAAGAGGTCGTGATTGCTAATCTAGATGCTGACAAGCACAAGGATCTAGCAGAAAAGTAAGTGCTAACACAATTCATGAATATATGTGCTGAAAATGGATTTCTGTATATTGACTCTTAAGAATCAAGGTTAAAGATCTGTGCTTCGTATGAAGGTATGGTGTAAGTGGGTATCCTACATTGAAATTCTTCCCAAAGAGCAACAAGGGTGGTGAAGAATATGAGGGTGGCAGGGATTTAGAAGACTTTGTGGCTTTTATTAATGAGAAGTGTGGCACCAGTCGTGATGGAAACGGACAGCTTACTTCAAAGGTTAGCTATTGTAGTGAAAACTTTAGGGGATAAGAATTTATTATTGGTTATTTAAAGTCTTTGATGGTTTCTACAGGCTGGCATCGTTGCAAGTTTGGATGCCTTGGTAAAGGACTTTCTAGCTGCTACTAATGAAGAGAAGAAGGCTGTCTTTGCCAAAATAGAAGAGGAAGTTGAGAAGCTCACAGGTGTCAGTGCAAGGTACTCCATGGGTGTGAGACTGATTTTTCTGTTTCACTCTTTTGCCTTTTAACTTAATATAACTGTCTTTAATGCCTCTGGAAAGTTGGTATTACTGTTGGGAATCCTATTTTAGGGGATTGCTTGAAGGTTTGCTGTCTGTACAAATACTGATTTTGTGAATGGAACTTGATTCCAATAAACCCTCATCAGGTATGGAAAGATTTACTTGAAAGCTGCCAAAAAAAGCATGGAGAAAGGTTCTGATTATGCTAAGAATGAAATGGAGCGACTCCAGCGCATTCTTGACAAGGTTAGGTTTATGCATTGGTCTCCACGTGGAAGCACACATCGAAATAGGATACATGTATATATAGGATAGCTTGAAATGGCTAGTTATTGCCCTCGGTGCTTGCATCATTCAGACAGTGGTACTTGATTGTGTACTGATTTAGGCTATCACCTAGAGGAAATATCTCCTCTCTCTCTCTCTCTCTCTCTCTCTCTCGTTTGGTACTTTTCCTGCAAAAATTTGAGTCAGAGGTAAATTGGATCTTCAGAGGTTTGCGTGTTTAAATTTTTTTTGTATGTTTCTTGGGAGAGTAAACAGAACATCGAGAATAATATGCCTAGGGCTAGAGTGTTGAAAAAATTGGAAAGTGATTTTGAACTACTGCCACATGGTAATAGTTTTGTACCCAGCAAATCGTAATTTTAGTTTTTACCCTTCAACAGCTTGTCCAAGATGCTAAAATGAGATTAATGATTCGTCTTGATTTCCTTGTTTGATGCAGTCAATCAGCTTAGCCAAGGCAGACGAGCTCACCCTGAAGAAAAATATTCTGTCAGCCTTCGCTTGACCTCCAGTAGCCTAGCCTTGTCTTCCGCTCATATGGCATTGAGATGGGGTAATTAAATTATTTTTCCTGCCACCACTCGAATCTGATGCTACTGGAATTTGATCGGAACCGGACAACTTAGAGGATACCCTTGTCGGCCTTGATGCTAATGCAGCACGCATGCTGTAGCAAAGAAACTGTTTTGGGATCCCATTTAGGTAACTGCAGTGATTTTTGCTAAAAGCTACGGCACTCAACGTATTTTGTACTTTGTTCTGGATAATAAGACTTAATGTTGATTTGAGGCATAGTTTCTACTATCAATCTCTCTTTTATATCACATGGTTTAAACTTGCAATTCACACCTATAAACGTGAAAAATAACATCTCTGTGAAAGGTGCAAGTCGTAATCCTTAAATGTCTAAATTTATTTCAAAAGCGGATAAGAATTTTTCGATGGTTTTTCTTTATTCTGTTAAAAATAGAGCTTTCCGTACGCTTTCTTGCTTCCGATTACAACTTTGTTTTTGTTTTTGTCTTTTTCCTCCTCTTCTTTGCTTTTTGATTTTGTGGGTAAAGGAACAAGTGGCGTAATGATGGAGGCGTCGATACTTAAAAACAGCCAATCTCGCCATGACCAAAATCTCTCCTAATAAGCGTTTCCTGGTGCGTTACCAAAAGGTTCGATCGTGACAATAGTAATCGCCCCACTTGGAAACTCCGATTACATGTATTCTCCTTGCCAAACTTGTAAACTTCAGTTGGTATGTGTTAAACGATTCATAGTTGATATCACATCGTCCAATTTTTGGAAAGAAACGGCGATAATGTTGTTAATCGATTTATTAGCTCTTTTACAAGAAAGTAATAATAGTTTTGAGCTTTGAGCTTTGAGGAAAGGCATCCACGGGGAGGAGACCGATGGATTCACGGGGGAGGAGAGAGGCGATCCAAAGGGGTGGTAATGGCCGGATTCGCATAGGGGGAGAATGGGAGGGCTGGGAAATCAACCGAGAAAGGGCTTAGGCCTTGTGAAAGCGTTAGCCATCCATAACACCGAAACATGCAAAATCATATTCTTACAATAATAGGATGCACAGAGATTGAAATCATACTCAGAGGTGTGTGAGAGAGAGAATTGCTATTTATGGGAAAAGATAATAAAATATCATGGAAATTGAGAAAGCACCATATGATAACATACCGGAGTTCCAGTTCCATCATACATTTCACAAACTAGCTCAAGCTGTATCCCTGGCGATCAAGCGGAGAAAAGCTCAATCCATGGGGCACGAACAAATGACAAGCATCAAGCTGCAGTTAGCCGTATGCACCTAAGTTTTTTCAACCAGCCTGAGTATTGCATTCGATTCAAGCAGAAGCCAAGAATTAAAAGCAATTACCAATGTGAGATATATCAGTATCTTACAACCTCAACATCATGAGCTACGCCCAAGTTGCTGCTCAGAATTGAGAGAAGGATTAATGGAGGGGCAATGAACTACCTCCCAAGTGACCAAACTTTGCTATTTTCAGAGATGAATCTGTCGCTGCTGGATAAACTAACCCATGGCCTTCCGTGTGTGTGAGACATATTTACCAGCTGAGAAGAACCACCCAAGGATCGGTTGGGGCATGAACTGAAATAATAACTCTGGACCACCACAAGCACCAGTGATGCCATAGCAAAACAGACGCTGAGGAGGTGATTGGATCTAGTCTTCCGGATGCCTTCCCTAAAGAATCTACTCCCCACAATCACCCCCTTTTACATTCATATTGATACTGTTAGGCGTCTCTCGGTCAAAATCAGGCTCTCCCGTACCCATGGAAGAACACTCCTCAATCTCATACTCCCTTTCGTCAACCATAGACTTCATATATGAGCATGGTCTCTCTTCAGCTTCTATATTTGGTACAGAATCTTGTCCTGAACAAGATGCCAGTTCATAAGATGATGGCCCAGGAGGCTGTGTTCTCATAACAGACCGCAAGAGAGCAGCCCTCCTCAAGCCAGCTGAGTGGCATATATCACTAGGTGATGATGGGAACCGGCCCTCAGAATCTGAGCCTCGATGGCGAGGCTGTGGTGCAGTGACAGTAGCAGCAACGGCAGACCCATGCAAATGATGTGAACTAGTGGAAGGTGCAGAAGAGAACCCACTGAGTGGTCTTTGATACCTGTATGGAGAGACAGGACTGGTGGGTGCACTGTCAGGTTGGGAGGAGCAAGTGTTTACGGGAGGCTCACAAAATCGGGAGTCATCAGAATCTTCTGACATGGGTGAATACTGGAAGGATATCTCATCCCTACAATAAAGTAAAGAGAACACAATGTATTATTTCTGAGAATTTAGTGTCTAATTGTATAATTTTTACCTTTCAAAAACTTGAAAAAAATATAAAATTATTTATATTGTCATTTGTTTGTGATTTAGAATAGCTAGATATCTCCAAGACACAATCTTTTAGTATTAAATTTACAGAGAAAGATAAAAATCTTATTTATTATCTTATTTAGGTGTAAAAATATTTGTTATAAATTAAGCTAATTTCCTAAAGATTGCTTGCTGGGATTTTTTTAAATTTAGGGGGGGCAAAAATGTAATTTTAATGTAAAAATTTTCTGTTTTGGGGGTGGGGGCTGGGATTTTTTGAAATTTGGGGGGAGGAAGGGGCGATGGCCCGTGCCCGCCCCCTGTATCCGCCCCTGGGTAAATGATGATTTTTTAGTGAACTGATGCTCAAAGCCCTAGAGGGTGATGTGTAGCATATTTTCCACTAATAATTTCCCACTTATCTAGCCAACAATAATGATGAAGCCCAGATGAACAAATGACTCTGCATGCAAAGTGAAAACAAAAATGACAGACAAACAGATTCTATGTCATCTTCTACCACATTGGTATTTGATAACTTCACTTCTTTCTTAACTGATTTCCTCCAAATTCCGCTTGCCAATTAGTTTCCATTTTGAAGCCTATACTACTGTCCATCTATGACAAATATCACTCATCAAGTACTTAAAAACAAGTAGTAAGATTCAAACCAAAAGGCCAACCCAGTTTCTGCTGCACCTCATTCCCACCAAAATCCAAGGCTAGTGAAAAAAACAAAAACATAAAAGTTACTCACACTAAGATCCTAGTTGCACATAAAAAACAAGAAAAGGCATAGTGAATTCTTATTTCAGCCTAATTTACCATTTTATTTGTCAAAATCATTAGAATATCCTTGGGAGACGTATAGTAAATCGAAAGACAGTTGATAAGTTACCTGGGGAAGAACACGCTTTCAGACCTGGCTGGGGATTCCATGAGATTATCAGGGAGTGGGTCTCCAACCGTCAATCCGTTCAAACTGGATGCCATTATCTGGGGTAAAAGGAAAAAAAAAATACTGAGAAGAATCCAAGGACCTAAAATGCATATACGACACCAAATTTTCAGAGATCAATTAATGCCAGACCGCGTAAACCTATCACCCAGAAAACCAAATGCAGTATAACCAATTCAAACAAAATAAAAAGATAAATGTGAAATTTATCACAGCACTGAAACAAACTCCCATCAAAGAGCGAATCTTTCGTAATCGATTTTACCCCAAGAAACAAAACGACGTGGTATTGGGGAATTTAAGAATTCCAACCACATTGTGTGTTGAAACGGAAAACCCCCAGGTTGGAAACAATAAATTAGCGAAATCCTCCTGAAAACCCACAACCCATTCTGCTGCGAACTGGATGCAAAGCTAATCGATTAAAAGTTCGCAGAAAGGAGAAACACGAACAAAAATACCGTGGGATAGAAGAACAAATATTTTACAGTAAAAATATAAAATAATAGATCAAAGAAGAAACGAAAATTTTGCAAAAAACGAACCTCGCTGAGGTAGCGTTTGTGAGAGTGGAGGTTGTCGAGGTAAACCTCATCTTCGGGATCTCTAGCTCTCTTCCCGCAAGGTGACGATGTTGACGATGAAGATGCTGAGTTCGATTCTGACCCCATTGTATGCTTCAGTTCCAATTTTACGAAATAGACATCCAAATGAAAGAAGATAAAAGTGATTGCTGTTCCGAATTGGACCCAGATATCAGATATATGATCCATATAATAGTAATAAAATCGTTTCTTTTTTCTGTTATCTTCATAAAATGTAAAACAGTAACCTACATTATATTTTTTTTCATTTTTTTATAAACCAAAATTTTTACATGAAACCCGGAGAGAGAAACATAACACAGGCGAGAGAAACATTAACATGAGTCTCTGGCATAACGTAGTAACGTAGACTTTCGGCCCCAAAAGAACACGTGGCAAAGTGTCAATCGTTTGCCCTTTCTTTTTTTTTTTTTTAACAACTGTTCGTCTTCATTGCCCACAAATGACGCTGCAGGCTCTGCTATTCTGTTTCAAGTTTTAACCACAAAAGATAAAATCTTAGGGAAAAAAAAAACCACAAAAGATAATAAAAAATGGAAAAAATTAAACAAACAATTTTTATTCTTCGGGTTCATGTTTGAAAGTTGAAAAGAAAATGATTAATAATTGAATTAAATTTCTGTGAAAAATAATACAAAAATTTTAAAAAAAACTTTTCCAAAGCCTATAAAAAACTCTTCTTACCAAAATTTTCTTCCCAAACATATATTTTTGGATTGAGATCTTGTAGAGTCTATATAACCCGAAATTTAATATGAATAGATATGTACAACATTAAATAGTGTAGAGTCTATATGTGTATGAAAGAAATTTTTTAATTTCTTTTCATTTGTTCGAGATAAATACACATTATAACCTAAATCTTAAATTTTAAATGTAAAATTGCAACCCAAAAAAACACACAAATCCTTTTATGAACCTTTTGGAAAGAATATTATTTTATTTTTCTATTTTCTGGGTCATGAGAACCAGGAGCCACAATTTTGTTTTTTTAGGTCATGTGAGAACTCAGAAAAGTTACAGCCACCGGGGAGGGGCGAGGAGCAGAGAGAGGACCTGATGGCTCGGACGGATCAGTGAGAGGCCAAAGGTGGAGTCGGAGGATGAAGCTGATGTTTCTCAAGCTTAATATTTATGGCGCACATTGCAGTAGACATTGGTTCTCAAATGTCTGGACAAATGACTAACATTATCCACAATCCACATATGGAAAAGAATCGTATCGGCTCCATCTTAAGGCAACCATGCGTCAAGAGTCACCAATAAAGGTCCTCGAGAACCATATCCAACCAGAAGATCCAATTCAAATTTTCATTACATTCTTTTCAAGGCACACTGTTGGGTTTCTCAATTACTGGGCCATGGATTCTCGAATGTCTTGGAAAGGGAGAATACCAAAACAAGACGAAGAGAGCAAATTACCGAAATAGACACATGGAAATGGAAGAAATCAAAGACATTCTAGCGACTTTAAATCTCGAATTAATTTACAGGTATAAGGCTACAAAAATAATAGATTGAAATATAAAGTGTAAGAAGATAACTAATAAAATTGGGGAACTAAGCCGGCTTTGCCTTCCTCTCTAGAGAAAGTCGTTGTGCACCTTGGCGGATTGAACCACTCCTCCCCCCTCTTTTTCTGGCGGCAGGAGGAGTGCTCTTCCCGCCCCCCTCTTCTCCTCTGTCCTTGCCCTCTGTGATCAAACCTATTAATAAACCTTCATTTTCGGTCACTTTTAGGAGATTTTTTCCTGTAGATTTGGTGATTAGATCTACACTTTTTTGGAGGTTTTTGAAGACCACGACCGGCGGGGATGACATCTACATTGACTGGAGAATTTTTCTGCACTAGCCAACCAGCGACAGGATGGTGCGTGTGCTCACACGCGCCGCCACGCGCCCGCATGGATTTCATGCCCCTGTCCCTTTCTCTTCATTTTTCAGCGGTCCTCTCCAATATACATGTGCTAGGTGGCTGACATCTAGACGTCCAGGCACTCCTCGTGGTCATCTCCGATGACCAGGCGGGCGGCGCTTGGGGGCCCACGCACCCATGGATCTCACGCGCCTCCACCTTTTCCGATCTGGTCGGTTTGTCGCCTCCAACAGCTAGTCCTGCCACCATATTCCACCATCACCTTTACTTTTCCGTTGGTCATCTCAGCTTGCTGCCCTTCGTGAGTTTTTCACCTTTTATGGGTCTTTACCCGTCCTTTTGGACTTGGGTTTGTAAGGCCACTTTTTAGCCCCTTTGCTTGTTGGCCCGTCACCTCTCCAGAGGGTCTGACACACCCCTTAAAGCATGGACATGAAATTTTCAAATTTCTTTAATTTTAATAAAAGGTTGCTATTTTTACTAAAAAAAAGAAATATAAAGTATAAGGCTATTCAAATTATGGAAAAATTTTGATAGCCTAAAATTTCGACTGCCAAACGGCACGCCACGCAAGACTGAGGGTGCGGGCGGCTTTTGCATGCAGATTTTGGAATCCGTTGCAGAGCTTTGATGAAGGGGGCAAAGCATGGCGGAAAATAACCGAGCTGATCTTGACGGCTTCGGGAACAGCTTCATGGTACAATAGCTGCTATACGAATTGATTGAAATAGAAAGAAGACAAGGCAGCAGCCAGGAAGGGAAAATAGTCCTAATTAATGTCGTTCTCTATCTCCAATTTCGACCTGCACGGCCCATTGTCCACCCTCTATAACTACATAAGCCTACAAATAGTCCGTGGGAGAAAGCAGGAAGAGTCAAATAAAAACTAATCGGAAGTGGGACCGATCCATCCCCGAAAAGGACACTGATCGCCCATGTGAGTCTGGGTCTACTCAGGTTAGGAACCCATCATGAAAGTACCTTAACATCTCACCTAACGGCTAACAACACCACCCCATTTGGGACTGTGGCCTAACCTGTGGGGACACATACTAACACCCAACATACCCTCAGCAAATCGCTATCTGTGATAACCAAACCAAAACGATAAAGCCCAGCGAGAAAAACCAAGAAAAATAAAACTTCTGTGGGACCCTTGATTACCGACTTGGGGAAGATCCAAACGCATTTGGACACCGGCATCGATCCAGATCCACCCAAAACCAAACGAAAACAGGAGAACAGAAAAAAAATCATGGGACCCAAAAATCTAACCTCAGATATGCTAACACCGTAAACAATCATAACTCGTAAGTTCATTTCCAAGAAAGTGAAGTATCGCACAGGTACAAAAGGGACCAACCAACAAGGCCGTATTCTTGTCTGGTTGTTCCCGACTCTCGATGGGCTTTTCCGATCCCTTGAGATCTTTTCCGGCCGATTGTTCTACTGTTATTACTATCGGCTAACTGCACCTTCTGATTAACACGGGGCATATAGTAATTAATTTTCCTGATCCCTTTTAAGATCCTCTTAATTTTCTTTTAATGATTGTTAGGCATTATTTAGGATTTTCCTTATATAGTTTTAACTCTTGAAATGCAAGCATTATTCAGGGAAAAAAAAAAAAAACTCGAATATGCACATTGATCAAATATATTATGTGGTACACGAATAGAGTGAATTACCAAAGGCAAATCTCCCAACATAATTTCTTCAGCCATCACCCAAGACGGTGACAAGACATAAGTTCCACCTTCTGTGTATTCAAGCACCTCCAGATAAAGAAATCAGAGATGGGGGAGATCATCCTCATGACACTATACATAATTTAACCTTAATCTACGATTCTTGAAATGTAAAGGCAATATAATATAGACCACATAAGGACCCCTAGCGGCTAAGCCGCGATCTACCCTGATGAGACTGGGTTCAAGGCTCTGGTGAGTCCATTCAGCGCACCGTATCCTTTGGAACTAAAGCCCAGGCATCCAAGCAGACCCTGCCTGTACGGCAAGTACGTCCTCTTCTTCAGCTCCTCCGCCTGCGCTCTATTCGCCGTGTAGTGCAACTCGTGTGGGGACGGAGCTGGAACCCTTCGCTTCCTTGCTGCAACCCCATTGGCCGCTGATCTTCCGGCTTGTTTACTGCTTTGCTTCTGCTTTAACTTCCGCCTCCCCTCGTTTTCCTTCGTGGGAGGAGGAGACGGCTTTTCCTTTGAAGAAGTCGCGAAAGAAGAAATGGAAGACCAGAACTTTTCTTTGCCGTTTCCTCTTCCTTCGCTTTTGCTTCTATGCAACAGGTCCTTAAGGAATATCCACTTCTTCGAGTTTCTACCCGTAGAGGATGACCTCGAAGACGAAGCGGAACATGATGGTGTCGTTTCGGTTGAAACGGCGGTGGTTTCACTTTGCTTACCACCCGCGACATCTTCTTGCAAGTCCAGGATAAGGTTATCGACGTGCTTGACTTTGCCGTTATCTTCCACCTGAAGCCACTGAAACTCCGAGTTTCGAAGAGGTGAAAGAGATCTCGCTTTTCGATGGAGAGATCTGCTGCGTAGTTTGAGATCCCTGCCTCTCTTCACTGAATCCGAGTGCTCCTCCTTCTCAGTTTCTTTTTGATCTTCTTCCAGTTCTTCACCTTCATCGAGATCTAGTAGTGGAGCCAAGATCTGAGGTCTCTTCAAGTGCGATGACAGCTTCATGGGTCTGATCTGACCGTTGAGGAAAAGCTCGTCTGCGGAGCTCATTGACCCAACGGCTACCGAATAGTTGGAGGAGAACCGAGAGGAGAAATCGAACTCGAACGACTTCGTGTCGACGGGATGAGTTGAGCGGAAATGAGCGGACTCGGAAGACGAGGGATACGTGGCGGAGGGAGCTGAGTAGAGCACGTAGTGCATGGGGCTCGCGGGTGCACTGAAGAAGTAGCCGCTGACGGGACTACGTCCCGGGCTCGACGGTGCACTGACGTAAGGTGTGGAGCACGCGGAGTCGAACTCCTCTCTACAACCGTTCTCCTCGGAGGCGTCGACTGTTTTGCCATCGGCGAAGGATATGAGGTAGTCTGTGTCGGAGGCTTCTTGCGTTCCTCCACTGCTGGGGCTTTGAACCAAAACCATTGCGAGAGAGTGAGAGAGAGAGAGAGATGGGTTGGGACTGAGAGGGTCTGAGACACTGACTAGCTTGCGCGACACGCAATAATCACGCAGAGAGACAGAGAGAGAGGAGAGGGCTCTCTGAGCGAGGAGAGTGCATGTGATAAAGCTCGGGCGGCGATGCTCTGTCGCCTGTTTTTGGAAATGAAAAACTAGTTTGTGCAATTTTTTAATAGCGTCAATGGGTTTGTTTTATTTCGAAGTCTTCAGGTGAAATTACTGATGTAGCCAACTTGTATATCTTGGATTGGCTTAGAGAAAAGAATATCTTGAATTATCTTTATAATTATTTAATATCCTTCAATATGTTTCTCAAATGTACAAATTTACAGACAATATTATTAAGTAACCATATATTTTATTTTTCTCTTCTAAAATCACTTCATTTAGGAAATAAATTAAATAAAAATCATTTTATTGGTCAAAGATATTTTTAAAAATTTATGGACAGTATTATTAAGGAACATATATCTTCTCAAATTTATGAATAATATTATTAAGGAACTATATGTATTGTGTTTTTATCTTTTAGAATCACTTTCCTTTAGGTAGTAAATTAAAGAAAATTCAAATAACAAATTGAAGATCATTCATTTTAGTATTTGAGTTGAACTAATAATTGCTCGTTCCTTTTGATTAAAAAAATAAATAAAATTGCTCATTCCTTTTAGTGTCTAAATGAGCTTTAAAAAAATAGAAAAATAAAAGAACTTAAATGAAAACTAATTCATCCCCCTACAATATCCGGATTTGGATTATCTAAACAGTTTGCCCGTTTATCGTATTTTATGTAGTTATTTGTTATTTGAGATTATCTGTCTTTTTTTTTCAATAGTCTTTGTGATGATATCCTTATCATATTCTATGTAGTTATTTGTTATTTGAGATTTTTTGTCCCTTTTTTTTCAATAGTCTTTTGTGATGATATCCTTAATGCATGGTTGGACGCTTATTAAGCAGTACCATCTCAGAAGTTGGGTAAATTAACGAGTGTTAATCGGTTTATCATAAAAAAAGACAAAAAAAAAAAAACTATGTTATCAAAGTATATTTTGAGATAATTATTCAAAAACCTAAGTATTAACATTTATTAGAGTTATTTTTTCTGCAAACTGTTATTCAAATTCTATTTTGATGTTCTAAAATTGTTATATAATAATTTATTTGTTTTAATAGATATAATAAGATATCAGTTTAGAAAAAATAAAAATTACTAATATTTTTTTAAGTAACGAGAAAAAATTTCTGTGCAATAGACCACCTAAGTGAACTCACATGACGCATATGTAAATTCTAGGAAGCTCGTGCAAATTCATTCACTATATATAGAAACCCTAATCACTGAGACATGCCCGTGATGGATAATATTATGCAGACTTAAAATGATAAAATAGGTTTACAATCCTGACGACGTGTTTGATTTTATGGGCTACGTACTTTCTATACGTCAAAATCATAAATTTACGTCTCAATGCCCAGTGGAATTTGATTTATTTTATGTGGTCGGAGCAGGATTTGCCTATTTCACGGGATTAGGCATACGGTCTGAGATCAATTTCTAAACGAATAACTTAAATAAAAAAAAATATTGGTATTTCGATTTTCTGACAGGATTAAAAATAAATAAAGAAAGAAGAGCTTTTTTAGATGAGTAATTTTGGCATTTAAAATTTTGTTCTTAATTAAAAAAATTATAAAATAATCTATATTTTCATCAAATTATTAATTTTTATTATAATATTTATTTAAATATTATCTTTTTCTTCTTTTTTTTTTGCCTACTCCTATAAAATATATTAAATTTTTTACTTTACTCAATTTTAAGTTTTTAACCGTCAAGCACCACCAGTCAGGTTCGGCTGTCGGCCAAAAATACCTAGACCGACTGGGTCGATTAGGCCCACAGTTCTCGAAACCAAATAGGGGTATGTTGAGTATGTAATGTTATTTTTTATTTTTATTTATCTTTAATATTACATTTTGGGTTGGGGGGCGTCTCCCAACCCCAACCCCAGCCTTGTTTGGAAAGTTCAGTTTTGGATTGGGTTTTAAAATTTAAAATTCAAATTTAAAAGTTTAAATGTAGTTTAGAAGATGTTCGGTTAGTGTGTTTTTTGAAAAATTTTTGTGTTTTGAGAATTTTTAAGTGATGTTAAAAAATATGTTTGGTTTGTATATTTTCAGGATTCAAAAAACTCTTAGCATGTAAAAAACACGAACAAACTGTAATAGAAAACAAGTCATTGTTTGGATGATAAAGTTTTAGAATTATTTATATTATTTTTTGTTTAATAATAATATCTTTTGGTTATTATGATGTTTAAAAAATAAAAAATAAAATTAAAATTACTTGAAAAAAACCAGGAAAAAATAGAAAAATGAAGGTGATGGCTTAAAATAATTACGAAAATATAAAAAGCTATAAATTTAAAAATAAATTAAAAATCTTGAAAATATAATTTCATAACATCAAGAAAATACAGTAATCATTAAAGTCCATTTAGAAAATTTTTTAAAATAAATTTGTTGAAATCTACTAAAATAAGGAAGCAAATCTAATTTATACGAATCATAAAAAAATTATTGAAATATTTACAAAAGTATATAAATATCATTTTTTAAAAAAGAAAAATACAAATTTTGGGAATTTAGTACAATAAAAAATGGAAAAATAATTTAGAAAAAGCTGAAAAATACAAAAATAACTTACAGATATTGAGAAAAAATATAAAAATATAAAACCAAATTTGGGCCACAATAAAAAATTCATCAAATACATAAATTAAAAAAATAATAAATAAACACAATGTTAAAATCAATAAATAAATTTAAATTTTGGGACATACAAAAAATAAAATTTAATTTAAAAATCCATAAATAAATATATAAACTAAAAATATAAAAAATTCAGAAAAACATTAAAAATATAGGAGGGAAATATTTTGAGCATTGTTAGAAGAAATGAAGATGAATTAAAAATATAGGTCGGAAAAATTAAATTGTTAGAAGAAAAACATTAAAATAAAGAGATGTTATTTACTTATTTCTATATTCTTTAATTTATTTTTTGTATTTTTTAAGATTTTTGTAAATTTAATTTGCTTGCTTATTAAAATTTGCATAATTTTATTTATTTTAAAAATTTCTATATATGAAAATTAATAATTACCTTATTTTCCAGATGTTGAAATTATGTTTTCGAGATTTTTAATTTATTTTATTAGTTATAGCTTTTAATTAGAGTTTTAAATTTTTATAATTTTCATATTTTCTTAATTATTTTTCAGCTATCACATTCATTTTTTTATATTTTTTTCTGATTTTTTTTTAATTTTTTTAAACCTCATAATAACTAAAAGATATTGTTATTAAACGAATCATCCAAGCAACGCATTGTTTCAAAACTATATTTTTAAAAATAAATTTTACATTTTAAAACCCAAATCAAAAACAAAACCAAAGCCTAACACTCTTTCCCAGCAAGGCTTTTAAATTCCCCTTTCTTTGATTTCCCCCCGACGCCTCAACCCCCAATTCCCTTTCTTTCCCCCCGACGCACTTTGTTCTGAAAATTGAAACCTTAGCAGCCCCCCACCGCCCCACACCCCGCCGGCCTCTCTCTCTCACGAGGCCACGTCCCCTCTCAGCCTCTCTCAGTCTCTCTCTCCAGCTCACGCGGCCACAGGGTAAATCTCCTCTCTCTCTATCTCTCTCTATCTCACGCCTCTCTCTCTCACTTTCTCTCGTTATTTACAATTTTTCCTTTGATATTGGCTCGTTTCATATTAGGGTTTGTTATGTAGTTTACTTCCCAATTCCCTTTCGTTTGATATTAGGGCTCGTTTGTGTATAGTTTACTTCCCAATCAGTAAATAATAAAAGGTGTACCCATATAGTTTTACATTCCGATTTGGATTTATTTCCGCAGTTATCAAAGAAGGGCGAAAGAGAGAACTGGCTGCTTGATAGAGCGAGTAGAAATGGTACTGGATATTGCTCGTTTGAATCTTTGATATTTGCTCATTGTTTCCAGATTTGATATTTACAGATTAACTAGGATTCCAATTTAGGTTGTTTATTTTATTAGTTGATGATTTGCAAGAAGTTAAGAACATTAACAGATTTGAAGAGTTGCATTTTACAGAGTTGCTGATTTGCAAAGTTGCTGATAATTTCTTTGTATTGCTGTTGAAGAGAATCAAATCAGTTTAGTATTTCCCATTTTACTAAGTTACTGTTAGTTTATGATAGAGATTAGAAGCTGGGATTATGTTGGTTCTGTGGAGATCGGAGGTCAGGGCTGATTTGATGTTGGATTTGGATGAATTTAGGGTTAGGTTTGTTGGATGATTTGCTGATTTAATGTTGTTGGATTGTTTGATGATTTTATATTTATATCTTACAGGTCCAGGGTCTGTGCATGTGATCTCAGCATTGGGAGGGACGGACTAATCGCTTAAGTAGAAAGACGTGGTCGCGTGTGCCATACCTCGCGTTCCCACACCATATTTATATTGAAGAATCCAAACCAACCATAGCTGCTAAAAAACTGGAGCAGACAAAACCCTAAAATCTTGCTAGGACTAGGAGTCTGTTTCATATTAATTTCCTCATCCACTCTTCTGCTCTCACACTTATTTACTCTCTCAATTCCTCTTTTCACCATGACCACGACCTTTGGAGCAAACACAGAGCTATCACTCTGCGCTGCTTGTGCAACCGTGACGGCCAATCAGAACCTCGGCCCAATCAAACGGCATACATTCAGGGTCACGTTCGATCGGTGTTCGAACAGGTTTCCGCCGCTATCAGGGGCTTGCTATAATTTAGGAGCAGAAAGTACTGGGAATAGACACCGCGTGTTTTCGATGCAGAAGAACAGTTCCGGTGATAGCCTAACGTACAAGGATGCTGGTGTGGATATAGATGCTGGCTCCGAACTTGTTAGCAGAATTGCCAAAATGGCACCAGGGATTGGTGGCTTCGGCGGGCTTTTCCCTCTTGGTACAATAGCCTATTGGTTTGACTTCTGGTGTTGTTGTAATCGTTATTTAAGAACTGCAAACTCTCAACTGCTGACTTGAACTGTTTTTATTTAAACATGAAGCGAAATGGCAATTTCTAGTCAGAGAACACTATCACACTAGGGTGAGGCTCTATTTAATCCACTATAGCACTTTGGCAATTGCTTGTTGGAATTTGCTTCTGGGTTGTGTAGTCTAGATTTTGTACATGCTGAAATTAAAATGTAAGGGCACATTTTTAAAACTTTCATTTTCTCTGGATTGAATGATTTAGAGTTTCTCATTTGGGTCATCTTGATTTTTTTTTTTATTATTAATTTTACGGATGCTGAGATGTCAAAATCTTTTATTTTTCCATGTAGGACCTGGTCATTTTATAAGTTTGAAGTTTGCTAATCTAAGGTCTTGTGGACAGGTGATTCGTACCTTGTCGCTGGGACAGATGGTGTGGGAACGAAACTTAAGCTTGCATTTGAAACTGGAATCCATGAAACTATCGGGATTGATCTGGTAAAACTTTGGTATAGTTGTTGCGAAAATTACTTATCCATTTTGTAGTCAGCTTTGTAATGCTCACTTCTGTATATTCTCCAGGTTGCTATGAGTGTCAACGATATAGTTACTTCTGGAGCAAAGCCTCTGTTTTTCCTTGATTACTTCGCTACTAGCCACCTCGATGTTGATCTTGCTGAAAAGGTATACCATCTGTACATGAACTCACTGGACTTGCCGACTTGGTCACCAAAAAAACATATATACATCGAGCGCAAGCTGATATGATCGTTCTTTTGCATTTAATTCAGGTTATTAGAGGTATTGTTGATGGTTGTCAACAATCTGAGTGCACTCTTTTAGGAGGCGAGGTATTTATTCTCTTTCTTGGTGCTTTTGTTTCTCCTTATTTACTGTTTCAATAAGTGTGTATGATTTCATACTTTGTGCAGTAATTAATAGATCTGAAGGTCAAAAGAAGGTTAAATTATATGGATTTTAACCTTGTAACAATGTTCTATCAGCCAGAAATTGGCAGAAAATGCATCTATCTGCTCTTTTATTTAGTGTAACAAGCTCACATGTTGTTAGAGTCCACTTCATGTTAGTTGGTTCAACGTCTGAGAGTACTTGAAATTAATCATTTGAAAATATTGTGTTTGGTATTTCCGTTCCTTTTATGGTAACAATGAAGAGTTAATTGCTGTTCCTTGTAGTTTTGTGGACTGTGGGTTGTGATAGTCGAGTAATAGAAGTCGTGTTTAAGGGATCAAGATAGTTTTGGGGAATGGTTTTTTTGACATTGGTTTTGTGAGTGAACAAATGTTTGATTTCAAACTTCTAGTACCATTTAGAATGATACAGATTATGTGATGACACACATGCAATGCGATCAGTTGATTTTGAACATGGATGCATATTGGTATTATTAGAAGAACCAATCATTTTTAGAATCTTAATATGTGTCTAATTGGTTGTTAATACTTTACAGACTGCAGAGATGCCAGACTTTTATGCCGAGGGGGAGTATGATCTCAGTGGGTTTGCAGTTGGCATTGTGAAAAAAGATGCAGTTATTGACGGGAAAGATATTGTGGCTGGAGATGTTCTCATTGGCCTGCCATCCAGCGGTGTTCATTCTAATGGTTTCTCTCTAGTAAGAAGGTTAATTTTCTTTTCAAAAAGTCCTTACTTCACCTTATTCTGAAGTATATAGCCTACAGACTTTAACAAAAGGCATGGAATAGTTTCTACTTCATTATTATTGTGGCTGAAGCTCTGATCTATGTCACAGGGTTCTAGCTCGAAGTGGCCTTTCTCTGAAGGCCAAACTTCGTGGCGAAGATGTTACTTTAGGTGAAGCTTTGATGGCCCCAACTGTTATTTATGTTAAGCAGGTTACTAATCGCTTCCAGTCTCATATCATGCTATAGATTGTCTTTTGGTTTAGTCTTACAGATTTTTTCCCCTGTTCCTTCCATATCAGGTTCTTAACTTAATCAGCAAAGGAGGGATAAAGGGGATTGCCCACATCACTGGCGGTGGTTTCACAGACAACATTCCTCGCGTGTTTCCAGAGGGCCTTGGAGCTGTCATCCATCGGAACTCCTGGGAAGTCCCAACTCTGTTTAAGTGGATTAAAGAGGTAAAATCTAGTTGTCATGATTGAAATATGGATACAAAAGATGAAGTGAATCTCTAGCTGAGTGCTTCTGTTAGAAAGTTGCCTATGAATGTTACAGATATATATTTCTTCGATATTGCAAGTGTTTCTTGGAAAAAACAATTAATTTTTTTCCCGCTGTGTCTGATTAGGCGGGCAATATAGAAGATACTGAGATGAGAAGGACTTTTAACATGGGCATTGGAATGGTTCTAGTTGTGAGCCGGGAGACGTCTAATAGGATACTTCAGGGTGGAGTTGGAGCATATAAAGCATACTGTATTGGTGAGGTTGTAAGTGGTGAAGGAGTAAGCTATCTTTAGATGATTATACAGGTAACTGCGGCTTATATTTTTCTTGCAATTCATAAATGTGAGGGTTATCTCATTAAAGCTGTATTCAAAGGATATTGTAACTTTGATTGATCAGCATTTAGCACTTTTGGGGTCGAGTAAATTGATTGACGTGTCTCAAATTTTGTGAGATAAACTGTATATGAGAATTGACGCCATGAATTACCATGAATGAGGAAGTGTTACAATTCTTGACATTAAGAGATAAAATCGACAATTGGTTTAGCTCTGCTCCTCTATACATGTTCTCTTAGGATGGTTGCCACTCTTGTTACATCCTAATTCTGTCCCTCTTCCCCTATGGTTCAGACAGCGGTCTGCTTTCTTCCTCATTCTTTGACTACCACTGGCTTTCCCACCAATACCAACTGTCGCAACCGAGGGTCCTGCGACAATCCAATTAACTTTTTGCTTTGCCGTCTGGAAGTCGGGTTATTAACCTCAGTTTCCCTATAAAGTATTTCCATGCATTTGCCGTTATGACTCCCTTGACAGTCAGTTCTGTTATGTCTTGCATACCCTCGTAAGCTCTTCCATTCTCTCTCATTAGCCAGCGACAACCTTTTGCCTTGTCTAAGGAAATGTTCGTTTTGGTGAGATTTTTAGAATTTGAAGTGTTTTGAGAATTTTTAGGTGATGTTAAAGTTTATTGGTATGTGTGCAAAGTTGTTGACTTGTATTGGTATTTGAATATGTTTGATTTGTAAATTCTAGAATTTATGTGTATCCTAGAATACAAATCAAAACGAACAACTCCTAAGAATGAGTGTCCTTCCTTTTGTCCGCTAAATTTTGAGCATCGAGCCTCCTTTCATGATCAGAGCCTGCATCTCGCTGGTTCCTAGAAGCTGCTTCTGTTTTGAAGCTTTTGGCACTACTTGGTGCCTCCATTGGCTTATGAGGCTCTTCGGATTCTGCTTTCTTGTTCTTGGACACGCCGTTGCTGATCAAGTTGAGGGCGAATGTGGCTGCTGGAGTCCAGGCTGAAAGCCCTCTCAAGCCTTTGTTTTATGCATACGTCGATACATTCTCCTTTTCACTCTCTACACCATCCTTGCACTGAAATTTTGCTGCCAATTGCCCAAGCCACGCTGATTATACATATGTTGGACTGCTGGAGCTATCTGGGATGACATTGGGAGTTGGACATCCAAGAGGGAGGAGAAACTATTATAGGAATCCGATTCGTGGGATCCAAAGGAACCCATTGAACTTGGTTTCTTTTGGCCACCGGTCTTGTAACTTTCGGTCTCCTTTCTAGGCATAACTGGTTTGATAGCTCTCTATTAGTTATGCTTTCTTAATAAAAATTATGCAATTTCCAAAAGAGACAACGTTAAATGCAAATCCGTCACTCTTTTCTCTGTTATGGGGCGCAAAGTATTTTTTTTTTGGAGGGCCAAGACATTTGTGTGCTTGGCCTTCTTGGACAGAAAAATCCTTTATATTTTTCCACGCAAGAAATTCGTGCACTGGATTAAATTTGTTAACAAATTTGGACGCACTCAACTCAAAAAAATATAAGGCCTAGTAAATCATGGCAACTTGAGTTGTTTCATACCAAATAAGTTGAACGATAAATAAAAGAGCATGTGTAACCCTAAAGGATTGGTTTAGTAGTTAAAGTTTAGGTCTTGTAGTATGCTCATTCTAAAGTTCTAAGTGTAAAATTTCATATACACCACCAACCTTTTAAGGTTATTTTCAAGACTTTTAATTTAATAATTGTTTAGTTTGAGTGGGATGAAAATCTGCACAGACGCTCAAAATTAGTTGAGATACACGTAATCGTAAGCGTAAACATATCCGAACAACCGGTTGATTTGATTTGATTTGATTTGCCGTTTTGATAGCCAACGAACAAAACAGCAAGAAAGGCAAAGAGACGGAAAGCACATTTTGGCCGACGGCCCTTGTTGAAAGATTTTTTTCACGGATTCCTTTCCTGCGGCACACGAACAAAAGCCAAGGTCAGTGGACGAAAGGAACTAGATTCTAAAAATGGACCAGTTCACCAGCCATATGAAAAAACCACTTCCCCGAAAATCAAATTAAATCAAATCAAATCAATCAATTGGAGGCATATGTGGGGATTATGCGTGACTTGCTTGAACAGGTGGAATCTTTTTTATGGGCTTATGCCACCTAATTTAAAATTTTAAAATTTATTTTTAAAATATTGTTCACTTTTTTATAAAGAGCCCGTGCCTAATTCTATGCACAAACGGCCTCTGGTATACTCTTGACTTTTTTGGTTCTTTTGAGCACGAACTTTTCGCAAGTACTTTCGCCCAATCGCACCAACACGTAGGCAGACGCGTGGATGATTAATGGGGCTCGTACTCGTAATCCTAAATTATTTACTATTTTATGCCCAAATTTCGCTGTCCGAGTAAGCACTGAAATTTCAGTTCAATGAATCGGTAGCTTTTCTTTTGTCATTTTCCATCAGACGCTAATTTATAGTAAATTTAGCTCTAAATTATTAGTCTCCTATATTTTTCTGATTATTTTTTTGGAGAAATATCTTGTTGAAGCCAACTTAGACAAGACAATATTAATATTTTATCATTCCAAAGGTATATTTGGATCGTATAAAACCGTACACATTTGCATGTACCAGTGACTAAAAGACACTTTTGGTAAAGGGATCGGATGGCAGCATATGTAAACATTGTCAACTTCAAACACACCCAATAGTCTTCCTGGACCATGTTTGCTGTACGGAGAGCCTACCCGCTTAAAAGTGGCTGGCCCCTGCTAAGAGTTGTACCGACTTCCACCCTCAAGCTTAGTCGTCCCCTCGGGTGTTTTCTGCGTTCACAAAACCTGTCCCGCTTAGTCATTAACACAAACACTACGCCTACAAGTGCAAGGGCGCACACGGCCACGGAGACACAGAACACCCAACGGAAGAGAGAGAAAATGAAGTACGTGTTGGTGACAGGAGGAGTGGTAAGTGGTCTGGGCAAAGGCGTTACCGCCAGCAGCATAGGCGTCGTCCTCAAAGCTTGTGGCCTTCGCGTCACCTCCATCAAGATTGGTTATTTGCTTTCACCGATCACTTCTGTATCTTTTTTGGTTTTATTGGGTTAAAGTTTCTTTCAGGTTATATTATGTTTGGCAATGTCGTTATTTAGTTTGGAATCTCTGGTTTATAACTTTGTTTCTTGTTTCTTTTAAGCGGGATATGATTGACTTCAACTTGCTTAAGCTGATATTTTTGTGTCTCTGCGTTACTTATTTCGACTTCATAGTTTACTTTGGTTCACTGCTTGTTAAGTTTGAATTGTAACCTTTTTGTGCTGTGATTTTCAGTCTGTCGTTACGGTTTGATAACTTTTCTCTTTATAAACATGCTCACAGAAACAAAGATATGTACGTTCTTGTTTGTTTTATGGATTTTATCCATTACATTTTTTGTTAATTGTTTTCAAGTTTTGATGGAGCATGCAGGGAAAAAAGTTTGAAAGAGGAGGAGAAATTCTAGTTTTAATTTTACATCTAAATTGCGGCAATTGTTTTGTTGCAGATCCATACTTGAATACAGATGCTGGTACCATGTCTCCCTTTGAACATGGGGAGGTTTTTGTTCTTGACGATGGTGGAGATTTTTTTTTTTTTTTTTTTTTTTGGTTTAGAAGACTTAATTATAGCCTGAAAAATCCATAAGGTACAAGTTGGATTATTGATGAAATAACTCCCAGAATATCAGGGAGGTAGATAACTAATTACATGATATAATAGACAGTTAATTATTGTTTTCTTTTCAAAGGTTGATCTGGACCTTGGTAACTATGAGCGATTTCTAGATGTGACACTTACAAGAGACAACAATATTACCACAGGAAAAATCTACCAGGTCCTAATTGATTTGATGCACTTCTTTAATTTAATAAGTTCTGTACACTTCATAAAATAACCATATTTCTGCATTTTTAATCAGTCTGTCCTTGAGAAGGAACGCAGAGGTGATTATCTTGGAAAGACTGTCCAGGTGTGCTACGTTGATTAGCCGAATTAGGCTCCTTATCTTTCTTGCTCTAATAGAGTGATGTGGACTGAGCTCTGCTATGTTCTAGTGGATTCCAGGTGGTGCCACATATCACAGATGCTATTAAGAATTGGATTGAAGCAGTTGCTGTCATTCCTGTCGATGGAAAGGAAGGTCCAGCAGATGTTTGTGTGATAGAGTTGGGAGGCACTGTAGGTATGCACTATTCAAAACTAGGAGGCATCAGATGTGGTGGAATTGCTCTTTCTGTTGTCTGATTACAAGCACTAGATAATTCTGGTATATTTTTTGCACAGGTGACATTGAATCAATGCCATTCATTGAGGCTTTGCGACAATTGTCCTTCTCAGTTGGTAAGGTTGATTTTGTGTATGGGTAGCATTTAGAAGGGCCTGATTCATTGTGAGCATAAAAGTATTGTCAGATGTGACAGATTGTGACTTAAAATGTGCAATGGCGTTGCAATATGTACATTTGATTGATACTTACAATTGGCATGGCAAATGGTGCCCAGTTTTCAGGTTATTATGCACTTAGGTTCTGAGTTCCATCATGTTAAGAGATAGTTGTGTTGATTCTGGTTCCTTTCCCAGGCCAAGATAACTTCTGCCTCGTTCATGTGAGCCTGATTCCAGTACTGGGCGTTGTTGGGGAGCAAGTAATACTCCATAACCTGTATACAAGATTTGAAAAGTATAAGTTGTTTTGTATTTTGAATCATAAATATGCAAAGTGTAATTTCGCCGAAGTATGGAGATGAAAGTTGATTATCTCAATTGAATGTGCATTTCATGTCTCTTGTTTCAGAATTCTGTCGCTCTAGGTTAAATGAGTCTCTCTGTTTATGTGCAGAAAACAAAACCTACACAGCATAGTGTTCGGGAACTGAGAGCATTGGGTTTGACTCCTCATCTGTTAGCCTGTCGCTCTGCTCAGGTACATCTGTTCACAACCTGCTCACATACTTTTCGTGAGAAAATAGATGATTGGAAAACATCTAAGAGAGAGGCACAAAGGAGCTTTAGCTTGATAAGCTTTTCAGTCAATCATGTGAAGCTTGCTTGCACTTCTCCTGTTAGTGGGTGCAACGAGCACATTCATCTAGCATTAAAGTTTGGGGAAGTCTTAGTGTGAGCCTCAGTAATACATATTTCATCTTGTTAGGGCTACCAAAGTTTTATTTGATCTGGATCTTGCTTATCTTGATTTTGTAACTTGTTTTTACGCAATGCGAATCTAAGATGTTCTTAAATAATTGTGACAGTCTCAAAATGTTTTTTTTTTTTTTTTTTTTTCTCTTATCGTTATGAGTTTCCTCGTTTACCCTCTAATAGTTGAACAGGCACTGAACTGAAATTTGATTTGTGATTTAAGTGCTTAGTTTTCATCAATACATCTCTTAAATGTAATTTTGAGGATGCTGAATTAATTACCGTTCACTACATTGCAGCCTTTACTGGAAACTACCAAGGAGAAGCTTTCACAGTTTTGCCATGTTCCTGTGAGTTGGTGAAGGTTTCCTTGGTGATCTTTAATATGGACTATTTCTGTTTACATTGTCCTTACGTTTTCTCACAGGTTGGTAATATTCTCAACATCCATGATGTTCCCAACATTTGGCACGTTCCTCTCTTACTTAGGGTGGGTTCAATGTGGTTCTTTTTTGTTTTTGTGCCAAAGCTAAAAAAAATCTTGATTCCTCTAAGACATTTTTTGCTTATAGTATCTTCCATCTAATGCTATCGTGTTTGGATGTTGTTTGACATACATTTACTGCTGTTTCAGAGCCAAAATGCTCATCACTCAATTCTGAAGCAGCTAAACTTGCTTGCGTAAGTTTTTATTCTAATCCCGTCCCTTTCTCTCTCTAAGACCTAGATCTTGGTGTTAGTGCTAAGCAATCCCTGCCTGTCGAAAGTTTTTCTAGTTTGTAATGGGACCTGTGGACAACTGCATGTTTGATTGTATCCACCTTGGATTAATTAGAATGAGGCATAGGCTTTGAGCTGGTAGCGATAGAACATTTTAGACTGCATGAAACAAAATGAGCCATCAATCTGGAATTATTCCTGACTATGTGAAGGTCGATTACATTAACTTACTTGTTTTTAAATGTTGTTTCAGCCCTGCTACTCCTCCTGCTTTACAAGATTGGACCAGGATGGCTGAGACTTTTGATAACCTCACTGATTCTGTTAGTGTTATCACAAATAGATGTAATTCTTTTCCTTGGATATTTCTTTTTAGTTCAGGGAAATTATAACCTGCTGGAACTTGCAGGTGAGGATTGCGTTGGTTGGGAAGTATGTTGGCCTATCAGATTCATATCTGTCTGTTGTGAAGGTGTGATACTAGCTTGCACGTGTGCTTGATTTGAGCTGGAGAATGGATATATCACCTTTGGAGCCTACATGTTAATTACTGATTATCATCACTTCATCTATCATATATCCTTTTAAAATTAAGATTCTAGTATATACAAGATGCTGATTCTGAGAAGATCTGCTTTGTCTTGTTGGTTTGTTTTTTCTTGTAGGATATTGCATATCTGATGAAGTTCAAAATCAATGATCTGAAGTTTCAGAATTTTGCTAAATTAGTGCCACTGTTGCTTATTAGCCAGTATTTAGATGATAACATAGAAAATGAATGACACTTCATTCCGTGGTAGTTGCAATATATTGGTTAATCTGATCAAGTACGGAACTGCTCCAATTTCTTATCAAGACTTCATGTCTTTCAGATTTTGATTGGATTACTACAACTATAGCTCTATAATGGTCCACAATGGTGTGTTACCTATTTTAGATGATGCTCTGGGGAATGAATGCGATATAGTACTCTTGGAATTGCATTTTGATAGTCAATTTGAATTTAAAATAGATGCAAATTCTTTTTGCCTGTTAAACTTCTTAGTTATTTTTTCATAATAACTCTCCGGTTTATAACTCTACAATCTCAAAGTATGATTGCCATAATGTTGAATTCCCTTTTTATTCTGCCTAATTTGGCTTGTAGGCCCTTCTGCATGCGTGCATTGCATGTTCTTTGAAGCCATCAATTGATTGGATTGCAGCTTCCGACCTTGAAGATGATAGTGCTAAATTGGTATTCATTGCTTATAAGCTGCAGTTCGTGTATAATTTTGTTTTGTGGCTGTAAAAAGTGTCTTCTTGAAAATTTTTTGTTCTTCATACAGACACCAGAAGCACATGCTGCTGCATGGGAGACTCTCAGGGTAAGTTCGGCATTGGATTTTTAAAACCTTAATTTCCCCCATTCTTGCTTCCTTCTGGGATTCAACATCTCTTTCTATGTCAACAATGTGGTTTTATTCATCATTGTATAAATAGGAAGGTCAATGTGGAAATCCAGCTTTGGATTGCACTGTTACCCTTTAGAATGCCCAAACTAGGAAAAATTTGGGAGGGGTTGGTCTGTGCCTAGCTTTTAGTTGGTATTTCTGTGCCTAACATTGGGTTTGATGGATGGACTCCTTGTCTAGTAGATCCAGGTGCCTGTAATCTGCCTGCTATATTGGTGGGCTGTTACGGAAGACGTTTTATGAGTGAATCCGGGAAAATATATTAGGACTAACAAGGGTTTACAGTATATCTCATCTGACACAATGAACCTACTTTGTTTGGCTTCTTGACTAAGTTTATTCATAAGGAGGCTCCGTCAAAGGATCAAGAGTTGTTATCGGACAAATAGGTCCTACATGGTGATCTAGGCTGACTTGATACCAAACTTTATAATGGTGTGGTTGCTTTTCTTCTTCTTTGTGAACATCCATCTGCTTAGAAGCATTTTTTGGCTGTATCACTCACAATGGAATATGTTTACTGATTCCTGTGTTTGACAACACATGCACTTTCAGAATGCAGCATGTGTCTTGGTTCCTGGTGGATTTGGAGATCGTGGAGTGAGGGGCATGCTATTGGCTGCAAAGTATGCAAGGGAGAATAATGTTCCTTATCTTGGTATTTGCTTGGGGATGCAGATTTCTGTGATTGAGTTTGCTAGATCTGTAAGTGACATTTCTCTCATTATCTGGTTTTCTGTCTTTTTACAGATTACATAACCGCTCCTTTAATTACTTGTTCTAGGTTTTGGGCTTGGAAAGTGCGAACAGCACAGAGATTGATGCTCAGACACCAAATCCTGTTGTAATTTTCATGCCCGAGGTATATATCTACCATGAAGATGTTTCCTTAGCTTTCAAAATACATACCCCTCCTTTTTTGTCTGCAGCTATTATCACCTCATTTCTGCTGTAGGGTTCAAGAACTCACATGGGAAGCACAATGAGACTAGGATCCCGAAGAACGCTATTCCAGATGCCTGATTGTATTACTTCAAAACTGTATGTGATATGTGTAGCTCTGATCACTTCTGAAAATACCCAAACTAGCGGCCTGTTGATAACTCAATTTCCTACACGAAAATGCCTGAGTTCTTGGAATTAGGATTGCTAAAGTGGACTTTGTTGTTAACATCCACTTATGCATTACTATTCTTCCTTATTGCTAGGTACCAGAATTCAGAGTATGTGGATGAACGACATCGGCACAGATACGAGGTTAGTCTTCAAATCTGGTTGTGGTGGAAAGAAATTGGCGTTAGACTCACCCCCTCCACCCTCCACCCCCAACACACACACACACACTCACAAACAAAACACAAATGTTTTGTGGATGCTATGTCATAGCCGTCACTGGTACAGGTAAACCCAGAAGTTATTGGAGTCCTAGAGGAAGCTGGCCTCAAATTTGTTGGGAAAGATGAAAGCGGAAAGCGAATGGAGGTGGGTCTTCCTGCTAAGAGATAATTAGATGGGATTAAGCTCACACGAAATTGAGGATTTGCGAGAACCGATTTGATTTTGTCTGCATAAAGTCAGACTATTACATGCTGTTCATAAACCTATTTAACCTTCTTGTTTTGGAAATTTACTTATTGAAGCTCACAGGTGCATGTGCTTTCCTTTTCCCCCGCTCTCTCTCCCTTTTCTTCTTGGGCTTATCTCATTGACTCTGTTAGACAAAAAAGTAACTCCCTAGTTCCGAAGGAGTTTTAATTCTGAACTTCCAAAATTTGTTTCCGTGTGTTGCAGATTCTTGAGCTTCCAAGTCATCCATTTTATATAGGTGTACAATTTCATCCAGAATTCAAATCACGGCCAGGGAGGCCCTCAGCATTATTTTTAGGTACTAACTGGCCAACAAATGTAACTTTTCTATCCTATTAGCTATCATTACTGAGATTGATGCACGTACCCTGATATTCTGGAGGGCGACACAGTGCAATTAACCTTCTGCCAATAATTATTTGGATAAGGCATTGTTGAATTGTACACAAATCTACTGCAAAAAGTTAATTTTTTTAAACTTATTCATTCTTGGATAATGTGCTGAGCATTAATTTTTTTGTTGCATGGTCTTATGTTTCTACTGCTGTACTTTTGGTTTGTATTCTTATGTTGGCTTCTTTGCATAGCCATTATGATTGTACTTGAGCGCATAATTGGCATAACATGGAGATCTCCATTTTGACCAAAAGGACAATTGAACTGCAGTCATTTTTTGAATTTCTAGGATAAATTATTCTCGACAGAAAACAGGTAGAATCATGTAGTTGCTGTGTTGGAATAGTTGGAAATATACTTATTTATTTGAATGCATTGTTTTCATTTTCATGAGGTGTCCAATTTCCGTACAAATGCCTACAGATTTTTCAGATATCTTCACATGACATTTATGATGTTTCAATGCAGGTCTTATATTGGCAGCCACAGGACAGTTGAAAGCATATCTTGACAGGCATCAGAATGGAAATTGATATGCAACTCACACCATCCTAGTAACACCCAAATCATTCTTTCAAAGGTATTCTATTTCTCCCGCTACAAAGATTTTGGGAAATACTTCAGAAGTTTGGAACTTGCCCTGTCATCTAACTGCATTTTGCCCCCTGCTTCTTTTTCGGATGCATTCCTAAAATTGTGTAGCTGTGTACGGCATAAATTGTGAGCAGGTCAAAACCCATGTTGTGTAAGTAGCTGGTTGGGTTTGGACATTTTCTCTGGGCTTTATGGTACTTCATGTGAAAGCATATATGTTTTTTTTTTAAGTATGTGAAAGCATATTTGACTGTGCACTTCTAACATGAGTATGACAGAAAAAAACATAGCAGATGGGCTGAGTCTGGGTAATCACCTGTCTAGTCTGGTTTGTAGTGCTATATGATTCCATGCTACTCGTAAACTTACCTAGATGGAGTCTAGCAGGGTGGTCAGTGAGAAAATGTAGGGCTCAGAATGTGACCTAGCCATCCTGAATTTTGCCCAACCACTGCAGATTGTCATGAGATAATAGTCAATTAAGGCACTTTCAGCAGCTGTGATTTATGGGCGTGCAATGCGTTGCCTATGCGTCTAATAACTGTAGAATGCCTCCTGAAACATGTGGTTCATTTATTGTCATTTTCTTCCTGACAATGTGTTAACCTTAAAATGCAGGAAAATTAGATAGATGCTTTCTGGCTGATCAATGTGCGTGGGGATTGCCGAACTGGACCCCTACAGAGATGGTTTCCTGCTGCATTTGACGTTATAGTGTTCCCTTAGTACAAAGCTGTCACTTTGATTTTATCTGATGCTGAGATTTTGATTAAGTTGTGTTCTTGGTCCAATCTTTGGACTCATAAATGTTCTTGGTTCGATCTGTTTGACATAAGACCAATATCTACAAGGAAGTTTTCCGAAGGTTTTTTCTGTTGCCATTTGCTCGTTTTATTGTCTTGGTTCTATCAATGCTAAACATTTTGATAATACAACTTTTGATTTCAGTCTTATCTCTTACTGTTAAATGGTCACTATACAGGCCTTTTTGATATGAAGAAAAGGTAAGAACTCAGAGATGTTTAATTCAATATGAAATTCGTTCAATGGTCTGCCTTTGTGGCAATCTCTGATCAACTTGAATTTACGCAATCTATTAAATAAAAATAAAATTTAAAATATTCATGTATCAGCCAAAAACATGCTAGAATACACTTAAAATTTTCCAATCCGACAAACTGATCAATAATGTAAATTGCGCTTCATTCTTCTGCAACGCTTGCAATGAGTTTCTCTGCCTTCACTCCTCAGTCACCTGAACTGAGTGAGTGGTTGCCAAAATCTCTCCTCAGCAAGTAAGTTAATGTATTTTTACAGTTTCTAAATTTTTGCTGGTCCAAATTCCCAGATACTCCTGAATTGGTCATCCACCTACAATTTAACATCTGGACTAATGAACATGTAGTTTAACATTGTGAGCTGTAACTGCACCTACTTCGCTTTCTTGTTCGTCTTTTTGACACAAACCTGCCAGAATTTCGTTTCGTTTCGTTTGCCTTTGTTTAGCCGTTTATTATCCTGCCTCCTCATCCCTTTGGGCTCCGATTTTCGTTAATTTTTCTCAAAACGAAGAAAAATCCTTAATCTCATCATTAATAAACTCGTTCGGTGGATCAAACTCTGCTGCTTGATTATTTGTAAGTTTGTAAACCCTCGAACCAGGATGATAGTGTTTACAGAGTCGAATCCTCCAATGTCTGTCTCTTTTAATGAGTATCATAGAAACTGCAAAAAGCCGGTAACAAAGAAAGTACAAATTTATCCAAAACAAACGAAGCGAATTCTTCATGATCCACGATTAACTTGTGCCTCTGCTTTGCATCTCGCTGTACTGCAGATACGAAATCTGTCTCTGCAGTTTCATTTGCGCATAGAATTTAGCAATGAACTCTTCGGCTCTCAAATCAATTCCATCTTCCTCGCACGTAACCATTTCTTCGTAAACTCCACAGCTATCATCATCATCATCTTCTGCTTCATCTTCATCTCTTCTGTTGAGAAAACTCTTCCTCCCACCATCATAACCATAGACGGGGTCATCGTTGTCGCCATCACCATCAAAGTCACAGTCGAAATCAACTTGTGGGGTTATGCAGGGAATGTTCGGGAGGCGAAACCGCATGGACCCCGGGCGGTGCATTTTGACATGGAAAACAGGGGTCTTTTCGAAGGAGAGCTCGCGCTCCCCGTAATGGATTTGGTCGTGCCGAGCACTCTGACCAATGCTTCGGATATGCTTGGGCAGAAGGCGTAGCTCCATCATGAGGCGGCGCTTGAACACACCACCCTTTCGTGCCCACAGCAATGCTAAACGCAAGATGTTCCATGCTCTACGAGCCATACTGGACTCTTTCTTAGCCATTTTTCAGTTTCCAAGCTATTATATGTTGCTTCAAGCGCGAATGCAGAAGAGAAATGGTAATAGTTGATAGTGGCGTGGGAAAAGAAAGAGAGAAGTTTGAGAGAGTGCTTTTGCTCGTTGGAAGTTTTGGGTGAAGAAAAGCCAAAGTATCTTGAGGTTTTCTGGTGCTGAAGGAACAGAGGAAGCACATGTTATTTATATACAGTGATGAAAGTCTGTACGCGGTGCGTTTGAGGATTGTTTGCTGTGGAAATGTGAACTGCGGGCCGGGAGGTGGAACATCGTGTAGGACACGGCTATACGCGGGGAATCAAGCGGCTCTTATTCCAATTATGCCCCTAGCGTACTTGCATTGTTCCTGATTGGAGCAACAGAAAATGTCTTTTTCCCTCTGGAATCCAACAGTAAAATATAGCTGAGAAAATATTTGAGTATTTGTTTGAGCAATTTATTAAGCAAAGGATGGGTTACAAAAAATAAATTTATTACCAAATAATGCAAGTTTCATAAGGGAATTAAAATTTTGCAGAACAATAAAATGGAAATAAGAGTAAAGAAGTTAAATTACTTACTGTTTTTGATCGATTTTTTTTTTTAAATTATGAGTACTTAAGGGCTTCAGATGTGATGCTTGCTTCCTAAGTTTTAGGTTGAGTGTAAAGTTCTAAGAAAGCACAACAAATCTACCCTCTATGTAGCATTTCTTTCTGTAGGAAGAAAGTGCCATTGTATACTCAAGCCCAGCTATTTTTTTTTAAATAATTTTTATCGCTTTCAAACAAACTTGTTGACAGAATTCTGGGATTTATTTGTCTGTTTTTAATATTATTGGTCTGTGGTTATAAGAACACCTATGACAACCCTTCTGTCCGTCCCTTAAGAGTACATGAGAGGTTGTGTTAAATAACTTTATGAGAGTAGTTCTAAGAATCTTGATTCTCGCAGCTCTGTCCTAGCCAGCGGATATTTATAGTAATCTAAGCAACATTTTCAAATTTATACAAAGGAAATGTATATATATCTAAGCAACATTTTCAAAGTTTTTTTTTTTTTTTTTTATACAAAGGAAATGTAAATATATATATATAACCAGGAGTTTATAAAGGTTATTTTGGTCATTTTAAAATCGCGCAAGAGATGGGAGAAAGGGCCTGCACCTACACAAATCAACGCACTTTTAGTTGGGAACCGGTTGTATATTACTTAAACATTTTGGACATAAAAAATGACCTAGCAAAAGACAGCAATATAAAAATAGAAAGGGGAAGATGCATGGGATGGGAGAAGGGTTAATCATTTTGTCAAAGTAAACGCAAAAGTCATCGTAAATTACCAAAGCAATGTTAGAAAGGCTTAACGACCATTTTTGATATATTAAGCCCTAAATTTTTAAAATTAATTAATTTGAGTATCTAAAAAATATTTAATAGTTAAAATTGCGTCATATGTATTATAAATGAGTCACAGGGCACAGTTTTAACTGTCCAATTTTATTTCAGAGCGTAAATTAATTAATTTTAAAAATTTGTGAGTTCAATGTGTCAAATGTGATAGTCAAGACTCTTGTTTGAGATTGCTTTGTTAGTTAATTTGGGAGTGTAAAGTGACTTTTCTCCTGCTTGCTTCTCACATGTGTTATAAATGAATCATGTGACATAATTTTGACAGTTCAATTTTATGTCAATGCATAAATTAATTGATTTTCAAAATTTGAAAGTTCAATGTGTCAAATGTGGTAGTCGAGAATACTGTTTAAGATTGCTTTGTTAGTAAATTTGGGAGTGTAAAGTGATTTTTCTATTGCTTGTTTCTTTGTATTTTCCGAGAAAGTAAGAGAATCTAGAGAGAGAGAGAGAGAGAGAGAGAGAGAGTTGTTGGTTTTTTCTTTGAAAGGAACTTGCAGTCGTGTCTTGATGGTTGGTTGCGCGGAACTCTCCTAAACCGTGTCTTTGGAGATGCACTAGAAATATGATTTGTTTTTACAGTTTTTTAAGCTAAAAAGTATGATGTGAAGAGATATCTATATATATAAAATAGAGTTCGGCGCCCAATACAATTTCTTAGCTCATAAACATAAATTAATGCATTTTGCAATAATTGGACCAAGACGTTGACAAGAACAAGTCAATGGAGGGACTCAAGAGAGCCAATGGGTTGCACGAACTGACTCGGATACCACTCAGATTTGCGACTCTTGTTCTGAGTTCACTAGTCTGATGCTTGCCCTGCCTGCAGGTTCGAGACTCTGAGGCTTAATGGTTTTCAGCAACAAAAATATGCATGGCGTTGGATAGCATCGATCTGTGTGGCTTGCTTTGGATTTATATACAGGAGATCAAAGTTGAGCTTTGGACATGATTCTGATCTAAACCATTAATTTTCAAGGGATTAGCTACAACTGAATGACCAATCAAATGATGTTGGAATTACTCAAGTTTGCGGCGTATAGCTGTGATCAGTCGGACAGAAGATTGAAGTTTTTGGTGTTTTCTCAAAGGTTAAAGATTCCTGTCCAATTTTCAAGCAACAATGACCAGAACTATTGAAGAACACTTTAACCGGAGTGCACGTTAGAAAAACAATGGGTCTGTCATTTACGTTGAGGATATCTGGAGCTGGGTACTGGCTGTACCATATCTACCACCATGCATGGGTCACGGGGAACGGAGGGGACTGTTTCTTCATGGGGAAGGAAACAACTAATGCTCACTGTAAAAAGAAATAAGGAAAGGGAGCGGAATATCTGGGGCCGGAGAGGGGAAGTTGTATAGTTGTGATGCCACCTGTTTCAATATTTTCGTGGCCCCACATTACAACTTGCCGTTCTTCGTGCCAGAAGTAACACTGATGTCGATTGTCGAAAGAAGAAAGTTCCGAAGAAGTTCAAGAAACTCCAGCTATTACTCTCATTGAACTACAAATGAAGCAATTAGCTGGCCCTCTGAAAGCTACGAACCCAGATGCCCCCAAAACAGGGAAACCTCCTTTCCTTTGAAGCAGAAGTAAAGGATTTTTTATTAAATTGGTTGCTTTTCTTCTTCTTCTTCTTTTATGACAAGATAGTTTATATGAGATCTGCTACAAAAATCTGTTTATGATCAATTACTATTCTTAATCTTTTGTGTTTTCAAGAAGCTGTGAAAATAAGAAACGCGATAAAAAGAATTAAGGTTGAATTTTTAAAGTACATGGGATTGGGATAATTTTCCATATTCTTAGTTTATTTTATCAGATGGATATTTGACCCAACTAGTTTTGGGTGAAATTTTGAAAAGTACAAAAATAGACTATAGAAAAGAACAGTTTCCCTCGCCGACGTCATTAAAGGGGTCCATGATGAACAATTAAAGAAAAAGAAATATAAAAACAGCGTACACAGTACACATCTCTCGTTCTCTTCTAGAAGTCACGCGGCCTTGTTATAATATATACCAAGCAAATAGCAAATTCACTATTTTCCCACGGTGGCAGGCAGTTGACCTCTAATTGGCCACCCCATTATAAGGAAATGAGCAGGAAATATAAGCAGAGCGAGCAAAGAAAGAAAGAAAGAGAATCCAAAGTCTCACAACGTCTTCCTTGCCAGAACATCTATGGGGACAGATCACAGATGTGATACATACCATGCCATAGAGAAAGACCATTCTCTCAAAATCGTCTTCTTTTCTTCCATTTTAACAGCAAACATTTTCCTCCTCAGAGAACGGAGAAACCCTGAATTGAACCTAAAGGACCAGTTACATTAAAATAACAATAATAATAATATATATATATATATATATATATACACACTATAAGGTTTATGGTTGCTGCACAATGGTCGGTCACATCACACTTGTTGTCCTGTGAGTACTAATCCCAAATCCATGTGATTGTTTAGTCAGAGACCGGTGGAGCTATCTTCCAGTGTTACAGCTATGGCGCGCCGCGGTACAATAATTGCTTTCCAAGTCTTCCACATTGTTTATGCCCTCAAATAATTCCAGCTTTTACAACTCAGAGATGTATACTCCTCGCCCCTAATATTGGGATCGTGTAGAATCTTAGACCGTTTCACCTTCTTAATTCTAATTAGCTTAATTACTTTTATAGCCTTCTCATTTTTTGGGTTTTGGTATTTTAGATAGTTTGACAATTTTAGAGAGATCCTACAAGAGATTTTAATTAATTTTGAGGAGATTCTATTTTCGTATAAAAATTTTAAGCTTCGAGTTGGGGTTCTCTACCACCTGTTAATCTTGTTTTTCTAGAAAAATTTGAGAGTAGACCAAACCTGCGGCGGCTGTGGGGAGGGAGAGTAGACCCTCGATCGGATGGTTCATTTTAGACATAATCGTGATGGATTTTCTTGCTCCTTTATCGTACGTCCTGAGTGATTTTCTAGCTCCTTTGCTAGTTACATTAATAGAGGGGTAAACCCTAATTAAGTTCAAAAATTCCACTAATATATACATTAATGTACGTACGTTCATTCATCGGAAGAGGGTGCTGCCAATCTATTCAATCAAAACAAGCCATTGTCGCCGGAGTAGTTAGCAAACTTGTTTTCTATTTTTCTGGGACATCAACTTTTTGGCCACATCTGTGTTAGGAATCAATTTCATACATGATTGAAGGTTCTCTCCTTTGCAAGAAAAACAATGTCGTAAAGCTTGCACTAAGCAACAATTTGGCAAGATGATCTGACCCTCCAAATCAAAGTCTCAATTCTACTTCATGAATTCCTTTTTTCGTACAATTTATATGACACCTCAAATTACTTACAAAGAAAGTATTTGGACTCTTTCTATAATTAACTCGAAAAATAACTATTTCTCTAGCTAGTTAATTACTCATACATTGATGAAGAGAAACACACAACACTATTTTTCCTCTAAGCAAAACATATATAGAAAATTTAGCTAATTCAATGTTATATATCCTATGTTCTTGTCATAGAGTTGATAAATATATATGACAAGTATCGAATGGAAAAGAAAGCTATAGTATCTACGATTCACATGTTTAAAAACGACGGTTCACATATTTAAAACTTTATAGAAAAATGAGTCATAAATTATAAGGGGAGTAGGTGAAGACCAGATTTGGGGCAGTTTCATCTAAAAACTCATGATCGAAGAAAGCATAATTGACAATCATGATGCGTGTACGCGAGTACGGATCATTATCAATGATTGGAGGATGACATGGGACATACCCAATTTCTTATGTTTGGAGCAACCGTCTGGGACCCATTTTTTGGGAAATTAGAAGAAGAAGGAGAAGGTATGGGACCCATTTATGATCATAGAAAATTGCAGGAAAATAGGTGTAAATGGTTGGCGGATACCATGCTCTCCAATTACGATGATGTCGATATATGTACATGGTCACGCAGGTTGCATGGGATGCATGTTTCAGGGTCATTTCCACTTGGCAAAAATGTCAGGCAGAGAACGAGTGAGAAGACCAGTTCAAATTGAGAAATACACGGCATGGAAAGAGATCGATCTCCCGTTGGAGGAGTTTGCCCGAAGCAACAGCATGCACCAGCTTTCTTTACCTGAAATGTCGCCCAATTTTTGAGATCATTGCTGAGTGGATGGTAGAATTTGAATCTTGTACAGCAGGTTGAGAGATTGTACAACATTAAATATTGTTTATATTAATTACAGAGCAGTCATGTGACCTGGCTTATACCATTCAAAACATGTTGTGTCTTTCTCTTCCTAAATTGTGTAGTCTAATTTAGACAATCTTTATTACCACAATTAGAATCTAATTAATGATGATTCTTTTTTGCCCGTTAACTCCTAATCAACTCGATTGAGCTGTCTTCAGACGTTACAACATGCATGCTTGTTCCTCAATCGGTTGAACTGTCTTCATATATTTCTAGTGTAATAAAAATGATACAAAAAAAGAAGTAAAGAAGTTAATTGGCTGTATATCCTTTAAGGCTTTAACATTTATGATCTACTATTGTTACATGGATTTAATCCTAGAAAATTCTGTGAAATGATCTTGTGTACAAAATTTTGTGGTTGCATAATATTATTGTATGGCCTTGTTAGGTTTAAAGAAGAATACAATATTTTTTTTATTGTTTGTCCTTGGCTCCATATAATTAACATTTATAGCGTTACATCCACTTTTGACCTTTCTAATGCGTGGATTTCTTTTTTCCCTTTCCTGAAAATCGTGTAGAACAATATTTAAAAAAAAAAATTACATGAACGGTGGTAAGTGTAAATAACAAAACACTTGTCAATACCTGATAAGAATTCATGACCTTAGTCCAAAAGTTTTTAAAAAATAGAGATGCTAACGCTTAGAAAAAATATGTATATAGCGTGCTTGCTCAGGTAAAGCTATTGCCTAATTAAGAAGTTTGATTCCACTTTTAAGGCTGAATGATCCCCAATTAATCCTAATTCCCCATCCTGCGAGGCAGTTAGTCTAGTTTTTATAACCATACAGTAATGGTGCTGCCAAGTGCCAATCTGTAATATTTGACCATTCAAACGTTTTCTTTTTAACAGATAGTTCTCCTCTCAAACAATGAAAGGGACTAAATCATGTACAACCTATGCCTATATATTTCAATTCTTTGCTATGTTATATTAAGCTCATCCTTGAGACGTAGCGAGTGGTATATATATATTACGCTGGCTTCCGAGTTTCTCACAAGGTTCTCTCCGCGACTACCCTTGCTACGCGCAGGGTAGGGAACCGCCTAAATAAGCTTCAAACCGGAGAAAACCCTTTCTGTTCAAGGTCCTTTTCCTATTTTCTAAATGGGAAAAAGATCAGAAACCATCATCGTCGTCGACTCAGACTCCACAGAGAAACCTATCCCTGAGAACAACAAGACGACTGCCGATAATGCTGGGGCGAGAAAGAAGGGCGGTGCAGGTGCAGCGCACCTTCTGAAAGCAGCATCGTTTATACTCCGCAGGTCCAAGAAACCGAGACCCAGTCAGGTGGACGTGGCGTCCAATCCTTTGCATGTTGACAGCAATAATTCATCCCCACGACCCTCGATTGAGGCCGTCCGCTCACCCAGCCTCTCGCCCCCGATGGTCGAACATGACTTCGAGGAGGTGTGCCTGTCGCCCATGTCTCAAGCCGGGGAGAGCTCCTCTTCGTGTTCTGAAGCCAGTACGAGCCGGTTTGCGTCCGCGGTTAACCTCCAGGAGCTCGAGAGGAAGGAGCTTGTTGACGGTGATGCGGCTTACGAGGAATGCGGAGGGGACGAGATGAATATCGACGCGAAGGCGGAGCAGTTCATTGCTCAGTTCTATGAACAAATAAGGCTCCAACGCGTGGAATCGTTTAACCGTCGTTACCATGAGATGATCGAGAGGTCTATAGGTTAAGGGTGGAGTAAAAGAACGTTTGATTACCAACATATGCTACTTCGCGAAGTTCGCATGTATATATGCATGCATTATTTTTCTTTTCCCTCCTGTCGTTTTGTTTAATCGTTTTTCTGTTTCTTCTTATCTTTTCGTTCTTTGTTTCTCATGGTAAAAGATCAAACATTTACAAGCAGAAGTAATTCAGTTGACAGATATTTACAAAGACCGGAGTTTGAAGAAAGGGTGTTGTGTTTAATGATACACAGAAATTGACAGAAAAAAAAAAGCCGCGTGTTACTGATGAATCTATTTTTCGCGCAGATATATATACTTTCTGGCCTATAAATGTTTCTGAATTTTGGGACTTGATTAGCCTGCATTCTTGTTCCATTTTAACTACGGAGAGGGAGATAAGAGAGAGACGTATATTGGTATGATTGACGTTTTACATGTAGTAAATGGAAGTTCATCTGTTATATGTACCCTCTTTTCCGGGGTAGTTCCCCCACCTTATTCAGAACTTAGATCTATCGATGATAGGAAGACAGTTAGACAGGCCCGAGTGTATAACCGTGTTAGGAAAAAAGGAAAAACGAGGTTAACAGAAAAAAAGCCATAGAATACATTCAAAGAATTGGGAAAATACAATATTTTTTTTCCCTACGATCAACAACCATACTTTTTAATTTGCACCCTAAATTAACAAGTTTGAGGCATTACATTCATAAACTACTGATGCCTAACACATTGCACTCTTTGTCTATTTTTCCGTCAAACCGGACTGACTCTTTTTTTTTTTTTTTTAAATGAAACGACGATTATAACTTTAAATGTAACATGTTATTTGACATTTTTAAGAGCATAATCGAGATTTTGTATTAAAAAAAAAATTCAATTTTTGTTCAATTTGACGTAAAAGATAAATAGTAGACACAATGTATTAGAGACAGATAATTTGTGGGTACAATCTATTAAACGTAGCAGTTTAGACTATAAATGTAAAACATGTGATAGTTGTCACTAAAGTGTATTTTCCACATAGTTCAATATTGTTTTTGGGCCGAATGAAAAACGCCTGGAGCTTGGACTGTGAATTCACGGAAATCCGAAGGGGCGTTAATTTTTGATGCTTTCAGGCTTAATTCTAGAAGTAAGGATTTTCTCCTGTTGGTGGAGTAGAAATTAAGCGGAAATTAGCTCGGAGGTAGAACGGAATTGGGAATGTTTGGAATAAAAAGAATTGATTCCCTGATCAGATGCTATCATCGATCTTTTTTTTGCTGTCCTGAATTATGACAGGTTAAACACGCTAGCAAGACAATCCAAGATGTTCGACGGAGGGTTAAAAATTGTGATTTTCTGTCAATTTTCTCTTGTCCACTTTGGGAGTACATTTGGTACCCATCATCAGGGAAAAGGTAACTTTCCCTGTGGACTCGGAAAGAAATCACCTTTCATGGCTCAAAAGCCAGGGATATATATCCTCAGCCCAAAAGCTGAAGAACCTAAACGTTTCTTAGTTTTAGGCAAATCAACCTCCTTAGGCCTCGTTGGGGATTGCTGTGACAAAAAGAGCTTTTTATAGATAAAGCTTTTGCTTGTAGAGCTTTTTCCTATAGAGCTTTTGCTTGTAAAGCTTTTTCCTGTAGAGCTTTATTAAAAAGCTGTTTAGCTGTTTAGCAACTATATGTTTTAAAGTGCTTTGAATCTATTATACATGTTTGGTAACAAAATATAAAAAGTACTTTTAGGTGTTGAAAATGACCAAAAAGGACCTATATTTCATTTTATTTAATTATAATATGTTTTTCTCAAAATTAATTGAAAAAGTACCCTTCCTCCGCTACTTTCGTGTATCTCATCAAGCTAGCAAATCAGTATTTAATTTCTAAATAAATTCACTTTGTTAGCAAATCAATATTTAATTTTCAAATAAATTCACGGTGTATATGAGATTTGTGAATGATTGAATCCTAACAGAATATTTCTTCATGCACTTTATAACCAAATCCCACGATTTTCTCCCATTAATCATCAACTAGCCTTTTCTTTGCAAATCCAAATAGAATAATTAGATTACGAGATCCTTTGGTGTGAGACTCAGAAAATTGAAACTAATCCTATTGATGACTCATAAGTAAAGTAGCAATATGATCACGAACATCATTCATTGCATTTTCACTGGCTGTTCCAAATTGTTGTAAGCTTGAATCTTCTTGTACTTCCTCATCCTCCATATCATCAAGTAGCAAATTTTCATCATCATCATATGGTTGAAACTCAATATCTTTCAATGCATTGTTCCTAATGAAATTGTGAATTGCCATAGACACTACCACAATTTTCACTTGTCTGTCGTAAGGAAAATTTGGCATGTGATCCAATAACTTCCATTTACTTTTTCAAACTCCAAATGTTCTTTCAATAGTGCATTTGAGTGACGAATGTGCATGATTAAATATTTCATGCATACCCCTTGGTGGGCTACCACGTCGAAAGTCTAGTAGGTGATATCGTTCTCCCTTGTATGGACCCATATATCCCCGCATATGAGGATATCCAGCATCTACCAAATAATATTTACCTGCATAAAATATATGAAAAATAAATAAATGGTACATGTATCATCACGTATAGCTTGTAAGTGTCGTTATATTAAATACTAACCTCTAGGTGGGTGTGGAAATCGTATTTCTTCCTTTCGAATAGCTTCCAAAAAAATACGTATATCATGTGCAATACCTTCCCATCCAGCCCAAACAAAGGTGAAACGCATAAAAAAATCACAAACAGCTATAATATTCTGAGTAGGAATTCCTTTACGACCAATAAATGGTACTTGCCTCGATGGAGAAACTGTAACTCGCACATGGGTTCCATCAATAACTCCAATATAATTTTTAAAGTAAGGTCAATACCATTCATCCTCACGGATTTTGTTTGGAATATCATTAAATTCTCTGTCAATGGGATTAATAATGTCAACTGCCATTCGTGAAACGACAGTTAATACACTATTAAAATGTCTACTAACAGTTTCTCCTGAATGTTGAAATCTTTCTTGTACCATTTGATTCTCACATCCATGGCCTAAAGTATTTAAAAACATACCCACCATCTCTTCGACAGTTGTATTTCTAGTTTCATTTAAATTGTATCATTCATTTAACTCTTTACAGAGATTGAGGAACACATGCTTTTCCATCCTGAATTGTTCTTGACATCTAATAGGATGGCCTTGTAGAATCTCCCTGACAAATTTATAACCTATATTTTGGGGAGAGGTCCTACAAGGTTCTTTTGCAATATATCTATCATAATATTCAATAGTCTCCATTATTACTCCTGTAGCCACCAAACAATCTATATCATTCTCTTTTCTTCTTCGCCACTGTAATCATTATCACTTTTATCATCTTCAGATGTACTATCTCTATTATTCATATCTGTGAAAACAAAACAAAACAAATAAATATATTTGAAAAACAAATTGAAAAAGTACTGTAATGCTTCATTCCAAATATAAAATAAACACTACGAAAAAAAATCCTTACAACATTCGAACTAGTTTATATCAAAACAACAATTATAAAAAAAGAACATAAACAATAACCCCTAATAAAGCTTCATGACATCACTCTTCTTCTCTTCATTTGGAGTGTTTACTTCCCATTCGTTTAAGCCATTCAATTTGAAGTTCTGGATCATTAATAATTACAAACATCTCTCTATGAGATCTTGTAAGAAGCACCTCAGTTGCAATCATAAAAATCTCAATATCATTTTCTTTATCAGCAAGCTCTCCAGCAATTCTCATAACCTCTTCAATACTACATCCAGGTTTATCAGAATTATTCTTTGTTGTTGTAGTTCTACTTTCTAGTACATCACAAATACGATTCAGATGTTGACCGAAGATTTCAGCTCCTTTCTTCCTTTTCCTATCTTTGACTTTAGGAGAAACCTTATTCTTTCCTTTCTCCTGAATGTCTAAATCATCAGGAATATTTTGAACATCATGTGGATTCGGATAAGGTTCATTAGATGAGCCACCTAAACCATATAACAGGGCATCATTATCCTTATCAAATCTTGCACCAATATCAGATGCAGAACCAATATTATCAGGAACCACCCCAGTGGATGGTGCCCAAGCTCCTTCCCCAGTGGCAACTATATCTCTAAACAAGATCTTCATCTTTGTAACATGAGATAAATCAACAATCCGAAACTTAGCTGCTTCTGGTATTTCCTACATTTAAGTACATATAAACATTTGGAATAAATATTACTTTGTTTATTTTTTTTTAAAACATAGAGGTTAAATGGTAATACCTGTAACTTTTTTTTCCCACCAGTCATCGGTAGCATCAATTGTCTTTTTCACTGGATCCCATCCAAGGCCAGTTTCATTTCCTACCAATTTCATCCAAGTGTTCCAATCTTTTTTCATACTATCCCACTTGTTTTTAAGCTGCTTGTAGTTATATGGTTTACCATCTTCTCGCTGAATTTCTGTACCACATTTTGCCACCCTGTCCTATTAAAATGTGTTCCTGGGCGATTACCAGAGTAGATCTCACTAATACATATGTCAATATATTCTTCTAACATTTTTTCTGTCCAAACTATCCTCGTGGCCTGAGTTTCTTGACTCTGTGCAGCCATATCAATAACATTGCTTTGATTTTTCTTGACCATATTTCCTACCATCGTGTTGCAATAATGAATAAGCAAACACAGTTGTTAAAAAGATAAATAATTGCAAATAAATGATGAAGTTAAAACAAGCAAAATCAAAGTTCTTGCTTTTTTGTGTCAAATCACATTCAAATAGGATGTAGGACAAGTTAAAAAAAAAAAAAAATTTCGTACTGCATCCTACTATACTCCGTCAAAGCTATTCTCTAAATGTTAAGTAGTGATTTTTTTTATAATATTTCAAGAACTTTGCTAAATGTTTCTTTTTGACCAAATTGTATTTCAGCTATTTTACTCCTCCAAAAATAAATTGTTGTTGAGATTTGACCTTATTTTTCTCCTTCAAAAATGGATTGTTGTTAAATATAAGATAACTATTCTAGCTACGATGGAACCTTTCCCAGTAATTCAAATACAACAACTGAAAGAATGAAGTTATTGAATTGTGCAGAACAATCGAAAAAATTAATAGATACAAATATAAAATCAAATAAACGAATGCATAAAAGTAAGAATTGATTAAAAGCTGATAACACTTACCGATTTTTCAACTTGAATTTTGTTCTCCTACCAACTTTATCGGGAGAAGTGAGAAATTATAGGAAAAATATACGGGAAGTGAATCAAGAAAGGAGAAGAAAGTGGGATAGGAAGTTGGATGGTCTGGAGGTCATTTTTTCCATTTAAAAAGTTTTATTAAACTTCAGGTACGTTGTGCATAAGCTGTTTTTCTGCGTTAAGGAAAAAGCTTCAATTTGAAGCTTCTCCTTAACGTGGATTTCCAGCTTTTTAGGTATTAAAAAAGTAATATTTTATTTTTAGCCCAACACGCATTTTTTGCGTGGAAAAATGCTTTTTCATGTATTAAAGACTCTTTTTGAACTCCCAACGCAATTTCAAACGGGACCTTAATCACCAACTGAGAGCGGCCCGAAGCATCTGTGGTAAGAGGTACTCTGCAGAAGAGCCTGGCAATTGACCCCTCCAGAGTCCAGACAGAGGTTAATTAATGAAGTCTTGTCCAATTCCTCGATATAAGAAAATCTTCATTTTTATTGTCGGCCATTCCGGGTACTTGGTAGAGACCTTACCCATGGCAAATTGCTCGTGTTTGGAATATATTCACCAAGCTGTTGTCGAGAATTCATGATCGCACCATTAATTTTTTTCCCTTACCCCACTGGTGAGAGGCTTTGGTTGCTCCTATACGAAAATTGCACTTTGCCTAGATCCAATCGATGACTCCAAAATATTGTTGACTCGAAGCGGCTGGGTTTATAGTACTTACAAATATTACATTTTTATTCTTGTTCTTGTTCTTGGCCGAATCGTACTCAATATTCTGGGTTAATCTAGGACAAGAAATACTCGTTTTTAAACTTGTATTTCTTTCCCTACATAAGAAACCATTGAGTAAATTCTTACTCTGCTCGCTTGTGTTACCGCAATAAATTCTAATCTTGACGTGGTCAGCCATTGAGTAATTGCTTCTTCAGATTCAAACCATACCCGGAAGGAAAATAATGGCTTACTAGTGCTACACCGATCCCACTTCTAATCGCAATAAATTCTATTTTGCATGCGTGGTCAAAGTCTCTGAAACCTCCTTCCCAATGTAAAACTCCAGCGATCAAAATGCCATAAGCAGTAGCACATCCTCTTTGAACCATCATCCGACAACCCAAATGCCACAACTTCTTTTTCTGAGCCAAATGCGACTATTTCTGAATGTAATATCATTCAACTATGAAAGAATATTTTAAACTTTGACACTTAACAAAAAAAAATTTAAACTTTGAACATATAAACATATGAAAAAAAAGAGAGGCACAAGCAAATGCATTTTTCTTCATGGCCGCATTAGATCCAGCCATATCAGAATCTGAGACCACCAGCAAATGGGTCCAGATAATTATAGAACCTAATTAGTACCCACGGACGAACTGAGAGCACTTGTTCTTGATCCAACGGAGACCTTCCCTCAACGAAGACTTGACCTTTCCTTCAACTGCATAAGCCTTATACCTAGCAATCCTTTTCTTCCTCCTCGTCTCGGGGTCATTGAAGCCCCACAGCTTGGACGGGGGTTGACTCGTCCGTATCACTCTTTGAGGAATCGGTGTCAGGTCGGGCAAACCAGGCTGAGTCGCGAAAACTTGGTGGGAACTGAAACCCTTTCCGCTAATAACCTCGAGCCTCCGATCACCTCCACCATAGCGATAACCAGACCCGAAGCCATCCATCTTGCACAAGCGAAGCTCCAGTCGAGAAAGCTATAGGGGAGAAAATGTGGAGGCACTGGGTGTGTTTAATGTGCTCTGAGGTGAGGTTAGATTATCGAAGACGGATGGATATATTTGCGCAAGAGAAGATACAGAGGAGGGAGAGAAAGGGAATTTAAGCGAGTTACACATTTCTGGATTCTGATTGTCACTGAGCTTGATGGTACTTTTTATTGATTAAAGAATGACTCTGGGTTAGCTGTAAATGCATAAAATTTTGATCCAGAAAAAAAAAAGGGCATAAGGTTTTATGCTGTGGAGTTTGGACTCCTCGGTTTCGACGACCTCCTTGTCGGACAAAACCCTCTGTCATCCTTTGTTTATTTCCAGTCATTAGTTTCTGTGGCATCTAAGCAGCCTCTACTGTAATATAAGAGATCCTTTTGATTTTCTTTTTCTCTTGGGAATTCTATTTTTTTGTGGATAGATTTATAAAACCCTTTGGAGCACGTCTTTGAAGAGCTAGAGGAAGCCCCCACGATGTCAAAGACTTCAGGATGTTTATAATATATTGTTCATCTGTTTAATTAAACGACTTTTTTTTTTCCCAGAAGGATTAATAGTATACCAAGCCCAAAAGGATAATAATCAATTTTTCCTAATAGTACATTAGTAAAAGGGAAAGTAGAGGAAAAAGAGAGGATGAGATACAGCAGGAGGTTAAGATGGAAAGAAGAGGGGGGATGAGCCCTCATACGTACCTGAGCACTTCCAGCGATGGAAGGAGACTCTCTAATGAGAATTGGTTAGAGAAACTCTCAATCTCGATCGATCCGTAGTTGTGTGATGGTCGATTTTTTTTATTAGTGTCGTGCTGAGTTTAACGGGGGCATATCGATCGATGTGTGGAGGAAATTCATGATTTGGATTCCAAGGAAATATATATGGAGATGTATAACAGTTGTTATTAATATATCAATTATGTTTGCAACATAATCTCTGGAAGTTGTCTCATTTTGTGAAATGTTTCTCGTTCGTACTGCACCGGTAATGTCGAGATAATTTCTAATCCTATCATTTACTTTTTTTAGCCATAAATAACACCTTACTCATATATTAATTTTAAAGAGGTTTAAACTCCTCTCGGTACCATACTCTAAAGAGCTAGTCAAACTCATTATAAAGAAGACTTGCCAACCAGCAAGACACTACAAGAAAATACACTTTGGGTGTCAAAAAATTTTGTCACCCAAAGTGCATATTTAGTTACCAAAGATTTTGAGTGACAACTCGGTTTGTCATCTAAAACCTGTCAGCAAAGGTTTAGGTGACAATTTTCGTGTTTTGTCACTCAAAACTGTCCGAAAAGGAAACTATACCGTCCGAAGAGTTTTATGCTATCTTGACGGACTTCAATTTCGTCATGGCCCAGTACTCTTCATTCATTTGCATGAGGAGTGCAAATGTTTGGTCCAATGTGACGAAATGTATTTTGTCATGGAATATCCATGCGCACAATGATATAAACACATCCACACAGTTATTTCATTTATGACAAAATAGTTTTTTGTCGCCTCAGAAATCGTGCGAACATGTATTCCGTTCGTGTGGACGCTTAGTCTGTTGAACCTGTAGGAACGTACGAAATGTCGACGATCATACATCTGTCACCCATTCAATGGTTTGAAAGGGTTTTCTTGCCATGCGAACATACTTTAATTAAAGACCGTGTGCTCGGAAGAATAACTTTGCGGACGGGCAGTAATTCATACAGAGGGTGCAGACGACTTTTTTCGCGTGTGCACACTTTACCGTTCGAACAGTTATTGTTACCGTTCTAACCTTTATTACCTATTTGAATTAATTTAATTAAAAATTTTAAAATAATACATATATAAAGATATTCAATACTCATAATAATAATAAAATATCTACAAATATGTAATCGTCATTAAGTAAATAAAATACATAATCGATAAATACTAATCAGTTTGTGAAAATACACAATTTATCTAAATCTCCGTTTGGGCGTCATACGTGATGTTAGCTGTCGATGTGCTCCATCATTTGCTCACACATTTCTTGTTCCATTAGATGCATCCTCTGTTCTTGCTGTTCTTGTAGTTTTTGTTATTGCTCCTCCATCATCTGCTGATGCTTTCATATCGTTTACTCTATTTCTGATCACTTGATCATAAGCTCTTCATATTCTATCTATCTAGCCCTCATCTCCTCTATCTCTAATCTGCCTTCTCCAATCTCCGGGACAAATCAACAGACGATACTGAAGACGATGATCCAACAGACCGTACTGAATGGCTTAAAATCATGCACGTAACTCGCTTTCGTCTCTAATACCTCAGCGAAAATTTTCACCTCTGTGTATGGCTTTCCCTTTAACTCGTGTTGCATTAGTACATGTTTTTTAATACAGCAACGTAGGATTAATCTGATTAAATTCTGATTTTTTTTGTATACCAAACAAAAATATCCAACGTGCATATTAAAATAAGTCATTTTATTTATGTAATATCTTTAAAAAATATAAATTTATTACTTACTAACAACACTCTCACGTGTTGGAAGGACCTTGCTCCCGATGTGTATACAATCTTTAGCTTAGCTTTATTCTCCCGGTTGATTTCACTCTTCATCTGCATTGTATATTTATAGTTGTTACGACAATTAATAATAAACTAAAATAAACGTTTAGGACGAAATAAAAATTTTTAACTTGAAATTTCTCGCTTGCAAATAAATCACAGACACAAACTCATTCTTCCTTGTTCGTCTCTGAATATGGGTGCTATAACGCCTCTTCTTTGGAATTTAATACTAAGTAATGCTGGTACATTTTATTTCTATGCCAGAGCTAGCTACTTCTCCCCAAAATGCTTTGAGGCGCAGCAGTTGACTGGACATCTAGGCGTCCTGTACATTGTGTTCATCGTAGACATCATAGTGACGGGTCGATCATAATCTAGTTGGAAGTCATCCTTAACATATATAATAGTTAGTACGTATAAAAGTTTGCACAATTAAAATTTAATAAATTATACTTATCAACACTCGGTTCATTACGTATGATTTAACCTGATCAGGGACTTTCCTCCACTTACTCGTCTGAAATAAGACATGCTGTCGAATGAGCGCACTAATATGACTTGAGAGAATTGAGGATGTCTTGTCATCATCACCCGTACGTCCATCAGGGATATGAACAATCAACTTTCCTCCATAACGAGCCTTGTGTAATGCAATCCTGTGCATATTATCCCCTTTGTGTATGATCCTGGAAGTCGCTATAGAGATATTATCCCCTGAGGTAAACTTCAAGGTCACAATATGCCCTTCTATTTATTTGCCCTTTGAACCTTTAACGGTAAGTGCTGACATGGCAAAAATGAACACGTCAACACCAATCAGATGATGCCACGTGTCCTATGTCCCCACAAATGCCACGTCGCTTGCCCAATCATATATGCCACGTCAGTGCCTCTTAGAAATGTAATCAATTTTTTTCCTAAAAAAAAACGCAAAAGCAGAAAGCTAAGCTGAACGGTGTCGTTCATCTTAGCCCTATAAAATAATATAATAAATAATAAATAATAGTAAAAAATGCAAAAGTAAAAATTTCACGAGGGCTAAGCTGAACGGCGCAGCTTAGCCCCATAAAAAAATAATAAATAAAAAAAATAAAATGCCAAAACAGAAAATAAAATAATATAATAAATAATAAATCATAGTAAAAAATGCAAAAGCAAAAATTTCACGCAGGGCTAAGCTGAACGACGCAGCTTAGCCCCATAAAAAAAAATAATAAATTAAAAAATAAAACGCCAAAACAGAAAATGTCAAGTGGGGCTAAGTTGAACGGTGCCGTTCAGCTTAGCCCTATTCCCCTTTCCCTTCCTACGAACACAAACACATAGGGCTTGTTCGTTTGGGCTGAATTTGGAAAATTCGCATTCAACTAAAAAAAACTTCCATCGAACATGATTTATTTGAGGATGCAGTTCATTAGTGTCCGATTTTGCCCTGGCCATATTTATACAGAATTACCAAAGTACCCTCCAGTCATGCGTTGCGTACATTAAAATCGAAGGGTAAAACGGAATTTTTAAAAACACATGGCCCCACACATTCAGTACATTAAATATTCAGACATGTGAATGGACGAAATACCCCAAATAATTTACCCAAGTTGAAGTTTTGGTTGAGGGCGATATGGTCATTTCATACTACCATTTAATAACCTGCGGCAGTTGTTTCCCCCATTTTCCTGCGTAGCCTAACAGCTTGTTAGTGACATGCCTGCGTCAAACACACGATTTGTCTTCTTGTTCTTTTCTTCTTCGTTTTTTTTTTCTCTTTATAAACGCATCAGTCACGTTTGTCTTATTCTTCTCCTTTTTTTTTTTTGTTAAATACCTTTATAATATTTTTATTATAATAAAAAAATAAAAAGTAAAAAAGAAATTCGAAATCATATTGATAAATATTATAAATAAACAATATTATTTTACATTTTATATTCTTCACTCATCCCAATAAAAATAATCTACAAACAACAACTTTAAAAATCATCATTACTTTTTTTAAACCTCAACAACTTCTACACAAACACTAATACAACTCCAATATCACCTAAAAATTCTCAAAATACTTCAAATCTTAAAAATCTCATCAAAACGAACATGCCCTTGGTCAATTTGTAGCAATTCGAGTCTTTGTCCAAAGAAGAACATCGCAGCCTTAGTTTTGAATGATTTTTCCCCGATTCGAAGCCACCGATTGAGAGACAAGAAGCCACTAATTCATCCAAAGAAGTTGGTTTTCGTGATATTCCATTGGTGTTTGACCAAGCATAGTGTGATCCCCCTTTCTATTCTTGAAAGGAGCTAAAGGTTAGCCACTTCATGTCCCCCTTTGTACAAATTGCCCCATGAGATGTTTTTGTTCTTTATTCATGAGTGGAGGGCCCCGTTTGTATGTTGATGCAAGTTATTTGCTTTTGTATAGTTTGGGTTTGGGTTGTAAATGTTGTTTGTCTTGTGCTAGGTGCAAATATTGTTTGTCTGCAAGTGTTTTGGCTTAAATTTTAGTTGTTGTAGAATATCTCTATGTGGTCCCTATTTTGTTAGCAACATTATTTATTTCATTGGTGGAAACATGCTACTCAGTGATAAACATTGTTTATTGCGTATCCTTCGGTTTGTACAAAGAGCTTTTGCGAGAACCTACTTATTGAGTTCAAGACTTGCCAAAATGAACATATGCCAAATTTAAATTCTAATGGGTCCATTGAGAACTAACACTTTTGACCAACGCTTTTTGTGAAATTTTCCCCTCCTGCAGAAAATTTGCGTCATTTAAATTTAGCACACCTAGGAAGGAAAAGTCTTTCAAACCACACTTTTTACTCTAACCAATATACTAGTCTCGCTTATGTCTTCTGTTGATTTTTAGGTTACCATCCATTAGTTTTCTTTTCCTTTTTTTATTTTTATTTTTCTTTTCCTACCACTAAGATTTTGGGGTCAACCGACAAGTCCACCAAAGATAAATAGGGAACTAATTATTCATTCCATTTTCTATTACACTTTTTATTCAAGTCCTCTTATGCTGAATTCATTGTGTCCCTTCGACAATGACCAATAACGTTACTTTTTACCAAAAAGAAATGAATATTAACATAGGCAACAAAGGTAATTGTTTTGATTTTCATGTACAAAATATGAATAAAAATCCCCAAATGACCCACTAAATCTTTACAGAATCCTCATACATAATCTACAGAATACTTTTTATGTACAACCATTTATTCCGTTTTATATTTAAAAGAAGTCTTATGTCATTATAGTCCTGAGAAACTTAATGTTTTTTTATTTTTTGTATACAGAAATGGTGCATATATATGTACACCACGATGGATCTATAAGTCAATCGTTGGATGCCTATGCTGGAGGCGAGGTTGATCACTTAGACAACCTTAACCTAGATTATCTCTTAGTGGTTGTTCTTAAGAAATTCGTTAGCAGGAAAATGAGGTACATGAATGTTGACAAATTCGCCTATAAGTTTAGCCATGATGAAGCGAAGCTGTTCACATATTTAATATGTGACGATGATGTGAGGCAGTTGCTGGATCTTCTAGTGCAAAAAAGGCAAACAGAGTTGCACTTATACGTGGTGCATTTGATTGATATCCTATGTTTGGTGGGGTTAGATGATGATTTAGATGATGACGATTATAGAGGTGGGGAACATATGGATGATGACAATTATGGAGATAGGGATGATAATTATGGGGTTGAGGATAGTGATGATGAGGTTGGGGATGGTGATTATGGGGTTGAGGATAGTGATAATGGGGTTGGGGATAATGTTGAGGAACAACCAGCTGTTGGTCACGTGGAAAATGCTACTGCGAGGGATCAAGATAATCTAATGGCACGGTTTGGAGCGGCTTATTTGGTTGCTAGGGAGACCGATGAGGCACTCCAGGAGTCTAGTGAGCCTGAAGATAGTATGAGCGAGGGTAATAAGGAAGGTGATGAAGGCTGTCAGAGTAGAACGAGGAATCCAGAGTTTCATGACACGGACCTATTATTTGAAAGAAGGTTGAAATTATGCGAGGGGATAGGGTTTAGAGAATTAAAGCTTTTCAAGAGTTCCCTTTAATAGTTTTGCATCTAAAATGGCTTTGCATACAACTATGTTAAATCTGACCGGTCATGCATGATAGCCAAGTGCAAGGCTCCGAATTGCAATTGGCGTATTCATTGTTCGATTCAGAATGAAGGGGTGGATTTCAAATCAAGACTATGACATCAAGATGCCAGTGCAGTACCCATTACATCAATGCCACTGTGACTGCAAAGTAGATTGCCATGCAATATTTGGAAAAGATCAATGACACTCCCAATTTTTCCATCACCGCACTAAGAGAAGAGATTCGTAGAGATTGGATGGTAGGTATCTCCAAGTTCAAGGCATATCGGGCGTTGAAGTTGGCCTTGGAGGTGATTAATGAGAGTCATACAGAGCAGTACAAGCATTGTTATGATTACGCTGTTGCTATCTCACAATGGAATCCTGAGAGCACGACAATTATTCATAGAGAATGTGGATTCTTCAAACACATGTATGTGTGTCTGAGTACATGTAGGACGAGATTTCTGACTTGGTATAGACCCATCATATCCGTCGATGCTTGCCATTTGAAGGGACCATACGGTGGTCAACTCTTCTGTGCGGATGCAAATGATGCGAACGAGGATATGTTTCGTATCTCTTATGCGGTTTGTGAGAAGTAGTGCTTGGTGTCATGGTTATGGTTTCTGGACATGCTGGTTGACGATGTTGGTACCTTTGATCCTCGTTGATGGGTATTTATCTTTGACCGTCAAAAGGTAATATTATTTGGATTCATAAGTACGTTTGGTTTCTCATGTAATCCCTAACCAATTTTAATATTCATTATTGTCATTTCTTTTCAGGGATTACTTGATTTATTTAAAATTCTATTGCCATAAATGGAGCATCGATATTGTATTAAACATTTGCACGGAAATATGAAGTCCCATGGGTGGAGAGGATAAGCATAAAAATAGATGCTATGGAAATATGCAAAAGCTGCAAATGTTGTTGACTTTGAGAGGCACATGAAAGAACTAGAGGCATTGAGCCCGGATGCACATTATTATCTTTCACTATTTCCTCCACAGGCATGGTCTATTCAACAGTTTTTATTTAACTCTTATACTGAATAAAGTTACTTTAATTGTTAATCTCTGAGAAATTCCTCCACTCTTGTAGGCATGGTCTCATCTTGCGTTTTCGAGGCATTGTAAGAGTGATATGCTTCTGAATAATATTGCAGAGACCTTCAACGCTTGGGTACTTAAAGCTAGAGATAAGCTGTTGTTGAGTATGATAGAGATTATCCAGCGTATGTTGATGAATCGATTTCGCCAGAAGCGAGATGGGACGATAGATGTAACTTTTGACATTTGTTCTCAAATACAGGAAAATTTGGAGAAGAATAACGAGCTTGGAAGCCACTTCATTTGTAGATAGGGAAATGAGGTGGAGTTTGAGATGGACCACCATACTGAAGAGAGAAGGGTGGTGAATATTCCAGTAAGAACATGCACGTGTGGGAGGTGGCAGTTGAATGACATCCCATGTGCACGTGCCGTTTCTGCAATATACTTCTTCCTTAGAGAGCCCGAGGAGCTTGTGGACAACTGGTACCACATCGATGCTTACCGACGCGTATACAAAACCACAATACACGCGATGCTAGGTCCGTCGTCGTCGCCCTACATAGAAGTAGACCCACCTACTCTTCCACCTCATATAATTACAAGGGCAGGGCGTCCAAGAATGTCAAGGCGAAGGGTTGAGGATGAGTCACCACGTCCAGGACGGGTATCCCAACGTGGTTACATCCACCGAACCTTGGGGAATGGAAGTATCCCCTAAAACCGTACACAAAGAAATCGAAGGGAAGAAGTGTATGGACAATGCATCCACATATTAGAATACTATTATACATAACAGTTCTATGTGATTCTCACAGTTGCATTGTATCCTTTGCACAGGATGGAGCAAACACATCTACAACATCGCAATCACCCGCCATATATGGTGGGAATGACCAGACAAACACTGCCATGAGGCCTTGAGTTAGACAGGTAAGTGGGTGTTTGGTTTTGACATATATCTTTTTCATGACACGTTTTTTATTGCAATTATGGTTTGACAAATTTGAGGATGCAAGGAACAGAGGGGATGTTATGGGGGTTGAACCAACTCATGGTGTTCGAAGGCATGCTAGATGTGTGGAAAGAGCACGGGCTACCCAACAAAGTTCCTTGAAGCTAGTTTAGAGTTTTTATACAAATTATGAAATGATGATATTTTATATCTTGAACAATGGGAGACACTTGTAATTTCTACCTTGATGCTGATATGACAGTTTTTTTTGTATAAAATATGAAACGCTGATATTTTGTATCTTGAGCAATGGGTGTAATGTTGTTGGTTATATTTAGTAGATTATGTGTTGTGCAAGTATTTTAGATTTGATTATGTTGTTGATCCACATTTTGTTTATAAAAGATGATTTGAAAAATTTGAATTTCCATGTTTTATTTGGATTACATTTGGTTTATAGACTTTATAGGTTTTTCACTTTAGTACGGGTGATTTGGTTGGTGTTTGTAGATTCTATGATTTGGTTTGTAAGACATTATTTAAGATGGGCAGGTTCTGTTTGTATTGGTTCGTAAATACAGATTCTATTTAAAGTACCATTTGGTTTGACAATTTTGTAGGTTTCGATTTGGTTTGTAAATACAGATTTTGAACGAAGTACCATTTGGATTCCACATTGCAGATTTTGCACCAAGTAAACAAAGTGCCATAAAGTATACCAAATAGTAGAGTTCCATTACAAAACAGATTTTGACAGGTACCATTACAATTGAAGTCATAAAGTGCAAATAAAGTGAACCAAAGAATCAAGTACCATTACAATGAAAGTCTCCATCTTACCTGATTTGGTTACAAATTCCAAAGAGTACTAAGCCCTAGAACTAAAAGCCCTACAACTAAATATAGGTACCAAACAAGCACTTGTTCAGATACACATCAACTTATATACAAAGAAGAAAATCCAAGACCTAAACAAGCACATTTTTAGACGCTTCTCTTTCTCCTTATGATTGCGTGCTTCCTTTTCCAACTTTTTCATCTTCTTCATCATTGGAGGTAAAAACTCTTGACCTCATAGATAAGTTGGTTGATCCAAAACAAAGAAGTTACAACTAGTCTGTTACAAGTCAAAAGTGAATTCAAAATGTTACATATCAGATACACCATTTATGTAGAAAAGATAGGTAACTTTCAGTAAATACATTTAGCAACTTGGTAAATAGACTGCAACCAACAATAGGACCTACAAGATGAGGAACGGACCTAACTGCTGGTACAAGTTACATAAAAGCCATTCATGGTGAAGAAATAGCTTCTAAACAGCTCCAAACCATCAGCATGACTTATGCTACCCCTATGGAACCTATCTTGAAATACATTAAGTCTGTTTGTAGCAAAATAAAAGTTTATGTTTCTATGATTTTTTGGTTGTGGGGAGAGAAGGAGAAAAAGGTTGTTCAAGGCAGAGTTTTGTGTACTCCACAATGATGCTTTGAGTAGAAAAGATAAATAAATGGATATAGGCTAGAAAACAAGATTGTTTCTACCAGAGTAGGAAAACCTGGGCGGTTTGTCCATTGGAACCATGAGTAACCAGTTGTGCTCATTTGAACTGAAATTAAACCAAAAAGCATGCATTTTAATATTGAACTGAAAGTAAATCACGAATACTTGCATTATAATATTGAACAGAAATTAAATCACGAATACTCAATGAAATGTCTAAAAAATGTGCCGGGTTTACGCGTATAACTCGAAGAACTAATGATGTGCATTGAGGCTTTTCAAATAACATAACACTATAAACGATAGTATAAATAGCTACCAGATTACAAGGTAAAAGAAACCCAAAAGGGGAGCCTAAGCATTGAGTATTTTGATTGATATCTCTCATGTCTTTTGTTCAAATAGAAACTTGGGTTCCTACCACCAACTATGATTTCTTTGCATCCCATCAGGGCCGGAGTTGCCAAACCTTGATATAATGTTAGACGTCTATATATCTAGCCAAGCCAAAATCATCTCATTTACCATAGAAGCCATAAGAAGAGGAAGAAAGGCTCCAATAAATTACAAAAACAACTCAGGAAAAGGCAAAGAATAGTCGCTAGCACTTTAAAATTTTCTTAGCATTAAGCTAGCAGAAGAGTATACAGTTGTAGGGAAAGAATTAAAAGCAAAAAAATTGGATTGTGACTATGAACTTGCAACCAGAACTAAAATACCCTCTTCACCATTAGAGCAGATGGGCACCATATTGATTGAAGCAATGTTCAGATGGAAGAAAAATTTAAAAGAAAAACTGATAATAAAAATAAAATGCATGCCAATAAAAATAAAATGCATGCCAGTAAAAATAAAATGCATGCCACTAAAAATAACATGTATGCCAGATCTAAGCTTCTATGATAATGGAAAAATCAAACAAATATAACTTATATTATAAATGATCGAATCAGCAGAATCAAGATATGGTCAAGTCTCATTCACTTACAGAGGTGCCATTGTACATGGGACAACCATAAAATCGGCATCCTGGGTTGCCGTCGGTCAGTGAAGTCTTCACAGTTGCCCGGATATTGCAGCGACAGCAGACGACATCGGCATCTTGGGAACCACCTCACTTGTTGACTGATCCACGCTGGGAACCTCCAGATTTTCATGAGGAAGACCACAAAACAGATGACATTTCTTAAGCAGAGCTAAGCAGCTTCGAATCTTGGAGTTGCAGATTTGATTTTTGGAGAAAGGATTTAGGGCAGAGAGGGCGAAAAGGAATTGTGGATGGGGGGAGGGGGAGAAAGGAGTTCGATTTCCAATTGACGTTTCTTTTCCGTTTTGATTTTTTCTTTATTTATTTATTTTATGGGGCAAAGTTCAGCTTAGCTTTCTGCTTTTGAGTTTTTTTTTTTTTTTTTTTTTAAATTGATGACGTGTTTAAGAGGCATTGACGTGACATATGATTGGGCAAGTGACGTGGCATTTGTAAGGGACATAGGACACATGGCATCATCTGATTGGTGTTAACATGTTTGTTTTTGTCATGTCAGCACTTAACGTTAAAGGTTCAAATGGCAAAGGAACGGAGGGGCATATTATGACCTTGAAGTTTACTTCAGGGGTATGAAAATGACCTTGTTTATCTCATTGACATATCTGCAATTTGAGCATACCACAGGGGCATGAGATGCATTTAAGCCTAATATTTAATCAAAATCAACGGGGTAAGATACTTACACTTATAACTATTTTAGGTGTCTACTGGACTGACTGTGATAGAGGATGATAATTTGTTGCAATATCTAAGCAAAGGACCCGACACTGCTAGTGTCGGGAGTACTCTTAGCTCGAACCGATGAATTACACTGAAGATGTTTTCCTTCTGCTGGCATGACGTCGTCTTGTGACTAAATAAATCAATATTAGTGAAAAAAAACTCAATGAATTATGTAATAAAAATGAATATAAAATACAAACACAAAGTAAATTGAATTGATAAAGTTACTTTAGTCTCAGAGTCATATTCTTCAAAATCACAACAATAATTACTGAACAAGTCATCGCTTTCTTCTATTTCATGCTGTTGTGGATCACTCTCATCAGTTTCTAGCACATAAGTCTCAACGTCATTTATAGTTAACGAGATCATATCAAAGGAGCTAAAATTTACAAAAAGCCCAATTGACTCATTCTCCGGGTATGCTTTATGGTTCGATGATCCTTCTCCATCTTCACTAGCTTCCTCTCAATAGGTGGAATATCATACGTGTTTCTAGGGTAATCTTTTGAACAATCTTTTAGTGCCCTCCTAACTTCATATCATTAATATAAAACACTTGACTCCCCTGAGACACTAGCATGAATGGGTCGTTTTTGTACCATTTTCGGGATGTGTTAATACTAATAAACCGTCAAGTCACATTTGAGTAAATAAACTAAATTCTAGCACAAATAGCGCAACACGTAAATCTCTACGACTTGGCCATAAAAATCAACGTCTTCCCCACATGGTCCCCGGAACAACCACGCCACTATTCTGAGTACTACGAAATTGTTCACAAAGGATCGTGTGAAACCTAACTCCATTCACTACACATCTAGAATAACAAAGTGCCCATTGATCCGGACCAAATGCTAATGCATACAAATCATCTGACACTGAGCCGAATTTTCATTGCGCATAGTTTTAATCTAAAATAATAAACACGTACTTATGAGAATAAATAAAAAATATTAATAAAAAAGATTAATAAAATAAATACTTGATTTCTAAACCATAACGGAAATCCTTTTCGTGCCTTATATTAATATTTATTGGCCATTGCCTCCTCATCTCCTCCAAGTGCTTGCTATAAACAAATAAGATATTTTATAATAAAATAAAATATCATGAACTAATAAGTGTTTTAAAGAGCAATGATTATAATATGCGCTTACTCTATATGTTGGTTGATTTTGAATAGTTGTTGAGTATGTACCACTACGCTTTTATAAATTCTTTTTTATCCAAATCGTGACCCCTACCAGTTCCTAGTGGGAGAACATTTTGAGCGAATGTAGAAAACGACAACCTGAAATAGTTTGATCATCCATGTCGGTATAATTCCGGTATTTTTTATTGAATCTATTCTTAACTGTACCAAGATACATTGAGCAAAAAGTTAGATATTCATTTAACACATAACTCTCTGCTATGGAGCCCTCAGACCGTACACTGTTTTTAAAAAAAATGCTTCATCTTTCCCATGTATCCTTCCATTGGATACGTCCATCAAAATTGAACTGGACGCCTAAGTTTCACTTCCTAAAGTAAATGAACAGCTAAATGAACCATACTAGTAAAAAATAATAGAGGGAATAAATGTTTCAACTTGCAAAGAATCATTCTGATGTCCTTCTCTAACTGGTCCACAATGTCTAAATGTATTGTTCTTGAGCACAAGTATCTGAAGAATAAACTTAACTCAGTTAACGCTGTATACACATCGTTTCATAACAACCTGTGTATCATTGCCGATAACAATCTTTGCAACAAGATGTGTGAGTCGTGACTCTTCATACCCATTATCTTCCTTTTTTTTTTTTTTTTATATTCACGCATCGAGATATATTAGCGGCATATCCATCCGGAAACTTAACACCCTTTAGCCATTCACAACACTTATCACGTTCATCCTTCGTTAAAGTAAACGATGCTTGAGGCATCACCTCGTGCTGATGCCTAACCTGCAAATGCAACTCCTTTTTAATGCCCATTAATGCAAAATCCTTGCGAGCGCTAGCATTGTCCTTCGTTTTACCATTGACGTTCGACAAGTTCCCAACACATTGTCACAAATATTATTTTTTATGTGCATGACGTTCAAATTATGTCAAAGTTTCAATTTTGACTAGTACGACAACTCAAAGAATATGCTGCACTTCGTATAACTTAACTAATTTTCAGCTCGTTTCCTCTTCGTCTGAGTCTTCTCAAATGAACATAACGGTATCAATGCATGTTGTTGAAGTATCTCATCTCCAGTGACTTCTTTAGACGCTGATCTAAACTTTTTTTTCTCATCAAATATGTCCACATCATACCTCTACTTATGCGTCGTGGGCAAATATCGATGATATCCCAAAAAATAATGTTTGCCTCCATGTTTCAACCAAAATGACGTTGTGTTAGGATTGAAATTAGGGCATGCTAACTATCATTTCGTACTCCAACCCAAGATATTACCATAAGCTAGAAAGTCCTTTATTGTCCAAAGCCAAGTAACATATAACTTGAATGAACTTGACACTGCCGTGTCATACGTGTACACTCCATTTTCCCACAAGTCCTTCAATTTATTTATTAAAGCTGCAAGTAGATGTTGATATCATTCCTGAGACTTTTTGGAACCGGAATAAGCAATGAGAGCATGAAACTTGAATCCTTCGTACACTTTCAAGGTAGCAGATTGTATGCAATTAGTACCACTAGAAAATGATTGAACGAGACATAATCAACACCCGATGCTACAACAGCATAGAATGTGTCAGGAGCTACCTGGCTACTAGAAGGCTTAGACTCGATGTGTGAACACTTGCTCATTTTTCTTAACTTGCAAAAGAGCGTTTGCACGGTTAGACAAGGTGTTCGCACGGATGAAAAGCCGTTTGCACAATCAATCATTTGTTCGAACAATAGAATATATACAAAACATTTTGGCAAAATGTTACCATTCGAAATTAAGACACGTTCCAACGGGTGGAAACAATTATCCGAACAACATGAAAATGATGGTGTCTGTTAGCCTAAGGTTGTTCTTACAAACAATCTATTTTGATTTTGATGATAACAAAGTTTTCAAACTCGTTCAAGACTTTTAGTTTTTACATTGAAATTCATTTTCAAGAAAATTATGTTTTTAGAGTATCAAGGTTTTCTTATTCTAAAATCTCTCCAAGCATACTTGATCATCATTACACTTGCTAATTGATCATCTTTTATATTGTAAGTATTTTTGAGATTTATTGAATTGAAGTAGTTGCTGTTAAAGAACAATTTTTTGTCTAAATGTTGGAAGTGTCGACATATTGGACCATAAGTGTCGACACATTGAACTACTACCCGAGAGTTTGTTTTTCAGAATCATTCGAAATTTTTTCTAAGTGTTGGAAGTGTCGACACATTGGACCATAGTGTTGACACATTGAACTAACACCCGAGAGGTTATTTTCAGGCCAAATTTTAATGTGTCAGCACATACCATCAATGTGTTGACACATTGCACGATTTTGCAGAAATCCTGGAATGACGCTAACTCATCCAAAAAGTCTTCAAATGGTCTCAAATGACCTCCAACGGCACTCAAACTTTACAAGAAGACCCTTGAAGCCTAGAGGACTATATATAGAATGAGATAGAGAGAGAAAGCAAGGACTTGCATCATTATTCAAAATCTACCTCCGATAGAGAGAGAAAGCAAGATCCAAAGATTTCATTTGCTGATTCCTCCAAGATCAAAGCTCCCATTGTTAAATCTTCTTCTCGTGCCTATCCTTGACGATCTAGCCTCCAAAGAGAGAGAAGTTTCTTGAAGAAGAGACAGCACACTTGCAATCAATTGTGCCCTAACTTCTAGAGAGAGAAAGTGCTTTGAAGAAGAGGGAAGACCGCACCTACCAAGAAAGCTTGTGCTCCTACTTGCCAAACTTTAGGTTTCATTTAAGAATCTTGTCTTCTTGCACTTTATTGAGCTTTTCACTTGCTGATTTGGCTTAGAGAGCCATTCCACACGTTGTGAGCTTTCCACTTGCATATTCGGCTTAGAGAGCCATTCTTCATTGTACCCATCTATTGTAAAACATTTGAGTGTTGGGAAAACACTTGGTCCTACTTGTGAGGGTAGAAGAAATCCCTTGGGTTTTGGGATTTTGTTGGGAAAACACTTGTCCTACTTGTGAGAGTAGAAGAAATCCCTTGGGTTTTGGGATTTGTGAGAGAGTTGAAGCGTGAGCTCGAAAAACGCTTTGTAAAGGTTCCTTAGCACCTGGAAGCTAAGGTGTATTTGCTATTTGGAGAATAGTGAAGGAAGCCAAGGAAGTCAATAGCCTTGGGGGTGGACGTAGGCAAGTGTTGGCCGAACCACCTAAAAATACGGTGTCATCTCTCTAACTCTATCTCTCTTACGTTTTAGTACATATTTATACTTGTGGAGATTTATGCTTTATGCTTTATCATTATTGCATATATTTTGCTTAGCATTATACACATTTAGATCTGCATTATTAATTGTTAAAAAGGGCTATTTTTCAGATCTGGGTTTTTATTGAAAAAGGACTAAGTTTTTGATAAACCTAATTCACCCCCCCTTTTGGGTTGTTATTTAGACTTTCAGCGTCTTTTGCACAAGCATCCCAACGCCTTATCTTGTGCATCCAGACATAATTCTAAAGGACAACTTAAAAATTCTACCATGGTGAAAACGATGACGTTTCCAGGAAACACATCCAAGCAGCTAACGTAAGTCGTCTGAACAGAAAACAAAGCAAAAAAATATCCAAAATAAATATAAATAGGTGTCAGGACAATTTGGATAACGCGTACGTACACGTACAAAACGACAACGTATATATTTAAGGATACGATTCAGCGTCGAAACGTTTGCAAACACTATTCGGATGCATTAGGGAAGATGGCTGCGTTAACTTAGCCATGACAGTCACCCTCCACCTCCCACACACTCCCAAATATACAACCAAATCTCTCTAAAATACATAAAAAAACATTCCTAACACTTAAGCATAATCAATTTCTACAAAAAAAAAAAAACAATAAAAAAAAACAATGTACTATACAAAAAATACGATTGAAATTTTCTATGTAAAACTTCAAATTTTTTATTTTTTTTTTTATCGCTAAAAACATGCTGAAATTGAATAAATCTTACTTGGATGTGATTAAGCCCTCGAATGAAGGAGATTATATAAAAATTTGGGAAGAAAATACATGAGGGAGGAGAGATTTGAGAGAAAATATCACACGGTAAAATGAAAATGTTGAACCTGTTCGTATTTGACAATTTGTGGACGTCGTCCAGATGGTATTGAAATTCCACCCCATTAAATTCCAAACATCAAACCATTTAAAACAGTTTAAAATATTAAATGCGTTTGGACGGGGTATCCGTCTTCTCTTGACATTGTGCATTGTGAAAGCACAAGTTTGGCTGAATAAACATTATATCACGTCCGGACATATTGATACACCTCTGGACGGTTACAACTGTTTTCAACCATCGTCCTTATTAAACACGTGTAAGCCATGTGACGATTATGTGAACGTCCGGATGGTATTGACATGTGTTTCTACTGTGTCGTTTCATGTTACGTGTTCAAAGGTGTTGTTACACCGTGCAGACGCCTAACAGATTAATTCAACATTACTTAATTCATTAATTGATTATTGATCCCAATTTAATTGATTTAATTTACTCAATTTAATTTATTTAAATTATTTAACGAACCAAATGTAATTCAACACAAAATTTTGGCTTAATTTATTTATTTTGTACTACTTTTTGACTACATAAATTATACATGTAGTTAAGCATACTTTTGTACTAAATGTCCATTATAACTAATTATACGAATCGTTTGGTTAACTTAGCACTCATGCTAATCATCCGTTTAAATTTTAATAAATTTAAACTAATGAAAAAACATAATTAATATAAAATATCAAACATAGAAATACCAAACAAAAAACATAATCATAAAGTCTAGTACAAGCTGGAGACTAACAAAGCATAAATAAATAATAGCGAAAAAATATAAGCTGGAGATTAGTCTGAATCACAAGCCAGAGACTAACAAAGCATAAGTCAAAGATTAGTTTGAATAATGATGACAAGCTGGTTGGTTGAGATCTTGTCCAATGACGTTACAAACATGCTCTAATCGCTCCTCCATATTATCCACCAATTTGATGAGTGTCCAGAGCTGTATTGGAACGGTACTGAGAGACTGATACAATTGGGACATGAGTGTTGTCACGGAAGTCAGTTTGTCCTGCATAGTAATCACCTCCTCCCTCATACCCCTCTCATCAGAGCAAAATTATTCTCCAGAGTGGTCAAGTGGATATGGAGATCCATGCACAATGTATGTGTCGGCTCTATTATCGTCTGGATACTCTTCCTCAACTCTACTATCATAGCGTTTGCCCATGCTGGTCCCTCTGTCTGTGTCCGGCCTTGGCGATACTTTTCCCGGAGCGATCTATGACCAACCTAATAAAAACCGTCCGAACGTTAGCATAAACTGTTCGGACGGTTGTCAAAACTGACGTTTCTATTTACTAAGTGTCTGAACGAAGTGTAACCCGTTCGAATAGTCCAGATGAAGCGTTCGAACAATGCTTTGATGAACACAAAGGAAACAACCTTATTATCCACCAAAAAATAATAAAAATGCATGAAATTGAAAAACAAAGGCACGAAAATGGTATTACCTGAAGTTGTAAGTACAGATCTTAAATAACAACCAAATATGGTGAAAATGTTTGAGAGAACAGATAGTGAAAATGTGATTTTGACAAGTCTTGCAAGTTTTATGTTACAATGCTAAGCATCTGCACGGCTATGATAGATGTTCGGACGGTTCTCAACAGATAGATTCACACATGGTTTAATCAAATTCAACCTTATTAAATATGGCAAATTCAAAAATCTTCCAGAACTTACCTCTGTCTGGACGATGTGTAGTTGTACGGACGGTTTCGACATCACGTGTGTGAAGTATTGCAACGTGGAACCACACGATTCGCTGAAGAAGCATTCATACCTGTGCGGACATCATTTTGGCGTTCGGATGTTTGTATTTTTTTCGCGTTGGAACGTTTGTCTATATGTCCGGACGGTGTGAGTATTCATGACGATTTTGAATGCGTCACTAATGGTGACGATTATTATTTGTTACGTAAAGTCTGTTTGGACGTTGTCAAAAATCGTCTGGATGGATGTGGCAAATTTGTGATGCTTCTAATCGTCACTCAGTAACAACGATTTGTATTTTGTCACCCAGATAATGTCCGAACGGTTTTATCCGTCCGGACAAATTAACTATTTGTGACGATACTAATTGTCACTCATTTGCAACAACTGTATTTCGTCACACCACAAATACGTTAACGGTATTTGGACCTGTTCAGACAAATTGGTGTTCCTGGATGATTTTGGGTGACAAAATTAATGTTTTGTCAGGTCACTTTAGGTGACAAAATTTGGTTTGACACTTAAAAATTTGTCACCTAAGATCTATTTTCTTGTACTGAAGGAAGCCTAACGTCCTTTGTGATCCATAAATGGCAAAAAAACCCATAAAGTCATTAAGCCAACATGATCTATGGCTGGAGGAGAAAAGTTGGCCAGGAGAAAAAATGGGAGGGCGCATGGAGCCCCACGCGTCGGCAATCGGTGGAAAGAGCCACCAGGAGGCCCAAAGGCCAACCACTCGATGTATGCCCATCGGAGAAGCTTACTTACAGCTCAGATTGAAGGAAAAAGGGACATGTGCGTTAGATCCACGTTTTGTCCGGTCAGCTGCCAACTAGTGCAGATGCAGTCTCTGAACGATGCAAAAGTCATCCCGTTGGTCGTGGTCTCCAAAGGCCTCCACAATTTGGAAGATCTGAGTACAAAGTTCGCCGGAACAAAATGTTGAAAAGGGGTCGCAAATGAGGGTTTATTGATGGTTTCGGCCACAGAGGAACAAATTAGAAGAAGTGAGAGAGGTCGGCACTATCAGAGGGAGTGATGGGAGAAGGGGAACAATCGGCAATGAGGAAAGGAGATTCTAGAGATAAGACAGAGCCTATCTCTCTAGATAGACGCGTTTGATCCAATCATTTACTTGTTTAATATTTTAAGTTGTCTAATTGTACGAAATACTAATTAGAATAACAAGTCATGCCATGTGGTCTTTGTTGACAAATGGCATGTCATGCAACAAAAAACTAAAAGCCTAAAAGACATCAAAACAGTTAGGTTGGGGAATCCGAGCTCCCTCCCTCCACCCTGCGTGGTTGTGCCCCGGCCTATTGCATTTTGTTTTTTTTTTTTTTTTTTGGGGGGTGGGGGGTGGTGGGGGTGGGGTTGGGTGGGGTTCTTTGATCCATCTAGCTTAACCTCGAAACCCACCTAGCTTAACCTCGAAACCAGATGCAAAGGGTACAAGGAGGAGGTGGGTTTCATGGGTGCTGCCCTCCACTCAGTCACCTACAGCTGGATGGGACGTGGGGTATGGTCTGGGATCCACTCCCACTACATCTTTAGAGTGGAGGAGGAGAGGGCACTGACACACTGGGTGGAGATAAGTATCAGGATCGAAATTGTATGGTGAAATTAAACCATAAAAAAGATTATCGTGGAGATTTCAAGATTAATTGAAGAGTTTTGTCACTGTTTTTTTGTTCTTGAACACGTTTGAGTTGTGCGTGGCATGTCATATATGCGATCACATTACGGTTGTCAATGATATCTGATGTCTAATTTTCTTCTAAAGGGGACCAGCTAGAGAGTAATTGGTTATTAATTTTTTTTTTTTTGTCGAAACTGTGAATCTATTTTTTAGGCAAAAGTCAGGGACTAAACTTTTTAATCTAATGTGTTCTTTTTTTTCTAAGCTGAATCTAATCTAATGTGTTCAGTTCTGTAAATTGTTCTTGAACTTCTTGGGCTCTTTCAGTACCCAATAGTCCCGCTAGGAACAGTATGGCCTAGGCATGACACGAGATACAATAAATGATAACGAAATCTGGTCTTATATTTTACCCCACAAGATAACACTTATTTATCTTCACATATATAAATTTACTCAGAACTGCAGAAAAACAACGAAGGAGGCCGTTCTCCCTTAAAGATGACAGATCTTACTAGCCGAGCAATTTTACCACAAATCTTGTGCCTTCGTAGACAGAACACAAGTTTTGAGTCCAAGGGATTATATACTGTATGTATTTTGCTTTGCAGATCCTTTAATGGCTGATCAACTTAAACTATTAATCTTTCTGGCATGCACCAAGCGCCATAGCTTTGAGCTAATTTACAGTCATTGCTTCTCACTTCAATAGTCGGGATGACATCATTTACTATTTAAAAAGTGCTAGCGTCAAGAACAGTTAACCTATCATGTTTCCATGGCCTGATCAATGAGCTTAAATTCACTGGATAGTGGTCAAGCCCAAATTTGATGCTCCAATAGTTTCGAAATTCATTTATATGCCGGAGACGTTCTGCACAAACCGTAGAACTATTCATCGCCTTATAAATTAGACTTAAACCTGTAAATTTAGACTTTTGAGTTAAGATGGTGTCTCGATTTGAAAGATTAAAACCCCAACGCGGAAACCCCTTTTTGATCAATTTTGTACTATATTACTAGGTTTTCATATAGGTACTCCATTACATGCACAGACAAATTTTTCATGTATCCGAGGTATGTTTCCAATATGTGTACCGTAAAGCTCCACTTGGCAATATTTTCAACGGTTTATTGTTTTGCCTGTAGTACTCTAGATATGGTTCTCCTTGTTTTGTTAATCATTCCTCTAGCTCATGATCCTACACATTTTACCTTTCCTCATAAAGAGCTACACACATATTGAATTACGAAGAAGAAACAGGCCGGAAAATCAACATTGGCGACTTGCGATCCAAAAAGGCCTCTTCTATCGGAGTTCATAACCTATTGTTTGTCAACCCCACACCTTCAAAATCACACTTAATACATGTCCGAAACCATTTGTTTCAAAAAGAGAGCAGCTTACAACAATATGGTTCATCAAATTATCCCACTACCCACACCCAGAAGGGGACAATTTTAGATGGAGATCAACACCTACCTCCCCCTCAGGCAAATTACCCGAGAACTCAGCGAACGGCTGTGCATTAGCAGTAAGCTGGGCTGGGGTTGCCGCGAATAATCGGGAGGGAAATGATGGCCGAGAGGGATAAGAAAAGGCATTAACTTGTGGTTGTGAGTCGAAGCTAGCGGCGGCACCGTTGCTAACGAGTCCTCTCGAGTAAATGGAGGTTGCAGATCCAGCGGCATGTGAGCTGAGAATTGGTGCAGCTGCCATGAAGTGCCTACCACTGGGAAATTGGGCACGCCTTGCTCTTTGACGCTCTCGCTTGTGTGCATTTTGATGGCCCCCTAGTGCTTGGGAGTTGGCAAAAGCTCGCCGGCAGAATTGACACATGAATTTCCTTCGTTCTTCAATATTCTCCGTTTTGTCAGGAAGTTCTTGGTGTTCGGTTAATGGAAAACCGAATAGTTTGAGTCTCGAAGTGGGGCTCTCATCGGACATACTAGTGGATGACACTTTGGTTGTGTTCGAGCTTCCAGCTGCCATATAAGAGTGAGTTCACAATGCATGCATGTTGAACTAACTACCCTATATTTATAGGACACGATTCTATTCAATTATCCATTCATTTCCGATTAAGCAAATAAAACATTCGATCTAGTTTTAGGCCTTTTCAAAGATAAGAAAAAGTAGGACGCATTACACGGGCAAGGAAATTTGCTAGATTCCACTCTGCTATTTGCCTGGTCATGTACACTCCTTTTAGGTTCACGTGATATGGAGCTACCTAGGCATATTTCCACGACGGATGATAGTGAAATTTCATTAAAAAGAGCCCGCGAAGGACGGGGAATTTAGGTCATAGTCCATTGCATGTGATTGCAATCTAAAAGGCTGCTTCTTTCAGAAAATTAGTAGGCGGTTGTGCCCACCTGTTAACACGTGGTCGTCTTGTCTCTCTTCACAGTGACTCAGTGCACGGTTCCGCGCCCTATCAAAACCGGAAGATAATTAATGGTATCCTTGTTTATGTCTACTTAATTACCAATCAAGATGCTTAGTTAATTACGTTGTTCTGGTACTTAAAGGCCGTTCAGATACCAAACTTACATGTTTTACTTTCCTACTGTTCACATGCCGTGGCCTACTATAGGCAGACTTATAATATTCATATGCAGTAGTCCTAGCTAAAACGAGGAAAGGAGCTGCGAAAGTGGTTTCTATTAATGTTTATGGTCTATTCCCAGCACTTGTTTGCCCTGTTTCTTCTTTGGTGGAATAGTGGGTAGTCCTATATATCCCAAATTATTTGATCGACATAGCAACCTAATTAAGTAGGGCTCCAGTGATATCATCCCGAACTGCAGCAAGCATGAATTATCAAATCCTATAATGTCGTGCAATAATGCAGATAGTAGGGAAGGCATATTATATAGACGCCGATCTTTTCGTTTGATGTAAATATACTTTCACTGCTGTGGCTGTTTCATCCTTGTTATCTGAGATTTTTCATACTATTTTTCTCATTAAAAACGACTTATAGGGCTAAGAACCCGAGGGAGAACAGGGAATTTAGGCCAACAACTAGCAGATTCAAGAGGAGGGTTAATAAAAATTTGAATTCATACCGTACTTGATATGATTAAGGAAAGAAAGGATGTGCTTTTTGGCAGGATCATGTAAGAATTTTTTAAGGCATAAATCTCAGATACCATATTAAATATAAGATCAGAAAACAATGACTAAAGATATCGTAAAATTCAAGTATTATATCCTTCTATCTCGAATCTGTTTGTTTGCTTGTAAAACTATTATTTTATAAAACTTTTTATTGAAACGTTTTCAAGAAAAAAGTTTCCTTTTCAATATTTGGTTATTTTTTAAATATATTTTCAAGAAAATATTTTTTGATGTTGTACATACTTAATGATTTATGTATTTATAAAAAAAGGCTTAATTATCGTATAGGTTTATGTACTTTATACTTTTGACATTTTAATCCCTTAGGTATCGATTTCATTTGTCGGGCTACTGAAGTAAGTTTTTTAGACAAATCAATCCCTGGTCCTGTTATCGTTAGCCAATAGATGAAATGATGCTTACACGAATTTTAGATGTCATATCAATCATCTCAATGCCAATCATAGGCTGTCCCGTGGCATGAAATTTTTTATCAAAATTTTAATATTTTAGTTCCTTAAGTACTGATGAAGATCCATAAGGTATACTTTTGTGATAAAATTGATCCCACATTTCAATTGACGTTGGCCAATTGAGGGAGAAGTACCCACTTGGCTTGGAAAGAGAAGAATATAAAACTATTTACCTTCAAATTCAATTTCTATTTAAAAAATATTACTTTTTATTTATATTTTATTTTTTAAAACAAATTTTAATATTTTTAATAATTTTTTTGGAGGGGTATTTTAGTCATTTTACATGTGGTTTAACGGCCAAATCAAAGGAAAGCAAGAATTGATTGTTTTTGAAACATATAGGATAAAATAAAATGTTTTGAAACTTGAGGAAGGTTTACTGATTTTTGCCCATAAATATGAGGTGTAATATAATGTTCTAAAAAAAATACATTTTGGTTTACAAAAAATTTGAACTTAATTTATTTTTAAAAAAATAATAGAACTTTTACAATTGACTTGAAAATTTTTTCCTTTAACCTTATTTTAGGCTTGTCAAATATCTGAAAATTTTGGTTTACGAAATTTTGTTTTACAAGCAAACAAACTGATCCTAAATTGCATTGTGTATTTATATTTTTGTGTACTTCAAAAGGATTTTATGACTTGATCAGAAGAAATCCTACGCAGACGAGCCCTCGCAACATTGCCGCTTGAGAGTGAAGCGGCTTTGAGCGAGAAACAACTTTGGAAAGAGAAAAAGAGGCGAATGGATAATAAGTTGTAGGACTTAGAAAAAAAGAAAAAAGGATAATAAGTTGTTGTGCTTTCAGGATATATATATCATTTACTGTACTTTTCATGTTAATGCTGACACCGAAAAGCAACACGAGTCGGTGTCCAGTAAGCTTATGGGATGGGATTTGCTGTCGGCCACATGGGCAGATCTCACGTCCTGTGGGCATCGTGGTGGGTTCGATGATCACAGTGTCTACCATTATCCTATCTTTGATCGACACTTTTGTTTTTGTTTTTACATATAAATTAAGCCAGCTTTATTTTATTTTTTATTTCTGAGCAAGCCAGCTTTTTTAATATCGCTTTGCTTTTGACGATCGTGTGAGGCATAAACCTCGGTATATATGCAAGCAGAGGGACTTAATTAATTAATCTCGGTTATATCCTTCACTAATTAGTGTTAAAGATAATTTTTCTTTTTCCTCAAGATAGTGAAGGTAGTGTTAGAAATTATACGATTTAATATGATATTATCTTTATTACGATATCAAATATTTAAATTTAAATGTAATATCGTTATATATCTAAGTTTAAAATATAGAGATTCAAATTTAAATGTAAGAATCTATTATGTTTTGTATTGTTTCTATAAATAAAGACTTCCAACTTTGTACTTTGAATTGATTTATAATACAAAATATAGTCATAAAAGATTTTTACAATAAATGTAAGTCTTCTAGATTAAATCACTTAAATCTCTATTTTTTCTCTCTCCATTATGTTTAAATTATATATAATTTATCTTTTCTTTCAACAATTAGGTGTCATGGAGCTAACTAAGACTCGTTCAACTTATATATATATATAGCCTCTCGATCGAAATCTTCAAACGTCATTGTCATTTCTAGCTCTATGTTATTGTTGCTATTCATCAATATTTGGTAGAATTAATTTGACTATTAGATAATAGCATAATGTTAGCGTGATTCGAGATCTAACAAGAGTACTAATGATCTTCTGCAGTTTTCTATTTGAATTGTATAGTGTAATTTAGAGAGATATAGACATAATTGACAAATCCCATTATAGGATTCATATTATCTAAAATTTTACATAAGCAGCATCATGTGGGATCTACTTATTATATATGTCTATCTATCTTCAAATTGTACCATGCAATTTTCTATTAACAACAGAGGATCGATGTAAGAAACACGGATTTGATAACTAATGATTGGCCGTCTGACTCTTTTGGAGGTTAAGTGCTTCAACGAACTAATTAGGGTCATGAGCATTTTCGTCATTTGGGTTTTAATCACTTTTAAAAATTCGTCTGAGTTTTCACATTTATTACACATAGTTCTTGAGATTTATGATTTTGTCAAAATAGTCCTTCTGTTCACTTTCGTTAGTGAATTGTCCAGTAAACTAACAGGACTATACGTCATGACCAACCAGAAAATGACACGTGTAATAAATTTATTTAAAAATGCCATGTCAATTTTATTGTGCCACATCAGTAAAATAAAAAAAATACAAAAATCAATTAAATATTTTTAAAAAAACTCCAAACCAAGGAGCCGCGAGGGGTGGTAGTAAGCCACCTCGGGCCTCCTTGGAGAAGGGTTGGCTAGGAGCCACCCCTCCTAGAGAAAGGGGTGGCTTGGCCTTTCTGATTTTGGGATGGCTCGAAGCCACCCCTTCTAGAGAAAGGGGTGGCTAGGCCTCCTTGGTTTTGGGTGGCCGCGAGTCTCCCGTAAAGGGAGGAGCCCAACTGCGAGGGATGGCTTGCTGCCACAAAGAGGTGGCAGAGAGTCACCCCGCTACCTCCCTGGTTTTCGGGTGGTTGCGAGCCACCTCGCCACTTTTAGGCCTACCTGGAGAAGGGGTGGCTCATAGCCACCCCTAGTTTGTTAGGTTTTTTTTTTAAAGAAAAAAAAATTTGTTTGTTGATCATTTTCTTTTGTATTTTTTTTTCTTCTATTTTTACTAATGTGGCGCAATAAAATTGAGGTGGTATTTTTAAATAAAATTTGTTACATGTGTCATTTTCTAGATTGTTCATGATATGTAGAGCTGTTTGACTGGACAATTTACTAACGGAATGACCATTTTGACAAAATTATAAATTTCAATGACTATGTATGATAAGCCCAAATCCCATAGATAAATTTTTAAAAGTGATCAAAATTCAGGTACGGAAATTTTCATTAACTCAACAAATTAATTCGTGGCGGCTCTCTGTAGAGGCTCTCGTGACTACTGCTGGATTACCGCATACGAGTGAGGGAACTAGCAGGAAGCATATATAATTGGAGAACCTGAAAGCACCAATAACTAAACGACATGAGATTGTGGACCTTGTGGTTTTTGTTCTGTAAATAGCACGACATGGTAGGAGCCATTTGCGCAAATTTACTCATCACCACGTTGAGCTATATATGCCGTATGGCATGCACTTCACCTACTCATGACCACTTCAAGCTTTTGCTCTTCTTGTTTAAAGGCCATGAAAAAGCAAAAGGAAGCAAAATTGCTTTCGTACATTGTGAGTGAAAATTGTTGTTGGGAGAGATGAACACCTAGGGAGTTTTCTAGTGGTCTTATAATATAATATATAGGGACACCACTCAACTTAAAAATTTAAAGGTTATAGGTTTAAGTCCAACTATATTACATTAACCAACCACAGTTCTATTTCTTTCTAATGTGGGACTCAACCTTTTTACCCTCTCACATGTGCATATTCAACAATTGTTTAGAAGGAAGTTCAAGTCTCATTCCCTAATTTCTTTCTAGTGTTTACATTTGGTGCCTTACAAGGGCTGAGATTCAACTCTTAGGAATCTTCTCCATTGCCTCTAGTCCAAAACTCGACCTGATGAACCTAGCTTTGTCTTAGATCACCTATAGTGAATTAAGCACTCACGCGCAGTAAGCAATATATACTTTTTGAAAATTGTCTTAATTACTACTTCTAGTTGAAGCTAATATGTAGGTAATTATTGCAATATGGTTCCGCAAATCTTGACACTCATTTGGCTGCAGGGTTGCAATATGCGAGATGCAATGGTCACTGTGGCTTGATATTAAATCAAGGAGGTTAAGATCTTAGAAGAATAATATTGATAATGACAATAGATGCTTTGGAGTAAAACTATCAAATCTGGGAAATGTGTTTATGAATGGGACACTATATGCATGCGCCATGTGCTCTCTTGCTTCCTCCAGCGATGCTTTCCATAAAAAAATTTAGATATCTTTGGGAAATTCTTAGACATTCAGATAGGCAAATTCGCCTCCACACTCCCTAATGGTGTCCAATCCTTCCCCTCAACTGTTTGGATTCCGCGCGGCAGTCGGACAAAAACTCATAGAGTGGCTAATTGGCCCTACTAGTGCATTATAGCTTGTCCTGCAGCCACTAGCACATTTCAACTACAGTGGTTTGTGAGGTAGATGATGATCGAATAGCTAGACTTGTATGTCAGTAATCGTGTGGACGTTTTCTAGGATATGGGAACATTCAAGTACACAAATCGCCCCACCCGGAGTTCTTGTTTTGTTTTTAGTCTCGTACGTCTATATATATTTAGTGTTCCTTTTGCTTAAGTTTCATAAAAGCTCCATATATTCTTTGAAAGAACTCCACTGTGCAGAACTTTATAAGTGACTTTTGCCTTTTCTACATATATATATATATATATATATCTCAAAATTGGAGGTCCGATAGGTCGTCCCTACTCCCTAGTACTGCTTTTGACGGGGTAATTATACCTCAATGTACAATTGTTACTTGGCATGATAATCTTTGCTGTTCGCAAAGCTGTGCCCAGAATGCTCGGTCCGCCTGTCAGGAGACTGTATTATCTTGAGGTCAAGTTTCTGTTTCCCCTATTCGCCATGCCACAACATAAATAACAGACGAGTGAAAATGGGTCATGGACACACTTCATTGTATGAAGGCAAGGCATGCTAAGGATATCCCCAGGATACAATCATCATCGACTTAGAATCAAACAAACCACAGTGTGTACTTTTCGACTTAATTTCTTGAGGAACAAATTGTTGCACATCCACAGGCCGTGAGGTTTAATGGCATTAATAGCTATTCAATTGGGCGTCATTAAGCATTAAACAGAGTTGTATCAAATCAATTGTTTTCATTCCCCCGTATCCGTCTTGTTATGCTTTAATCATTCTCAATATCTAACGGTCGCCAAGCCTAGCTAGTCGGCACTAGTGGATTGAGTTATGCCTCACAAAGTTCGGTTATGGGTCAGAGAAACACTCCACCATACCTGTTTAACACCGAAAGTGGCTTCTACTATTCGATACACCAATGGAATTGTAATGGGGACCGATGGATTGAAATCAGTACTGATAGTTATAAGTCTTAACTCACACCAAGAAGACAAACTAAACTTGATTAGTTTGTTGAGACATCAATGGCCGGAAGAAAAGACAAGCAACCCTGACCTCTTTGGACACGATTGTTATAGGACAAACATCATGTGAAATCATAGTAATGACCAAACGGAAGACTTAACGTCTCAAGATTGCCGAATCCTTGAAGCATGAAGATGCCCTCCTCATCCTTATCAGAAGGGACTTACTTCTATTTTAAGCAGTACATAAATGATGGGGCATCAACCCTTTACCAATGGCTATGGATTGCTTTATTATGGTAGGTCAACCATAAACACCACTGGCTTGTTCAAGATGGTGCACGTACGTCTCATCACTGGGTAAACACTTCCTTGCCATGAAATATGATCGATGCTTTCATGATCATGTTATCCAAAAGGGAGCGTCAGATAGCGCTATCCATGCCAATCTAGGATCAAAAGAAATTGCATTTGTTCGTACTTTGTCGCTAAAATGCAACACACAGAATCTAGGACAGATTCTTTGTGAATCAATAATCTCGGCGCATCTCATGATGTTTAGCAGTACTACTACTGTTGTTATTTTCCAGCTGTAACTTGTAAGTGCGTCTGTATTAGTACTTCTAGACATAAATATTAGAACCAGTCCCCACATTTCATGTGACCCGTGTTCATGACATTGGTAAATTAGGGCTCTTGTTTCTTTGCTTGCGACCAATGGCTGTACTATAATCTGAAAAAAAAGCATATTGTTCGTTAACTCATAATAACCTGCTGAGACATCCTTTTAGACTATTGTGAGAACACACACACACACACACACACACACACACACACGTATAGAGTCCATATACATGTCTGCATGGGAAGATTAATTATGGATTTCTGCCCAATTATAATGTATAAATCATTTGTATTAATTCTCCAATTTCCAGATTTTATCTCAAATTTTGTAAGTAATCGGGGCCCGTCAATTGAAATATTGTAGAATACTAATTTGTAACTTCGCACACATGCATGCGTTTCATCACAAAAGTGCATGACAATAGTTGTGTAGCATTAAAAGAAACTGTTTTTGATGTTCGAAGATATTGAGGATCATCACGGTCCCTACCATGTGGACATATATTATGTATCGGGATGACCTTTAGCCAACAACGAGACTTTTTATTGTTTCTTAGGGTCCCACTCATGATCACAGGCATATAGGGATGAAATCCATGATAAACAGGGCTACATGTATTGAAGCCCAATAAATCCCGCACGCGTTCTAGCCCTTGGGATGGAATTATTCTCTCTCTCAGCATGATTGTTGGGTATAGATCAAAAGATATACTGTCTGTCTGCATGTTAGTGGGCCAAGAATTTTCTTATGTGCAGCTTTTGTAGCCCAGGCCTTCTGCACCCGCTCTTACATGCGACATTGTTTCCAATATGGAACGAAGTTCCTCACCCCAACAAAAAATATGCAATGGAGCCTTTCGGCATGTTTTAGAAACAAAAATAAAATAAAAAAATACAAACCTCTTAAGCAAGTCGTTGATTCAGCCACCTGCACGTATCTCCTTTATTTTCTCTTGAGATTTTGATGCTTAATTTTAATCTTGGATAAATACATGACTTTTCATCCATCATATGCGTGTACCCTGTATCTTTCCCTTTGGGAACATAAGAAAGCAGTTTGCAGTGAATAGCTCCATTTAGAATTGGTGCCTCTTTGTCCTGTAAGACCAATTCTTATTTGGGAAGATAGCAGGGACGTTGCTTTGTTTCTAACGCTCAAGTTTCTACCTAGTTAGGAAGATGCCAGTTCGTGCATAGTAACAAAAGAAGAGACAAGTTTTGATCCACCAGAGGTTTTCTCACATGATTAATCACAAAGAAAGGGAAGAAGCAGAATATAACACCATTTCACACTACTACATTGGGCATAAAGAAGCTGAGTCTTTTTTACATCTACTGATAAACGAGTGCACATTCAATTCAGTATCATAAATATCAAAGAGCTAGCCTCTTTCTAGCTCTCTGTACAGTCTTCAGCCAATGATACTTTGCTTAGCCTACTTGGTAATGTCCTAAGATCATTGGTTCTAACCTTTCTGCTTCCAGCACCGCGGCCGCTTGAACCGTAAAGTGCTCTGTGTGCAAGTGCTTTTCCAGAGTAGGAAGTTGTCGGTCGCTTGCTGTTGGGAGATTGTTCAGTTGTGCTATTGTCTTGGATGCTGCTACTACGAGTGTGTGAGACCTCAGAATTCTCCCCCTCAGTAGCCATTTTCTTCTCTCTTTTTCCACTAACGATGGGAAGGAGAAGGCAATGCAAGCAAATGCATTGTAGACATGACAAGTTGCTGCCTTTATATGGGTTTGAAAAGAAAAATTACTTGGGTGTGAATCGCTTCTATGTTTTCCTCCAGAACTGGAGCTGAAATCTAAAACAGACCAAGGGAACCTTCACTTAAAGTTTCATGGCCGAAAGAGACTGCTCAATGCTGTTTCACCACCTGAGAAGAAATCAAATATGCCAAAGCAGCAAATTTTGATCCATTTTTACCAATTGTCCTTTTGCAAAGAACGGGAATAATTTCCCTTTAGTTGTGTAACAAGAGGGTTAAGGTACATGAAGATTCGATTCCTTTATCACGGAGGAAATTTGTCGTGCTAGCTTATCAGAAACAGTGGGGATAGAAGCTGTTATCTTCCTTTTCCCTGCATGGAAAACCGTGGTGATAGCTTTAGGCCTATGCACAGATGATTATAATTACTAGCCATTGTCTATTGATTAAAGACCTTAATCAACTTCTATAATCTCCTGTAATAGTCGCAATTTTATGATAAAACTGTCATTTTTATTTGAAATTAGTTTATAGATAGTAAATTTTATATTTTACCCCTATAAAATGTTATCCGATTTGTGATGTGCTAATGACTCACTATTATGAGAAATTGACTCTCCCTTACCTACTACTTGTTTGTGTATGTACACACATATATATGTATATACATGTTTATCTTATTTTGTGTTTATTTCATATTTATTATCACGGTATTCCTCCGGATGCCTATTTAATAAAATTTTGAGCTACTGCCTTCTTTCTTAAAAAAAAAAGGTACCAACTCTTAATCTTCCACGTAATCTCTTCTTAAGAAGTTTCTCAATCTTAATCACTCCCAACAACTAAATTACCAAATTCTCATATACTTGACAAGTTCGTAAGAAATGGTACGTGAGACTCCATGTAAATGATCTCGAGCTCTTGGGCTACAATATCTCTACAGATGCTCATAATGAATATCAAAATCTGCGGTCCTGAACCTTTTTCCGCTTTTTTCTTGGTGATAAGTATGGGGTCTATACCTTTCTTCCCCATTTTCCACTGTTTTGCGCTGTTGAAGGAATTGACATAAATGTTGGAACAATCTTTGGTCTTGACCGTCTTTCTTTTTGGGTAAATGTCTAGTCTCTGCCACTTGATCTTTAAGACGCAAAGCGGATTCCTGGACTTGAATGCACCTTTTTTTTTTCTTTTCTTGTTTCTTCAAATATCAGGAAAGACTTCTTGCGTGAGTTTTTTTTTTTTTTTAAATAATGAGAAAATACACACTCGTTCACGTGCATTGAGCTCAGATGAACTTGACTCAATATACTCACTAGTTAAATTCAACACCACGGCAAATTTCAAGCTGTGCAACTCTCTCAATCCACACATACCAATTAAGTTCAGCTTTGCTATAGGAGTGATCCCAAAGAATTATTTGCACTTAAAGAGATTCGAATTTGAGACCTCGAAAGGAGTACATCCCTAGGCCCAATACTTCATAAAACATGGTGACCATACGAAAAGTTACCTAACTTGGAATTGATGCTTAACTTAGTTGAACCTTTCATAAAAATACATCATTATCCAAGAAGTACATTTGAATATGGACATCATAATAATGTGATCATCCCAAATTCCAACACTAAAAACATCAAAGAACTCCCCGTTGGGAGCATGAGATAAACACGAAATTTGGAACTCACTAGCACCCTAATATCAAGTCCCTTCCAGCAAACTTACCAACCTCACAATATTTCTTGTCAAGTTCCCAAGTTGTTTTGTTTGCATAATGTTTCGTGGGGTGTGTAGTAACACATACAACTCCTAGGGTCCAGTCTTCTCATCAGGCTTTGGACCTCCAGATTTGTCTTGAATCGTGTTGGAATCCCGAGTAGGTGCATCAATTCCTTCTCCCTCCCTTTGAAGACTGGTTGAAAATGAACTGTTCCAGTACCGGTCCCCTTCCGCTTATTTTCTGTTCCTTGGAACAATGTCTTTTGTTTGGGTATCTGGTCCCTTTGCGGTGTCACTGAAATGGAACGGTTTTTTACCAGACTCCCCGGGATTTTCAGTCTCTTAGGGTCTTGTATTGGCAAATCTGTTCCCTGGGCATTACCCTCTGCTGATCGTAGTTGCTGTTGAGCCGGTTCCAGGCCAAGCACATGAAGTACATCTACAGGGAAGTCCATAAAGTTGTCTAGAGAAGCTAGAAAGGGTATATGACTGGTCCAGACTCAGCAATTTGCCGGAAGACTGAAATATTTAAGATGCAGAATAAATGAGGACGTCATATTTTTAGTTGTCTTTTATCTCTCACAGGTACAATATCCGGGATGTTCTTAGTTTTCTATTATACATGACCTTACCAAGAAACGAAACAAAAAACAAACGAGAAAAAACCGTCTTAATCCTGAAACAAATCTTCTGTGTTATTCTCCGTCCCAAACGCCTTTAGATACATTGGTGGTCGAATATTTGAAATAGACTCCAACTTGGAAATTCTGAGACTTTCATGGCACTCCCCAAAAGAGTGTCAACCACCAATTTTTTCCTTTTAAATGATGATGACTGTCGGTAACAATTTGGCTTTCGAATGTTCAGACACCTAAGGCAAGAAGGAAGTCCTGAGAGCGTGCTCTCATTTCATCCAAAGACGCACTATCTATGAGAAAATTCAAAGGCTGATGTACAGTGGAAAATCTTGTCATTCACAGGGGGTGCACAACCTACAGCATGGGGGGCATATCATCATTCCTTACAATTTTACGTATATGCCTTTCATGTGGAGGAAACCAGCAACAAGACTCCAGAATAGAATTTCAAGTATTACAAAAGCCAATGTACCCCACTTTCTTGAATGAAGCATGGCCTGCAATAACGATTCTGTGCCGTCCACCTGGATGCATTATGTCGTTCGAATTTAATCAATCAACTAGAAAATGTGCCAACTCAAACTCTACATCAATTATACTCAACAGCCCCCATAGATCGACTACGATTTACAAATCCCAGGGTACTGTTTATGAAGAACACTTGCAGAAATATTATTTGTTGACATTTGCACACCTAGGATGTCATACATCTGCCTTCACAAGGAAGAAGACAAACAGAATATTTCCACAATATAACAACTGGTGAACTTAAAAACCAATCCTAAAATTTCCCTATTTGGGGAAAATATATTTTGCATCTCTCAACTATCATCTCTTTTGCAATGTAGTATCTAATATGTCAATCACATAACCTACCCTCTGATTACCAAGAAATCCATTGTGCCCTTTCAGCTAAGATCTGATCATTAAAATGGACAAAAGATAGACTACATGACATAATCTTAATGGTTAGATCTCAGTTAAGGATGCACATTGCAAGTCTCTCATATTTTATGTGTCAAAGTTTGTAGTTTTCAAAACATGTTGTGAAAAAGGTGATTGTTGAGGGGTCTAAGTGTAATTTTTCCTTGTTTTGCATTTCTTCTGTTCCCTTTTTTGGTGGGAAAGGGAACGCATATCAAGTTCTTTCCCCTGCGACAAATAAGCAAGTCTTTTCTCAACATACACAGGTAAATGTTTACCGTAATAAGACTTACCAGATTGTTTTCAGGTGAACGCCAATAGAAACCTTGCAAAGCTGCGGGTAAAAGGTCACAAGCAGCCACAGCATATATAATGAGAGCGTTCAACCCCATCCATTGTACCAAGATTGTAGGCTTTCTATATTGTTTGACATCAACCTGTATTTGTCAACAGGGTTAAATTCTTATAAAACAGGATAAAAATAACTAACACTAAGCAGTCAGGTCGTGCCAAGCTAATGCTATGCATCATATATGTTCTTGTCCAAAAACCAGACACTAACACTAACAGCTGACTTATAATTATCCACCCCATTCACCATCTGTGTTTGTGGTTTCTGCAATAAAGGCCGAGAGCAAGCTTAAAAAGGATGAGAGAGAATTGAAAGACCTTAATATTTTGGAAGACAGGAGATAGATGGTAGAGGATAGTCACCCACATTGGATGTTGTTCCCTTAAAGAATCAGACATCGTCATTTACAGATAGAAAGCATTGTCATCTTGAAAACCTATATTCAGCACTTTGGAGTCAATATATGCTTTTGGGATATACAGACCCTAACATATACATTCTGACCTCAGAGCACTGGGGGGCAGAAAAAATCTAGGAGCGTTTCAAAATTGCCTTCTTCAATCCTGTAGTTTCTATAGTTTCATGATCAAGAAACAGGACCAACAGTACGCGATGACCTTTAGGACACTTTTTCAGAAAATAGATGACAATAAGCTCAAGCTCAAGCTTCAGTCAGTTTGTTGATGTATAAATTTGAGATCACACTTCCTACTTTTACCATGATTTTTGTGATTTAACAAATTGATTAGCAATATGGGTGGAGTGGGTTTGATCCCACCAGATGAGATGAGTCAAAAGGGGCTAAACTTTGGGCAGTTGTCACAATCAGGAACTAACATCTAGAAGAATAAACTTACAATGTAAAATATGATGGTTAGGAAGACGCCTGATGCTCCTGCTGTGATGCACATATAGCTCAATGTATAGAGTGGTTTACAGAATGCCGGAATGCCTGATACAAATTACAGAAATTACTAGGAGGGAGAAAAAAAAAAAAAAAAAAAAGCAAACTCTTAAGGAGTAAAAGATGTGTAGAAGATCATTGTTACAAAACAGTATACCTAGAAACTCAAAAAAATATCCTGCAATTAGTAGAGGGAATGACAACATGGACCACAAAAGTACCCTCTGCATGTGGTCCTGCAGTGAAAAGATACACGTAATTAAATAAAAGCTATCAAAGTGACATACTACAAGGAAAACATATGATTCAATAACACATGCCTACCACTAAAATTATCGTACATATGCATGCTTGTTACAAAGCAAAAAGAAACATTTTACCAGCCAGAAAAAGGAAAAAAAAAAAGTTGTACCTTAAAATGTACAAGTACATGACCAAAATGCAGTCCCACAAAACATGTGATAGCAGCCATCAGTGAACTGAAAATAAGTACGACGGTACAAATCAGAATCTACGCTCCAGTGCTTATTGGTGTAGAGGATAACTGTTTACATTACTGTATCCTCAGTGTGTTCCTTGGTTCAGGAAATTGGAGCAAATAAAGTTGTTTAAGTGGATTTAGATACAAACTATCCTACGGACTGCCGTCTCTCTTGCATGTACATTGCATCAATTCACATTATGATCCAACAAAAAAGAAGGGAAACAGAGAGAAGGAACACAATTATCAAACCTTAAGATGCCCTCTGGATCAAATGGTGCGAGGCACCACCCAGGTGAATCTGGTGGCAGAGGTCCATAGTCAGGAGAATTAACACTGCATTCCTATGAGCACAATCGAGAATAATCAAACAGTAGAATATACTGATAGGAAGCAAGGGAAGCAGTCACCACTAATGGATTAAATGAATACCTTTGTTCTTCTGTACACAGGATGTTGATAGAGATGACGCTCACCAAGGATTATTCGGTCAATCAGGCCAACTGCATTACACGGAGGCTCAAGACTACCCCTCACTTCACAATGTACCTATTGAGCAATGTGTTGTTTGAATTAGTTCCCACTCAGGAAGAGTGAAGACAAAAAAGTTATGGTCATCAAAAAGAAAGAGAAACACATAGAAGCTTTAATCATCATGTTACCATCTACTAATTTATCTGCAAACATGTGTGGAAGCATTAGAGAGAACATATCCTCCATTAGATGCTATGTGTCTTTCCTTAAATAATTTTGTTAAAACCTGATTTCCATACAATTGTTATCATCCTGTTGTCCAAAGTTACCATGTTGCAAAGCTTGGTCGGCGGTTTACTGTGATAGTAGTCAAAAAAAAAAAAAATTTTAAACTCTCTTCCTTCTACCTAAACAAATACAATAATTGCCAATCATTACTATCCCAAAAATTTTCCGACATCTATACAAACACACCCCAAAATTTTAACAACTTTTTACAAACTCCAATAAACCTTAATATTCACAATATTCCTAAAATTTTGGCAATCAAACACCACCTTAATGAAGTTCTTAAATGTCACCTTTAGATTGAAGGGCAAGCAGTCAAAGCTTCTGGCTATTCTATGACAATTCTACTTGATAGCCCACTTAGTTATTGCAATTGGGATAACAAACTAACGGAGAGAAGAAAAAAGAAAGCAAAGGACTTTGGAAGTGAACCAAATTCCATCTAATAGCAATAACAACTAAGTGAGAAATTGCATTTCAATGGGTTTATTGCTATATTTAAGGAATAACAAGCAAAAGGCAACCTATGAACAAAAGCTGATAACCCCCCCCCCCCCCAAAAAAAAGGAGAAATAATGTCCCATATGTATACCACAAAATGGAAGGGGGTGCGGCTTTAAATGACCAGTTCAAATTCACAGCCTACCAAACAAGTGAAGCAAGTTCATAAAAGATAAAGCAATTTGGTTGTGGATAAGGGATCAACATGCAGGCTAAAAGTGTTAGGCAAGAACACAGAAGTGCATGGGAGCTTCTTTAGAAAAAGTACAACAGAAAAGTGAATCCAGCAATTAATATTCATGGGTCATGGCATCTTGTTCAAGAACTTACACAAGAAAACATGAAACGGTAATGAGGACATCTTCAGTTATAAAGTACCAAATCCCAGGCTAGGTCCATAAGCAGATTAAACAGAAAGTTGCCAATCAAAACTCCACAAATTATATTGTTCGACTTACAATTTCAGAACCAGCTAGATAACCAGACAAGTTCTTGCTTGAAGCTTCATATTTCCAGTTTGGAACATAAAGACCATATAGCAAGCACATGTAAACTGAGCACAGGAAGACAGCAAACATCCTGTATGATTACACAAAAGTTAGCAGTTACATCAATCAAATGCGAGAGAGGAAACACATCAGTCATTCAAGATTGTCATTTAAGAAACTTTCTCACGAATATTAGCATTCCTTTCAAACCACAAAAGTGTGCAGGTTAGATTGCTTGTTATGTGACATCAATGAATTTGTGTAACGAAGTTATATGACTCGAAAACTTTAAGGCTCCAACAGTCAAGAAATCGTATAACTCGAAGCCAATGTACCATCAGTGGATATCTTAAAATAAAAATAAAATATGAAGCATATACAAAATATTTCTCAAGTCAGCCTCTTCATTTTGAAACCATGGCGACACATGACAATCACGTTCCTTAAAAAAGATGTGGTTTAAAGTTTGGCATCCCAAGACTTCTGAGGTGAAAGAAACATATCTACATAAAGAACAAAGAGATAGAAGAAAGATGAAATAGCTTGATGTCTCTAGCAACTAGGAGGAATAACTTGGAAGTAACTTAAGCCTCTGTTATTTGGCCAATTCATAAAGAAACAGAAAGCCACCCTGCATAGAATTGACTACTAGATCAAACTATAGGCAGAAGTAAATTCACGACCGGGTTACTTGAGACTCTTGTGCCAGATGTCAAACCACTTTATCGGAAATTTAATCTATTTCACAGCAAAATGGAAAAACTGTGTGTGACAAGCCAAATCACTACCAATAAGCATTTCCTAAATACTGTTATATGTACTGTTGTATCTCCAGTTAAAATATTGTAAGGCCTCCATATGATATTTTCTTTCAGATATCAAATCATATAATAGCACTTCCGTTTGTAATAGTTTCCACAACTCTTTTGCAATTAATCCTCCTGCTTCCATCCTCAGTTCTTTTGTTCAGGCTTATAGAAGTGGTTGCATGCCCATTAAGACTCAGTAAGGAAGCACATCCATAAGTGTCCGTTGAGTCAGTTAATAAAACCAAAATGTATCTGAATTCAAAAAATGCCTCAGCCGTGCACTTGCATGCAACAAACATGACTACAAGTATAATTATAATTCTGGTTAGACAAAAAAGGGTATAATTAAAATTCTAACTATCAGAACTAACCACTGAATGTAGTATTTCCTCACAAAGGCTGCTGGTGAGTCAACTGTCATATTGTTAACAAGCCAGATCTCTGACATTGAAGCCAACAGATATCCAATTGCTATCCTCTGTAAATTACATAAGCACGCCTTATGCATATTAGCTTAAAATGTTTTTTGATCTTAATATCAATTTATAAAACTAGACCAGCAGATAATAGTACTTCCATCAGTTCTGAATTTATGAACCCCAAAAAGCACAAGTGATTTATTGATGATAAGTCATTTATCTTGTTTTCGTTATTCATAAGGCATATATTCAAGGGAATGAACACGAGGCATTTTGCCCACAATATACTTTCATGGATAATTTGAAACCTAGCTAATGAGACAGAAATGCAGAGAAAAAGTAATGTAACTGAAACATGTTAACCTGTAATACACCTAGCCAACGTATCTTGCCCACATCAACTCCATATGTTAAATTGTCACGCCCATGGAAATACCCACCTAGGAGTGCATTTCAAAAAGAAAAGAAAAAAGGAAACAAATCTTAATTAATTGCATGTGTGGATAAGTCAAAGTACATAGAATTATACAGCTCCTGAAAACATGGAACTGCAAACATATCATGGTAAATGGTTGAAAATTTCGGACTCACTTCAAACAACTTCCAAGTGTTGTATTGTATTAGCCTGACATTTGAGTTTTGTCAAGTCTAATCTTGCCATAAGTGAATAGAAAGGATTTGAATATGCAAATGTGAACATTAGTAGTTAAGTCTCATATCAGGTAGTCACTTCATTGAATAGTAGGTACAAAATAACGGGATCTAAAGCTATATTCTTAAGCTTTGAATTAAGCAAATGTTCCAAAATATTAGATCAAGGACTTCACTTGAAAACCTCAAAAGGTAGGAAAGCAACATACCTTGCAAAAACAGTCCCAAGAGAAAGAGATTAATTGTTCTTAGAATCACTTTCTTCATAGCAATTTGTTTGCTAGAAATGTTCTGCAATGATGCCACCAGAGATAATGATACAATTATTTTCAGAACCCTTGTTTCTTATAGTCAGATAGAAGAATTTAAAGTAGAACGTTTGGCTTTCAGCTACCATTTCTACTGTCAAATTCATATATTGACAGTCAACAAAGTTATTTCTCAAGGCATTTCTTTAGACAAAGACTCCATTTCCCCCCAAGGAAACTAATACAATGAAAAACTATAGCATAAATAAGCTAAAATGCGCTTATCATAAAAAAAGAAAAAAGAAGAAGAAGCTAAAATGCCTAATCCACAAGGTCAAAGGACAAAATTAAGTTTTGAAAGTCCATGAAAACATCGATCATGAAGAAAAAAAAAAGCAAAGAAAAACATATCAGATCAATGTAACAATGACAAAACTTTAGTGAAATAACCCTAACTTCCAAGTTCGCATAAAATTAGAGCACTTTTCAGTACTTCCTGCAGATATGGGACCCCAATGAAAAGCAAAGAAGCAATAATACCTTAAATGCTAGACCTATAGAGACCCCGACACCAAATAGGAAAAACGGCATCACGAAATCTGCAAGTGTCAAACCGAACCATGGAGAGTGATTTACGGACGGGAATGCTCCTCCAGCATCGTCAACTAAAATCATTAACTGCACTAATGAAAATATACGAAGATAAATTAAAATATTTAAAGAATTTCTAGCCAAATTCGCAGTCAAGTTCCTAGAGTACAAACCGCAGTACTAAGTTTTCCATGATTCATTAAACTCTAATAAGCTACAACGGCAAAAATCCAAACTGTTTAGAACCAAAAAAAAAATCCGCATTAACGTTAAAAATAATAAGTAGCATTTTAAGAACTCGATCTCGGAGTCTATTGAAATCAAGACGAAAACCAGAGGAAAAGAGGACACTAAAGGGAGAAACCCGTAATAATAACAAGTTCATTGCTGGTTTTTCGTTTTTTGCTGTGTATTCAGCAATTAGAGGTTCGGAACATAGACAATATTAGCTAAATTGAAGTATGAGAGAACATAGAAAGTTCAATAAACAACTGGGCATGTCTAGACCAGGCTTCTACCAAGGTCCACGATATTACCACTATCAAGACTCCCATTAAAGTTTACGTATTTGATTGGAGCCATCAAGTTCACATACTACGCTTAATTTGAAGAGTTCTAATCCTATTCTCTTTTATTTAGCTCCCCAGAAAAGTTCTAGCTTCGACTTTCGGAATTGATCTGTAAAAAACCGAGTCTGGGACTCTCAAAGCTCCTGAAATTTATCGTTCAAACAACTTCCACGCGAACCGGAACACACAGCAATTCTTCGGGAGAACTAAGAAGTAAATGCAGACAGGATCAGAGAAGTTACGCCGCGAGCGTACCGCGACGGTGAGGCCACGGAAGACGTCTAGCGAGGCGAGCCGTGGATTGGGATTGGCAGGACTGGGAGTAGAAGCATCTGGGCTGTTGGACGAGGAGGAGGGGACGATGTCGTCCTCTTGGAGAAAAGGTCCGCGCTGTTCTTCTTCCACGTCGATGGGCGTAGACATTTTCCCTCTGTCTTGGGCTCTCTCATCGAGGGAAGTTCCGAGGTTATATATATTTTATATCTATCTTGTTCGGCAATCTGGATTTCCCAAAAACCATATTTTATATCAAATTTAGAAAAGACAGTCAAATCATCAAATCACGTAACTGGTTAACAGGTTTTTTTTATTGAGAATTGGATGGCTGATGTATTGTAAAATTTTATTTAAAAGTTTGTAATTAATTTCAGTTTGTAAAGAATGTAACTGTTTCTTTTTCTTGAGAAATTTTGTCCGAGTGAGAAGATTAATTTCCTTCTTTACAGACATATTTTAAGAAAGTGGATATCACGAGAAAAAAGGGATAATAAAATTTGAAAGTAACATCATACCCTAAAACCCGTGATGTGATTCCATCCCTAGTAACAATAAATGAGTAAAGTAAGGCGAGGAATGGATTTTCTAAAATCAATTCTAAAGATAATTTTTTTACTAAAACAAAAGTAGTTTGTAAACATAATCCATTATTACAGATATGGATATTGGGAATTTTATAATTAATAATCATTTTACCACCATCAGACTTAGAAAAGCGTTAAGTGATTTTTTCAAAATATTTTAAATCTAGTAGACCTTCCTGGATGCAGTTAAGATTTGCTTCGGAATCTATCAATGCTATAGTAGTAAAAGTAAAATCTTACTTCAGCATACCATTTTTGGAAAACAATTCTATCAATTAACTATTATCATCAGGTATTGAGATAGAAGACTCAGAAGTTGTGGGGGCCTCAAGGAGCTTCAAGGGAGATGTATTAGTCATCTTGAGGAGACAGATTTCTACAAAGAATTGATCAGTAATTTTTTCGTAATTTTGCTGGGTGTTTCTTAAAGATGTTATTTCTTACTTAAGAATATGTATTTCTTTCTGGAGATCTTGTAAAGTGATAGTAACAATATCTTGAGAAGAAAAGCGTACAACGATATATCTTTGTAATTATAATGAATATCAGAAGAGAAGGTTGAGGAAACCTTAGAAGAAAAGGATGAGGGTGGATCAGAAAAGATTTCTTTCATTTTTAAAAGGTAATCTTGTTGTTTTTCAAGGTCAGGTATCTGAGTAACTGCTTCAAAAAGTAAATGTTCTGTTTTGGTTAGAACAAAAATTTGTTAACAAGCACAGTTATCACCTCCACAACCACAAAGTTTAACCTTATCAGAATCAGAAAGGTGGGAGGAGGAAGAGGAAGAAGAATCAGATTCTTCATCAATTTGTTGGATAAAAAACTCTTCATCATCAGAAGGAGGAGTTGAATTGAGAAAAATAGAGAAAAGTTTATTTTTAATATCAGAGGATAAATCTAATTGCTGGATTTGTCTTTTAGTAGAACATTTAGAAGCAAAATGACCATGCTTGCCACATTTCCAACAAACAACTTTATTTTTGGAAGTGATTTTTTGAAAGGTTTTTTTGGAGGGAAAAGGTTTGGAAGAGTTGAAAGAAGAAGGATGTTTCGTCTTATAATATTTTCGAGAAGAATACTTGTGTTTACGAGAATGTTTTTCAAAATGTTTCCTTCGTTTAAAAGGAGGAACAAGGGAAGGATAACCATATTGTTCACAAAAAGATCCCAACTCGCGTTAGGAGTTTTCTTGTCAAATTCTAAAGTTTTTTTCAAACGCAGGTCATTACATATCTATAATCCTGTCTTATTGATGATATTAATAATATCACCATAAGTAAGATTATCAATGTGAACAAGACCATCAGGAGTAGCAAGATTTATTTGGACTTTTTGAGCAAATAATAAGGAAAACCAGCGATAAAATTTTTCTTTCCAATAAGCTTGGTTACAATTATCACGATGTAAAACTTTAGAAAGGAAAATATCTTTATACCAACGAAAATCAGAAAGAGTGGGACATTTTAAATTAACAAGAAAATTAGAAGTTCGATATTTGTAAGAAGAGGGCTCACCAATAAAAATTTTGGTAATAGTATAAAGTAAAGAATTAACAGCATCAGGAATGGGTTGGTTATTATGCATAAAAGTATCTCCATTAGCATCTAATTTGACAGTGGAGAGGATGCGATTTTTATCTACTTGAGATAAATAATGATCTCACCAGTTTTTGAGTTGGCCAGTAAAACCAGTGATTAAACAATTAACAACTTGGGTATCGGTACGATTAGAATTTTTCAAAACATTGGAATACATGGTCATTTCGTGAAGGATATTGAGAATTTCATACTCAGAAATGCCATCAATATTCCATTCATAAAGTAGATCAGAGGCAAAAGCAACTGTAGAAGTGAGATGTCGTTCTTCAAACTGAAGATCAGGAGGTGTAGGTCGAGGGTAATAATTACGGGAAGAACCTTGAGAATATTTGTGAGGTATCTTAGTGGATGATTTTGACTATCTTATTGATACTTAAATCTTGAAATTTTTTTTCTAAATTAGAAATGTTGTTATCATAAGTGTCAGAATTAGATGCAGAGTTACTAAAGACAAGAATATTTTTATTCTTGGGATCAGCTTTTATATCATTAACGAATAATTTTGAAAGCATGTCTTCAATTTTGTGAAGAACTGTATCGGTTCCTTCGGGGAGGAGTGTTTTTGGAAAAAGGAGGCACCTTAGGGAGTTCATGGGGAATAAAAAGAGGAGTATTTTTGGTTGAAGAGGAACTTGCAGCAGTTGGTGGTTTAATCAATTGTTCAATTTTGGAAAGATGAGTTCCAACCTGCTGTAAAAAGGTATTGCTGTAGTTATTTTGTTGAACAATATTATCAAAATTTTTGTCACTATTAGACAAGCTATTGGTTTTAAAAAGAGTAGCTAAAAAATCTTGAGAGTTGTTTTTAAAAGTAATGGTTTCAAAAGGAGGATAAAACTCAAAAATTTTCTTGTGATCATAAGTGATCTAAGGGATATCTTTAGTCAAAACATTTAGGGAGGAAATATGCGTTTCAAACCACAGGAAGAAAGGGATATGTTGTTGAGCAGCTATCATATAATCATAATAATTAGCCTGAATAAAAACTTGTTCATTGAGATTATATGTATTTAAAAATCATGATCTTTTTGAAGAATTTTTAGGAGATTGAAAATCTTTCTTATGGATATCTTTATCTAAAACAAAGTTGGTTTGTAAAACATGAATAGAATGAGATCGTTGAAGAGAAAAAGCTTCAAATTGAGTAGGAGAAGTTTTCTCTTCAAGAATCAAAGGGGGTTCTAAGGTGGTTTCATTAAAAGGAAATTGGATGGGTGTAGCAATTCAGTTGCTAGTTATCTCGAGAATTTTTATACTGTGTGAAATACTTGTAGGGAAAATCGAAGTACTGGAGGGAAAGAATTAAAGGCAGATCTAAAGTTAGAAGTTCTGGAATCAACAGATAAACAAGAATTTGTGCTTTGTCTATGATTTTAAAAAAGAAAGAGTAACAGATTCATCCCTGTGTTGAGCAAAATATTCAATTTGGTTGTTTTCTCTCTTAGGAGGGGGACAACTAAAGGAAGTTTCCATTGATCCGGAAGAATGATATCATCCCATTTTATCATACGAGGGTAGTGACATAGAAAACTCAGTGCTGGTATTTAAAAGTAAAGTTTCTCCTGAAAGAGACGGACCTTAGACGTGGGTCAAAGGTAGTTTTCATCAGTTTATAATGGAGCCGGTATACGACAACAAGGTATTGAGCACCTTCCATCATATCATAGCCCGAAGATTTGATATTTAAGATTAATGAATGCAAAATAGTTGTATCTGATAAGGAAAGAGGAAAACAAGGATAACAATTAAAATAGATGGGTCCTTGATGTAAAGAAGATTCAACAATGCCAAGTAAAGAACTTTGAAATTGGTTATGATGTCCATCTCGTAAACAGAGAAGAACAGATGCATTTAAACCGAGGGGTTGTAACTACTTGAACCAAACCATATGCATATATTTAAAGCCTTGTGCAAGATGCTTTTTTATCATATCTGTATGTATGAGATGCAATGTTTCATATTCTTTGCCAATGGGTATCAATTGTTCTATAGTTTTTATCGCATGATCAGTATGAAATGAGAATGTAGAATGTTTATATAAATGGAGTCCTTGACCTTGGGTATAACCCAATTATTCAAGGGCTTGTTATCTCCTAAAGAAATATGGTAATCATCAATATTAAGATGAGATGAAGATGATGCATTGTTATCTATGCAGTGATCCATACTACCACTTGCCATACTAAACCTACTATTTGATCTTTTAAACATGTTGTTTAAAAGACTGTTTATAGGTATGGTTTATCTAGAAACAGGTCACACCAATCAGGTCCGGCCAAACGCCCACATGGCTTTAACGGCTAATCCAACGGTTCCAAGTGAATTCCAACGTTTATAGATAAACAATAGTTTAAACAAATGGTTAAAAAATCAAAAGTATGTTTTTATATGGAAATCGGTACTGAACAGATATAAAGAAACTGAAAAGTAAACGTGTATTGGCTCTGATACCAAAATGCAACAGGATCGAGTATTACAATATGGACATTGGAAATTTTATAATTAATAATCATTTTACTACCATCAGCCTGAGAAAGGCGTTCAGTGGTTTTTTCAAAATATTTGGAATCTATCAAACCTTCCTGGATACAGGTAAGATCTGCTCAGGAATCTATCAATGCTATAGTGGTAAAAGTAAAATCTTGAATACAAAGGGTTACCTCATCATACCATTTTTGGAAAACAATTCTATCAATTAATTGTATAAATTTATCATCAAGTATTGAGATAGAAGGCTCAAAAGTTGTGGGGGCCTCAGAGAGCTTCAAGGGAGATGTATTAGTCAGGTATTGAGATAGAAGGCTTGGTAATTTTTTCGTAATTTTGCTAAGTGTTTTTTAAAGATGTTATTTCTTGCTTAAGAATATGTATTTCTTTTTGGAGATCTTGTAAAGTGACAGAATAGTATCTTGAGAAGAAAATCATGCAAGAATATCTTTGTAATTATAATGAATATCAGAAGAGATTGAGGAAGCCTTAGAAGAAAAGGATGGGGGTGGATCAAAAAAGATTTTTTTTCATTTTTAAAAGGTAATCTTGTTGTTTTTCAAGGTCAGGTATCTAAGTAACTGCTTCAAAAAGTAAATGTTCTGTTTTGGTTAGAACAAAAATTTGTTTACAAGCACAATTATCACCTCTAAGCTTGTAATTTCCTGTCCCTCTTTCCTGTGTGATTTCTCCAATTTTTGTAATTTCAGATTTATGTTTGTACTGTTTAGTGTACTGTTTCTTGTACCGTCTTGTATTGTTCCAATAAATCTATGATTTCTAAAGTATCTGTTTTAATCATTGTTATTATACAGCTATTGCCTACATGGACGGTTTTATCTGCATTCTGTTTTTATATGCTTTCTAGTAAAAACATTCACAATCACGTATTGATATTATCATCTGCACACAATCCTATTTCATTTCAATATCAGAGCCAATACACTTTTACTTTTCAGTTTCTTTATATCTGTTCAGTACCGATTTCCATATAAAAACATACTTTTGATTTTTTAACCATTTTTTTAAACTATTGTTTATCTATAAACGTTGGAATTCACCTGGAACCGTTGGATTAGCCGTTAAAGCCATGTGGGCGTTTGGCCGGACCCAGTTGGTGTGACCTGTTTCTAGATAAACCTGTACCTATAAACAGTCTTTTAAACAACATGTTTAAAAGATCAAATAGTAGGTTTAGTATGGCAAGTGGTAGTATGGATCACTGCATAGATAACAATGCATCATCTTCATCTCATCTTAATATTGATGATTCATATTTCTTTAGGAGATCTACATCAAATGTTTATATAAATTCCTTGACCTTGGGATTGATCCTTACTTTTATCTTGTCAAAAGGTAGGGTTGGCTTTTTCCAAGTGTCAGCAGGGGTATCAAGATCTTCCCTTGAAGGTTATCTTAATTAGAGGTATTACAAGTCTTCTAGAAGCATCTTCAAGAAGAATATCAATTGAAGGCCTCAAATCTGAATACCCTTCTTCTCATTTATATAAACATTCTACATTCTCATTTCATACTGATTATGCGATAAAAACCATAGAACAATTGATACCCATTGGCAAAGAATATGAAACATTGCATCTCATACATACAGATATGATAAAAAAGCATCTTGCACAAGGCTTTAAATATATGCATATGGGTTTGGTTCAAGTAGCTACAACCCCTCTCACTCGTCAAAGTTTAAATGCATCTGTTCTTCTCTGTTTACAAGATGGACATCATAACCAATTTCAAAGTTCTTTACTTGGCATTGTTGAATCTTCTTTACATCAAGGACCCATCTATTTTAATTGCTATCCTTGTTTTCCTCTTTCTTTATCAGATACAACTATTTTGCATTCATTAATCTTAAATAACAAATCTTCAGGCTATGATATGATGGAAGGTGCTCAATACCTTGCTGTCGTATACCGGCTCCATTATAAACTAATGAAAACTACCCTTGACCCACGGTCTAAGGTCCGTGCTCTTTCAGGAGAAACTTTACTTTTAAATACCAGCACTGAGTTTTCTAATGTCACTACCCTCGTATGATAAAATGGGATGATATCATTCTTCCGGATCAATGGAAACTTCCTTTAGTTGTCCCCCTCCTAAGAGAGAAAACAACCAAATTGAATATTTTGCTCAACACAGTGATGGATCTGTTACTCTTTCTTTTTTAAATCATAGACAAAGCTCAAATTCTCGTTTATATGTATATATTATAGAGTTTCTAAGGTAGGAGAATACTATTTACATAGGTAAAAAGAATGAAAGAAAGTAGTATTATTATTTCGTAGAAAAAAAAAAGTAGTGTTATTTTTTTTGTAGGTAAAGTATTATTTATCTAAGGGAAACCAGAGAAAATTTATTATTTCCTTTTTGAACAATGACACCCTATCTCATAAATTAATCCTATTTGCCATGTTCTTCAAACTAATATTCTCAATAATTGACTCTCAAAATTAGTATTTTCTTTTACAATTTGAATTTTGACATACGGTTAACGTCTCCCTGTAAAGATGGATAAAAAACAGATTACTGGCGCAATATCAATAATAAAATCCAAATTAAGGCCTAGGGGAAAATGTGGTAATATTTTAGGGGTTAGTTGTCAATAATTGTAATTTAGGGCTTGTTGTAGATAGAGTTATTAGTTTGCTCGAATAGAGGGTACCTTTTTGAAGAAACAACGCGAATAGTATAGAGTTGGAGAGTATTTCAGTAATTTTGTACTTTTGTCCAAATAGTCAATGCCTTATGTTAAATAATCCCTTTTAAAATTGAGTGGATTGGGTTCAAGGACGTTAGGGAGGCAAACCAAACCTGAAGTGGGGAAGCCTAATCCGATGATCGTTGGTGGATTAGGTAGGTGTTTGAAATGGGTTATGATGTGCATCTCCGTCAAAGATAAATGTCTATAATCACATGTTATATTTGAAGGAAAAGACATTCGTGGATAAAAATTAAGTGCACGATCCTTCATGATAGTTCAGTGAAAGGCTCGATTTCTAATCCTATTCGAAGGGCATATATAGTGCTTTTAATGTCGTAAGTAATAGATTTATAGTGCTTTTAATGTCTTACGTAATAGATTTTCTGTTTGTAATTATAGTGCTTTTAATGTCTCAAGTAATAGATTTATAGTGCTTTTAATGTCTTACGTAATAGATTTTCTGTTTGTAATTATATTGTGTCAGTAGCTTATTTTTTATACATTTTAACCGTTGGATCTTATGGGCAAATATTAATACATTTTGATAGTTTTGGAATTAAATATGACATGTTTGTAGTTTAGACCTCTTTATGACATTTTGAGTAAATTTATAGAATTAAAATGATATTTCTCCTAAATTTTATGCATTTGTTTAGACCTATATAATTGCCTCTTAGATTAAGTCTTTCTTTCATTATATAAAAGAAATTTGTAATTTGTTGGAAAAAAAAAAGTACTCATTCACTTTTTAGCGACCACTTCATTTGGCCCCTAATAGGACTACTAGCGACCACCCATGGAGTGGCCACCACTAATTTACAAATCGTGACATGTTATTTTGCGAAGAACACCATATATCTTGCAACTCCTCCACTGCATTCACTTCAGCCACCACCTCGAACACCATGTTTAAGTAGATCATCTATCTCGCCACTAGCTAACTTGACTTCCCTTATTTTCATTTCTCCCAATTGCTCTGATTATGGATGCTAAAGCATAATTTTACATTTGACTAAGGAGGTGAGCAAACTTAGGTGGCTTCTATCTTCTGAACAGTACTCACAATACGGAGTACCTTTTTTTATACCAGTGACCAATGCAAGATAGATCAAAGTAGCGCTTGGGATTCCCCACAGCATATAGGTGCGCCTGAGTTTAAATGGACTGAGACACTGTCACTTCCTAGTCCTGCGAGCCCCTTTTTTCGACCAAGAAACAAAATTAAGGTCACCTGTGCATAGTCTCAACTAAAGCCACAAAAATATCAAGCATCCTTTGTGTCTAAAGAACCAAACTTGAGACACCCTGTGGCCTCCGAAAGCTCACCGAGTTTTTGTGCAGCAGCAGCTAAAGTAGCGTTACTCTTACAGAAAGCAAACCTAAGGTATCGCTTCTGATAGCTACAATCTTCCGAAGGAAATTTTGTCAAGGATAAATTTGTATGAAAAAATCCACAACCTGGAACAGCCACCACTCCTCCCTGCTTTATCAATTCTTCAACATATTCTACCTGAAAAATACAAACTTAACCAATTCGATAAGAAGAATAAGTAAGCCAAGAAACGGCCTAAGCCTATATTATTTTGCTTCTCATATGGTCTAAATGGAACCTTCAGCAAAAACAAAGCTAGTAAGGAAGCCAATGTTAAAAATGATTATGTACGTACATCAGAAAGTGGGCAACTTTCAGGAATCTCTGCAAACAAAAAGAATGAACCCTGAGGCTTAAACTGAATCTTAAAACCCATCCCAGCAAGCAACTCGACAATGTAATCTCTTTTAGATTCATAATCCTGACCATAGAAGACAGTTATCAGGATGAGTCATAGCCAATGTCATAGTGATGATGTACATTTCAGTTGCATAGTATGGAAGAGTAATGGCTGCCAACTTCACAAAACTAGATAACAGACAAAACATGTTGAAAAAAGAATGCTTTCTCCTACTCTTCTCAGTGATTCATAGTATTCTGGGGGGCTTTGCAAAGCAGTCAATGCAGCTTCCTGAAAAGGTGCTGGAGCAGAATCTGTAATTTTCACATGAATGTTTCTGATAGCAGAGGCAATGAAAGCCGGAGCAATTGCCCATCCGACCCTCCAACCTGATAGCAACACACCAATAGTGAAACAACGCGATAATGGACAGTAACCATTTAGTTCTATGACTCAGCACCAGTTACTGAAAGCAGAAAATGGAAAACTTGGCAGCTATAAGAGGAGGTAAGAACAAATGAGTGAAAACAATGAAAATGAATAAAGGTCATTTTCCGGGGTGAGGAAATAGATATGATCCAAGCCTTTTGGTTAGGATGCCAGGTTTTACCTGTAACACTAAACGTCTTGGACAATGAAGAAGTAATTATAGTCCGCTCTTGCATTCCTGTAAACGAGGCAAGCGATATGTGTTTCTGATTGTCAAATGTTATATGTTCATATACCTGCAGGAACATCAGTAAAGAAAAGAAAACTTCTTTAGGTAATGAGAAAAGAGGGCATTATCTTTCTTGTCTGTGAGAACTTTCATTCTGACTTTGGTCATCACATAGAAAGACAAATGACATTTCAGCATGAGAGCCAAGGGTATGAAAAAGGACTCCAAATCTTCCACAATGTCTCTAAGTGATTTGTAAACGACCTCTTTAGCCTTTTCAAGTTTTCATTTTATAGTGTCACATTTTGCTTCCTCTGTTATTATCTTTCAAGGGTTTGCAACTACGTTGCTACTGAGTGAAAAATCTGAAAAAATCATGTACTCCAGAGTAAATTCAGCAGCTCATTGTTGTTTCAAACACAACATATACATAAAGTCTATTGTCATAGTTCACACAAAGTCAAAAGTTATGGTGGGTCGTGCTTGTAGAATATTTTGAGCATTCAGACTTGTTACTATGTTAGCAAGAGCACTAACACATTCTTCCATCCAAACACCCCCCCCCCCCCCCCCCCCCCCAAAAGTAATCAACTACAAGATAAGATAAAAAAACAAAATCTATTTGGGTTGTACTTTATACATCGAAGGAGCACAAGGATATATGTGACACCACGTGATAATCAAGATTCAAGAAGCAAAAGAATCACCATACTTCATCTGTTATAGCTAGGCAATCCTTTGTGCGGCATACTTCAGCTATAGTTTCAAGTTCATCTTTACTGAAAACTTTTCCAGTTGGATTCTGAGGACTGCACAACTTTGTATTAGTACATATCTAAGATAAAATGCAAGAAATACCAGTTTTTGAGTGGAATCTTGGTGATTTCAGGTACTCTTTATTACGAGGAAGAACTAGCCACATCCGCTCCCCTATAATTTTTTAAGTTTTCTGTAGCTTTTAGACCATTTTGTGTGCAATTGTCAATATTTAATGATCATTGCTGCTGCAAAGAATAGTCAAATCACGCCTCAACTATGCAGTGTTCATTTCTTCATCAACAGAAGGAGTATAGAAATTTGCATGTGAGCTAGGTGAGAGAAAGAACAAACTTCACAAATAATAACCAATAATGTTTCTAGATCTTGGAAAGGGATGATATCATTCTGATGGAAATGAGTCACAACGACCAATTGTTGTATATTCTCCACTCAAACATTTTATATAACTGGTCCTACAGCAATCCTTGGTGGGAAGATATTCTGAGCGTCTAACAGATTCCCTGATGGAAATATTATGGAACAGAGCCTAATTTAAAGATACCAATTTTCATAATTTCTTTTGCTCCATTTATAAAACAGAAAGATGCATTCTAGAATTAATGCAAAACTCTGTATCCATTGATTTTAAACATGCTGTGACTTTTGGAAGTCTCCAGAGTAAGTACGAATTCTGAGCAGAACTGACTAACCTATTCAACACAATAGCCTTTGTTCTCTCCGTTATAGAGTGCAGGAGCTTCTTTGGATCCAAGGTCCAATGAGGAGGGTCAAGCGCCACGAATACCTGTCATACATTTTTCCCACATTTAACTAATGATGAATTCAAAACTGGAAATTCTTGGTATTGACAGTCGGCAGAATGAACTTAATAGACAATAAAGACTCCAAGCCCTCAGTTATGAACAACAAGAAGCTTACTGGAATCCCCCTGGCCATCCAAACACATGCTTCGTATGTCTCATATGAAGGTTCAAAAATAATGACTTCCTCACCTTGATCTATTACTGTCCATACATCGCAGTAAACAGCATCACAAACGAGTTCAAACCACAAAAAAAGTTACCTTGATTAAAAGTATGAACAAGAAAGAGGAGAAGAGCTTACCTGCAAACACTTTGCCTCGCTTTGGCCACAGCATATAGCTATATCAGTAAGGGGGTTGACATCCAAACCATGCATTTTCTTCGCCATTATTGCTAAGTGGTCACATATTCCTTGCACATGCCTTAAAACAAAGCTAATGCAATTCAGTAATGTGGGTATAACTCTACTCTATTATATTTCCTACGGTCTAGAACAACTCTAGGAAATGACGAACTGAAAATGTGCTCAGGTTTCAAATTCAGGAGGAAAAAATCACACAGATTATACGAAAAATAAAAAAATCCAAACGTATATTAGGAATCAAGAAAGACCGTAGATTTATTGACTAAATGAGTTCTGAAGAAGTTGCAGTGATGGATACCAACCTGTACTGGTTGAAGTCGGAATTAATGGCAGAAACGGCTGCGTTTTTTATATTAGAGGGGGCAGGGAAGTCTGGGAAGCCTTCTGCGAGGTTGATGGCGTTGAATCTTTGAGCAAGATGTGAGAGTTCTTGTATAGGAGACGGAGTAAAGGCCTTCGCCACAGAGGATAGTTTCTCCGCCATTGCTTTGTTACTTCACTTGAGTGCGTTTGGATTACGTTTTTTAAAACAGTTTTCTATTTCTGCAGGGTAGGCGCATAGGTGCTGTCAGCGCCTTGTTTGAAACACGGCGTCAGATGACTGTTCAACCTTTAGCTTCGTATAAATAATAACGCATATGTTTTAACTTTCAAGTCGTATATCTTCGGTAGGCCCCAACCAAAAAATAATTGTTCTTTCAACCTAAAATTGTGCTGGACAAATGACGTGAGGGTGACGGGTGCTGTAACCAATACGTGCATGCCAAACTTACAGTGACATACAGACAAGGCAACAAAGGCTTGGCAGGCAGTGGGGTTTGATTTGATATCTCTGGGAGTTAGCGTTTGTTTACGAAATTTTAAAGATTATTTTTAAAAATTTAAAAATCTTTTCAATATTAAAAGTTATCGAAATTTGTAAAAAATATTAAATATATGTATAAAAATATAAAATTTATTAAATTTATAAAATATATTTAATGTGGTAAAAATTTTGAGTCTCAAAAAATTGGTAAACAAACGCCCCTCTTATTTCTTTGCTTGATATCGTTTGTTTCTCAAAATTTTGACATCTTACATTTTCGGATCAGATTAAAAAATTATAAAATAATATCTCTTTCTTTTTTAAATAATTCTTTTTTATTATAATATTAATTAAAATCTTCTCTCTCTTTATTTTTTAACTAATTTTCATAAAATATCTTCACTTTTACACTAATCTCAGTATCTCAAAATTTTTACCACCCTAAAATTTTCACAAATAAACACCACCATAATCACTTCACAACTCTAAACCATGCCGATCAATAAAATAAAATAAAAAAACACACTGATCCATAAGTTACTATATTTTACACCATTTTCTTTTAATTTTATAATATTGAGCTCATAAATTTTTAAAATTCATTCAATTTATATCTAAAATTGAATTAGTTGTTAAATGTGACGGTAAATACTCACATGTCGTTTACGTGATTCACTCTCGCTTATTATGTTCATTTTGTCATTTTGTAGGAAATATACTTTGCATCTCCCAATTCTAGAAGTACTGACATTTTACACCATCGTCTTCTAATTTCATAATATTTTCGTCGATTTGCATCCCACAAACCAATTGTAAATGCAACTCTAAATCTATCCTGTGTGAAGCCTCCTAGTTCAACAAAATACAAAAATCTCTCTACAATTGGAATGCTTCAGAGTTAAAAGAGAGAATCGCACAACTCGCAATATTTTTCTCTTCTAATCAAGCATTTCAATTGGATTGATTCAACGTGCAAGTTACATTTATATTTACATTTAGCTAGAGATCATTAACTAGGACTCGCTCATGAAATTTTATAGAAGTCTCCGAAACAACTCACAACATTTGACATTGTCAAGCCAGACTATATATATTGTGCTAGTTCAAGTACCCAATAACTTCGAGGAAAAAAAAATGCAGGAAGTAAATCAATATCCGTTTTTTCATAATAATATTTTTTTTTCTTTTTCAAAGGATATTATTGGTATTCTGTATCAGACGTTGCTGCATGGTTTATAATTAATATAAAGCTGATCATAGGTTAAGAAATATGAAAATAAATATTCATTCCTTTAAGCAATAAAGGGTTATTGTCGGCCATAATAAAAAACTAAGGTACTACATACATTTTCTGTAGCGTAATGTACTATTTGGCCTTTTTTCTGATTTTCTTTTTTCTCTTAGGTTTTTTGATATAATGTTGTATTCCCCAGGATAGATATAGCAGATGCAAACTTAAGTAACAAAAAATTCACAGGCCAATAAGAATGAAAAAACAGAGAATTTTGGCCAATTTAGCCATACAAAGAGAGACATACAATTTTTCACATCCATGGTAGATGGTAGACATTGAGATGGATTTGTTGCCCGAGAGGTGGAGTATTCTTCCAATAGTTATCATTGTACTTAATCAAAATACATGATTTAACAGGGAAGAGGATTGTAATTTTTTTAAATATTTTAAAATTAAAAAACAAGGATAATATTATTAAAATATAAACAAAAGTTAGGGATAAAAATTATCAACTAAAAATATTAGTAAAAATTTTGTGGCCCATTTATGTTTGCTTAATATAAATTTTAGAATATGCTCTTGTTTAGATAGCAAAAAATATTATCAGTCATTTTTTTTATTAATTCTAATATTTTTTTATAAACTCCAACGATTGTTTAGTAATTTTAAAAGAATCTACACTATTTCCGAGTGGAATTCTTTAAAAAAGTTGCAAAATCACCCGAATTAAGATTATAATTTACCACTGGCACGCTGCAACAAGCTGCGCCATACATAACTATCGCTACTCAAAGCATGCGGAAATTTACAAAATAAAAGAAGAAAGTCATGGTAGAGTTGTGAAGTGATTACAGTACCGTTTGTTTTCTCAATATTATTTTAAGATATGAAAATTTTTAACAAAATAAATATATTTTAAAATTTTTATCTTTTATATCTATATATTTTATTTTTATAAATCTCAATAAATTTTAATAAAATAAAAATTTTAAAAATTTTAAAAATATAAAATTTTTTAAAATTTAATAAACAAACACCCTACACATGTCTCAAGTGAAGAAATAAGAGGTATCAAATCAAACCCCACTGCCTGCCAAGCCTTTATTGCCTTGTCTGTATGTTATTGTAAGTCTGGCATGCACGTATTGGTTATAGCACCCGTCACCCTCACGTCATTTGTCCAGCACAATTTTAGCTTGAAAGCACAATTTTTTTTTTTTGGTTGGGGCCTACCTAAGATATACGACTTGAAAGTTAAAACATATTCGTTATTATTTATATGAAGCTAAAGGTTGAACAGTCTTTTGACGCCGTGTTTTAAGAAAGGCGTTGACAGCACCTCTGCGCTTAGCCTGCAGAAATAGAAAACTGTTTTAAAAAACGTAATCCAAACGCACCCAAGTGAAGTAACAAAGCAATGGCGGAGAAACTATCCTCCGTGGCGATGGCCTTCACTCTGTCACCTATGTTTTTTTTTTTTTTTTCCTAGGATGTTATTTTTGTTTTGTTTTTTTAAATTCTCGATTCCATCTACCATTGTGTTTACCTCAAAAGTGATAAGGGTGAGTACTGAAATGGATGGCCATTTCAGTTTTAGTTTCGATATTCATCAGAATTCAAAATTTTATTCTGGTTCCATTTCGGAAACGAAATCCAAAAATTCTAATTCCATTTTGAGCAGAAAATAGGCTGTAGAAGGAGCTGATACATAAAAGAGAAAATGAAAGAAAACTTGCAATGCAATTTTTGGACCACAAGAAAAAGAGATTGATAAACAGACTTTTTCCATTTTCTATGATTAATATAATAGTCATTATTGCTTAAGATGAAAATGAGCTCCTAGAATAACACGAAGATCATATGGCGTAAAACTAAAATCTGGCGGTGACTTCGTAAGTCCATCCCCAGAACATGGAAAAGTAACAAATTCCTTTAATTAAATAATAAGAAGCAACGAAGATTTGGAAACAAAATGAAAATAGAGGAAACAAGACATGAAAATCGCTGTTTGATCGCTGAGAAATATAAGACCAAGAATCCCATTTCCATTCCTCTCCCTTCCCATATTTTCTCAGCAACCAAATTACACGTAGAACAACACAGCAACACAAGAAATAAAAGTACAAACCAGGGTGGGCTTGTCAGGGTGAGAGACGTCGGCAAGCAAGTGTAGGTAGAGGACTCCTTCTTGAAGAGCTGGCGAAACAATTGTTGGAGCTGGGCCGAGACAAGGACAAAAGCCCGTCAAGTGGCCATAATTCGCGGCCTGAGGTTGACATCAAGGGGGGGCTGGGCGCTTTGATGTTTGATGAAGAATATTGAAAAATACTCTAGAGACTGAAGTCTCTATTCGCGTGGCCTGGGTCGTTTTAACTTAGGTAACTTTTTTCTTTATTTTTTTTAAACACTAGCCCACGTGTGATGGTGTCAGAAAGCCAGGTTTATCTGAATTAATGTTTTTTAAAAAACACTTTCGGAACAATCATGAAGAAAGAACATACTTATTAATTAAAAAAACTTCCAAAACCGGAAAATTCCGGCATTTTCAGTTCTAATTCCGGTTTCAGAATTTTTAAAAAATGGGATCCGGTTCCGTTACTGGAACTGGAATTTTCGGTTTCCATCGGAAAAAATTCTCACCCTTAAAGAGTGATTTTTACCCGCCAGGCGGCTTAAGATAATTGGAGCTTAGGTAAAAATCTAAAATAAGCCTTTTTATAATAATTTATAAAATAATATATTTTAAAAAATAAAATATTAATAAAAATTAGTTAAAATTATTCTTATAGTTTTTTGGAATGCAAAATTATTTATCAAAGTATTATATTCTAGATTTATTAATATATTATTTTCAATTGATAATATTACTAATTCATTAAATCTTTCTTAACATTGTAAATATCACAAAAGTGAAAAGTGAATCATCTTTCAATCAAGGAGATTTACTAGGCTTCTTCAATCAACATACTCTTTAAATTAAGTTTTTGAGGCCTTAATATTAAATTTTCTTTAAATATACAGAAAATTTTAAATTGGGGCATCTTAAATTTTGAGAAAAGTTAATGTTCCTTCAATTAAGTAGATTTAATAGGCCTCTTCAATCAATATACTCTTTAAGATTAAGTTTTTTAGGCCTTAATATTAAATTTTCTTTAAATATATCATTAATTTTTTTTTGAATTGGAGGCTTCCTAAATTTTGGGGCTTTAGGCAACTGTCTATGCTGACTTTAGCTAGAGCCGGCCCTTCCCCCCCTCCAAATTTTTTTTTTTTTTTTTTTTTTAATGTTTTTGGCTTTAAATGCTCAAACTTAACTACTCCAATTTGAGGCCAACAGGGTTGTAGGCTGTATCCCAATTGGTACCACCCATTATTCATTATCTTTAAGGTTAGGAGTTCGAGTTTGGACAGAAGTTGAAATCGTTTGCGAAAGTAAAGCCTGGTCTTGAGCCTAGTGAACAAGCTAAGGCTCGCTGATGGCCTTGTTGGTGCTATGGTGACGGGCTCATTCATTAGGCAGTAGCTATAGCTCAAACCAAACATGTTAGATCCATTAGGTTTTGGCATGGTTCGTGACAATTTTATATGTAACGTTCTTGAAATTTAAGAGGTGAAGATTTAGGATGGTTATTGGCTGTGTGAAGGCCGTGCAGAGTTTGATAGGGGAGTTCGAAGTAGTCTACTGCGCATAGGGCTGTTTAACCCCGGTGTAGGTGTCGGTTTTGGCCAAACCCGGCACCTATACCGGATAGGCCGGTTTTTAAATAATTGCCACCTACACCTACACCGTTAAGGGCAAAAATCGGCCCTTAGTGGTGGCGGTTTCCGGTTATCCTACATTCATATTGGGTCTTTTTTTAACATTTTACGCACTTGGCCCAATGTATTTTTTTTTTGGTCCATTAATCACATATCATTAAAATCTAAACTAATTAAATCCAAAATCAATAAAATTAAAGATCATCTTAAAAGATAAGATGAGAATTTAAAGTCCAAACTAATAAAATCCAAAATAATAAACTTAAAGAACATCACAACAAGATGAGAATCTAAAGTCTCAACCAATAAAATCCAAAATAATAAACTTAGAGAAGTAACTGTAAGAACATCGTAAAGATGGGTAACTCCTTCAAATCCCTACTCCTCGATCTCCGTCGCCAAGATAGGTAACTCTACACAATATATTTAAATACACCAAGTTATAATTTATAAAAATAAAAATATTATTCAAACTAATAAACTAACAAAAGCAGAAATAAAATTACCCGAGTCAATCGTATAAGTTTGTGGATCTTCTGTCATATCAGAAGTCATGTCCTCCTCCTCCACAATAGGGTCGCATCTCATCCAATTTTGAGCACAAATGAGACCTTCTAGTTTTTGGGGCCAATGAACTCCGAAAAGGATCCAATATCCGACCTCCAGTGCTAAATACTGACTCAGAAGGTACAGTGGTAATAGGAATTGCCAACATGTCCCGAGCTATGCGGGCAAGGATAGGATACTTATGAGAGTTAACGTTCCACCAAAGCAAAATTTTAAATGAAGGAGCCTTTGATTCAACTGACTCTGATAAATATCTTTCCACCTCAGATTTGGGGTCTGAAATTTGGCTAGCAGCCCTTACAAGATCAAACTCATCCCAATCCTCATTATCCCCCATAGTCACACTATCACTGTCACCCACCTCCCGACACTACCATGGTTGTCATTGTTATATTCTGTAAACAACCATTCTAAAGTACCCTTCACATTCAATGCCATAACTTCGCCTTCCGCTTCTCCCATTACTTTCTTAAACAATAATTCAGTACAACCATCTTGTTTCTTGGATCAAGCAATGCTGCAACAAATAAAAGTCTATTCACTATCATCAAATCACCCCAATACTTGTCATACTTCGTTTTCATGCAAGATGCCATCTCTTTAAGCAAAGTATCATTACTAGAAGAATATCTGTCCAAATGGCTATGTATCTTAGCCAACTCCTCCAAGTAGACATTAGCTGTAGACACATTTGATCCCGACATTCTTATTGTTACTTCATAAAATAACTTCAAGAATTTTACAAAGTGACGGATGTGCTCCCAATCCTCGAGTGTGGGGGGGCCTAATCCTTTCTCCCATGCCCCTCTTCGCCCAAATACAATATAAAATGCCCATCCTCATCCAACATCAACTCAAATGCCTCTCGATACTTCAAAGCCACATCCAACATCAAATAAGTTGAGTTCCAACGAGTGGTAACATCAAGAGTCAAAAATTGAGTAAATGTAATCTCTTTAATCTGCACACATTCTTTAAACTTGTCTAACCTTTGGGGTGATGACTTAACATACTTGATCATATTCCGAACCTTAGCAATTGACTTATCAACCTCTTTCATCCCCTCAGATACAATCAAATTCAAAATATGTGCACAACATCTCAAGTGTAGGAATTCATGGCCACAAACAATCCTCCCTACATCTAGAGTATCTTTTTGCAATTGCCTCCTCTTTAAATGGTCAATGGCAGTGTCATTAGAGGAGGCATTGTCAACTGTTATTGTAAGGATCTTTTGTATCCCCCAGTCATTCATACAATCTTCTATTTCCTTAGCAATACTAACCCCCTTATGATCTTGCACCCTCCTAAAAGACAAAATTCTCTTCTGCAAGGTCCAATTAGCATTGATGAAGTGTCCAGTCACACACATATAATTAAAATTTTGAATCGATGTCCAAGTATCTGTGGTAAAAGACACTCTATACCCATTCGTTCGAATCAGATGCTTCAACTTCTCCTTCTCCTTCAAATAAAGTTTCATGCAAAGCCTCATAATTGTTATCCTAGATGGCATTTTAAATCTAGGCTCCAGATAATGAATTAAATCCCTAAATCCATGTTTCTGAACTACAATAAAAGGCATCTCATCGATAATTATCATCCTAGCAATCAGATCTTTAATAGTCTTCTCACAAAATTTACGTGTCACCCCCATCGTTCCAACATCAGACCCCGTTGACTTCTCAGCATCGTGAGTCAAAAACATTTGCCCAACATCTAACTGACCCCCCTTCTTTCTCTTGAAATATGGACAAATGTTGTGATGTTGCCATAACCCCGATGTCCCATTCTTGTGATGAGCCATAAAATCTTTTTTACAATAATTACATTTTGCTTTAGGTGGATCAGAGTTAGGTACCTTGGTGTAGTGCAACCATACATCAGAAGGGTTCGAGTTTTTCCTTTTTTTGGTTCAGGGCGTGGTGGTCGTCCACTTACATCACCTCCACCCATTGACCCCACTGTCTCAGAATCCGGAGTGGACCCAACAACCGGACACGATATTGAGGGCGACATAGCAGTACACTACTACATGTGGCTGCAGATGACTGTGATTGTGGTGGAGTGTCCATCTGCAAATTAACAACAGAGGGTTTAGCAATAGAGGGTTTAGATTATTAATCCAAATAATAGCTTCTGGCAAAATTTAACACCCTATTACAGATTCCAAAAACTATAAAATTACATAAATAATCCAAATCTCTTCCCAAATTTATTAAATTACAAACCCTAAAAACAACAAACAATTGGGAAAAACATTCATATATATCCTAATATTATCAATAGAACAAATTAAAATTAACAAATCCTAAAAACCCTAAAAACAAATTTATTTTTCTTGTTTTCTTAAACTTCCCAAATTTATTAAATTACAAACCCTAAAAACAACAAAAATGGGGAAAACATTCAGCAATAATATATGTCCTAATATTTTCAATAGAACAAATTAAAATTAACAAATCCATTGATTTTTAACATACCTAAACGAATCTCAATCCTTGCACTTGAGAGAGATGTGACAGACAGCAAAGCAAGAGGAAATGGGAGCAAAATAGGAGCTGCAAGCGTGGTGGTCGACAGGAGAGGGAGGGGAGGGAGAGAGAGAGAGAGAGAGAGAGACTTGCGGGGGGGGGGCGCTGGTCGCAGACTCGCAGGGGGAATCGGGAGTTTGGCTGTTCGGGACAGGGGGTATGGGAACAAATGATAGGGAGGGGGCTTTAAACTAAACGCGTCGTTTTGGTTTTTTCTAAAAAAAAAAAAAAAAATAAACCGGTGTCCGTACCCGGGAACCCAGTGTCGGGTAGCCTGGGAATGGCACCGGGTTTTGTTAAAAACCTCAAACCGGCACCGACAAACCTGGTTCCGGTGTCGGTGCCACCAGAATTTTTCGGTGGCACTGAACAGTCCTAACTGCACAGAGGAATAACAAAAATTTTGTTTTAAATGAGAGTGCGCCCGTTTAAGATACCCAACATCCTTTGACTTCGAAAATACCCCATTGACCATAAAAAAAAGCATCTCTAAACCTTTTGCATACACACTAGAATGTTTTAATCAAAGATTTCGCAGAGATTCAAGAAAGCCTCCAAGAAACCATCTTTTAGATCTTGTACCCTTTGTTCTTGTTCTTGTTGCTGTTGAGAGTGTGTGGTAATCTGAACGTGGAGATCAGATCCTTGTTCCCCTCTCAGTTTGATCACAAAATTTCAATCCCTAGATTGAACAAGAGAGCTTCGGAGTTGCTGAAGTTCAAAAAGTCGTTGGAGTTCTAGCGGGGTTGAAGGCGCAATCACTTGAGTTCAAGTAGGAAGGTTGCTCCGTTGTGAAGTATCAAGAAACCGATCCGAATAGGAGTTCCTCTCCCCTGCAAGTTGCAGATTCAGATGTTGGACGTTTGAGTAAGGTTGCGATTGATATTAGATTGGCAAGGGTTGCTGAATTTATAGATCATCGTGTAACCGAGATTGAGTTTCTAGTGATTCGTTTGCTGGACTGGATCTCGAAGAGTTTTTCTTCCTCATAGATGTTCTACTTAGAAGTTTCTCTCCGTCAACAATTTCTTGTGTCAATCATGGTTGAATTTGTGTTATTGTCATTGTTTTAGATCTATCTTGTTATTTGCTAATCGTTCTTGTTTAAGTGTTCAAGATTCTCAATCATTGGTGGATTGTCTTTATTGTTGCAAGGAGATTTAAGGTAAAAGGTAGATCTGAGTAAGAAGTGTGCTTTGCTCTCATCATGTTGTGTTTAGATAGTATATTTCTTGCTGATTTACTTGTGAAAGAATTTAGTTATCTGGTAGTATATTACAGAATTTTAAATAGATTATTGGAACATCACAAGACATTTTATAGCAGAAGTATTTGTATCATGTTTTGTTGTTCAGCTTGTTTTCTTGTCTTTTGAAAACCTCTGAGACTGTCTGAATAGCTTCTGAATATATTGAGTTCTGTTAAATATTGATTTCATTCATTGCCATATAGAACAGATTTTATTAAAGGGCTGAATATTGTTTTTGTATTTTAGCATTCATTGTTTGACGGTTGCAGAAATTTTTAAATACCTATTCATCTCTAGGTATTCCTAAATTAAGAACCTCTCTAGGTTAGGTTGCTACGCTAATTTTATCTGCATAGTTGAATTTAGCTAAAATTCATGATCTGAACACGCAAATGCAAATCTGCTGAGACTGTTACAGCTCGAGATATTTGAGACGCTAACCTCCATCCATATAGAACAGATTTTTTTTTTAAAGGTTATTTTAATATTGTTTTTTAAAATTTCAGGCAACAACTCCTGACACCTTTAGTCATATTATTTTCTTGGTAGTAAGGAGTGTCTGAGGTGGAACAGACATTCTGCAATTCCTTACACCCGTTGCACCTAATTTGCCTCCATCTTAATACAGAATCCGTAATTGGAATTGACATAGTCTTGCTTCTAAGGGGAATGAAATCTGAAAATGAACACGATTTGCACTTGCACTTCTTCTTTTTTTTTTTTTTTTTCTAATCCGCCTATGACGTTCATACTTATATGAATTAAGAAACTAATCTCAGCGAGGTGATAGAAAAGGTAGTAGAGAGTTTTGAGTGGGGGTTGAGTTAGCTAGAGAGATATACTCACTTATACAGTGGCGGAACCAGGAATGAATTTGAAGGGGGGCAAACCCTTAAGAGAAAATGACAAAAAAAAAAATTTTACTACGTAATACAAAAAAGTGTCTTAAAGTTAAAATATCAAAAATTAAGGACTACAAACATTAAAAATATATTATACTAAAATACACGTATTGTACTATTTAATAGATCCTATGGGTCTGTATCTTCAAAAAACGTTGCAACATGGCTTCGTTCTCAATAATTTCAAAAATTTCTCTCTCGAGATCCCTCTAAGTTGGCAACATAATATTGAATTGACAAAATTCACAGTATCATAACAAAGGCCATCTTTCTTTTCTTTTTCGTTAGCAAGATCTCTCTAAGGAAAGAAGAATTCGTTTTGGGTAACTTTTTTTTTTTTAAAACAAATAATTTCACTAATAGAAAGAGAAAGTACATATGAGAGAAATACAAGCACAAGACGGCAAATGACCCCAACTAGAATAGAGACTTCAGGTCGCACTAGCAAATCGGCACAAGTCCTATAAATACGGACCCAAAGTCCTACATAAAGACCGAATAAAATCTAGTGTTTTGATTGTTAACATTTTAAATTATAAAGTTGGTGAAAAGTAAAGATATTTTATAAAAGTTGGTGAAAAAGTTAAGAATTTTATGAGAGTTAGTGAAAAAGTGAAAAGAGAAATTTTAATGAGTATTATAATAAAAAATTATTTTATAAGAAAAAAGATTATTTTATAATTTTTTTAATTAGCCTCAAAATTTTGAGTTATTTTTTTTTTCCCCTTATAGACCTTTATTTTGTTGCATTGGCCAACATTACAGCTAGATGATTAAAGAAAAGGTCCAAGGGCCATCGACAGATCGGGCTTAAAGCCTTTAACAAACAATAAATAAGACACAAGGCCCTCACCGAGGGGCAAAAAAGCGCATACAGAACACAACCCAACAATACAAAATGACCACAAGGCCCCAAAAAAAAAAAACCCCCGACACGATCTGGATCCCGACACAATCCAGATCTAAGGATCCAGAACTCCCGTGCCATGCAGGGACAAAGTCAAGAATTGCCTCTAAGGATGCCTAATATAATTTTTATTTGAAACACAATCCGGATCTAAGGATCTAGAACTCCCGTGCCATGCAGGGACAAAGTCAGGAATTGCCTCTAAGATGCCTAATATAATTTTTATTTGAAACACAATCCGGATCTAAGGATCCAGAACTCCCGTGCCATGCAGGGACAAAGTTAGGAATTGTCTCTAAGGATGCCTAATATAATTTTTATTTGAAATTAAAAAAATCCTAATAGCTTATGCAACAAATAAAATTTTCAAATTTTCATTATATTCATAATTAGCATAATCAAAGTGTAACAACATATAATTTAATTGTTTTTTTTTAAAATTATAAACTTTAACTTAAGTGTAAAAGTCAAAATTGAGGCAGCAATATCCTTAACATGCACAATGTTAATAAAACGATTCCTTATAAATATTTATTTGTCAATAAATTTCAAAACAATAGCCATTTTGCTCTCGTTTGGACTTGTCTCGAGTTTCATCAATAATGATACAAAGCTTTGCATCTCCACTTTTATCACGAATTGCATTTCGTACATCTATCGCAAAAATATGCAAATCCCTTTCTAAATTGTTGATGATGTATATTTAGCATCGTGTGAAGATTTTTTCCAAAACAACTTCACCAACATCTTCATTATACAAACCCAAAAGTTTTATCATCTCAATAAAATTACCTCAATTTTTAGAGATTACACTTTCATCACGTCCTAGAAGCACATGTCTGAAATGTTAGCCCTCGAATAGAATCTATTAAGGCCTTAATTAAGACGAAGTCAATTATTCTTGACTTGTTGTATAATTTGTCGGTGCATAACTCTATCATTATGTTTCGACTGGTTTATCAAGTAAAAATGTCTTCCTACAGAGCCAAAAAAGCACAATCTTTTATATTATTAACTTTTCTTCCAATTTTGAAAAATTTATACCATAAATGTGCTTGAATTAAGACGTCTAATAGATTTATTATTGAGAAGATAGCATGGAAGACAAAAGTGTTGGTTTTTAGTTACATTCAATGTTTTGATGATAACAATAGAAGTAATTGAAATTATGCATATGTTCAATTAAAGTTTATGAAAGGATTCAATGGAGATGCAAATTAGGTCCACTCTACAACTGATCACCACAATCTTTTTTTTGTCTTTTTTGATTGTTGGCACGGCCATGTTACCATCTATTATTTCAAGTCTAGATACCACAACTTATGATGAAGATCATAGACTCATCCATTTGAAGAACACAGACTCATCCATCTGATCCTAATGGAGAATGTCTTCTTCAGACCAATACCTGATGAACTCCGCTAGTGCACGACGCTTACCTAGTTGCGTAGTAACAAAAAGAGAGGAGAGTTTTTGGCTTATTACCAACACGGTGAACCAGTGAATTGAATTGTATTATTTTGTTGTAAAATTTACAAAGGAGAGAACTCTACATATACCCAAAGTTAGATCTTGAAAAACAAGGATTATTATGATTACAGACTAAACATAACAGCTATAGGCCTAACAACACAGCTCATTTCTTTCCTTTCTGTTGTTGGGCCAAATTATGTCCCTATTTAAATTAAATGATAATCCCAAGCAAACCAGAAAAAGAATAAAGCAAGCACAAAGAGAACACATAAGATTTACGTGGAAAAGTGTGAAGGGAAAAACCACGGGACAACTCCGAGATAAATCCACTATAATAAAATAGAGATTACAACACTCAAGTTTATGTCTAAAACTTGAGTTCTAGCAAATTGGAATTCAACAAGATCAACTATCTGAGAAAAATACAATCTCACTATAAATCCTGCAATTTGACGAAACCCACCCTGCAGCAAGATCTCTAATCTGAATATCATAACTCCCCGTTGATGAAGCACCCAGATAACCTTCTCAGAGATAACACAATTTGCTCATGTGTGAAAACCACACCTGAAGATCGAAAGAAAAACTCTTGAAAAAATCTCCTTTTTTTCTTTTTCTTTCTATCCTCTCTTTTCTCTTTTTCTCTTTGGCGTGTGACAGCTTTATTTTTTTTCTTCTCCCAGGTTGTATTTTGCGGCAACCTTCTTTTTCTTTAAATGGGTTATGCGGCAACACCTTTTGTTGCATTCTTGCTCAAGTCTAATGCACTTTGACAGTCACAATTAACCATATATCCATCTTGCTTCAAACCCAATTCTTGGAGAAACCGTTTCATCTAAAGCATCTCTTTTCCTGGTTCAGTTGTTGCAATATACTCAGCCTCAGTTATAGATAAGGCAACACACTTCTGCAATCTTAACTTCCATGATATAGCCCCCCTTACAAAAGTAAACAAGAACCCTGTATTAGATTTTCTACCATCCAGGTCACCTGCCATATTTGCATCTGCATATCCCTCCAAAATTGGTTTTGAATCCTTAAAAGTCAAACACATCTTGGAGCTACCTCTCAAATATCTGAAGATCCATTTCACTACCTTTCAGTGATCTTTACCAGGATTAACAAGAAACTGCTGACCACCCCAACTGCATGAGCAATGTTTGGCCGTGTACAAACCATGACATACATCAAACTCCAGACTGCAGAGGAATAAGGAATAGCTGCCATGTTTTCTTTCTTTTCCTTTGTAGAAAGACAAATCTTCTTACTGAGTTTGAAGTAATCACCAAGTGGTGTCCTAACCTGTTTAGCATTCTTCATGTTAAACCTTGCCAACACCCGTTCTATATATTTCTCTTGTGATAGCCATAACTTTCTAGCCTTCCTATCACGATGAATATGCATCCCCAAAATCTACCGTGCTGAACCAAAATCCTTTATGTCAAAGGACTTGAATAAATCTGCCTTCAAACTGCGAGCCAACTAAATATCTTGCCCCACTATCAACATGTCATCCCTATATAGCAAAAGAATAACGAAGTTCACACCATGGAATTCTCTGACATACACACGATGATTTGCCTCTGTCAATGTATAATTGTGACCCATCATAAAAGAGTCAAACTTTTTATACTGCTATCTTGGAGCCTGTTTCAACCCATATAGACTCTTTTTCAACTTGCAAATCATGTGCTCCTTTCCTTTCTTTTCAAATCCTTTTGGCTGATTCATGTAGATTTCTTCTTCCAAATCACCATGGAAAAAGGCAGTCTTTACATCTAGCTGCTCAAGCTCGAGATCAAAACTAGCTACTAAACCCAAAACCACTCTAATGGAAGTCATCTTGACAACATGAGAGAATATCTTATCGAAGTCAATCCCTTTATTCTAACAAAAGCCTTTCCTCACCAATCGAGCTTTAGGCTTCACTAGTTGCTCACTATCTTTCTTCAACTTGAACACCCATTTATTCTTCAACGCCATCTTGCCTTTAGGAAGCTCCACTAACTCATAAGTTTCATTCTTCTACAAAGATTTCATCTTATCCTGCATAGCAATCACCCAGCTCTGCTTGTCCTCATGAGACTGCACTTCCTAAAAGGTTTCTGGCTCCCCCTCATCATCTAACAAAATATAATTTGATTCAAGATACCTAATTGATGGACGATGCTCCCTGGGAAACCTTCTACCCTGAGGTACCGATGGAGTAGGATGCTCCCCCAACTCAACATCTTCATCAACCACTGTTGGCTCATCAACATGTCTATCAATGTGCATCTCTCCCCTTGAGTGGCACTATCTGAAGGCAAAGAGACTGGTGTAAGGTCAGTAACACCTTCAATGGCATGTCTTGGATTCTCATATTTCTCAAAATCTGTCAAATTTTGATTTTCATGGAAAATCACATCTCTGTTTCTGATAATCTTCTTCCTTTTTGAATCATATAACCTGTAGCCAAATTCTACATCTCCGTAGCCAACAAAAATGCATGGAGTGGCTTTGTCATCAAGCTTCAACCGTTGCTCCGTAGGCATAAATGCAAATATCTTGCACCCAAAAATCTTCAAGTGAGAATAGGAAACATCCTTTCTGTTCACACTTTCTCTGAATCTCAAAACCCAAAGGAACTGATGGAGACCAGTTGATTAGGTAGCACGCAGTGTGAACAACTTCACCCCAGAATGACTTAGGAAGTCTAGCCATCCTTAACATACTTTTGACCTTTTCGACAATGGTGTGGTTTATTCCTTTTACCACACTGTTATGCTGTGGGGTACCAAGAACTGTCTTCTCATGTCTAATGCCATCTCTGAGCAATAATCTTCAAACGCATTAGACGTATATTCCCTTCCATTGTCAGTCCGGAGACACTTTCAAAACTTTACCAGTTTTCCATTCCACCATGGCATGAAACTTCTTGAAGTGTTGAAAAATTTGGTCTTTTGATCTCAAACAAAACACCCACACCTTTCATGAAGCATCATCAATAAAAGTAAGAAAATACTTATTGCCACCTAAGGACTCCACCTCAATGGGACCACGTACACAAGAATAAATCAAATCTACTACATTGGACTTTCTACTAGAGGATTTTAGAAAAGAAACTTTATGTTGTTTACCAAGTAAACAATAATCACAGGGATTTAAAGATGTGCCTTTGGCCAAAGGAATGAGAGATTTCCTTCCAAAATCTGCAATCTCTTCTCACTTATGTGAGCCAGCCGCTTGTGCCAAAATCCAATGAAGAATCACCTTTTGTTGCATTTACCGCTTCATTACACACCTTTACTTGTGTCTTGTAAAGTGTGTAACAAATCTTTTCTCTAGCAAATACCATTGACCCTTTGTAAGTTTCTATCTTCCATTGCCAAAATAATTTTCATACCCGAGTCATCGAAGGCATGTAATAGATACCAAATTCAGGCGCATGTCCGACACATTTCGCACATTTTTCAATGTCAAGATGCATCCAATATCTGTTTGTAGACAAATATCACCAATTTTCACTATGTCAGCATGACTCTCATTGCCCATCTTTACTCTGCCAAAGTTACCCACTTTGTATGAAGTAAAGAGCTCTCTCTTTGGAGTGACATGGTAGGAAGCAGTTGAGTCGATCACCCACTCAACAAATAGATCTGCAACACGACAACACTGCTCTTCTTCAGCAAAAAGAACTGTTACTACCACATCCTCTTCTGAAATACTAGCCTCGGTATTCTGATCATTATTCTGATTTTGATTCTGCTTCTGTTTATTTTTCAAAGTCTTACAATGCTGCTTTATATGACCTTTCTTATCTCAAAAGAAACACTTTATCTGATCTTTCCTTTTCGATTGACTTCTGAATTTCCCTTGTCCTTTAGAATCCTACCTTTACTCCGCCCTTGTTCTCTATAACAAAAGCCTGTGCGTTTTCTTTGCCAGTATCTCTTCTTATTGTCTTGTCATTGAACAAACAATTTTTCACCATATTGAGAGATAAAACACTATTCGGAGCAGAATTACTAAGTGACACCACCAAAGTCTCCCAACTTTCTGGCAAAGAACTCAGAAGCAATGGTGCTTGCAACTCATCGTCTAGCACTATTTTCATTGTAATTAACTAAGTCTTCAAAATCACTCAAATGCTCGGCAACAGACTTTTCCACTTTCAGCTTCAAATTCACAACCTTTCTGATCGCAAAAGCCTTATTCTGAGCTGTCTTCCTTTCATAGAGACTTTCCAATTTCTTCCATAAAGTTTTGGCATTTGTCTCTTGAGACACATGGTGAAAATCCTTGGCACTTTCAGTGCTTGGCGTGGCACTATCACCCTCAGTAGGGTCATGTAAATCCTCACAGTAAAGGATGTCCTCTATCATTGGCTTCCAAATTGAATAATTTGATGCTGTGAGTTTAATCATAGTGCCTGAATTGCTCTTCATTTAATCCATACAAGACAACCAACCCCACACAACCTTAGCTCCGATACCTTTTTGTTGGGCCAAATTACATCTTTGTACTAATTAAATAATAACCCCAAGCAAACTAACAACTAAAAAGAAAAAGAAATAAAGCAAGCACAAAGAGAACACACAAGATTTACGTAAAAAACCCTTCAGTGTGAAGGAAAAAATCACGGGCAACTTCGAGATAAATCCATTATAATAAAATAGAGATTACAACATTCAAGTTTATACCTAAAACTTGAGTTCTAGCAAATTGGAATTCAACAAGATCAATTCTCTGAGAAAAATATAATCTCACTACAAATCCTGGAATCTGACAAAACCCACCCTGCAACGAGATCCCTAATCTGAATATCACAACTCCCCATAGATGAACCCAGATAACCTTTTCAAAGATAACCCAATTTGCTCCTGTGTGAAAACTACACCTAAAGATCGAAAGAAAAAGTCTTGAAAAAGTCTTCTCTTTTTCTTTTTCTTTATGTCCTCTCTTTTCTCTTTTTCTCTTCTCCCAGGTTGTATTTTGCAGTAACCTTCTTTTTCTTTAAATGGGTTAAGCAGCAACACCTTTTGTTGCCCTACTTAAAACTTATGCCTACAAATGGGCTTTAACAATACTTATAGGCTGGACGCCCATATAACATCTACAACAGGTTCCATTTTTGGTAAAACAACAACTTTATTTCTTCAATTACAGAGCTGTGTCCCCTCTTTTGTACAAGGTCAATAGTCAATTTCAAAACTTACAGGGGCTCCTCTTGTTCCAATGATCTGTGTTTTCTGTTGCATTTAATTTCAATGTCTATCTCAATATGTAGCATGAAGAACCAAGTCAACAAAACAATACCAGCAGGAATTTTCAATTTGTAGTTGCCGAAACCCATCGAGGCCAACGACAACACTTCTCTGGAAATCAAATCATGGGTAAAATTCTCATGCTCTCTGGAATTCAAATCATGGACAAAATTCCCCTTGGAATTAGAACTTTCAAGAATTTGTAGACATTATTCTTGGAAATGAATGGGCTTTCAGGGGAGATTCCGGATGAAATATTTCGTCTGCAAATGCTCTCGAAGATCAATGTAAGCGCTAACAATATCAGAGGCGAGATTCCAGATTCTATTTCGAACTGCACTTCTTTATTGTTATGGAATTTAGTTGAAACAACCTACAAGGAGAAATTCCTGAAGAGATTTCCAAATTGAAAGTTCTCAGCTTTGTTAATTTCTTGGGAAACCAAATCACGGGGTTTTGCTTAGTTGGCTGATGATATGGAGTTGCCATTAATAGGATGGGCAGAAGTTTGAAATCAAAGGACCTAAATACAATAAATATAAATCTAAGGACTAAAATGTCAAATTGCCTAAAATTTATACCATCTCTTCATAGTTTGTCTCTAATGTCATCCATGTCTTATCGTTTTTGTTCTAGTTTCTCTACGTACCGTGGAGATTCCGTTAATCAATACATTGAAACTTGGCCACTACGATCATAACACGAGGTAACTCATCCAATTTTTCTTTGTTTTGGCCCTTGGCTAAAATGGTTGTGCCCCTGAGCTCCATCCCGACATTAATTATAAGGAATAAATAAACATGAGTAAAGGGAAAGAAATTGATAGCCTAAACTCCAATTAAGGTTCTTTATAATTGAGAATGTTTATGTAAGTTGGCATTATTTCCATGGGCAAAACAGTATTTTTATAAATATAATTTTTTATTTTAGATTGTAAAAAGTAACTTGGTTTGTCTATGAAGGTTGTGGAAGCTAAAAGAAGAGGCTTTTGGAAGGTTGTTGGTTGCAAATGGAAAGTCTGGATTGTGTTGCAGAACAGTTTGGAGGTTTTTCTGTTGGTATGATTAGTCTATGATCAGCCTAACGAGATTTTACCATATTTCATTTTAAAGATCTAGAATCTCTCCCAAACCTCCTATAGACTTTGTTTTACCTTCCTACCCTTACTAGAACAATATATTAACCTATTCCTAAGCCTTTGCCTTGGTTCAACAACTATTGAATTTACTTGCCTCCCAAAATTCTCTCTAGACTACAATATCCTTTGTTTTTCTCTCTATGTGCAAAAATCTAATCTATTCATAAATCTGAAGTTGAGAGACTTGTTTCTTCCCTCCGGTGGAAGGTTGTGAAAGTAGGAGATCGCTGGTGAAGTGCTTTCCATTCCTACTTGGTTTCTACAAAGATTGAGGGTTCTTGAGAGTTTCTCGAGATTAGATGCTACTGAAGTTTTCAAAAGTGGAACGGTTGACGAGTTCATTGGCATCTACATAAGAGCTGACCGAAGTTGCGGGTAATTGAATTGCGTGCTAGGCACCGGCCTAAGAAGGTTTCTTGGGTGGCTTTTATTGAAGATTGGGGGATCTGAAAAAGTGAAGGGTTTTACTTAGGATCACCATCTTGTAAAGTTCGAAAGTTTTTAATGGATCGATTGGTGTAGCCTTCGCACACTCTGAGTGTTTTTGTCTCTTGGAAGAAGTCATCCTCAAGAGATTTTCATTTCACAAGCAAAATCGTTGTGTCATCTTTATTTTGCTGTTCTTGTGATTTTTGCATGAGCTAATCATTATCTTGATTGATATCTTGGGGGCGTTTGTTTACCGAAATTTTGGGGAATATTCTCAAAATTTTAGGAATCTTTTGAATGTTGAAGTTTATTGGGGTTTGTGAAAAGTGTGAAGTGTATGTGTAAAAGTGTGAAGTTTATTAGGGTTTGTGAAATGTGTTTGGTGTGGTGGAAATTTTGGGCCCCCAAAAAATTGGGCAAACAAACACCCCCCAAGTAGATCTAAGTTGCTGGAAATTGATTTCATTATTAGCATATAGGTTGTTGAAATTTGATTTCACTATTAGCATCTAGGTTGGTGGAAATTGGTTTCTTTGTTAACATTTAGATTGCTGGAATTTTAGAAATTTATAGTTGCTGTAAAATTCATATTGGCTTTGAATTTATAGTTGCTGTAAAATTCATATTGCCATTGATATTATGTTGTACAGTTCTTATTGCATTGATATAATTCAGAGAGAAACAAATACATTATGTGAGTCCTACACTATTTTATGTTGTTTGTATTAAATTTTGGG
>CM025856.1:17566222-17617659 GCA_003952965.2 Morella rubra | reverse complement strand
GACGCGGATCTTTATCGTACAGGGAAAAAAATTATGTAATTTTGAATTTTGTTATATCAAAATGTGTTTTGCAACCCAAAGAGGGAAGTTAACTTAAGGGCTGAGATGTTTTATGGTAGTTTTCCAATGAAAATTGTTAGGATAATTGCAGATCGAATTTTTTTGAAATTGTACCGACTGAGTAATTAGAACCGAATTGATAAATTTCAAATCGCATAGTCTGTAAGCAACATATCACGGATAGATCTGACTTTTACTTGAAATGACTTCACATAATTGTTTATATTAATAAATTCAAATCTGAAACTTCAAAGAGAAACACTTTTTAAGTCTCGAGTCGTGACCACACAATCAATCTGGAGTTTATAAGACCATATTTAACTTCGTATAAACTTCAAGAAATTAACACCATAAGCAAATAGCACAAAATTTACCCATAAAGCTTATAGCAGGAACCCAAAAACAAACAAAAAAATCAACAACATACTAAAAGTAGTTAAAAAGTTAGTAAATTAGAGGCTACAACCAATTTGGGAAAAAACCAAGGTTGGAGAGCTCTGATCGTTTTCTCTTTGCTGAAAGAGAAACTTCCCACAAACCCAACCCCCCCCCACCCAAAAAAAAAAAATTCTAAAAGAAATAATTCTAAATTACGAGCAACCTTAGTTACAAAGAAGGATGAACTCCGGGAAGGTCCATCACTCTCTAATGCAAATGAACTTTCCTAGTCGTTATTACAAAACCGATGGAAAATTAAGCGTCCATTGGGGGAGCAAGGTTCAGATCAAGGTTAAGAACTTTTTTGGTCGGCCTCGGCTTGCAATCAACGACCGACGATGAGTCGGAGTCGCTCTGGACCCCACCTCCGAACCCCGAATTCAACTCGACGGCAGCCGGGTCGAACAGGACCGGGCAGCTCTGAGCCACGAACTCAGGCCTCCCAAGCGCGTCAAAAAACAACACAGGACGCGCCTGGCCAAAACCCCCCACGACTCCACCGCATGTCCCAGCATACGGCTGCGGACTAAGAAACGAAAACGGACCCGCCACACTGCCACCACCCACGAAACCACTTCCGCCGCCGCTCTCCTGAAGGCGCGTGATACCACGAGCAGCAGCGCTCGGGCTCGTCGACTCGACGGTGCTGCTCTGGCTGGGGCTTCGGTTGTTAGGGGAGTCCTCTTCCGGCAAAGGGAAGTTGGTCTTGGCCTTAGCGCCGCGGAACTCTCTGGCAGCAGTGTCGTAGGCACGTGCTGCTTCCTCGGCAGTGTCGAAGGTCCCGAGCCAGACGCGGCTCTTCTTGCCGGGGTCGCGGATTTCGGCGGCGTAACGGCCCCACGGCCTCTTCCTCACTCCCCTGAAATGCACCTCCTTGTCATTGGGAGCGACCCTTCCAATATCGCTTCCCTTTTTGATACCACCTTTTGCTTTCAGAGCCATTTTCCAGTTAAGACAGCAGGAAAAATTAGAATGTGTGTACAAGTACAGAGTGAATTTGTGCTTTGGAGGAGGAGACGAATGGGGATGTATTTATAAATGGGGCAGAGGGGGAGGGGTGATGGGCTCCAACGTAATTAAAATTAAATTAAAGGAAAATGAGAAAAAAAAAGGGCGCAGTCAACGAGGGGTTTGACTGAGAAAGAGGCGCCGCCCAAGGCCATGAGAGTGGGGTGAGATTTATGATGACGCTGTTTGGGGGTAACGTGGCACGCGGGAATTTCGGGGCAAGCGACGAGGGGTTGATGTGTGCCGGCTTTTTGCTTAACGGGCCTGACGGCTCCCATTGTGGATGCTGTTCACACTTTTTGTTTAGATATAAAAGAACACGAAAACAATTGAGGAAAGAACGTGGTGCTCGGTCTGTGTTGGACGAGAAATTGTATAGACTTTAGATTAATTAAAGGCGTGTAAGTTAGTCTGGATATTGGGTTAAAAAAATATGAATTCTGAAATTAATTGATATGTGTAAAATTGATCTGAATTTTTTTTTAAAAATGTTATGAATCAAAAACTTAGAAAAAAGAAGAAGCACGGAGGCCGAAAGGTTATCTATGTGTCGAATCTTGAAAATTACAAGCGTGGTTGATACGCTCCTTTGTGAGGTTTGGCAGAGGGATTATGCCTAGTGGTGTAGCTCACGAACTTTTCTTATTATAATTGTCCGCCGTATTGTCTCTTTCTCTCACTTTTTCCTGATACCCTTTTGGAATCGCGCTCTTGGACCAACACTTCGCGAACACTCGGTGAGTACAACCATTGGACTCCGGACACGTGTCCTTGTCTTGCGCTCGACGCGTCAGTCGTGAGCAGCCGTGTCGTGCGCATCATTGTTAGGTGGAATCACGTCATTTATATTTCCTGTCTCTGTTCCTTAAGTTTTGCTTTGTCCGTGCGCTTTCCAGATCCCCTCTTATTGCCACACACCTCTGTTCCGCGTGCATAAGCCCCGAAGCTTTGAGCAGGTCAAGAATTAACCGGAGACGGCGCGAACGAGTCCATCAAGCGCGTAACGACGGTTTATCAAGGTTTTTGTTTTTTTGGGGTAAGTGATTGCTACTGGCTTATCAAGGTTCGTCGAGAGTAATGTAGCAGAAATTGACTATCTGCTTGCCCACAAAAAAAAGCAAAAATTGTAGCAGAAATTGATGATACTAAGAGATTCGCTTCGCAGATAAATAACTAAATACCCGCAGAAAACTAAATACTAAACCGCCTACGGATATTATTTACTCCGTCATTTGTTTTTTTTTTTTTTTTAAGATTCTTTGTTGGATAATGGTTTTCAATTAGGAATGGAATTCTCATTTTCAAATCTTAACTGATTTCTTAAGTGGAAGAAAAATAATTACTCTAATTTCCAGAAATACTGACCCACGGCCCAATTCCACACTTCGCATATTTCTTTTGGTATTAGATGGGAGTATTTGAAGAGGATATCGATGGGTCTGCTTTTCATTGGTTTAATGGGTTGTAAAAGGTTTATGAAGACCTGGGCTTGCTATACATTGTGTTGTGTAGTCCCATGTACTGGGCCCTCAATCTGGAACAAATAGGGCCATGTTTCCTTTTTAGTCTTGGGTTCTAACTTCTAAAATTTCTAATTTGAATTCCAATATGACGGAAAGTACTCCTCTTCCAAGTATAAATGGATTAGGGTCTAAAAATCTGCCGTCAGGGAACTTTATGCACGCAGTAGTGGAAGGTATTTTGAACCCTTGAAGCCTTCAAGGCTTGTTTGGAAATGGGGTCCTGATTTTGGTTCTGGTTCAAGGTTCAAATTTTATTTTTGATTCTAGAAGTTGGACCCAGACCCAGACCCAAATCATGTTGCGTGTTCACTGCCAGATCATATGCTCAGGACCTGCTAGATTATATATGCCTGACACCAGCACGCCCTCCAACAACATTCAAGCCCACGATCTGTATCAACTCCTGCAAAACCAGTTCCAGGTCAACAGGTCAATGTCGACACTGTAATTGACGCACTGCAGAGCTTTGGGCTGGGCCTTCGGGTATTATACTTTATGGGCCACTCTTTTACGTTGGAGGATGGCCTTTCTCCAAATCAAATGGTAATTTTGTGGCTGTTGCAATCTCCGAAGCTCATCGGCTGGTCATTCGTTGTATTGATTTCTTCGCTCATTACTTGTGGAACACTTATTTACCAATTTCGCGCTCAAGTTTGGATATAGCTCACTAACGTCCTTTATATCAATCCGAAGCTACATAATACGTCACTATTCTGTACGTAGCTTAAATTCGCCTTCAAGTCCCAACCCACCAGCAGCCATTCCTTCTCTGTGCTCTCACACAGTTTCCAGCGAAACAAAGTCTCTCTCCCACATTACTCAATTAGAGTTGAATTTCCTGGGTAACTATTAGATAGATAATGCATGTGTTTGAAATTAAAATACTAATATCCGCATCCATTTATTCCGTATGTATGGCAGACACTAGTAGTGGTATCCGTGTCTTGGTAGGAGAGGAATACTAGAAACGAATGTATTGAATAAAAATGTATCCATGGATCCAGCAGTGGGAACGATAATGAAAATAATTGTCAACCAAAAGTAGTTTAATGAAAGGAATAGCGCGAAACGCCAACTCCCATTCCGCTGGGCAGACAGCTTGCGTCACTCTCAAAGCTTGTATACATGCAAGAAGCGCCATTCTGTTGTTTATTGTTCTTTCATTTGTACCTAAATATTTGTAAGAGTGGTATATATTTTCATAGAACCTTACATTTTGAAATTAAAACTACAATCATGGTGATTGGTGTTAATCTCTAACTTACAGATTACCTTCAAAAAAGACCGCCCATAAAAGGATCCATCAGCACTGCTTTGTGATAATAGCACATGCCAATTTAAACTTGTGAAAAATCAAATTGCCCCTGCCGATTAACATGGTGTCTAAATACCGTACCGATATCTGTACCCTTTCTACAAAAGCATGTAATAATATAACAGTAGTCCCAAACAACACATTCTCTTTCTTAATGACTGCCCACCACAACACTTGCATAACATCCCCCGCTTATGTCTCGATTGCGAACATTGAGCTATATAAGTCAGGTTTCAAAACATGTAACAACGATAGAATATGTACATAAAAGCCACTGTCGCAACATGACCTACTTACCTATCAGCATGCCAATTAGGAAGAAGATAATGAGTAAGAGCATTACTACGTAGACCTTCCACTGATCACCACCTCCCTTTGCCCCTTCGGTGTTTTGCACAATGTTCTCACTCCCCCCTTCTTGGAGCACTTCCACATTTAGCTAATCTACCCAATAAAAGCACCCTGGGTGTTCCTGTATCACGTTTGAACGGGAGAAATCACATAAGGTAACGTAGGGAAGTTATAAGAAACAAGCCAACCCAAAAATCAGATACCATCTGTAGGTTGTGGTTCACAAAAGAAATGGTTATCCAGCAAGCCTCACTTCATCCAAAGGACAGCGGTAAAACCATCTCCAATAGTTCTTCTCAGTCATCACTTGAAGCATCCGCATGCGTCCACTGCCAAAGCTGCATATTGGACCTCTTTTCATCTAATGTTTGCAAGCACCACAATAAAAGGGCAGTATCAACCACATTAATAAATATCCAGATTAATTCCTACACATACAGGGGCCGTTCATCGCAATGCGAATAATTTAATTCCTAACAATAAGCACATAAGTTCAACCTATGACACGTATGCATATTATATAAGAGTGCACACATCGCTGCAGCATTCCAATAGCATTACAAATAAAAAATCAGCAAACTATGCCTCTACACATAGTCTAGAACCAGAGTTTCAAACATAGTGACCCAAAGGTTTACTACATATATTTCTTGCTCTTGAATTGGAAGTCGCGTTGATAATTGATGCTTGGTTAACACATCTTATACTCTTTTCTCATGGAGCTAGCCTAATGAATTCCACATCACGTGCGCCATTTCATCCCTTTGGTGAGCCATTTCCTTGCTACTGCTGGGCATATGTCTAGCGCCATTAGATTATGTTTGAAATTTCCTTCCACCTCGACCTGTTGCTCATTTATGCTGAATCCCATAAATATCGAATCTGTCAGTTGATATATCCGACAGAAGTTGTGCAAAGTACAACATGCTATGACCACAAACGATTGGTGGATTGGTAGGTAGTATGGCGTACTTTTAGCACGGGGAATCGATTCTTCAACATTCCAAAGCATCTCTCAATTTTGTTTCTTAGAGATGAGTGGTAGTAATTAAACAGCTCCCTTTTGCCCCATGGAGTCCCTCCCACACCAGAGAAGGAGTCCAAGTGATACCTTTGGCCTTTGTACGGTGGCAAGAATCCCTTAGAAACCCTGAGTCCACCAAGTAGAACTTACCTACCATAATTGGTAATGTTAAAAAGATTGCAATCCCCATGATGATTTGGTCCCCAAATTAATTTCAAAATACCACAATTGAAATGAATGGGTTTAAACGACAAAAAAAGTCTTACCCTCAGTGGGAGAGTGAGAATTTATTTTCACACTGCATCATTACATCGTAGAACACTTGTGAGTTGTGCGCTGAGCCTTTCTAACTGGAGTACACGAAAGGTAAATCGAGCGTCGAAGTCACATATGGCTAAAATATTTTGTCATAACCTCGCCTTCCGATTCTTGCATCTTTTGCTTGTATTCACTCGACACCATGCACTAACATGTGTTCCATCTATAGTCCCAATTCAATCCTAGTCAAAATAAAGATAAAAAAATATTTTATTTGGTATTAATTGCAAAATATTAATTCTACAAACTTTGTAAGGAAGGGAATGTGTTTGGGGTTCCTCTACAATAACTAGCCCTATATCTTCAATAATCATGTTGCGGGACATGTTGTTAAATGATGTTTACCTTAAACCATGGAAAGTACTTGCGATTGTATTGAACGTATGGATGGAACCCGCTATCAGAAGTTGGCGCCAACAACTTTCTCCCCAATCGGCATAACGGCCGCATCATCCTTCCGAAGTGTCGCGATATAGTTTTAAGGGAGTGTTGGAAATGATTTGCAGCAACGTGCATCCCCAACTTTTGGCAAACAATGTAAAAGAATATGAACAATGCTTTCGCCATGCTCACACCCCTCGACTCTTTGATATAATTTCCCTCCCTTAAGGTGTTACAAAGGATGCAGATATTTTCCTGCCGCAAACGGAATACTGAGTAGTAGTTCCCCAGATGAGCACCGCAAAGTAGCAAATACACATACATGTGGCCTCGAAGCATGGAAGTCCTTTGCTGTGTCTTGCAAATTCTAGCACGCTTCGCCTCTTCCCAACAATAAAGAAAGAAGAATTGTTCAACACTATAACAGTTTTCCTCTATTGACATTGGGTGAATCAGGCCATTCATCAACACGTTCTCTATATCCAAACTCATGGCATACATTATGCATGCAAGGTTCCTTCTGCTCGGGTTAGTCCTACAATGATATGAGATCAGCATCCCCCATTTTTTTATTTACTCGTGTTAAGCATTATTTAAATCTTATTATAAACCCCATCCACTTGTGATATTTACTTTATAACGTGATGTTTCTAGACATTTTTAACAACAACCATGTTTTACCATATTTACTTACCTCACAGTGCCAACTAAACAAATTTAATTGTCTTCTCAGACCTTGGTTGTCTCCCAACAAAAAAATCAAACAATGTTATCAGTTTGAGCTAACCCAACAGATGTAGAGTTATGCATGTTGCTGCAACAGCAACGGAAGTCTAGAATGTACTGTTTACGTTTATCAATTATATTTATGTATCAAAATATTGTTATAAATTCTAGTATTTGTTTGCTTCACTCGAGTTTTTATTGCATGTATAGGGGAAAGTTTTATATGTTCCCTAAGGATCTATCAAACTCGATACCTTATCTATAGTCGAGGATGTAGAACTAGTAACCGACTCACATGCCTCCGTACCTATAAAATCCGACACAAACAGGAGGAAGATGTGGAATAAACCAACGTGGAACATCACCATCAAGTGCACACACTCCATACATAACTTAATAAATTGCACAAACAGCCAATTGAGATCCAAAGTGGTACATCACGTTCTTTTTTTTTTTTTTTCTAAATGCGCATCACTTTCATTTGCATGCACTCTATATATAACTAAATAAAATTCACAAACAGGTGAATTGAGATCCAAATTTTAACATCACTTTGGATTGCACGCACTGCCCTGATCTACTGCTCAATGCAGCACCACCGCCGCCTTCACTGGATATGTTAGCCGTAGCACCACCACCGCCTTCACCAGATATGTTAGCTGAATTCGTCACAGATTCTCGTTTCTCCTTTCATGAGTGCAAGGAGCTTCACAGGTGTATTCCGTTTCTCTAGTTTGAATAGAGAGATGTTTTCAAAACTACATCGTTGCCTATGAACAATGCATATAGTTTTAGGGCCACATGTTACCCTGCATTCTTGACAGAATCGTCTTCCTTACGGCGACGTCAAATCCGAAGTGAAGCTACATTTAAAAAAAAAAAAAAATTCCAGTCAACCGAAGTGAAGCTATTGTTGGTGATGCATGCCATATTCGTCTTTGATTTAACCTCTCACGCAAGGGGCCCACTTCTTTATTCTGCACAACAATTGGTCAGACCTAATGCGTACACACCTAACGCATGAGAGGGCAAGAGATGTCTGGCATTGGCTCAAGTTAACTTCTTTTTTTTTTTTTCATAACTGCTTGAACTAACTCACTATTTGTTTTAATTTTATTCCTATTAACCATCACGTAATTGTCAGCCATTTCTACTATTAATATTTTTGGCCCGTCGTTAATGTGCTTGCCCCAAGGTCTTCCGTGCATGCTCAACGCTTTATTCCGTTAGTTGATTATATATTGTCTATTTGTTGCATAAATTCGGTACTAACTTATATGAGTTCATTCTTTGGTGATCAACAGACAAATATAAAAATCATGCAAAATTTAGAAAATAAATAAAATTCAATTTTCAAAAATATTAAAAGATAATAAATTAATTATTATGTATAAAAAATTTGAAAATAAAATAAAAAAGGTGAACAATAATTACTAACATGCGTGTATGACTCTTTTCTATCTATTAATTACTAACATGCATGCATGACTCTTACGTCAATTTTTGTGCAAATCTAATTAGTAAAAGTGTTTTCTTCTCTAATAAGGTACATGAGATTTCATTTTTTCCGATCGAAGAAGAACTTGGGATTTGATTCCTACTTACACGATATCAAAAAAATGAATTTCAAGGAAAGTAGACAAATTGATCATTGCCTTGATCTGGTGCATAGTCTTTATACATATATAATAACCATTTTGTAAACACACAAGCAACCTAAGTCGAAAACATCTATGCGGATGAACACTTACATTAGCACGATGCATTTGATGATCATAACGACATAGTTACGGACCAACAAAATATTCCCCCAAGCCCAAAGAAGTAAATAGACACATTACATAAATTGTCTGCCATGGCATCAGTATAGACTTACAATCTAACAAAAAACTATCCAAAATTCAGTCAACGTCATCTTCCAAATCCCACAAAAAAGTCTAAATACATGCCACAACCAAACTTATCTCATACAAACCTTCAGGAAGTATCAGTAGGAAGGACCTCACCCTACGTCTCAGAGCCACTGGCACTGTCTTTTGTGTCACTGGCATTTTGGTCAATGTTACTAGACGAAGGCTTTAGTCGTCTGGAAGCCATAGTCAAATGGGGACCTCCAGATTGATCAGCTGTAGTGTGCATTGTTGTCGGAGTTATTGCCACTGTCAAAGGTGCCGGATTTCTTTAATCTTAAGTTGCTTCTTCTTCGAGGCATTTATTAATCCATACAACATCCCTACAAAGCCACTTGACACCTGCAGGAGCATAGGCAACGTCTCTCTTCACTCGAGTTAACTAGATTGACATAGTCTCAGTCTGCGTCAGGATGACCTTGACTTTATCCAACAAATATAAAAATTGGGCCGCAACAGACTCCAGCGTGACAGTCTAAGCGGGGGTGGACTAGCGACCATCAGTGGATAATGAACCCTAAGATGACGATGGGTCAGTAGTTGCAGTGTGCTTTCGAGTATTCTTGCGTAGCTGTACCTCACATCATTTTAGTGTAACTGCCGAGATTGAAAGTTTCAAATCTATAGGTACCTCCCCATCAAGGGGTGGCATGGAGTATGCAATTACTAGCCGCTGACTCAAACATGGGAATGGAAGGCCCTGATGGGTTGTCGAGTTCCAAAAGACCTCACTCATGTAGTAGCAGATGTGTTCAAAAATATCAATTGAGTGTCCCATCAGCAATGCGTATTGAAAACAAACGCGTTCTATAGGTAAAGATGACATATGTGACATCGGGTAAAGATTGGTGCACACAATCTTATTCACCACATGAGTCTCTATAGGAAACTTAGTGGTGTCTAGCGTATTCTCTTTATACGTGCAAGGACGACGAAACAAATAAGATGCCATAGCATCCACTGAAGGAGCTTCTACCTTGACGCATGAAAATTCTGGGTCAGGAACATGGTCAAGGCCATACCAATTGGCAATGACATTCAGGGTGACACGAATGTTTTGACCTCATAGATATACTGTGAACGATACAGCCAACTCATCGATCTCATGGATGTTGGAAAAACATTCCCTAAAAAGTAGTTAGGACGGAGGACAACTAGGATGGAAAAGAGGATCCCAACCTTGAGCTCTGAATACGGTCGGAATGGAAGTGAGAGAGAGCTCATCCAGCGCAATCTCACGCTCAATAAGAACAAATCTCTTTTGGAAACGGTCAGTGAATACCTCATGGGCGTATGGGTCGACGAACTAGGTAGCGTCGAATGCAACATTTTTCTTCTTCTATTTTTCTGGGTTCCTTTTACCGATCTTATTCAACTTTGCATTTAGTTTCTTAGCTTTGGGGTTTGCTTTCTTCGACTTTGTGGTTGTTTGAGGCCTTCGTTTTGCCATCTGTATAGATTTTCATTTATGCAGATCATTACCATAGTGTTCCAACAGTCAACCGTTTACTGATCCTAGTTCCTACATATATAGCAGAATATCACAACAATTACATCGACCAATCAGAGGTTGAGATTACATACAAAATTAAATAGATTGTTATTCCATCACAAACCGAATAAATTGATGCTATTTTTCAGATGACCCATACATGAACCGTGCACGTCAATGGCAACAGATAATGAAAATATTCCGTGCTAATATACCAACTTGTAATTCTAACACACACCAAATACTATGTATCATATCAATTTGTGGTAGACACACAAATAAACAACTCAGAACAATCATGCAAATGAACCAGAGAATGGAAAGAAAATATATTAAAATCAGCGTTTACTTTCAAGGTAAACCAAATATAAGTTTCTTCCAACTTCTGCCTGACCCATGTATAATCCACAGCCATATCATATTTTAAAATGGGCAAGTAACATTTACAGTTGTGTAATATAAACAATAATATGTTATACTAACATAACAAAACACCCACTAGTGCAGATGTTCAGATAATAGCAAAACCGAATACATACTAGAAGTATTAAAATGTCATATCTTAATACGAGAAAAGGGCATGGACTTAAAACTCTCAATCTAATGTAGCAAATTAGCATTTTTAAACAATTGATTATTAGCCTGAAGCTATATGCTTAGAAATATGTCCAAACTTCAAGAAATTAAATGGGTCAACTAAGGCAAGAAATAGGTCAAAGTACAAAGGACGTCAGGTCTTGTATATTTATCTTAAGTCAAATTCGAGCAATAGAATGTTAAAGCAGAGTAACCACTAAGAACACATGGAAATGGGTAAATTTAGGTAAACAATTTTTGTATATAGATAAGTGCAGGGAGGGTACTGAAAAGGGAAAAGATGAAATCGTGGTTGTTTGAGATGATGAAAGCATGTGAGTAGCCATTAATGACAGACAAAAAAAGCTCACACTAACTAAAAGGGAACGCTGTCGTCTACTCAATCTTAGTCCATCTGTGTAGTGGGAAGTGTAAATGGCTTAATGTTGAACGGAAAAACGGTAGGGAGCTGTAGAACATACCTAAATAATTAGGTGAGAGATATATGTGGCTAAGGAGATAACCATTAACGCCCTAATGTAACGTTGCCATTTTATTTCTGTTTTTTTTTTGGGAGAGCTAAGATTTGCTTCTTTGATTTGTGTAAAGGACTATCCAGCCTCGTCCCAAACGAAGGGGGGTCATAACGCCCGAGATGACGTAGCTGCTAAAATCATTACTCAGGTGTGCCCAGCCCATCGTCCTTACAACAGAAATAAAAAAATTAAAATGATGCATTTTTTTTTTCTAATGGCATAAAAATGATGCATCTGTTTGGGATTCATGTTAACCTTTTTCCCTAGGATGGCTTCTTTGGATAACATATCACGGAGACTTAGAAAACAAACAAAAAGGTTAACATATCGGGCAGGACTCACCACAACATGTTATTATGTGTTTAAAAATCAAAAGACATAAATAATATTTTGATGGGTTAGTCAACAATTATATTATTTTTGATGCTAATAATGGCACTTGGACATGAATGTCCCCAATTAAACACGGAATCAGTGGAGGATTTAGTGGGGGAGGCGGGAGGGAATCGTCGCCTCCAGAATTTTTTATTTTTTATTTTAAAAATGTTTAAGGTCTAAAATATTTATTCCAATTTTACACCTCAATATATCATTTTGTAATATCTATTTTTTTGATAAGTATTTGTAACATCTATTTTACAAGGCCAAAAATACTATCTTTTTTAACCCATTCTAATACCATTTATCCCTCCATAGTTGCTTCTGTCTTTTTAATTTAGTTGTAGGACTTCCTTTGTTTGTTGTCTCTGTGACTGGTGTGGTCTACTCTATTTTGTTTGCGTTCTTAATAAAGCTTAGTGGTCTTTGATTTAACAAAAAAAAAAAAAAAATACCATTTATTCATTTTAAATGAATGAGACAAATACAATGCTTTTAAAAATCATACCTAATAACGCAACAACATATAAGAAATGAATTAAAGTATCTTTGACAATAACAACAAATGCTAATAATTAAAATTTTATCAAACGATGCAATTTATTGACTTGACCTCAATATCGGTTTTTGTTTCTATGTTATTATTTATTTATCTCAATTTCACTTTTGTTAAAAAAACAAAAATTAAAGCAAAAGCCTATCGATTTTTCCTCACCTTTGTAAAAGTTAACAATTATAAATAACTTAACCTAAGTTTCTTTTGCGGCTTTACATATAGCGACTTTGACTTGTTTTTTTTTTTTTTTTTTTCTATTCATTTTCGTTGTCTCAGTTTATGGCCGTTCATTTTCTACTTTTAACTTCAAATATCTTTCAATCTCAATTTTTATTCCCTCTTTCAGTTGTTAATTTTTGTTCGGAGTAAAAATTTATAGTATATTTTGCATAATTGTTAGGTGATGAACTTGCATAATGATTTGATTGTAGATTTTTAAAAAGGTATTGGAGTTTGTGTGAAAAAGTGTTAGAGGTAATATTGATTTTTTTTTTTTTTGGATTTTGGAGGTGTAGCTGTAAATTGTTTTGTGGGAATTCAAAATATTTCCCAAAAAAAAAGAATATTTTCCCTTAAGAACTCCGTACCTAATATTCAAGTATGGAACAGCCAAAACATAGAAGTATTGTTCTATTGCTAATATTTTAACTCAGAATTTGTAATAAAAACGTATAGGACACAAATGTGGGAACTATACTCTTTGAGATATGTTGTCATCTGTAATTCACTAATATACAAAAGAATCGCTCTAATATGTTGGTGTTTTTGTGATATAGCATTAACCAATATGAACCAAGATCTTCTGTTTTTTGTTTTTAAGTGCCTGTTTGACTAAAAGGTGTACAATAGGAATAGCTGTAATAGGTCGATTTTTAGAGAATATTGCATTCAACAATGGTTTAATACGTACTGACAGGATATTGTTAAATGTGTACATACTAAACGAATAGTCATGTCAGAGTGTGCCGTGTTTGCCCTACCTATTTTGCTTATTTGGGTAAAGAGCACAATGTGGGTTGGGGCATAAAAGCAATTACTTCCATTTTTGTTTTATTCGTTACGTGTCTTAATCTAAATATTTGGTTTTTGTGCTGCATACTACTCAGTACACACTTTTACGATGTTACTTTTCACGTGTGTGAAGCTGTAAAAGTAATAAAATATGTTTTGTTTGTTTTAAATCAGACTTCTAATCCAATCTCCTAAACCTAATGAAAGGATGATGCAGATCCATCTACCGTCGTCTGTTTCACGTAATGGTAAAATGTGCCGCCTTTTTCCCCATATTGCGTCTCACATACAGGTACGTTTACGTGCGACTGCATATGCTAATGAACAAAGTTTAGTACGAACCCACGTCTTCTTAATTCACCAATAGTACCGAATCTGAACCAATCAAACACTCTACAAATGACACGAGACATCTAAATTACGGAGCTACAACATATTCAAGTTCTTCTTCAGTTAACTAGATTTTGGAGATGGACACTCTGGCATATGTGTAGATGGTCAGATGCACTCACGAGGACGTTCCCCTCAACCTTCGTAACTGTGGCCGCCACACGTTTCTGTCGAGACACTGACCAGCATTGATATCGGCCCATAATTAATGAATCCCATCCTCTGAAACACACGGGCATAGATTCGACAATCTTCATCACTTTGTCATTCAAATACAAAAACAAACAGACAATATTAGACATATAGAATGCCTAATCATACGTCATAGAATCGAAACGTGAAAAGGCAAACAAGCAACGGATGATTAAAACAATAACCGTAAATGAGCTTACATACTCTCACCCGTGTATATTGTTCCCATGGATCTTCGGTAGCGATTACTGTGTTCGTCTCATATCGACAACATTGCCTGAACCATTGGAGGTGAACCTCGCTACAGAGGAATTCTCGTCCACATCTGCGTTCGAGGTCATGAGCAATGTTAGCCCATTGTGCAACATCCTCTATATTGTGCAGTAGGCCACCCCGAAAATGTCTTACAATCTCCTCAAATAGCACTGTTTCGTACTCCGTAGTCCAAATATGGTGTTTAGTTGAATCCTATGGTGGAGACATATCTACAGTGATGAGGCCGAATAGAATTGGGGCTGACTCATTGCTCCAAAGAAAAAAGGGCGTAAAAAATATGGCTCAAACAAGCACCGCTGATATGGGCACCAATTTTCAATAAACTGGTCCAATGTAAAGGATATTCGTCGTACTCGCGACAAAAGAATGACATATATTTGTGAGTGGCCACCATGCAATTGTCCGAATAACACGTTCACGAACAGCACGTGAATTTGTTCACTGTAATATTGGTATGGAACATGTTATATGGGGGCCACAGACTCTAGCGAATCTCTGATGCAACAATAGTAATCTTGGGAACATGGACGTATCTTTCCTATATCCATGATCAAAATTGAAGTGCCATTGAATCTCTGATGCGATAATAGTCATATTGGGAACTAGGACGTATCTTTCCCATATATATTGCCAGAATTGAATGGAAGTGAATCTCTAATGAATACTCATTTCGGACAGTTGGACGTGCCTTAACCAGATATATAAAAGTGAAAGACCACAAACAAAAAAGAAAAAGGTCATAGTTGTCTAAAAAGTTGTCGTTTCTGATATGCTGATCAACTGCAAAGTACTATCCTCTTTTTTCAAGATATGAAATCATAAAGGAGACATGACTAGACATCCAGGGGGCACGTAATACTTCTTTTTTCAAAATTGAAGTGCCATTGAATCTCTGATGCGACAATAGTCATATTGGGAACTAGGACGTATATTTCCCATATATATTGCCAGAACTGAATGGAAGTGAATCTTTGATGAATACTCATTTCGGATAGTAGGACGTGCCTTAACCAGATACATAAAAGTGAGAGACCACAAACAAAAAAGAAAAAGGTGAGAGTTGTCTAAAAAGTTGTCGTTACTGATATGCTGATTAGTTGTAAAGTACTATCCTCTTTTTTCAATATTTGAAATCATAAAGGAGACATGACTAGACATCCAGGGGGCACGTAATACTCCTTTTTCCAAAAAACAATTATCTTCAATTATTATTTTTTTCTCTGCCTTTTAATGTACTATTAACATTTAACGCGATACCAAGGTGGATTATATTTTCTTGGAAAAAAAATATTTAACGCGAATTCCACATCGTGTTAACAGCAACCGCATTGGGTTTTGGCCTTGATTTCATTCCATCGGCAACTATATGGAATCCTTTGCATCCACTCTTGTTTGGCCATATATCGAAACAAGCAGAAACTAAAGGATTATATGTCGGAGTGTTACAAGCTAACGACGTACTTGAAATCGTACGAGCACGGTATTCACGCCATGCCAGGGCTAGATGAATGGCCTTAGAGGGTGATGTTGTTATATTGCCCCCATTTGTACAGGTCTAACTTAGGAGGCCTAGGAAAGCCAGGAGGAGAGAGCCCAATGAGCCGGACCTCCCCTACAAAGTTAGTAGACGGGGGTATGTTGGGAGATGTGAGAATTGCTTCACTGATGGCCACAATGCTCGTTCCTATCCTCAACCTGAAAATCCTAACAAAAAAAAGTGGCCTAAGAAGACAAGGAAGAGCACATCGGGTGGGTATGCAGGAGCTAGACCTTCAGATGTGCCTATGGTGAGATTTTAAAATGTTGACATGGACTATATTTGTTTGTACTAAATAAACTTGTCTTATGTTTTGAATTTGTCATCTCTATGTGTAGGCCTCGTGGCAGACCTAGAGTAAGAGGAAGGTGGAGAGGAGCTGGGAGAGGAACCCATCATACCGAGGCTACTGAAGGAGACGCAGAAGCTTTAATTGAAGGGGCAAGATTGGGTGTAGATGGAGGCCAAAATGCAATTGTGGATGGAGGGAAGGTTGAAGTTGGAGATGGAGGAGTGATGTAGTTGGTTTGTGCTTTTAGCTTAGAAATTGATTATGGTTATTGTATTTTGTTATAGCACTAATGTAATTTTAGAATAGATGTTATTTTTTGTGGAAAAGTCAAACTGATGTGTATATGAGTGCTTCTGGTGTTACTGCACTGATTTAATTGTAGAACAAATGTAAATGTTTGTGAAAAAGTTTGCACTGATGTGCTCAGAAAGAATTTATTATTGCTGTCCAAGTGTTTTTGGATATTGCTTTATGTATTGGTATTGTTGTCCAGGTGTTTTTGGTTATTGCTTATGTATTGGTATTGGATTTGAATATTGCATTTGGAATTGGCATTTGGTCATGGTATTTGGTATTGGATTTGGATTGCATTTGGAAATGGCATTTGGATTTAGATTTGGGGTGTTAGTATTGGTATTTGGTTTTAGAAATGGATTTAGATTTGTAATTGGTATTTGGTCATGGTAGTTGGTATTGGATTTGGATATTGTATTGGTATTTGGTTGGTAGTTGGTTTTGGATTTGGACATTTGGATTTGGTAGTTTTGGTTTTAGATTTGGGTTATTTTTGGATTTGTCATGTATTGGTTTTGGATTTTGTATTTGGATTGGTATTTGGTTTTGGTATTTAGATGTTGGTATTGTTATTTGGAATTGGTATTTGATCATGATAATTGGTTTTGGATTTGGATTTGTATTTGGATTGGTATTTGGTTTTGGATTTAGGTGTTGGTATTGGTATTTAGTTTTGGAAAGGTTATTGGTATTGGTATTGGTAAAGATTTTGGAATTGGTAATTTGCTTTGGTTTTGGAATTGGTTTATGGTGTTAGTTTCTGAACCTATTATTGGTGTATTGATGTAATTAAATTTCAGAACACAACTTAACTGAACAATACTTAAAATGGTTGAATAAATTCCAATAACAGAACTTCATTTCATAGATAGATACACGAGTGTCTTACAAATAGGCAGATCACGTATTGCTGTCAATCCACCTTACCAAAAAAAAAAAAAAAAACATACCACTTCAATTATACTTCACTTACATATATCACCTATTGTTGGCAATCCAATACATCCCTACTATTTTCCCCCAACACAAACAGAAAGACAAGGCAACAATGGCCAAAAAAAAGTGGCTAACTAATCCTACGATCTTTTCAACAGGGCAACCCCCATGGCAGCGATGACAACCAAAGAGACTCCAAATAGAATTTTAATTGTTCTTGTAGTGCGCTTCTCCAAGGCCACCTCATTCTGAATGTCATTTACCTTCTTATTCAAATAAGGTCCCACCTCCATCCCACGTGGGCAAACCGGAGGATCAAACTAACAAAAGTAGTTGCAATGCCCACTTTTCTACAAAAACAATTAAAAGGTTAGTCAAAGTACACAAGACAGTTGAACTTAACCATGAATTATGACACATACTGAAGTTCTATCAGACTTTGCACAACCATAGAAACATCTTCCTGGATTATAATCAGTCTACGAGGCCTTCAGCAGTGCTTTTAGACCACAGTTGCAAACCTTAGCGTCGTATGGTCCATAGATTTTGAGAGATGGTAATGATATATTGCTAACAATAGTGGCAAAGCATCATGTTACAACAATATATTTCTATCAGTGGTACAACTATAAACATACAAGGTAGGAAACTAAGAATGTTATTACACAAGACAGTTGGTTTTATTTTAGAAGGTTCCTATAGTCCTATGATCTCTGATGAGATAAAAGGAAAGCCTCTGCAATCACAATGACCTGTATTTGCAGAGGATGTTCCTTGTTGTCACAAAGACCTGTATTTATGATTCTACTCACTTTGGAATTATAAAGTTCAGAGGAAGTCATTCTGAAGCATATGAATGAGTCAACTACATGAGAAATAAAAAGCATAAGTAGCATGAGCCAAAAGAGGAAAGATGAGGAGTAGTCCATATCAACCTTACATAATAGTTGAAGAATAAAAATTAACTTTTTTGAAATTATAGAACTTATGTTACCGTACTTGTTCTTTTTTGCATCATGAGGGACTTCACATTAATTATGATCTTTCCAAGGGTTGATGTTATTTAAATAGATAGATGACATAGAACATTTAAGTGGCATGCTAAATATCTTGTATCCTATCAAGGATATATTCTTCAAATATTGGAAAAGGATTTTCTGCGGCCTTTATAATTTTCCGGAATGAATATCATCAAATGGGTTTTGGGCAGATTGGTTGATGCTGCATGTGCTGTGGTCCCTCTTAATAAGCCCACCCGGTTACTTTGAAGTTATCAATTGTTAGCTTCTACATCCTTGGGCACATTTTAATTTGCGGTTTATTTTGATTGTTAATAAGCCCCTTGGTCACTTTGACTTTATTATCAATTCTTACATCCTTTAAGCACATCTCACTTATTGGTTTATTTTGATTGTAATACGTTTAGTTATTTTGATTGTAATATGTTTAGAATTTATGAATTCTCTCTTTCTCTAGCTTTGTCTCTCTCTCAAGTGAAGAATTTGTTAAAAGATCATTATTTACACAATAAACAATGCAACATCTACATCTGTAATTCAGAGGCATATACATAGTTGCTATACCACCAAGACAACACCACAATTCGCAGTATACCAGAAAATTGACAAGTACAATCCCTCTGTGGGTCTTATAAGAATTTAAAATCTTTAAAAAGCATAAGTAGCATCACGAAATGAGCACAATGAAGGGTAAACAATGAATGATGCAATCGTATTTAAACAAAGAAGGGATATTTAAACACTTAAATTTCAAATGTCACCAAAGCAATGAAGCAAATAGTTTTAGCCAACAGCAAGCAAATAATAGACCAACGCATTTCCACCTTAGACATTGTTGTAGCAGCAAACCCAAACCCAACAGAACTAACCTTCCTTGAGACATTGTTGAAGTAGAGCAGAACCTCCCCCTCGTCGAAGGCAAAAAATTCTTGAGTAATTTGTCTAGGGCTTGCGAAAAGAGGAAAAATGGTGAGTGAAGGAGAATGGGGAAAATCGTCTGCGTCATTTGAGAAGGAAGAAGGCATACCTTAACCATAAACCTTAAATCTTGATCAACAGCTACGATGAATAGATCTGAACGCAAGAGCAAGTATTTCAGTGTGTTCTTCTTCGCGGGGGGAAGGGTGGGGGGTGCGAAAACACAACGAAATTAAGGGCTTCCTTCTGTTCTATGGGTTTAATTCCAAAACGGTGAGTTCAAGGGTTTTAATTTGTTTTGAAGCAAGGCACGATTAGCTGTGTGTTGTTTAGCATGGGGGCTTTTAAATAAACGAAGCATTTTTCTTAATGATTGGCTGACGTGTGGTGCTGACGTGTTAAGAAGATGACGTGGTAGGACATTCCGTTAAATGGCTTGACGGAACATGACGGCAGGACTAGATCGTCACGAGGGTATGGACTATGTGACCATATTCTAGAAAAATGAAACCTAGTGACTAAATAGTAAGCTTGGTATAAATAGTACATTTAAACTTAATATGCCATATTAAACTCCTAACATAAATCTGAAGTTTTTTGTCTTGTTTGAGCAATCTCAACGTAATAGGTCCAATTCTTATATTTTTGAAACGTGGTATGGATTTGTGTACCGGTATATTATAAAAGCAAAATGTTTGTGCCAACTACGACTGATATAGGGAAAAAAGATGTCCGTGAATACATAAGTTCGTGTCGCAAATGCCAATCACGCACAGTCGGGTAAGAAATTATACTTGTAAAAAGATCACATATATGGTTCTTTAACTTGGTATGTGTAAGTGAAATAAATCACTTCATCTTACACTCTTTCACTTACACTGAGTTTATCGAAATGCACAATAATAGTGAGAAACACATATAGATAGCATACATGATAAAAGCCATTGAAGGTCATGCCCACTGCCAAAACATAGTCCAGACAACAATGTTTTGGGCTTACAATACATCAGGGTTTAGGTCTCCTCAAAACACATATAATGTGAGGTCTAAAACCGAAAGGCCTTTTTAAACATATCAGCAGGAGACATTCATTTACACAACAACAAAAGAGCATGAAAATTGACCTAAACACCTAAATACCTATGCAATGAACAAAAAAGGTCAACCGTCGCACATGGGTTGTCTTCTCGATCCTTGCAACTGCTGCTAAGCGATGCCTCTCAACCTTCCAAATCATCAATCGATGGCGTTTTTGGGCGGCACCCCGGATGACACCACATTATGATCTCCCGACCCTAACGACGACAAGAATCAAACAACATTGAAGTTATACGCATGGGGTACTAGAACAATAATTAACGCACTTACCTGGTTTGGGCGACGAAGTCTTTTTACGGATGACAATGTCTGCTGGAATGTCGTTACGGGACGTGTCGAGTACGAGCTTTCTAACGGCATCACTAAACCTCCTCGGTGGTTTTTGCTCAATAGAACATGGGCATTCTGGATCCACCTTTAGTCCTTTGGGGGTGAGTGGGTGGGAGGGAGGGCAGCCGCCATCCGGGATGATGCTTTAGTGTGTGATGATGGTGTGGGCGAGTTGCTGATGATGATCATCTCACGGAGTTGATTGGAGCTGACAGAATACATACTCCTTGTGGATGTATACGTGATGACGTTGGTGGGTGGACTGGAGCTAACATAATACAGACTTGGCCACCCAGTGGACGCATGATATAGGATTTTGACGGAGCTCCCAGAGCTGTGGGTGGATAAGATTTCAATTGTGAATGTATAACTATTTTCGTCGAATTCGTCAATTGAATGTGGAGGTTGATCTGCCGTTTTGTGTTCACCCTGGTCAGAACTTGTATTAGGGGGGGTTGTAGAAGAGTAAAATTAGATCTTGTGTTTTCGGTCCAATGACTGAACTTAATTGACAATACATACTCATTGATATAATGACAAAATGCTACGGCAAGGGGTTAATGAATACTCCTTGTAGGCAGTTGCATCAAGGTTAAGTACCTGCAGTAGGCTTTGGGATTGACGGGATTGAAATGAAAGAGAACCTAGTGCAGTAATTAATGATACCCACCCGAATATATTCCCATAATTGCTATAATTTCCCTAGGAAAATGCGGGATATATTTTCCGCTTCTACTGCCGTAGAACCCCTCACAACAAGAGTATTTATGCATCCTTCACAACCCTTCACCCCACATTAGTCACGGCTCACTGACCCCATATCAACCCACATGGCAAGCCATGACCTGAGTGGTGGCACAACCATGCGCATCGTCGAATCGGAGAATATATCAGAACTTAGCGAGGGAGCACAACAACCCTCAGAAACTCAACTAGGATCTTCGCTTCCCCGTCTCCTAGCACGGCCTATCCGTGTGTAATTCCAAAGATTAAGGCAACCCAAGAGGGGGGTGAATTGGGATTCAAAACTTTTTCACTTTTAACCCCCAAAAATGTGTTTGCAAAGTAAAGATAATTTAGCACAAGTATTTAACAAGTATTGATGCGATAAGTAAATAAGTGCTAAATGTAAAGAGTAGGGTTAGAGAAGCAAACACGAGATTTTTAGGTGGTTCGGCAAACCCGCCTACATCACCCTCAAGCTCCTTTACGAGCCTTGAGGTTTTCCACTATCTTCCAAATAGTGTACACTCTAGCTTCCGGGTGCTAGAGAACCTTACAAGTGCTTTCCCGGGCTCAACACTCACAACCCAAGTGATTTTCGGGCTCACCACTCACAACCCAACCAAGCTTGAGATATACCTCTCTAAGCTTCTTCTTTAGTGAACAACCTCACTAAAGGAATCACCTCTTTTGATAGGAAGATAAAGAAATAAACTCTCTCAAAGAGTGGATAAGAAAATGAAAGCTCTATCTCTTTTATTCACACAATGACAAGGATAAGAAGTGTAATTTGTGTGAATGATATGAGAAATATGAAATAAGAAGGTTTAAGATCTTTCTCAAGCTATAGAAATGATATGTGGTGATCTCCTCATTTATGAGACTTATGAAGGTGCTTATATAGGCCTCATTGAAAAACTAGCCGTTTTTAGCTGTTGGGGTCGAATGTTAAAATTCGACCGATGAACCGGTCAACCACTTAAGGTTACCTTTACCCCAACGGTCACAATGTCAGAAAACGGATCTATTTAAAATATAGTCCGGTCGACCGCTACACCAAGCGGTCGAAGGCCGGTCGACCACTTCACAGCCGGTCGACCTCCTTAATTTAAGCACATGATCCGGTTCTTTAAATCCACGATTTTGACCAACTTAAACACCAATTTTAAAGACTAACTTCCCATAAGTATATAAAAGGTTTTGGAGTTGATTGGGTGATTTGAAACCATTAAAAATTTTTGATCTTCAAACAAGAGGTAAAAGGTTTATGCACGTTTTGAAAGATATGCAAGTGTATGATTCAAATCTTTGTCAAAAGTGAAACTAAGAGTTACAAGGTTATACCCTATGGTCTTGAATCTTCACTTTTGAGCTCCTTGCATCTTCTTGATCTTCAATCTTCTTGTCTTTGGCTCTTTGATAAAAATGTCTTTGTCTTTGAAGATGTCCATTTTGTAAACTTAATCCATTTATTGAAATCATCAAAATATCGATTGTGAACAAAAGCCAACACGCCGTGCCACCATGAAAGCGCGCAATGTTGAACCCCCTATTGGTGAATGAGTTAGCCCACAGTAAAAGCTCGAGAAACATACCAACTAAGCGTTCGCCCACTCATACTGATCGGGAGTTAGTCTGGGTCCTTACCCTTCCAACACAAAACAGGCGCAATGAGTGGCATTGCAATTAACGTATCTACATTAGTTAACTTTGACATGTATAAATTATGTTATGTACCATCTTTGGCATTAACTGAATTTCTTCATCATGCTAGCATGTTTCGTTAGTTAGATAGCGTCTATTCATACCGTGGTATACTAAATAATGGCTATAGCAGCAGCGTGCATATTCGGATGAGATTAAGTAATGATAGAGTGTTCGCTCCCCCAATGCCACCCAACAGTTGCCCTGCGTTATGCATATATCTGCCATGTGGCGTATGTCTGTTAAATTTATTTATAGAAGATTCCACAGACTGCATAGATAGACAAAGAGGGAAAAAAAACACATGCAAGTTTCTGATATGAATGAACAAAATGCAAAACCTATAAACATATGCCCAAAATTCAACAAAAAACATTGTCCAAGCAGTGATGCAGTTGTTTTCCATATGGCCAAAAATATTGTTTAAAAGGAAAACCATAGGGAAGAGGGATCAAAATCCTCACGTCTTACCTTCGGAGTAATTACACGGACAAAGTCATCCACAGTAACAGTGTTTTCTTCCATAGTTCTTCCTTACAAATGCTCCGAGATCAAAATGAAGATTTAAATGGATTCCCATATATTATTACGGGGTTAACGGACAAGTTACAGATAAGTTAAGTTATGAGCATAGTCAAACGATCAAGGTTATTGTCTGTGAAATAGAAACATCACCGAGTCTAAGGGCAGCATTCTCAGCATAATATGGAGTATTGCTTAAGAGGAATCTTAATTTACCGATCCCATCCAGTTATTGGAGAAGCAGAAATAAGAAACTACTAAAAAGCATCTATTTGAAGTATTATAAACGAAAAATATTAGCACAAGAAAAAAAAAACAGTAATATTAAACAAAGAGCTTCCATTTCATCCTCCCAACCACACTCTATTAGCCTTACCCTCAGAAGCTCCATGAGTCGCGCTTTCTATTCGCTCTCAATCAACTGTAGCATTGAGTTTGGCAAATGAGCGATGAGGAAAAAAAAATACAACAAATTAATTATTTCCTATGAAACACGTTAATATTTTAAATTCTGAGCAACGCAATTATGGGAATGTTGTTAATTAGTCGATAATATAAACAAGTCGAACAATTAGAAAAATTAAAGGATTAATGAACAGACCTTCGTACAAAAAAGTTCCTTAAAAGGCAAAGCCTTAGCTATGATTGGAGAGCTTACATGTTTTACGCTACCAACAAGGAAAAAAAAAAAATGATGAAGCAATGTGGGAACACTATTTCTTAATTAGACAGATATATTCATTTGTATGATTTTTTGATTTGGTTGTTATTTGAATTTATACAGATATTGCAATGGCCTTTGACTCCACCCAAGAGGCTATCTCGATTTTGCTTTTTTGCTTTCATTTGTACTTCTATTCCTTTAATCTTACTGATTTAAAAATTGGTTTTGCTTTTTTTGCTTTCATTTGTATTTCTATTCTTTTTATCTTACTGGTTTAGAAATGTCAGTAGAGCTTGACTAGTTTTATTAGTGAGGATGAATTAGGAATTAAACGTTGCAAAAGGCAATGTCGGGAATACAACAAAATGGAAAAAATGAGCAATATATTGTTATTCGCTCATGCCTTACGTCACACGGAAGGCAAGCGAATTAATTATGTTAGACATTGTACCGATACGCGCCAGCGGCCAATGGAGCGCTTGCCACGCGAATGGCCTCGAGAAGTGAGGTTGCAGGTGTTTGTTTTGCTCGTGCGCTGTCTCGCACGTCAGGCGAGGGAAACTCACTGCAAGCATATTTTGTTTTTTTTTTTTTAAGGTTGTTTTTTATATCTTCAATATTCGCTCATGCGACGTCTCACACAGAAGGCGATCGAATATAACTGTCAGAATGGTAGCATGTCGCGCCAGCGGCCCAGTGAGCGCGAGCCTAGCGAATGTCCTATGGAAGTGCAACCCAGTGTTTTTTTTTCGGTTCGCTCGCGCGCTGTGGGACACGCGAGGAGAGCGAAACTCACTGCAATGACCAGCGATGTCCCTCGCTCCAGCGGCCACTCGAGTGGAAGCCGCGCGAATGGCCTCTGTCAGAAGCGATGACGTGACCAATCGTGGTTTTTTGTTTTGCGGGCGCACTGTATCTCACGCTAGGCGAGCAAAACTCACTCAAAGGACAGGTGGTTCTACGCTCGCGCGACGTCTCACACACAATGCTCGCGAAAGACACTGGCACTCCTAAGCGCTCTTCGCGCCAGCTGAAAGCCAAGCGCGAGTCGCATGAATGGCAACTCGTGGTTCGGATGGCGTGGGATGATTTCGTTTTGTACGGTTGTACTTATTACTCCCATATGTAAGAAGATAATGTTGATTATTTGGTCTCTATCTGTGTCAACTACGGGAATAAAATATTTTCCATCGAGCGTTTTTCCTCTGAGCATGTTTCAGTCAGTATAGATATTTTGCTCCTATTACATTAATGGCCTTTAAAGGTATAATCTCTTGAAATATGCAAGATCCAATTTTTTTGCTGTCAAATCACTCTAGTTTTTTCAGATGGAATTAAATAGATAAGGACGTCAAGACAACCCGCAGTTAGTACATACCCAATAACATATTTCATTTGCCATTTACGAATCTCCTTGCCACGCCAGGCGAGCAGTTCCATTAACTTATCAAACTAACGTGATGTTATTTCAAAAACAACACCTTGCATATACGATAATTAAATTTATTATCTACCAAATTACAGCCTGATCCCAAGCATGACAAATGCATTTAACATGATGGTTTATGTCCACCTAGACGAACTGGTGACAAATGGTTTTCGTCTAGTTTCAGAAATGGTTATTCATTTACTTTTCAACATAACTTACTGAAAAATTGAATGTAAGGACATAATTGCTCAAGTTTATAAGCCCAGAATTTCAAGAGGATACATACTCCGAACTATGTTTATTACTTGCTTAAATAATAAGAATTGACAATTTAATTATTTAGATAAAATAAGGGAACCTTTCATCCCACGCCAACCGAGCGGCTTATACCAATCGAGTTATGAATGTGTTCATATCTTATAACGAAGTGCTGATTTGTTGTTGGCAAATCGGGAGTACAAATTTGGCGTAGAACAAGCAATCATACACAACTTCTTACAAACTGAATTTCGCATATGTTTTCAGTGGTATCGTAAATTGAAATATTGGGGTCAGCTAAGGCGACCATTGTTATAATGAGGAAATAACAATACATACAGCATAAGAGGGAGAAGGAAAAGATTTGAGATACGGCAACAGGGAAAATAAACAAAGCAATGATAAGAAACAACAGAGAAACCGAATTACGCAGCTGTTTTGGATGTTCTCATAGTCCAGAAATAACGGGGTAACTTAAGGATACGATTGTTTTAGCTAGCAAATAACAGTGCACATGCAACTAAGTTTGGAATCATCAGGTTATGAGATACGTCTAAAGGGAATATAACCAAACTTACGCCGTGCATCGGTCATGATCATGAATGCCTTTTGCATGAACTCGTTCTGAAGCTCTTTGCACCCCTTCAAGAACACTGCGTGCTCATCTTCTCCTAGTAGTGCCTGCATAAGGAGGAGGCACTTTAAATATGGGTCATATGAATCAGCAGCTCCCTCTTGGCTCGAGCAAGAGATACCGGCAACTTTACTCTGCAGTGCAATCCAATTTTCGAGAATGTCGTTGTGGCGGTCCTGAGCCCTAACAAATTTGAGAAGCCGCATACCATTAGTGTCGCTACGTAATTTCCCCTTGGACTGCCTGGGGCGAAGATGCACACTTGACGAATTGTTGGTGGTCCTTTTACAGAATTGATGCGAGATGGAGACGGAGGCCGTGCAGCGGAGGAGGGAGATGGCATGGCTGAATCATGGCTGTCATCGATCCCCAAACCATTAAGCTCATCTTCAAAGTCTCGTTCATCATCTGTGTCATGGGCTAGCAGTAGACGCCTGGTGGAGGATACCCATAGCACATGAGCCTGAGAAGAGTTTGCGCATAAGTTCGTAGTTGGCTAGACCCCTTCTTAAGAAAGGTTTGGCATTTTTATACGCCTGCATCAATGAAGAGTTGAATCAGATTGCATATTTGTAGATGCTTAAGTATTTAGAGGGTGTTAATCGCATCGTGTAGTTAATATTACAGCTAGGTAAGCGTCCCACTGGGCGATAGTCACAGTAACAATATTGTTATTGGGATCATATCCAAAACTGATCTCATGGTGCAACAAGTGGTAGAACCGTCTCCACTATTTCTTTATCCTCCGAAGCTTATTTTGGACTTATTGGCTGGTCTTGGACATTCCAGTAATTTCATTAAGACGTGAGGTTAGCCCTAGCCACATGCTTGCGTTTAGGGAACAATCTTTGACGTTTCCAGCCAATATTTGGTCTTTTAGTATGTTTAGGAGCGCGAGCTCTTTAGATGCAATCCAGTCAGAACCCTTCCCCATTTACAGAAGTAGGCTGGGCATGCGTATGGATACTTCACAAGTTCCAAAGGTTCAAGCACAGGAGTTTCCCAAAACAATGATGTTAGACTATATGAGGCGTGATCATATACCTATGCTTGGTCATCAGTTTCTATATGCATGACAATGCAAATGTGAGCGGGAGGAAGCTCAGTTGGGGATTATGGCTGAGATGGAGTATCAGCTCGACCCAAATGCAATATGTAAGTATATACCCAACACTAATGGCGCAAAACATGATGCAAGCCATGTATGGAATTTGTAAATTGGAGGTTGTAGATAAAACTAACCAATTTGCATCTTCTCGTTGCAGAACTAGGCTGGGCATGAGTATGGATGCTTCACAAGTTCCAAAATTTCAAGCAAAGGAATTTCCCAAAACTATGATTTTAGGCTATATGAGGCGTGATCATATACCTATGCTTGGTCATCAGTTTCTATATGCAAAACAAGGCAAATGTGAGTGAGAGGAAGCTCAGTTAGGGATTATGGTTGAGATGGAGTATTAGCCCGACCCAAATGCAATATGTAAGGATATTCCCAAGACTAATTCAATTACAGAAATAGAGGCGTAGAACCTACTACAGGCCACATATGGAATCTGTAAATTGGAGGTTGTAGATAAAACTAACCAATTTGCGTCTTGTGAATGGTTCTTTTGGTAAGGGGTTTTGTGGGATGCGAGCAAAGGTTGTAGGGCAGTAGAAAACATAGCAAAATGTGAAATAACGCACATGGAACACAAAATGAAATACAAAAGCAACAAAATTATCTCAGTGGTGCATGTGCCATGTCTTGATGCAAATCATACAAGGAATCTAGTTCAAGCAATTTCATGGAGGCCTATTGAGCATAATCCATGTCGGCAACAAAGAATCATCACCATGATTCTAATTCTAGAAGGATCTGGTCAAGGCTAAGCTTCAAATCTCGGCGTATGTACTTCAGCTGGAACGACCTCGGCGTTATGACCCCGGCTGAAACAATCTCCGCGTAGGCACCTCGGGGTAACTATCGGGTAACCTGCACCTCAGGCGAAGTACTTGCACCTGGGGCGTCTACACTACTTGGCACTTCGGGCGTTTACATGTCGGCTAGAACAAAGGCGGGACGTATCTGGCGAAGTCCGGATTTTCAGGAGCATTTGAATTTCCTTTTCAAATGCTGGCTTCTCCTTATTCTTAGCCGAATTATTTTATGAATGTTTATTTTCTTTCAAAAACTCAAATTTTCATGAGCATTTGAATTGCCTTTTCAAATGCTGGCTTCTTCTATTCTTGGAAGACTTTTAAGAGCATTTAATTTCTTTCAAATTTGAGTTAGTTTCCTATTCTTGGAGGGATGTTCCAAGTATATTTATAGGGCCTTTTAGGCGTAAAGAACAATAACTTTGAGATTAATATTATTTTGAGAGGTCTTGTGATTCTCTTTGGTTCTTTGAAGAACTACTCGAACTTATCGGGATTTCCCGTGGCGTTCATCTCGACTTATCAAACGGAAGTTCCACCACCGTTTGTGGCGTCTTCCTTATACCAAGGTTCTTGTTTGTCATAAACAACGGGTCGAGGTTTCCATTCGAATCTGTCCTAGAACGATCTTGGGTTTCCTATTGTTGTTGAGTCTCGTTATTCTTGACGAGGTTCACATCATTTGGTATCAGAGCTAGTTTTCTAGTTTAGGTTTGCCTATCCTTTTAAATTTTCGTTTCTTTGTTTCTTCTCTAATCTTTCACATACCCAGTTAGCCGAATTTCCTTTATCCCTTTTGTTCAATCTTTGTTTGTTCTAGTTTTATGTCTAAACTCTTGTTCTAGTCTCACATACCCTACTGACTTCGAGATATGATTCTGTTGCTATCAAAAGATATTTGCTGATCTTCAACAACAAAACAAAAGGAAAGAGACTCGGAAAAGAAGAAGAAGACAGAAAGGAGTCCAAAAAAAAATTGTTTGTTTCCTTACATTGTGGATCCAGTTAGTTCAAAAATCACCTTACCCCAAGCAAGTAATTTTTTTCTCGTGAAAAAATTTTGTTAATTCTGTGCTTCCGAACTTCTAATCAACCATATTCCTTATATTCTTGTTTTCCTGAAATTCCTTATTTTTGTTTTACCTGAAATTTCTTGATGAGTTCTTGGTGAATTGTTGCTGGAAATTTTAGAGTTGTTTGTTTAGTTTCAAAAGAACTGCAAGAGAATTACAGAGTGGAAAAAGGCAAGAGTGGTGAGAACATTAGAGGGTAAAAGCCGTGAATTATTTTGAGTGAAACACGAGTGAAGAGTGATCCACATCCTTAAGTGTAAACACGTAAGGGAGAGAATTGTGAGGTCCTTTTTCTTTCTAACTTTGTTTTGCAGCAATTGTGTCTCACAACAATGGTAATAGCGTTGCCGACGATGCTACGACACTAGCTGACCCGAAAATATTTATGGAGGCCATGATGAGTGAGATGAAGCGTATGATGAAGTCGAAAATGGAGCAATTTCACGAACGGATAGAACAGATGGAGAATTCACTTCAGCCACAAAACAACCCCAATTTCCATAGACGGGAAAGAGTTCCATGTAGAGAGGTATGGGTTGAGGATGAAGAGCCTTATAGATCTGGTTTTGAGGAAGAAGAGGATCGGGATTCTGTTGTTGGCTATAGGAGACATGGAGGGGGTTAGAGAAGCTAGGAATTGGGAAGATACAACTTGGGTGGTATTAAGATGAAGATTCCTTCCTTTCAAGGTAGATCTGATCCTGAAGAATACCTTGAGTGGGAGAAGAAGATGGAGTTCGTGTTTGATTGCCATAACTACTCGAGCCAAAGAAGGTAAGACTGGCTATGAATGAATTTTCTGACTATGCTATTACTTGGTGGGATCAGCTTGTGATAAACAGGAGGTGGAATAGAAAACGACCAATAGAGACATGGGCAGAGTTGAAAACAGTAATGAGCAAGTGGTTCATTCCAAGTTACTAATACCGAGAGTTGTACCAAAAGCTATCAAGTCTTAGACAGGAAAGCCGGAGTGTAAAAGATTCCAACAAGGAGATGGATGAGTCACAAACGTCCAAATTCGAGCTGAAGCCCGCGAACATTAGCCACGTCCCTAAGATAATGGTTACATCGTGACCGACAATGAAGATTTCGCCACTGACGACCAGCCACCCTTGGAGAAATTTTTTGAGGAGGACCGTTTAGTCCCTGAGGCATTGCCGCAAGTATATGAGGATCAAGTGAGATTCAAAGGAGAGTGATCATCAAAAGAAAAAAAGTGAAAAAGAGTAAAAATCAGAGAGAAGTCGAGAAAAATGAGAGAGAAAAGGAAATTCCAAATACTGCCATTGAGAGAAAATCAGAAAGAAAACAAGAGGATTTATATGCCAACAAATATGAGGTTGTCGTTTCCGAGGAAACAACCCATGGTTCTTTTGATGTAGGCGATGTTTGAGGACAAATCACTTTCAAGAGGAGGGGAATGATGCAAATCATACAAGGAATCTAGTTCAAGCAAATTCGTGGAGGCCTATTGAGCATAATCCATGTCGGCAACAAAGAATCATCACCATGATTCAAGTTCTAGAAGGATCTGGTCAAGGCTTAGCTTCAAATCTCATCATATGTACTTCAGCTGGAACAATCTCGGCGTATGCACCTCAGTTTGAACGACCTCAGTGTTATGACCCCAGCTGAAACAATCTTGGCATAGGCACATCGGGGTAACTATCCCGAGTAACTTGCACCTCGGGCTTCTACACTACTTGGCACTTCGGGCGTTTACACGTCGGCTAGAACAAAGGTAGGACGTATCTGGTGAAGTCCGGATTTTCAGGAGCATTTGAATTTCCTTTTCAAATGCTGGCTTCTCCTTATTCTTGGAAGACTTTTAAAAGCATTTAATTTCTTTCAAATTTGAGTTAGTTTCCTATTCTTGGAGGGATGTTCCAAGTATATTTATAGGGCCTTTTGGGCGTAAAGAACAATAATTTTGAGATTAATATTATTTGAGAGGTCTTGTGATTCTCTTTGGTTTTTTGAAAAACTACTCGAACTTATCGGGATTTCCCGTGGCGTTCATCTCGACTTATCAAACGGAGTTCCACCACCGTTTGTGGCTTCTTCCTTATACCGAGGTTCTTGTTTGTCATAAACAACGGGTCGAGGTTTCCATTCGAATCTGTCCTCGAACGACCTTGGGTTCCCTATTTTTGTTGGGTCTCGTTATTCTTGACGAGGTTCACATCATGTCTAAAGATAATATTAGACAAAACGTTATGTATAAAATCGATTTCTCCCCAGATGACATGTTGTGGTGGTAGGAAAGGTCAATGTAATCAAAAGTTAATGTTAGACATATGCTCGAGCAAATCAGAATAGTGCAACAAGTCAGTGAATGAATGCGACGACACATTTATGTATATGAAGTACCTATAACTATGGGCGTCTATTCCAAATGAATTTACAATGTAAATAATCGGAAGCATTAATGGGATACTGGTTTTGGTCAATATTCCAAATAAACGTGGCATAAATATTTATGTATAGATGGATTAATCTAAATGGCGATACTCATCGGCAGAAGGAAAAGCATATGCAATTGTAAGAGGCCGTGGACGATGTGGGGTTTTTTGAATGTGAAATTCACAGAGGCATAAGGTCTAGGGCTGAACACCATTGGGCCAAAACCGACCGGGCCGACCTAAATCGGCCCAAACCAACTGGGCCGACCGGTTTTGGGCCAGCCCGGTTCGATGGTCGGCCTAAAAATATTTAGAATTGACTGGGTCAAAGCGAATCAAGGGTATTAAAGGTATTTCAAAGTTTTTTTTTTTAATAACATTAAGGGGTATTCTTCCCCCTAACACCCCCCCCCTTTTATTTTTTTTTTCCCAGCTTCCCCCCGACGCCCCCCCTCTCGAGTCTCCTTCAAATTTTTGAACCATTTCTGCCGCCGCCCATCGCGGCTCATGACCATCGCCAATGTCATCTCCCTCTCTCTCTCTCATGCCCCTTCGGCCCACTCTTTCTTTCTCTCTCTCTCACACTTGCACTGCAGCTCCTTATGCAACGCCGTTTTCTCCGCCTCCAACCCCTCCAGAACAACTTCAGAGCACTTGAAGATGGGGCAGATCTATAGCACACTAGCAACGCTGCGGCATAGATCTAGACTTCTGGTAGTTGATTTGGCTTGTTTTTTTTTTTTTTTTTTTTCTCTCTCTCTCTCTCTCTTGGTGGTTGATTGTGGATGGTTGTTGGTGGTTGATTGTGGCTTTTTGGTGGTTGTTGTGGCTATTTTTGGTAGTTGATTGTGGTTCTTGATTTTCCTGTCATCGATAATTTGATCTTTTCCAAGCTCTTTTTGTAGTTTTTGAACTGCTTTTTCATGTTCCATTGGGGAGGTCACAAGGACAAGGCTGGGATTCTAGTGTGTAGCAACCTTACGTCTATCCAGAGTCATCTGTGATATATATATATTTTCTGGATAATGAAACTTAAGGTTTGACTAATAGCGGATTCCTGTAGCAGAGCGAGATCTCGAGGCTGCGGAGGATGTGCAAATGCAAAAATAACTGGTTGACCTAAAACTGTCGTGGTAAGACCTTCACTAGTGGTTGTAAATGGATACAACAGGCAGATGAAGGGAGTACCTAAGATGACTTTTTGGTCAGGCATATTTTTGACCTTACAGATGTGTGCTTTGGATAACTTATACTGACAGGACTAACCTCAATGTCCATGCCTTAGTAAAAAGTCCAAAGATCAAACTTTGTTGATCCAAAGTCATACAAGTGATGCCAACATTAGGGTCCCCAGGTCGATCCAATGGAAAGACATTACCTTACCTAGTGACTAGCTTTTAGAAAATGAAAACCCAGTCCATCCTGTTTCCCAAAACATAAACAAGCTAGATATGATCCAACAGTACTTAGACGATACTGTTCGAATTAGTTTTGATGCTCCACGCAGTAGTTTTTCACTGCTTAAGATTCACGAACCAAGGAGTCAATCCTCGCGTAGGTCTACTTTGAGTCTTCCAGAATCCATAGTAAGACAACTCCAAGGAGTTCAAGTAAACTCTAGTGTTAGTACACCCTTGTACTCAACTAAGTCCACACTACCAAATCAAGCCTCTACATCCAAGCCAGTAGTCGAAGATGTAGAACCTAGTGACGATGGTCAAGAGTCACCAACCCAGTCTGACTTCGTGTCGTTAGACCCTCAGTTGATGACCCTTAGGAAACCATTCACTCCAGACATGAAAACTCTGAAGATGAGTTTATGTCTTCAGCCAATGAAGTAAGAAGAACTCGGTATCGTGAAAGCCACACGAAAGCCGAAAAGAAAGTTATCTATGATGCATGGCTGGAATTCATACGTCAATTAGGTCAGAACATAGATTTCTTCGAATACATAGAAAAATACCATTCGACGAACATCCAAGTTCTTACCAAAGTTAAATGGACCACTGCTGATACGAAGTCCATTCATTCTAGTCATCCGCCACCCGAAACCATATTAGTAGCCCATAAAGGAGCCGAAGTGATAGCTTCACCCTTTAAGGTCCTGCTCTCGGATAGTCAGAAGCCACTAGTTGAACAAAACAATTACACCAACCAGTACCTCCAAACGATAGGTAATCAGTTAGAAAAGATTAAGTCTAAATTAGACTGTCAGTCTTCTGTCATTGAAAAACCTTTACTCCAGCTGCCTAGTAAACCCATAGGTTTATATATATATATATTATCAATTTCTCCCTTTAAAGCCTTGGAGAAGGCTATTCTTAGATTGCCGATCGAACGGGTCGACCACCGAACCTGGCCATCCTGACCAGTTCTCCCAACTAGCAGTTCGACTATCGGTTGGGTGTTTATGAGAACCAAACCCAACGGTTCTCGGTTGGGGTTGGGGCTAGGTTCGATTTTCACCCATAATAAGGTAAACAAGGTGAACTCAAAGAACATCAACAATGTTGTAAAGTGGTCAATGTGTGCTCAAGTCAATAGATAAAAAAAGGACCCAAAAGACAAACCTTAGACTTGGAATCATTGTGGGAGCCATGGTAGTTGTTGATAGAGAAGACAACAGTCGATGTTGACGCTTACGTGAATCCCTGCTCACTGGCGTCATGGGCACATTAGCGACTTGGGAGAGAGGAAGGGCACCGAGGAGTCCTGTAAGAGGAGTGCCTCTGCTGCGTTTACTAGTAGTATTGACCCGCTTAGGCATATTATAGAGACCTATCCGGGAGAAAGGCATTGTTAAGTTTAGAAAACTTGATGCTTGCGAACCGGATTGGGGCGGGACTCGTGTTTGAAATGACTGGACAATTAGATCGATTGCACAATCTTGGAGATGAAGATTGAGGTGACAATGAAATTAGATCGAGTTCCAACTATAGAGGGACTGTAATCTGATATTCAATTCTATTGGCAGGAGCAACAAAGATGTGTGAGACTGAGAAGAAAGGAGCTGACAGATGCTTGTAAAAGAGATTGTGGGGGAATCTGTACGGAGAGTAATGCACTAGGTGGGTGGAATTGAATTAGAGAAGAATGTGGCAAGGGGATGGCTATGGGTATCCAATCGGTAGTTGGAGAAGCAGATATCATAATAAATTTGCGTATTAAGGTGCAGGGCAATGAACGGTTGTGAGAATAGAGGAAGGAGAAGAGGAGGAAGACAAGCATGTGCAACCTTATACGCTTTTGTACAACAGCTACAATTTCAATGAGAAGATGAGATATTTGTGTCTTGTACCGTAAGGTGGAAGACTGCAGACATCAGGTAACATAGGTTGTCTGAAGTCAGCAAGTATACGTTACAAACTTTTTTGAATACTTCAATGCCCAATCAGTCGTTGCCACGTGCACGTGTACCTGAACCATGAACCATGCAAAACGCAGGTGCACAAGTGTGAGCTTAAACCCTGGTTTGAATTGCAAAACTAGAACTAGGACCCCATTTCCAAACAAGCCCCAAAATACTAGTTGGTCTATTCATATTGGTTTTCCAAGATATAGAAAAAGCCTTTCATTGCTTTGCATTCGTTTTATTTTAGGAAAAAATCACTTTGAGCCTTTAAACTATCAAAACAATCTCAAATGTACGAGTTCAATGGTGGTAATTATTTCCCGAGGGATGCTACGAAAAGATATTGAGACTCTGCAAGTGCAAATGCGACAAGTTTTTGGCTAATGTTTGAGCCCTTCAATTTCGAACCCTATGTTATTTAAAAGGGAAAAAAATACACTTTTCGTCCACCAACTATAGGGGTATTGACACTTTGCACTTCATATTATTGATTTGGTGACATTTCTCCCTCAAACTACCACCTACTTACAGATTGAACCCTCGTATCAAGATTTTCGATCATTTTGGACTGAAAAATGTGCACATGACTCATGATGAAATTGTATACCCTTTTTATCCCTTTAAAAAAATACATTTTTCGCCCTCCAACTATTATGATACTAACACTTTGCACCCTATATTACAAATTTTTGTGACATTCGGCACCCCTTTTACCTCTTATTGTACGAGTGAACATAATAGGTCTAAAACCTTCTGAAAATTTCCATATTGTTCTTTATTCTTCTCTTTTAACATACGCTAGCCCTTCACTCATCCTTGCTTGAAGACCAACGGAAGCAATTTCATCAACTGAGACGACAATATTTTACTAGACCATGATGGCATCACACATGTGCGTAATGGTCCTTGGTTATTTGATGTTTAAATCCTTCCTTAAAGCACCGTGGTTCTCAATGGTAGATTGCTCTTAATTTTTAATTTGATTGGGAAATCTAGGATTTAAACGCTTGATTTTACACATATGAAATAACGTTAAAGATGTTGCGGTTTAAATGACAATTATTTTTTGTTGTTTTTTAGAGAGACGTCCCCTTCAAGTAGTAACACTAGCTCTGGAACAATAGTGAACTCATCGACATTGCCAAGTCTAAAGTGTTTATGTGGTGATGATCATTCATTGAATTTCAGATATCATTTTTTTAGCCGTGTTAATTATAAGGTAATTTTATGAGTAAATATAAAATGTCTTCCATCTATGTTAATGGCCAAATAAGTAACTTGTTATATGGTATAGTTTGGTAAATCTTGTGGGTACTCTTGGTACAACCATAAGATGTGCCACCATGCTAGGAGAGTGCTGAGGTGGCTACGAGAGCGGCATGATAGGATTAATGAAGAGGTTGCAAGAGTTGTATCCTTGGGATGTCATCATGGTCTAGTAAGATATCGGGTCTCAGTTGAAGAAATTGATTTCATTGATCTTCATGTGAGGATGAGGGAAGGGCTAGCATATGTTGAAAGAGAATAATAAAAGAAAAATGAGAATTTTTAGAAGGTTTCAGACTTGTGATGTTCACTCTTACAATAAAGGGTAAAAGGGGTGCAAAATGTCACTAAATTAGTAATATGGGGTTAAAGTGTCATTATCTCAATAGTTGGGGGTGAAAAGTGTATTTTTTTTAAGGGGTAAAAGGGGTATAAAATTTAACCACGAGTCACGTTGTGTCACATGCATGCCTTTTCGTATAAATGATAGAAATCCTGGAGTTGGGATGCAATTTGTAAGTAGATGGTAGTTTGGGAACGAAATGTTATCAAATCAATAATATGGGGTGTAAAGTATTAATACCCCATAGTCGGTGGACAAAAAATATATTTTTTCCTATTTAAAATTTTGCCTTGAGGCATGCATTTGAACTTGCTGTCTGCTAGTGGGATAATGATCATTATAATCGAAGATGCGGGGCGTGCACTTGCTGGGTCTCGAGGCCTTCATTTGAATTCCCAAATTTGTCTTGTTCCCTGCTGTAAGTCGACAGCCAACGCATGGTTGTTCAAAATGTATCTTATAAACTCTAAGAACCGAGTCAATGCTCAGTGGGTGGCCAATATTTTATCGAACCTGAGTCTCTCTGAACAGAAATGAATCCTATGTGAAGGCTCCAAATGAAGCTGGGGCTCTCATATAATAATGTTAGAAGATGTTGGGTAATGTATATATGTTTGAGATGCCTTGTTTAACATATGTTGGGTTTGTTCACTCTGGTCTCCAACTACAATACATATGTGAAAAGCTTGCCTGTTGATACTGCCATTTTAATCTTATGCAGGGACATGCCGGAATGATTTTGAAGGTATACTGCCATTTTAACGGTGCTTTGTTAATGAACACCTTCTACAGACATCAACAGGGCAAAATGAAGGATGTTAAACCAACTACACGAGACGACACCAAAGAGTCTCCATCCAAAGTGTCAACTCCTCAGCTGCAATTCAACCTTGATCTCTAGCTCAGCAACACATCAAATATCTACAATCTGTTGGTTGTTCTTTTGTATTCAGCATCAATGATTTTTACTGAAGAATCTCTGTATTATAGGGCTCAGTCTGCACCTCTGAGGTGTAGCAATGCACTGCACATGTTTGTCTTTATGCCCCAGAACAAAGGGCTGAGTCACCATAGGTGGTTAAAAAAATGGTGTATAAAAAAATGGTCTCTTGTATTCAATTCTACGGACAAGGAAAAAAGAGAAATTCTAAAGTAAAAAATAAATTACAATATTTTGTAAACAGAGCACGGATAAATTAAGCAAAGTCGTAAATTAACAAGTAATGGCCACCACCGCAAGTGGCCGATCTATTCTTTTTAGGCTGCAACATGAACAACTGATCCGTTGAAAATCTCCACCACCCACGGTGTTTAGCGGTCAGCATCACGATCATAGGCAAGCGTCAACAAAGCATTCTTCGAGGCGGCTTGGCGTTGGCGGCGTCCTCTGTGAATAAAGCAAGGTCGGAGTTAGCCTGTCCATATGCTGTTTTATGTGCTATTTGAAACTGATCTATATTATTGGCATGGTTGAAAGAAAGGATTATACCCTTCACTAATTGCTGACTCGTGGGATATTTTACGATTATAATATTTTGTTTCACTTCATGAGCCGTGTGGTTGAGAAGATTTGTCGAAGGTGACATTCTTGTGAAACTCAAGATCATTGGATCTATTTCATAAGAAAGTTAAATGGAAGATAAGTACTTCCAGTCAATGGGATTTTTACAGATTAATATATGGTATTTATGCATTTACGTTGACCAGGAGTTATCAAAGAGATCGTCGTTTAAAAGTAACAACCACAATATCTTGTCTTTAAAATCCTTACCACCGATGAAGTTATAAGGTCCCAAATCATGTTTAAGGACAGATAACTCTATCGATGGGACGCAAATACATTATGTTTGTTAAACAAAAATTTTAATAAAATTTTATTTCTATCAAATATATTTTAAAATTTTACTTTTACTTTTATCGCTCGTTCACCCATTCTAATACCATTTCGTTTTTAACACTAATAAAAAAATTTGAAAACAAACAGGCTAATCTCAATGATTCGGTGGTGTTTGCATTCCATTCCAAAATTAAAGACAAACACAGGTCCATAAGGTTGCATAAAAGGCACGATAGGTGTGACACATGATTGCAAGATCACGATAGGCGTGTTAGTGACGATCACACAAAAGACGAGTTCTGACTAGAAATAACCGAGGAGCAATAGACACTGTTTTGAGCTAAAATTTCTCTAATATCAATTCAACATATTTTTATGAGGTGAGAATGGGCTCCTATTTATAGTCCACAGTTTGGCTCTCTCTCCCTCTCCCTAGGAAATTTCCTAGCAATACATGACTCCCCTTATTTTGAGACAGATGTCCACTCTCTAGAACATTCTCACGGAATATTCCTAGCAATTTCTTTGAAAATGCCTTACACTTGTTGGAATAATTCCATGGTCGACACAAGAAAATAATAATAAAATAATTATAAGATAATCTCTCTTATCAAATTATCTCTTTCCATTATAATAAATATAATTTTTTTTTTTAAAAAATGACATTTTAGTCCTTAGGTATTACTGCCTTCTATTTTTTAGTTCATAAATTTCAATTTTTTAAATTTTGGTCCTTACATTTTTAATTTTTGACAAAAGAGCCTTTCCGTCAAGCTCCGTTTGTTTTCTTAACGGCAAAGTTTGCTATATTAGCATTTTGTCATGTTATTTCCAACTCAAACCAAAAAATGACATTTTAGTCCCTAGATTTTAATTTTTCAAATTTTTGAGCCATATATTTTCAATTTTTAACAAAAGAGCCCTTTCGTCATGGTTATGTTTGTTTTCTTAATGACAGGGCCACATTAGGAGACAACTCAACAACCCCCCAAATGACAACGTTCCACTATTTCACACTTTTAACCCAAAATGACGTCGTTTTTGTCACAAGTATGATGCAATGGTGCAACTCAAGATCTTCGAGATCGACAACGACAATTTTCTATCTATCAAATTTAGAGTTCTTATGAAAAGGGGGAAGGAACAAAGAGAGTGAAGGAATAGAACGGTGCGCATTATACTTATAAAAAATGGCATCATTTTGGCTAAATGAGTGAAGGAGTGGAACATGTGCATCATACTTGTGACAAAAAATAAAAGTTGGTAAACCCTAAGGACTAAAAAGTCATTTTTCCGGTCTAAGTTAGAATTGACGTGGCAAAATGCTGATCTGATAAGTATTGTTGTTAAGAAAACAAATTATAAAAAAAAGAAGGGCTCTTTTGTCAAAAAAAAATGTAAAGATCAAAATTTAAAAAAGAAATTTAAGGACTAAAAAATAAAAGGTAGTAAAACCAAAAGACTAAAATGTCATTTTACCAAAAAAAAAATTTCTAATAATTTTTTCTGGTTTTTTCACCTACACCCATAAAAATACCACATGGTCGGCAAAAGCTATGTAGATTAATATGACATCGTTATCCATTTGTGTTGACCAAAAGTAAGTGGTCATTGTTATCTTGTCGCGCGTTAAGATAAAAACAATGTGTGGTTAATAAAAAAATTTCGTAGTTAGATTCCAAATTTCATCATCTAGTGCTGCATTTTGCACATATTTTGTTTACTGATTTGCGTGGATGACATAATCCGTTCAATTTGCTATGAATTAGGATCGCTATCTTGATATGGGATTCACTAGCTCTTTATCTCCGCACTTCAATGCTTCATATTGTAAGATCAGTTTTGTTGTAAGATCTTGCTTATCATGAAGTTAATGGTCACTCGATTTTATTTTGCTATGGTAATAACGGATCACTCAAATTTCCGGCGAATGTTTAAGCTTGCGCTGCCTCCGTGGCTCTCGTAATCAATTTTCTGAAAGCAAATCTTCTTTTGTTTGGCTTATTGTGTCTATTTAAAATTTTTCCAAGATCTTGGGCCCCAAATGATTGAATTAGAAATCCCTATCCACATGTCTATCGCACCTTAATAGTATTGTTGGCTTATAAACTTTCGACCTTTGGGTTGAGAATAATAACAGGGAAAAACATTCCCAAAGTTTTATGTATTAAAAGGACATAGCCCAGCCAGTTCAACTGTAGAGCCAAGCAGCATGCTGATCATTCATCTCACTCATGTTTCGAAAAAGCTATGTAGATTAATATGACATCGTTATCCATTTGTGTTGACCAAAAGTAAGTGGTCATATCTTGTCGCGCGTTAAGATAAAAACTTTCGTAGTTAGAGTGCTGCATTTTGCACATATTTTGTTTACTGATTTGCGTGGATGGGCTATGAATTAGGATCGCTCTTCAATACTTTCTAAAAATCTAAGAAGATCTTGATCAAAATGGATTCACTCTGACTAGTAACAAAGTAACCAACTAAGATCTCCGGAATATTGTAAGATCAGTGCAAATTAACCCCCTGGTCTTGATTATCTTGGCTTATTGCCCTCTTCATGAATTGCTGTTTGGGTTGGAGGGCTCCATGTGATTCTGCACAATTTCATGATTGCCGCCTTCGAATGGTTTTTGCAAATTTTGGATCCAAACATCCACATAAGGCCACTCGAATTCAAACAAATACAGCCTGCTACGCTGTGATCATCAACATCTTCTTAATAGTCTCCTCCCCATAACTTCCCTCTCGAATGTACGTCAGAGACTTTGTTTGCTGCCTGCCCTTTCGTTTTCAGCCGTCGTAGAAAAAGGTTAACCCAAGATCTTAAAAGTCAAAGAAGCAAAACAGTTTAAAAGCTTTTGCCATAGCAGCCAAACATGACAACTTTTTTTTTTTTTTTGTAGAAGGTCTGAGAGATTCTTGGGATTATTCTATTTTAATTTGATTCTTTCAGAAGAATTCTTTTAAAACAGGATAAGAGTGACTCCGTGGGCAAAAGCGCCCACGTGATTGGGATTTTTACAAATTAAAGTTTCGATAATTTAATCTTTTCTAATACGTTACCTTATTATATTGATATTGTATAATTTAAAAAGAAATCAACACAAAACATTCTATATAAAGTTTATATTATTTAAAATTTTATAAATTTAACACTGATTAACGTGAGATTCATATATTATATTTATTTTTAAAAATTACAGTTAATTTAAATAAAATATTATTTTAATTCATAATTTATCAACTAAAAATCAGATAAATAAAAAAAAAACTAAAAAATATCTGTATGTTAGTGAATTAACTTAATTTTTTTTATTAGCCTAGAAAAAAAAATAGTTTATTGAAAAGATCATAGCCGTTGCGCACCTACTGAGAGCCCCTCCATCTACTCGTCAAAGAAATGGCTTTAATATATTTTTATTCGGCACACTAATATCTGTTTTAGCTTTGTCATGGGCGACACATATTCTATAGCAACCTGCCTTTTTCCTCCACCAGCTGATTTTAGTGCGCGCGCAACGCGTGCCAGGACTAGCCGACTAGGAGCGCCGGAACTTCCCACCACCCGTCACAACTCAGAGTGATTCCCCCCTCTCCTCTTCACAGAAAGGAAATGGTAAACGGGTCGGAAAGATGGGGTTTTCGGTGCAACCCAGAGCTGAAGGGGGCGGCGGCAGTCAACATCCGAGGAATTCTCATGCAGCTAATAGGAAGTGTCAACAAAGATGATCCTAGGCCAGTTCTGCCTCTCGGCCATGGCGACCCCTCGGCATTTCCGTGCTTTCGAACTGCCAAAGTAGCAGAAGATGCCATTGTTGAAGCTGTCCGCTCGGCCCAGTACAATTCTTATTCATCAACAATTGGTATTCTGCAGGCAAGGAGGTATTACTATATATGCTTTTAAACATCCCCGTCTTGAAGTTTGTTTGTTTCTATTTTTTTTGGTAAATTCGAGGAGTTTTTCTGTCCCTATCTCCTCTTTTATTTTGTTTCTTGGTGATGTTATTATTTTTTATTTTTTGGGTTTTTCATTGAATTATACTTTGGATTCTTTAGGATGCATTTAGTTGTGTGTTTTATTTTAGTTTCTTCTGTTATTTCTATTGCTATACTTTCTACGTTTTGCTGTGATTTTCGATGACTGGCAAAAAGGATAGTGGGTGTAGTTCAGTAGTTGTAGTGTCTTCTGTGGTGGAGCGTAAATGAGGAGAAAATGGTTGAGCAAATTCTCACCTTCTCAAGATAGAAGCAATGGAAAAAAAAGTCATGTATATCAAGATAGTTAGAATTTCAGGGCAATTATTGTGCTCTCGGCTTGTACTCTGAGCAATAGCATTTCTGTTCGCGAACATATTTCCGGCCCATTCATTGGTTTTCTCTCTCTAGGAAAGAATTTGTGGCAGGACAAAAAGTACTTTTGGTATATATATTTTTTCTTTATAGTTTGGATGTAACAGTGCTCCGATGGTAGATTTTATTGCAAAGGACAAATTGGCGTTTGTATATGTTGGTGGCCACGAAAAAGAATCGCGCAGTTTTGTTTCTACCTTTTTTTTTTCTATGTGCACAGTTGTTTCGATCTAACTCTGAAGTTTTTTCTCTACACTGCCCCTGGATAATATAGTTTTGCATTATCTTTTGTAATTACTTCATTAAGCACCCATTTTTACAAAAATTTAATGGCTTGGCTTCTCATTTATATCCTAAAATGTTTTGGTAGGTTACAATGCCTCAAAATTGTTCTGCCAAGTAATCACTTTCATGCGCTTTGACTGTAATACTAAAACTAGTAAACAAGAGAAATGATGTTAAAAGAAAAAGTAACCTTTAGTTTTCAGAAAAAGCTCCCAAGGGCACTAGTTCAATGATTGGAACGTTGAACGTCTATTAGCTAAACGAATTGTATTCAGGTGTGGATTTGAATTCTACCACTTGCGAGCGAGTCCTTTAGTAACTATTGCACATACTGTGGGACTAATGCGTGCAACACCATCCAAGAAAGATCTCCCTCACTGGTTTAATGGGTAGGCATGAGGGAGGTCTTCCGTGGTGGTTAAGAGTTGTTCCTTTTTAGTTGTCTAGAAGAAGGAAAACAATTTCCTCATATGCTTCTTCTCTTTAGAAACTAGCATAAAAACCCGTTTGCTGGCTTTTGTTTCATACCTGCATAGGAAGCCAAATAAGACATTGAGCGTGATTGTGACATACAAATACTGCGAGCGTCCAGAAAAAGGAAGTTATGACACCAAGAATTGTGTACTTACATACATAGACGATTAAATATTAATATTTGATGTATGGATTCTTACAGGGCTGTAGCAGAGTATCTGTCACGTGATCTTCCATATACCTTGGTGGTAGATGATGTTCATCTTACACTTGGATGCAACCAAGCAATACAGACGATATTGACAGCTCTTGCCTATCCAGGTGCAAACGTTCTGCTTCCAAGACCAGGCTTCCCATTCTATGAGTCTCTAGCAGCATCTATAAACCTAGAAGTCCGTCATTTTGATCTTAATCCAAAAAAGGGTTGGGAGGTCGATCTTGAGAATGTTGAAGCTATTGCTGATGGGAATACTGCAGCCATGGTAATCATAAACCCCGGCAATCCTTGTGGGAGTGTCTATACACACCAACATTTGAAGAAGGTAGATTATACCTTCCTTTTATCTTCTGTGCTTCCTTTTTATATATAGTCAGATTATATGTTGAAGCTGACAATATCAAAATTCTAATTATAATCCACAACTTCATATCCTTGGCCAAAATTCAAAAGTGTCCAATATTGACCTGTGGTATCTACTATCGTTCTTTATCATTTGAGCCAAAGTAGACTTTAGTATCCAGGAGTAGACTCAATTTAGTACTGAGGATAAAAGATCTTTATAAGACCATAAAGGAATGTAGATACAGTGTTGTTTTGCTATTAGTAAGGGTCGATTTTGTATCAGATCGCAGAAACAGCAAGAAAGCTGGGCATCCTGGTGATTGCAGATGAAGTTTATCACCATCTCACTTTTGGAAGTAACCCATTTGTTCCCATGGGAGCATTTGGATCAATAGTGCCTGTCGTCACTCTAGGGTCTATATCAAAGAGATGGGTAGTACCAGGTTGGAGACTTGGTTGGCTTGTGACAACTGATCCTAACGGCATCCTTCGGAAATTGGGGGTGCCCTCTCTCCCTCTCCCTCTCTCTCCCCTGAAGTGTGAGTGGAATTGTGTATGTTATGCTTGCATGTCCACAAGTACATATAGAAGGATTATGACAATGGTTCTGCATTATATTACAGTTGTAGTAGACAAATAGGAACACAACCTGTAAAGTATTCTCATATCTTTTTCTTTTGCTCTCAGGTTGTAGAATCCATTATAGACTGTCTCAATATGTCACCTGATCCACCAACGTTCATTCAGGTTTGTAAAAGCAATTTTTTTTTTTTGGAGGAAACAGATCATAGTGAAAAAATGTGACAGTTTCTCATCTTTCAAGCACTTGTAGAGCTTAATTGTATTTTTATCCTGAATTCTTGTTGGGGGAAAATTTACTTGAAAGACAACTGAAGAACATACCTGAAAGCCTCGACACTGCTAAACATAGCTACGACTTTGTGATGTGCTTAGGGCTTAGGCTGAAGTACAGCGAAATCCTACACCTAATTATGTCGCAACATACAACAGTTTAATCTGATCTGATAACAACCCTGGTGCTTGTGGGAGGTGAACATTGTGTGGCTGTGCATCAGTCACCCTGACACCCCAATTCCCCCGCCCCTCCCCTCTTGTGGCAAAAAAAGAAAACAGAAAAAGGGAAAAAAAATCTGTATGGGGTTGTACTCGTAATCCCAAGCATACTACCATCAGATCATGATACAGACTTTTGGTGTACCAACCAAACTTTATTTCTTTAAGTCACTCGTGACTCCATTTGTGTTGTGCCTCTTTTGCAGATTCCAAATTTTAGGACATGTTATTGAGTGTTACAGCTGCAATTTATATGACTTAGTAGTCACATTTTGCCTAAAATGTATTGTAGCTGATAATCATCTTTACCTGCACATAGTGTTTCTTTCTCTCCCAATAGGTTATTTCAAACTTGTGACATAGAAATACTGAAGTACTTCAAACATCCATGTCTTTTTTTTTTTTTTTTTTTTCCCTTCCTTGAATGTAATAAATTTGGTTATGCATCAGGCTGCGATTCCTCATATCCTTCAAGAAACTGGGATGGATTTCTTTTCAAAAATTATTGACATCATAAGGGAAGCTGCAGACATATGTTGCAATAGAATTAAGGAGGTCCCTTGCATTACTTGCCCAAACAAACCAGAAGGTTCCATGTTTGTGATGGTAAAGACATAAAGCGTTTTACGTACTTTGTGCTAAAACTGAATCAACCATATTAAGATGTCATTGACTGTGAATTTTGTTACAGGCAAAGCTAGATCTTTCATTATTGGAAGACATCTACGATGATATGGACTTCTGTCTCAAGCTGGTTAAAGAGGAATCAGTTATTGTTCTACCAGGTATGCAAGGAGGTCTTTAAGTTTCCCCATCATGAGAATACCCACTATTTGAAGTAGTCCATTCCCATAGAGGTTCCCCCTGCTGGGTATTATCCTGTCATTAGACCTCAAAATGTTATATGAAATTGGGAGAAAAGGAGAGAGAGAAAGAGGGGGGGGGGGAATCGGTCTCAAAAGAACAACCTAAAATCTTTGGACTTTTATGGCAATGTGTTGCCTTAAATATCTGCACATCCAATATATAACACTACTGTAACAACTTCTTAATGGTGGCTGTATGATGTCAAAGCATTTGTGTTGTCACCTTGACTTGAAAAATTTAGCATTTTCCTCATCCCTTTTTGGGGGATATTTTCCTTTCTTGCCCCGCAGGGCGAGGCGGGGGTGTTAAGCTTCTTAGCACCACTTCTAGTGCATGGTTTTGACCTTATTAAAAGAAAAAGAGAAAAACTCTACGACCTCCTCTTTGTCTCTAGTAAATGTCTTGTAGCATTTGAATAGTGTTTTTTTGTAACTCCTGTAGCTGTAGAGTGACACATTTGTTGAGCGTAACCCAGAGAAAAATCACATCCAAAAGTGTCTTTAAGCTAAACTTAAAATGCTGGCCACAAGTGTGTGGCCAACAGATATTTAGGGCTTTCCCTAATCAACTATTAAATGAATACTTTCCGTTTTAAAGTGTCCAAGGTGATATTTTGGTACTCTTTCGCAAGAAAACATTGTTTTTGACTTGAAAATGGCCTCATATGTTAAAAAAAGCTAACCAATTAAACTAGGAATTCCAGAATCAGATAAATTACTTTTCTTTAATGAAACGGCTCAAAATTATGTTGTTTTTCTCACAGTAAGATGAGGGAATAGAAAAGGAGAGCATTTTCTGTTTGACACACTAAAGACTCTAAAATTTAAATTGCAGTGGCGCCTGGGCGGAGGTGGAACCCTTCCCTCCCCCACCCAATATCTCCTGTGCGTAGGAGGTTGCAGTGGGGGAGGGAGGAGCTTTCCCACCAGTTGCCACTCGAGTGGAGGGCAGAATCCCTTCTGCATCCTCTGTCACCCACTGAGTGGGGGAGGGGTGCACGCCCCTCCACCATTTGCGGGCTGGGGTAGGAAGTTATGTTTTTTTCTTCCCTATAAACTTTAGATTTTTAATTTTTTTAAGTTTAAGTTTTAATATTTTAATATAAATTTATTTTATTTTATGACATGTGGCAAGTTGCAACTGGGCATGATGTGGTGTTCAGACTGTGTGCCCAATTTCCCGTTAAATAATTTTGACGGAGTTGGCTTATTGACCTAGTTTCCTGACAGTCCAAACCGAGTGAAAAGATTTTTTTCCAAATACAGTGAGTTTTTGAATAGCCTAGAACTTCAGGAAAATATATATTAGTTCTTATTAGACATGGATTTATTTTGTAGAACGTTGTATTCTTTTTCATTTTATGGGGTTGATATGATTTAGTTGCCAACTGGATGACCCTAACAATTTATTTTATTATTACTATTATTCTCCAGGTATGGCCGTGGGGTTGAAGAATTGGTTGCGCATAACTTTTGCAATTGATCCTTCAGCTCTTGAAGATGGCTTTGATAGGATTAAAGCCTTCTGCCAAAGGCATGCCAAGAAACAATGAGATCTACCCAAAGTTGAGAGCTTGAGCAGGGGCAAATCAAAATCTAGGCGCTGGATCTCAAGCTCATGATGGTCTCCTAGGATGGCTTCCATGAATTTTAAGATAGTAGTTGTGATAGTATACGTCAATAAAACCCCCTCCTCCAAGTTTTGCTCCTCAAGCAAGACATAATGATGAAGGGGGTGGTGATGACTGTTGGCCAGCAACCTTCCTGTTGCTCCATGGTCTCATGCTGTTTGTGTGGGAGAGTGATGATCTGCAATGCCGTGTTGCATGTCCATGTCTACTTGTTCCCACTATTTCCTTAAACAATAGAGGGAGCTCTGTTACATCTTTGAATTCTAGGGGTCGAAATTCGAATGCTGTGTACCACGAAGGGTTAGTGACGACTGGAGGTCAGCAGCTTCCTGTTGCTCCATGGTCTGCAACTTCTTGTTGCATGTCCAATGATTTCCTTGAACATTAACGAAGCTCTCTTATATGTTGTGAATTCTACTTGTCGAATGCTATGGACCAGATACTGTTGTTCAATCAGAGAACTGGTCAAATAAGAAATATGTTTTGGTCGTTTTATTACTGTTATCTTTTGGATTTACCTGAAGGCAGAATTCATGTTTCAGAATACTGCAGAAAGTCCAAGCCAATCCGTGGGACGATTGTGCTAGTACTAGAGTCTGTGTCTCGGGATGAGAAAAGGAAGATGAAAAAATTATTTGAAAATCAATTTCTGATATGGTTAAAAGATGTGAGAGGGAGAAAAGCGGACCATACGATAAAGTGGGCAGCCGTCTGCCAATTAAGCTTTTAGACATATTACAAACGAGCATCATATCATGGGGCTTTGTAACTTGCCACGAGAAGTGCAACTAATAATAATGGGAAAATACATTTTTTATGTCTAAATTATTACTTGTTTTATATTGTGTACCTTAAACTAATACTGTTGAGACATTGTACTTCTAAATTATTCATCTCTGACATATTTCTTCTATTTTTTCTGTCAAATTATACAGAATTTGATTTTTTTTTAAAATGAAATGACTATTATGCCCTTAAAAATCAAAATCATGTGACTAGTAGGTTACATTTACAAGTATAATCATCATTTTATTTTATTTTTTTAAAAAGTTGATTTTCATAAAAAAAATTAAACAAAAGATTCAATGTGTTAAAGATGAGTAGTTTGTGAGTGTAATGCCTTAAACATGATGGTTCAAAGTGAATCACCTATAGTAGTTTGTAGTGAAAAATTTATTTTCTTGTTATAGGAAGAAAGACTTTTGTGTTATTGAGGATAATTGTTGGGGAGATAAACACTTTTGTGAACCCAAGCATATAATATAGTATATATGGACATCACTCAATATAAAAAAACTTATATCTAAAATTTGGATTCAACTATGTTATATTAATTACCCACATTTATGACTTTTTGCAATATGAGACAACATTTTTACCCTCTCACAAAGGGATTGTTAAATTTTTTTTTTTGTTTTAAGTAAACTAATTATAGTGTTTGGGAGTAAAATTTTAAGTTAAAATTAAGAGTTGAAAAAAAGGTGAAAAAAGAGAATGAAAAAGTTAGTAAAAAATAAAATAAAAAAGTAAAAAAAATTTATAAAAAAGTGAAGAGAGAGAGAGAATTATAACGATGATAAAATTTTAAATGTTAAAATTTTAATTTAGTAAATACTATGTAAATTAGAATTTGACAAGCTGTAAACCTCAATTTGTTAATTAGCTTAATTAATCCGTAGGTTTAAACTTTTTCCAAAATAGTCCTATGTTTTACTTCGTTCCACCGGGATTCCTGAACTTTAAACCATTCATTTTTTAATCCCTCCATCACTTGGGGTTCGGGAGTTCAAAAAAAATTTCTTGAACAGCAGACGAACCCACATCATCTCCAATAATAACCCTACACACGTCCAGTATACCTGCTCGGTTTATCTCTCTAAATTATATCGTGAATACGAAATTACAGAGGATACTGATGCCATCTTTATCCCGAATTTTGAAAGCTTAAAATTCCTTCTTTTGCTTCGTGTTCTCAACGATCAGACAAGATTTTTGGAGAACTTCCAGCAGTGAAGGAGACGAAAAGCTATGTGAAGTAAAAGAAATAAAAGGCTGCCGTCTGCTACTAAGAGATTGTGGTAAACCTCATCTTCCGCGGGACAGTGATACGTACAAACAAGTTTCAAAAACTCGAATCTCCGTCAGAGCTAAACTCGTCATCTTCGGCGGCCATCCGAAAATAGAGAGAGTGCCCCCACCGCCTAAAACACCCACCATGGACAGCAAGAGAGGATTGGGAAAGGTCTTGCATAGGGCAGGAGGGGATGGATATATCTCTTTTGTCGCTTTTGGTTTCGCTTGAGAGCTGCAAGCTCCTTTTTATTTATTTATTTATTCAATTTCTTGATTAATTTATTAATATTCTGCAATTAAATTTTGAGAATGCTTCTACTGTGCCGGAAGACGATCAAGACGTACCCTACTGTTGGGAAAGAGGGTACGTTTTTTCTTCGCAGTCGATAATAGCGAGTTCAATCGATTCACTGAAGCGTGAACGGACGATTTGACTCATGCGACTTGGCAAGTGTGTATAAGCTTATTATTGGAGGTGACGTGACATCCACCTGCCACGTATAATATTTTTGAAAGAAATTTGGTGTTTGATTGATAAAATTTTATTTGACTGAAGTTACGAAAATAAAATAAATAAGATGATTTAAATGAATTTTTTTATATTTATTTAGAGTGAAAAGTAATTATTTGATGGAAGATAAAAAATTTTGTGTAGTTATTTTATTAAGATCAAAATTTTTATTCTCAAACATATAACAAAATGTTCTTTTCTTGTGTTTTTTCTCCTAACCATTCTCGATAGCCATTCATACACACATTCAATTTGAAGCAACAAAATTATGGCCAGCCAAGACGAAGCTGAAATTTATACTTACTCAGCCAATTACACAAATATCTCTGGGATGTCAAAATAAAATAATTTTCTCTTTCTAACTCCCACTTATTATACTATTTGCATCCAAAATTTTACCTCTTTAACTTGCACTAATATTTTCATACTTTATGTTCAAGTTAAAATCTCACGGTTAAAATTAATAAGAAAACAAGACATGACATAACTTTAATGGTCAAATTATAGCACATAGTGTAAAGTGTAATATATTCGTAATTTGATATAAAGTCAGTCTAGATAATTCGTAAGTTTGTGGTTTAAATTGAACAATG
>CM025856.1:17487669-17565222 GCA_003952965.2 Morella rubra | reverse complement strand
AAGAATGTGAAAGGAATGAATAAATAAAAAAAATTTAAAAAAAAAAGTCAGAATCAACCCCACAGGAGGTCTGTTGCGCCATTATCGTTTTTCTTTTGTTGGCGTAACACAATCATGGACTGGATAGAGCCTCGGACCCTTATTGATAAGGTAGTATGATGGGGATCTCTATCCCTTTTGGAAGCTAATCGGGTGGGTCGCAAACCCGGATCACACACCATTTAACGGCACCGGGTGGGGGATTGGGTTTTGACCCAGTCACAAAACAGAACACAAAAAACATGCACAGAAACAGAAGAATGAGTGACGCGTGCATACATCCAAGTGCAGTAGAGTAGGACCGGGGCGCAATCGTCATTGTGACAGAAGACAAGGACAGCTGGTTCTTTCCTTCTACAAGGCTCTGCCACCACAATGTACGCATTGAATAATACAAATAAGAAATTACCCACTCATTAAAATACGGAGCTATATTGAGAGGGAAAAAAAACACACACACACGGAGCAATGATTATATAAATTACCTCTTGAAAAATATTTATAATCGTGTTCGGCCGTGGATTTCTACGGTGGAAAACGCAAACTGGAAAAGAAAAGGTCTCTCTCTCTCTCTTCGTCAATCCGTCTTCTCTCTCCCTCCTTCAGTCTCTCTCTACTTGTACCGCTGCCTCCTCTTCCACCTCTGAGCAAGGGGAGAGAGTGTGAGGGAGAAGCGGGGGAGTAGAGAGCGGTGGCGGCGCATTGTAAGAAACGGGCTTTATCCTGCGCCCGGGTCGGTTGATGGAGGATTCTCCTTCTTCATTTCTTCTTCAAGGACTCTCTTCCTCGAGTTCGCTTCGTTCCCACGGCATCCATCGTTTGATTTAATAAAAAAAAGTAGCAAGTATCGAATCGAAGAGCTTTTTTTTTTTTTTTGGGTTCTCTGTGTGTATTTGTCCGGTCTCATTTATTTGCTAAAAGTCTGGCGGACATTAAAGGAACCCTAGCGTTCCTCTCTTCCGTTCTAGCAGATTGGTTCGATTTCAAGTCCAAGAAGAAGAAGCGGAGGGGGATTCACGCGGTGAAGATGCTCTGGATTATGAAGTTCTCTGGCTTCTTCTTCGCGGCAATGGTAATGATCGTCCTCTCTCCTTCTCTCCAATCCTTCCCTCCCGCCGAAGCCATCCGATCCTCCCACCTCGACAACTACCTCCGTCTACCGGTTCAAGTGTCCCCGCCAGATTCGCTGAGCCGGTTTTCTTTCAGAAAAGCCCCCGCATTTCGCAATGCCGGTGAATGCGGCTCTGTAGTCTCTGGAATCCGGGGCAAAACCAGCGTATGCGATCGAAATTTGGTGCACGTGGCGATTACGCTCGACTTCGAGTACCTCCGCGGCTCAATCGCCGCTGTCCATTCTATTCTGCAGCACTCGCAGTGCCCGGAGAGCATCTTCTTTCACTTCTTGGTCTCGGAGACGAATCTGAAGAACCTAGTGAGATCCACTTTCCCTCAGTTGAAGTTCAAGGTATATTACTTCGATCCCGAGATCGTAAGGGGCCTGATCTCGATGTCGGTGAGGCAAGCGCTCGAGCAGCCGAATTACGCGAGGAATTACTTGGCGGATCTACTCGAGTCCTGCGTGCAGAGAGTCATATACTTGGACTCTGATCTAGTCGTGGTCGATGATATCTCCAAGCTGTGGACTACGAGTTTGGGTTCCAGAACCATCGGAGCCCCGGAGTACTGCCACGCCAACTTCACCAAATATTTTACGGCGCGTTTCTGGTCAGACCCGTCGGTTTTCCGGCACTTTCAAAAGCCGGAAGCCTTGTTACTTCAACACCGGCGTGATGGTTATAGATCTGGAAAAGTGGAGGCGGGACGGGTACACGAGGGAGATCGAGAGGTGGATGGAGATCCAAAAGGGTGACCGGATCTACGAGCTCGGGTCCCTGCCGCCGTTCCTCCTTGTATTCGCGGGACACGTGGCGCCCATCGAGCACCGGTGGAACCAGCACGGCTTGGGTGGCGACAACGTCAGGGGCAGCTGTCGTGACCTCCACCCCGGTCCGGTTAGCCTACTGCATTGGTCCGGAAGCGGCAAGCCCTGGGTCAGGCTGGACTCCAAGCGACCCTGCCCACTCGACGCGCTATGGGCACCCTACGACTTGTACGGACACTCCCACTGAAAATTACTACCACCACATGGGGCACCCGCCGGTAAATTCCCTTCAGGACTGTTTTGTCACTTCATTAGCTTTTCCTTTTCTTATAAATTATTTCTCTCTGGATTATTTTGTGCTCTCTCTTTCTTCTCTTTACTTTTACCCCTTAATTCTCAATTTTTCCACTTCTTGATTTTTATTTTATTATTGTTATGGTTTACTCATTTCTCGGGCGATTTGTATTCTATTTTGTTATTCCTGCCTTTGAAAATAAGAGAAAAGAAAAAGGGATATTCAATTTGTTGCTGTCCAATCTCTAGACTCTGTATTACGTGGTTGTTTAGATGCGTCGTGTTGTGGTCACAGTGGAGTCTAGCCTGCCTTTACCTTGTAGGGACAAAACGATAGGCAGTGTGTCAAAAGAAACTCGATGGAAAGCTGTCCTGCAATGGAGGCTGACATTACACGTGGTAGTGGAGACTCTGCAAACAAATGCGCTTTTTCTATCCATTGAAATTTTCTGCAGCTAGGGAAAACATAAAATTGTTCGGCAAGCATCCCGGCTTGCGCTGGTCTTTGTTCTTTGAGAATTTCCCTTTTTCTTTGGGATTGTCTTGACAGACTTATTGGGGTTTGGGTGGCATTCAACATGCTTAAAATACAGATAGCCAGTTTTTAACTCCTGTACCTTTTTCAGTATATGTGGCTGTAGTGCTGGAGGTTAAGATAGCTTTATTTGTGCACTTTTGTTCTTTTTTCCCCCCATATTGTTTTAGCATGGAAGATAAAGTTCAAGAGAAAAAGGGGAAAGAAAAAAAAAACATGAGAGAGCAGCTGGACATTGTCGGTGGGAGGGGAATTTTGTATGGTTGTTCGTTCAAGTTATCCAGCTTCCTGTTCTTGGTGTCTCTGGAGTGCGCCCGTGTGTGCCGGCAGGAGATGCTATTTTAGGCAAGATAGACATGGGAAGAATCTATAAAAAGGCTGTAATTGTGGCCTAAGGCCACGAGCTGTGTGTGTGAGAGAGAGAAAACATGTGCGCTTCGGTGGCAGCGGGCGGAAGACTTGTGAGCTACCTTCCCCCTCCCCTCGTCTCTGTCCCTTCGCGCACTTTGCTGGCAATCCCTTATCCTCACATTCTTCTTTTATTTGGATAATCAGAGCATAAAGCGATTATACAAAAGATATTTGATAAGTTATCCGTCCAAAAAGATTAACTAATAATTGTTGATGAAGTTAAGTAGTTTGACAATCAAAGGCAATGGGTGGCATCGGGTGAGGGACCCAGATGACATTGTTGCGTGGGAAATGTCCAAAGTGGGGGAAGGGGGACCGATTCCTTGTGCCCTGGCATCACACGTGGCCTTGTGGTCTGGAGTCTCGTAGAATAAATATTTGGGGGGTGTTCATGTGGTCAGTCTGCTCTATGATTAAATCCTTCCTATATTTTGATCTTGTGGACTTGAAATATGTTGTGGCTTACCGAAGTATAGAGTTATATTGTTAGGGACGGAGCCATGTCGGCTGCTCGGCTTTGCTTCTTGGGCTGCATAGATTTGAATTGGAAAAAATGATTGGGACTCTGCAACAGACACGCTGGGGGCCTACACAATTTGGGGTGGTGAAATCATAAAATATCAAGTCTGACATGGATAGCTTTGCTGTCACAATTATTCTAATCATATGCTAATGCAATTTCCTTTCTTTAATCATTTGGTATGGCTAGATGGTTCTAGAAGAGGGACGGGAGGGAGGGGGGCGTTTGGGCTGTGCTGGGCATGGGGAGCGGAAGGCCGACCGACAACCACAAGGAGTTTTACTCCATAATCGAAAACCGGAGTAACTTCGGCGAATTTGCATCTGTAGGTGCCCACGAAAATCGAATTGTAAACTTGAACGAGGTTTCCACGATGGGAATATTCAGATTCGGTGTCATCTAATAGGCTAATATGCATGAGAAAGAGAGAGAAAACGACATTCGATTCTTTTCCCTACAATTTTTTTGGGTAGGAGGGAGTAGGTGATTCATGTGGATGGAATTGACCTGCGCTGCAATTTAATGTTTTGCATTTTTTTTTTCCTGTTTTTTTTTTTTTGGCTTTAGAAGTACCACTTGTTAGCTATGGAAGGTCTAGCAACTTGGCCTTCAACAAAAGCCAGAATGGTTGGACCTCGAAGGGATGTGGGAGGTGTTGTCCCGAGCTGCTCGTAGAAGGGTGGACCAAATGGGGTTTAAATAAATCAGATAAATGCTGACAAGCTCCACTTCTCAATTAAAAGTGTGGAAAAGTTAGCACTAAGCCATAAGATTATTGGTGCATGCTGTCATTTAATCCACGACTACTCAGATAAAGGCCGTACTTGTTAGAAAGACCCAACCAAATTGGTGATAAACCGATTCGAGTTAAAAGACAAAAGAAGACAACCTAATATTTGGGGGGGGGTGGGGTTGGTGGGCCCCAGAGCTTCCGTCCCCATCTGAGCTTTGGGGTCTAAAATATCTGCAAGTCGTCGTTAGCCCGTGAGGAACAGAACGAAAGAAAGAAAGAAGGCAAGCAGAAGGAGGCGATGGGGAACCCTTTACAGCTAGAAAGAGGCGGTGAATCCACTGGGGGTTGAGGGACCATTATAATTCTACTAATCCACCGCCCTTGATGGAGCAATTTTTAATCAACTTATCACATAAATTCACTAGGCTAAAAGCTCGAGAGAGCTAGACTTAAAGTCTAATACTTGAGACGTGTTTAAAGGTCTAAAATCTCCTTTCTTCTTCCTCCTGTAAGTAAAATAACACTCTAGAACTAGAGTCCTCTCCGTAGGGTGATTTCTCTGATGTCATTGTCAATCACCATTTTCTAATTCTTTTCTTTTTCTGGTTTTTGTCATCAGAGAGAAATTTTGAGAGAATAACTACTATTTCTTTTTCCTCCTTCATCGTACTTATCTCCGTTTCGCTTGGGCTTTGGCCTTATTATTACCTCGAGCTGTATCATCATCTCGAGTGTTTCTGTCCCATCCACCATTTATTAAAGGTCGGTATTGTTAGAATTGGTCTCCCTCAGGACAGTTCGGGCCGACTTCCTTTTTCCTTTCTTTTCTACCTTTTCTTCCGCCAGTCAGTAAACATAGAATAATCATAATTTCTTACGTTAGTTTCTTTACCCGATAAAGTATAGATACCAGTTCCTTTTACAGACCTCCAATCTTCACGATACACATACCATGTCGAATGGGCTAACCATTGTTCTATTATTTTGGGCCTTAGGCTGTAAACTTTTGTAACAAGGGAAAATTCCTCCTCCACCAACATTAAAATTTGCTCTCTAAATCCCAGAACTGAAAAGTTAATTGTGTATCCAGAAAATGAAAGGGCAGATATTTGTTTGTTTGTCATGGGAGATACATTTTTGTACCTAAAAATCATAGCTCGAACCACAAGTGCCAAAAAATACCAAATAAAATGTTCTACGAAGATAGACTCATGCAAGAACATTGGCTCGAGGCAAACAAAACTGGTTTTGAATGTTGCTCTCTATCCGAATTGGTCTATCTAATTAGAAGAATGATTGCAGATAACGTTTAATGCTCCAAGACCTCTTAGTTATATGGCAACATTGAATATTAGTTTTTCACCTTATTTTTCTCTTAATTACCTTGTCTACATGTTAAGACATAGAAAACGACCATCTCATGTGATTGAGTTTATATGTAAACATAAAATTTTTGTATTGGATATTCTGTACTCTCCTTCCCCTCTCACTTTTTTGGTGAGAAATACAGAAAATCTTCCCCCAATACAACAACCGTAACTTTTCATCACTTAATCTCTCTATCACACATACCATTATTACAACCTCTTTATTCTCATCTACCCTCACACAACAATATAATACAATCTCTCATCTTCACTTTCTAACTACCTCTCTCATTCCTCTATATTCTACCGAAACAAATCTTCACATCCACATATCAATCCAACAGACGTATCAAACATACATAAATCACACACTCTATATCTATCACAGACCTCTATCAACCAACATACAATTTCAATGTTGCCATATAAACCTAACTAGGTCTGGGACATCTAAACTTATATCCTGCAAATCATCTTCTAATTAGATTAGACCAAATTCCATAGATGAGCCAAAACATTCCAATATACATTCTCCTTTCCATTTTCCTCTCATCCCGCTGCCATCACGTTGTTACATGATTCTATCTATTAAAATTTATGATATCTATACTCCCCCTCTTTCTATACTACTCTCTACACTACTACAAATTACAATACATGTCCATTCCCATAAGACTCATATATTTCCTTTCTACCTTTATCGTTGCTACAATCATCAAATTCATTCTCTTCTCTTGATAATTTAATTTTCTCTAATCCTATGTACTCTTCTACTACACTTCTCTACCATCGAAATTTCTTTATCTACCAAAACCTAAGCCTTTCCTCACTCCTCATTCACACATCCAAAAACAATTAGCCCATACGAACTATTATGTTACCTAAGATGGGAGGTCTGGTAAAAGAACTTATTGATACTTATCGGTAAGAAACTAACTAAGAATATAGATTCTATACTGACTGCGGAAGAAAAGGTAGAAAAAAGCGACAAAGGAACGCAACTTTCCTGAGGAATCCAATTCTACAACCTACATCTAAATGTGAGATAGAAACAACTCAAGGTATACAAGCCGAGTAATTATTAAGCCAAAGCCCCGGACCAAGACGATAACAGAGAATAAGCTACAGAAAAGGAAGAAGAAAATTACACGCATAGTTCCTCTCTCTCAAATTTCTCCTGATTGACAAAAAACCAAAAAAGGAAGAATTAGAAAGGATTATATCAATGGTATCAGAGAAAATCACCTCTGATTCTAATATTAGTTTACTTACAGAGGTAAAGAAAAAAATTTTACTTCAACACGTCAATATAGACTTTAAGTCTAGCCTTCTCAGTTTTAGCGCTTATGAACTATGTTAAGCTGAAATAAAAATTGCTCACCAAAGCGCGTGGATTACTATGAACATATCTTATCCATTTCCCAATAATACTCCACACTTATGATTCCCTTCTTTAACCCTGTTAAGTTCCTCCGCTTTCGCCCTTCTTTCTTTCCTTCCGTCTCCACGATATTATACGACGACCTCTCCTAATTTTAGACCTCTCATTGAATTCTTAATACATCACATAACTAATACCCTGTAGCGCTCATCACTACCTACACCATGACTTATACTCTCTCTTATCTTCACCCACATCTCATCCTCATCTCTAGTGAATCACATCTATCCCCAATCTTTCATTACATCGCCCTCTACAACATCTCCCATCCCTAATCCTACAACTAACTCTCCTCCTAACTAATACTCACACTACAAAACCCGTGATCTTCTGATGCTCACGATTCTGATCTGTATATATCACTTCGTGCTATCCATCTAGCTCATGCATCTACATAGAATATGCTATATCCTACAGCACAGCATCATACTTATTTTTTACTACTACCCCACTTACCCTCCTTAATGAACGATCATGAACTCTAGTGTGTAACATGTATTATCTACACGACATCATATACAACATCAATATCTATCTCACACTACCCTTCTCTCGGAATCCTCCCTCACTACACTACTCTTGCTTCGGTTGAGCCACGCACATCAGATGTAGCTAACCCTACTCCCATCAGTGCATCATACAAATAACTTTCACTAAACTACAGACTATTCCACATAAGTTCCGAAGTCCTACGAGGAACTCTATTATCAGTCAAATTCACATTATAACTTCCAGCTCTGCACGCCAAGCGTCAAACTCTTCTTCGGAGTATTCCACCCAATGAGCAGACATTCTGATCTCTGTGTTGCCCACCCATATATGATAACAGACTGTGCTTAGCGTGTGATATAAATATGATCCTTGAATGTCGTTTTCTCTCTCTTTCTCATGCATATTAGCCTATTAGATGACACCGAATCTGAATATTCCCATCGTGGAAACCTCGTTCAAGTTTACAATTCGATTTTCGTGGGCACCTACAGATGCAAATTCGCCGAAGTTACTCCGGTTTTCGATTATGGAGTAAAACTCCTTGTGGTTGTCGGTCGGCCTTCCGCTCCCCATGCCCAGCACAGCCCAAACGCCCCCCTCCCTCCCGTCCCTCTTCTAGAACCATCTAGCCATACCAAATGATTAAAGAAAGGAAATTGCATTAGCATATGATTAGAATAATTGTGACAGCAAAGCTATCCATGTCAGACTTGATATTTTATGATTTCACCACCCCAAATTGTGTAGGCCCCCAGCGTGTCTGTTGCAGAGTCCCAATCATTTTTTCCAATTCAAATCTATGCAGCCCAAGAAGCAAAGCCGAGCAGCCGACATGGCTCCGTCCCTAACAATATAACTCTATACTTCGGTAAGCCACAACATATTTCAAGTCCACAAGATCAAAATATAGGAAGGATTTAATCATAGAGCAGACTGACCACATGAACACCCCCCAAATATTTATTCTACGAGACTCCAGACCACAAGGCCACGTGTGATGCCAGGGCACAAGGAATCGGTCCCCCTTCCCCCACTTTGGACATTTCCCACGCAACAATGTCATCTGGGTCCCTCACCCGATGCCACCCATTGCCTTTGATTGTCAAACTACTTAACTTCATCAACAATTATTAGTTAATCTTTTTGGACGGATAACTTATCAAATATCTTTTGTATAATCGCTTTATGCTCTGATTATCCAAATAAAAGAAGAATGTGAGGATAAGGGATTGCCAGCAAAGTGCGCGAAGGGACAGAGACGAGGGGAGGGGGAAGGTAGCTCACAAGTCTTCCGCCCGCTGCCACCGAAGCGCACATGTTTTCTCTCTCTCACACACACAGCTCGTGGCCTTAGGCCACAATTACAGCCTTTTTATAGATTCTTCCCATGTCTATCTTGCCTAAAATAGCATCTCCTGCCGGCACACACGGGCGCACTCCAGAGACACCAAGAACAGGAAGCTGGATAACTTGAACGAACAACCATACAAAATTCCCCTCCCACCGACAATGTCCAGCTGCTCTCTCATGTTTTTTTTTTCTTTCCCCTTTTTCTCTTGAACTTTATCTTCCATGCTAAAACAATATGGGGGGAAAAAAGAACAAAAGTGCACAAATAAAGCTATCTTAACCTCCAGCACTACAGCCACATATACTGAAAAAGGTACAGGAGTTAAAAACTGGCTATCTGTATTTTAAGCATGTTGAATGCCACCCAAACCCCAATAAGTCTGTCAAGACAATCCCAAAGAAAAAGGGAAATTCTCAAAGAACAAAGACCAGCGCAAGCCGGGATGCTTGCCGAACAATTTTATGTTTTCCCTAGCTGCAGAAAATTTCAATGGATAGAAAAAGCGCATTTGTTTGCAGAGTCTCCACTACCACGTGTAATGTCAGCCTCCATTGCAGGACAGCTTTCCATCGAGTTTCTTTTGACACACTGCCTATCGTTTTGTCCCTACAAGGTAAAGGCAGGCTAGACTCCACTGTGACCACAACACGACGCATCTAAACAACCACGTAATACAGAGTCTAGAGATTGGACAGCAACAAATTGAATATCCCTTTTTCTTTTCTCTTATTTTCAAAGGCAGGAATAACAAAATAGAATACAAATCGCCCGAGAAATGAGTAAACCATAACAATAATAAAATAAAAATCAAGAAGTGGAAAAATTGAGAATTAAGGGGTAAAAGTAAAGAGAAGAAAGAGAGAGCACAAAATAATCCAGAGAGAAATAATTTATAAGAAAAGGAAAAGCTAATGAAGTGACAAAACAGTCCTGAAGGGAATTTACCGGCGGGTGCCCCATGTGGTGGTAGTAATTTTCAGTGGGAGTGTCCGTACAAGTCGTAGGGTGCCCATAGCGCGTCGAGTGGGCAGGGTCGCTTGGAGTCCAGCCTGACCCAGGGCTTGCCGCTTCCGGACCAATGCAGTAGGCTAACCGGACCGGGGTGGAGGTCACGACAGCTGCCCCTGACGTTGTCGCCACCCAAGCCGTGCTGGTTCCACCGGTGCTCGATGGGCGCCACGTGTCCCGCGAATACAAGGAGGAACGGCGGCAGGGACCCGAGCTCGTAGATCCGGTCACCCTTTTGGATCTCCATCCACCTCTCGATCTCCCTCGTGTACCCGTCCCGCCTCCACTTTTCCAGATCTATAACCATCACGCCGGTGTTGAAGTAACAAGGCTTCCGGCTTTTGAAAGTGCCGGAAAACCGACGGTCTGACCAGAAACGCGCCGTAAAATATTTGGTGAAGTTGGCGTGGCAGTACTCCGGGGCTCCGATGGTTCTGGAACCCAAACTCGTAGTCCACAGCTTGGAGATATCATCGACCACGACTAGATCAGAGTCCAAGTATATGACTCTCTGCACGCAGGACTCGAGTAGATCCGCCAAGTAATTCCTCGCGTAATTCAGCGGCTGCTCGAGCGCTTGCCTCACCGACATCGAGATCAGGCCCCTTACGATCTCGGGATCGAAGTAATATACCTTGAACTTCAACTGAGGGAAAGTGGATCTCACTAGGTTCTTCAGATTCGTCTCCGAGACCAAGAAGTGAAAGAAGATGCTCTCCGGGCACTGCGAGTGCTGCAGAATAGAATGGACAGCGGCGATTGAGCCGCGGAGGTACTCGAAGTCGAGCGTAATCGCCACGTGCACCAAATTTCGATCGCATACGCTGGTTTTGCCCCGGATTCCAGAGACTACAGAGCCGCATTCACCGGCATTGCGAAATGCGGGGGCTTTTCTGAAAGAAAACCGGCTCAGCGAATCTGGCGGGGACACTTGAACCGGTAGACGGAGGTAGTTGTCGAGGTGGGAGGATCGGATGGCTTCGGCGGGAGGGAAGGATTGGAGAGAAGGAGAGAGGACGATCATTACCATTGCCGCGAAGAAGAAGCCAGAGAACTTCATAATCCAGAGCATCTTCACCGCGTGAATCCCCCTCCGCTTCTTCTTCTTGGACTTGAAATCGAACCAATCTGCTAGAACGGAAGAGAGGAACGCTAGGGTTCCTTTAATGTCCGCCAGACTTTTAGCAAATAAATGAGACCGACAAATACACACAGAGAACCCAAAAAAAAAAAAAAAAAAGCTCTTCGATTCGATACTTGCTACTTTTTTTTATTAAATCAAACGATGGATGCCGTGGGAACGAAGCGAACTCGAGGAAGAGAGTCCTTGAAGAAGAAATGAAGAAGGAGAATCCTCCATCAACCGACCCGGGCGCAGGATAAAGCCCGTTTCTTACAATGCGCCGCCACCGCTCTCTACTCCCCCGCTTCTCCCTCACACTCTCTCCCCTTGCTCAGAGGTGGAAGAGGAGGCAGCGGTACAAGTAGAGAGAGACTGAAGGAGGGAGAGAGAAGACGGATTGACGAAGAGAGAGAGAGAGACCTTTTCTTTTCCAGTTTGCGTTTTCCACCGTAGAAATCCACGGCCGAACACGATTATAAATATTTTTCAAGAGGTAATTTATATAATCATTGCTCCGTGTGTGTGTGTGTTTTTTTCCCTCTCAATATAGCTCCGTATTTTAATGAGTGGGTAATTTCTTATTTGGTATTATTCAATTCGTACATTGTGGTGGCAGAGCCTTGTAGAAGGAAAGAACCAGCTGTCCTTGTCTTCTGTCACAATGACGATTGCGCCCCGGTCCTACTCTACTGCACTTGGATGTATGCACGCGTCACTCATTCTTCTGTTTCTGTGCATGTTTTTTGTGTTCTGTTTTGTGACTGGGTCAAAACCCAATCCCCCACCCGGTGCCGTTAAATGGTGTGTGATCCGGGTTTGCGACCCACCCGATTAGCTTCCAAAAGGGATAGAGATCCCCATCATACTACCTTATCAATAAGGGTCCGAGGCTCTATCCAGTCCATGATTGTGTTACGCCAACAAAAGAAAAACGATAATGGCGCAACAGACCTCCTGTGGGGTTGATTCTGACTTTTTTTTTAAATTTTTTTTATTTATTCATTCCTTTCACATTGTGGTAGGTGTGTGATTGTGATTTTAGCTTTTATAAGTTTCTCATGTATATATTGATGATATTTTCACATTATTCGTTCAAAAATATCAAGAAATTATTTTTTTTCATATAATAATCATAGTGTAGTTATAAAAGATTGAGCATGATTATTTATAAACACAACAAATATTAAATTTTATATGCTTTAAATTTTATATGAATAGTATTAGATAAGTGCATAACTCGTACATGTTGTATTTATTTGTTTTTAAATTATGGAATCTAATTTGGTTAAGGAATCATAATGCTACTAGCTAATCTGGAATTACTTTTAGTAAATTTAGAAGTAGATATCTTGAAAATATATTCGCAAAAAATCAGGAAATATCTTTCTTTCTATAGTTGGTGAAATTCTTACCATGCTATTTATTGGGATTATTGTTGCCAAATAATAGCGATATGATGGCATTAGTTGTCACAAAATCATGATTATAAATTGTGGTGGACCCAGACTTTTATTTTTTATTTTTTTGCCCCAAAGAATTTGGCAAAAACCGCGTCTAAAAGAGGAAAGAATAAATAAAGATATTTGTGGGTATATTCCGGTAGCTATCATGGAGACCAGGAGATATACGAGTTTTATTTTATATTGTTTTTTTAGCATTAACTGAACCATATATATCAGCTTTTAGAAATACAAATATTGAGGAATCTTAAAAGCTCTCACTTTTAACATTAATTTAATTGTTTTTTAATCCTTAAATATGAACCTGTTATTGTCGCGGATTGTTCTTGAGTTATTCCTGAATAAAAAAATAACAATGAGAAAAGTAACGTGCGAGTAAGAAGATTGATTTGCAATTTGCCGGCAGCCAACTTTTTATTTTTTTTATTCTACTTATTCCTTTAATTGCGTATTTTATGGTGTTAAATACGTTAAATGCCTCTATAGAGTATCATATCTAGTTTATTTATTTCAACCAATCTATAATTACTATGTCAATCCCTTAGATCTTCTGCCTGTAGAACCTAGATCGAATTCAATGGCACATGATGCTATATATGTTGTCCTTAGGACCTTGGTTGTTTGAGTTTTTTGAGAAAATAACATTTTTGAACTCTTTAATTACTATTCATTTTGTAATTTGTACCTATAACTATCAAATTGGACAAATTACACTATTAATTGATTTCCACTTTGCACCTTTTATGTTACAATTTGATCATCTAGATACGCCGTGGTCCCCTTTTTTAACATAGAGTAGTTTTGTGTACAACTAGTTAAATTTGATAGTTTGAAATGTAAATTATAAAATGAGTGGTTATTAAAAAGCTTAAAATATAATATTTCTTTTCTTTTACTCCAAATAAAACTTATAAAAAAAAGAAATATCCATGAGCTCAAAGATTCATCACATTTAGGCATTTAGCAGCTCATAAACAGAATCGAGAATAAATTCTATTCAATTTTTATATTTATTTTATTAATTTATTTGTTATTTGAATGAATATTTTAATCATTTCACTTCACTTTTCAATTTATAAGGCATTTAGTTTTATAATTTTAATAAAATTTTGTGATTATATTAAAATGAGTAAAATAAAAATAAAAGTAAAATTTTAAAATATATTTGATAAAAATAAAATTTTAGTAAAATTTTAGCTAAAATTATTAAACCAAACGCCTTATTAATTGACAAATTAAATAGAAAACGAATTATTGATTCTTTTTAAAATTTATAAGGCGTAATAAAATAAATTAAAAATTAGGAGATTCAATTTAAGTATTTGTCATAAGGATATGGGATGTATTGAAATAAATTATTCATGCATTATCATTAATTTCTTTTTAGAGCATTTAGTACCCTAAACGGCATACATGATCTATCAAGTACTTTTCCATCCAGCTTAGAATAAAAAAAAAAAAAAAAAAAAAAAAAAAGGTACACGTCCATCTTTGGCCATTTATAACTTATTCGTGCATCAGGGTCCTCAAAAGAGACATAATCCATCCATCAGATCTTCAACGTAAGAGAACCGCGACGAAAGTTAATGGGTACAGCACGGTCTGTTCTTTCACGAAGTGCATTGTTTAGTCCAAATTCAAGACGGAAGAATACGAAAAATTATACGGAAAACAGCAATGCTTCCGACCTAATATAGCTGTCCAGTTTCTAAATGAAGGATATATTTTGTTCAGACCCGAATTATTTTCGACTTGACAATTTTGTCCCGACCGAGTCCCTCGTAATCAAGGACCCCATATCTGTTCCATGTCTTGTCGTTTGGCAAAGCAACTTAACAACACGTAATCTGAAAATAAATTCACTTTTGCTCGGAAGTCGAGGGAGTGGGAAAAGCCTGAGGAAGAATCCAATGTATATCATCAGAAAACATCAGAGCTGCAGCTTCTCAGGGCGTGCGTCAGAATTAGTGGTTTAGACCGGCTGGGTCGGTCTACCGAATTATCTGATGCCACATGGGTAGATTATGGCCAGTGATGTCAAGTCCAAATCTAGGGAGGTGCATGCAGGCGTACGGTGCTCCTGCGCAGTACAGCTGTGCTGTGCAATTGTATGATTTATGATTATACCTAGTGAACCGTGTCCCTCGGTTGGTGCCGTGACAGTCCGTACATAAATACTATCTTAGCTCGACCAGCCTGGCCTCCACTGTCGACGATGTGGCTCGGATTCGGTTTCATGGGTCTATTTTATTACCCAGACCCATCTGCCTGTTTTAATCGGACCAATAACCAACTCGGCATTGTAGCCCATCACAATCCCCGCGCAAAGTTTAGATATATTGGATTCCCTCGTTTAACAAAGTTTAGAAAAGTTCATGCATGCATATCTTAAAAGGATACATCGTCTTTTCTAGACCCTCTCATAGGACAATACGTGGGTCGAAATCGGACCTTATTTTTTGGGTAGAATTTCCCAGCAATTCTAATAGATCATTGGTCAGAATGTTGTCGGGGTTCAAACAAAATATTATATGGTCTTTGTCGCCCGGGGGGAGTTGTGGAGAGTTCAAAATGGTCCCGACTCACCAAAATGTTAGGATTAATGGGTGTTTTTATTGTTTTTTTTTTTTTCCATTAATCCCAGGGTTGTCTTAAGGAATCTATGAAGTTTGAGGACCTTAACCCAATTTGCATTTAAATATATGTACAACATATATGTGTTTATTATATAATAATGTATATTATATACTAAATTAAGACCGATTAGGTATCTTGGCTACTGAATAGATATCAACTCCCTTGTCTTAAACATTTATCCTTGAGCAGATGAGATTGGATCTGGATTTCTTGTTTGACGACAGTAGATCAAGATTACAGAAAATCGAACAAAGTAACACGGCCTTGGTTTGAAATTACAACGTGATGACTAGATCAAAGATCTTGCCACAATTGTTCAGAATTCCAAGTTAAATTATATAAGTTGAGCAGTATATATATATAGCAGTTGACATTTTATTTTTTCTATGGGTGGTTATCTGGGACTGGGAGGGGACTAATGGAACACACGACTCAACAAGTCTGTAATTAACCTGTAGCAATAGCTTAATCCTCTCTAAATATCCTTTCGCAAAAGCAAGAGAATGACTTGAAATGAAGTGCAGATTACGACAGCTTGCTAGTCTTGCCTCAATCGCTCCTCCCTCGAAGCCGCCAACATCTTACAGCTGTATGATTCATAACGTCAAAAGCCTGAACGAGGCATTTGTGGGGGGAGAGAGAGAGATACACAGAGGGTCAGGTGGTGTATGCTTTTGCAAGATCTCGCATACATATTTTTAGGTCATGGTGTTCGAAGTTATTAACTGGTTGTCGCTCTCTTACTAAAGCAGTTGTCGTGATCATTAAAGATTGTTAGCTATGGTCGAGGAAATCCAATACACATAAAATAATACCTACCTATTTCAAATGTTTTTTGTTTAGCTCAACTATGCTCGATCGTAATCTTTTAATTTGCAAAAGAAATTTACTTGTAAATGCCCCCCAAAGCTCATAGTATATTTTTTTTCCTCATTTTTTAGACACCGTTGGACAAGTGGCCTTACAAAAACTTATTTTAAGAGCAACCTTGAAAGAATCTTTTGTCTCACAACATGGTTACCGAAAATGTTAGGACCGCGCATTGTGCACTTCTAAAGACGAAAATAGTCGACGTAAATGCTTAGGTTATAACTTTACAAAAGGGTTGCTCACGATGATAAAGTTGAAGTTGATAATGTCAAGAACAGCTACTCCGCACTAGGATAAGTGCAAGATACGAGTTTTATATGATGTTTCACTAATTGCGAATCCTGAGGGCGTTGGGTGGATATGAAACAAAACCACGTTGGTAATGGAAGCTAGGGAGCAAAACCACAAACGACGCATTTTTCCAGGTTATTTTCTAGTCAACCAACCGAACGTCACAATTTGTGGTTGTAAAAATTGTTCAGGGCAGCGCAGCATGATGGGCATACATGCACTGAGTGAGTACAGAGACTGGATCAGAGAGTAGTGAATGGAGCCAGAAAATAACGAATAAAATAGTGCATGCCTTCTGTGTAGTTTCATCTATTCAATGTCAATGCAGCGAGTTGGTCGCGTCAGATTATAGACGTTAATTGGGTGGACTAGCCGTTGTGTATCCTCTCCAAACTTTCTACGAGAAAACCCTAATTTTCAAATACCAAAGTCGCCAAGTCCTTTTCGTATTAGTAGCGACTGACGTTTCACCGCGCTTTGGCCGGTGGGTGACGATCTCTACCCATTCGAAGCTTCTTGTTTCTCTACCAGAAATACATTGATTAGGTCTTCATTTCCCTAAAAACAACAATAAAGGCATTTGACTCAGTCCTGCTTGCTATTAAGTGAAGTTGTCATTGATATCTTATCTGCAACGACTCAGAAGTCAGAAGTAAGATAAATATTCATCTATGCGGAAACTCGGCTATTGGTTACAGTGGCGATTATCAGTTAAATATAGGCGTCAAGTCGACAGGTAACTTCCAATAAATCTGCATTCTTAAGAGCTAAGTAAGCATATTTGAATATCTCCGATCATGGAGGGTGCGTTATATTTGCCTACCCCAAATCGAATCTGATCCTCTTGAAACTCCACTTGATCAATTTTAAGAACAACCAGTTCTTAAGTAACTATCAATCTTCATATAACTGAACCCTCTATACCCTATTGAGACAAATAGAATTTTGCTTTTTATGTTCATAAGTTTGTTCTAAAATTAGTTTGAGAAGATTTAATGGGATCACAAAGAACAGAAGAAGGGCAAACTTTTATTTTTTGTTTTTTTTTTTTCTTTATTCCTGTGATGGATTGAGGTAAATAATTAATCAAAAACTAAATTGGCAACATAAAGATGTCTTAATCCGGTGCGGAGGTTTTCATAGCGGAGTTAGAAATTCATGTAGTAAACTCGGGCTGAGAAGTATTTAATTGAGTGATCAAAACAGCAAAAATAACATGCATACCAACGACTTTTTTTTTCTTTTTTTGGACCGAATCGCCAATTGGGTTTGCGTTAAAAGCACTGATGATTGCAAGACAACAGTAATGCATTAAAATTAGGATTAGGAGCATCTTCAACCAAGCCTTGCATAACATGTTAGAATTTAAATGATATTAGTCTACATGATGTATTTTAGGCAAACGAGTTTAAATATAAAATCAAGAAATACAAAGCATCAAGTTAAAAAAGCTATAAAAAATACATCTCAAAGGCCAGAATTGAGGAAATCAGCAAAGGTCTACGGATGAAGATATTTTGCAATTTCTCTATCTAGATTGTAAGGTGCATTCGAGAGATATAGATATTTAAGTTATTGTGATTTTTTATAGTAAGTGGAATCTTTTCTCACGGATTAATATTTTCAACATCCGGATAGTTTGAATTTTTTTTTTTTTTTTTTGTCTTTGAATGAATTCTCTGTGAAGCCCCAGGCGCCCAGCGCATGCATTCATCAATATCGACTTTTGGTATATTTGCGAAAAATGAGGAAAAATAAAACAGACTGTTCCTCCTTTTTTTTTTCCACATCATCTTTTAAAAATAACTTTAAAAAAAGATACGAATTCTTCCAAATTACTCATTAATTGCCCCGAATGAAATCATGTGCCTAATGGACGTGAACGGTGGGGTTGCTAAACCATTTGACACACACTTCCACCACGTGCTTCCTAGTCTTTATAGCCTGTGACTTCTTCGGGAAGAATAGAGGGCAAAATATAAGTGGGAAAGGCCGAGTAATCGACTCCAATTGGTCCAAATTATAAAAATGGTGAAGAAGGGTCTCAATCAACTTGCATTGGTCAAACTCAAAATGATAAGGGTTTGGTTATTTAATTTAAATTAACAGGAACCTCCAAGTAATTGCTCACCAAAGCCAAATAAAATAAAGGGCCAGATAAACCTCACCGATTAAGCCTATTTGACTCGAAGTCCACCCACCAACTTCGAGGACTTGAGCTTAAGAAAGTGCATTTTGATTTTATCACACGAGAAAAGGGAAAAAAAAAAACACATAAGAGAAAATGACCTATTCCTTCCCGGTGTGCAATATTTTACGAGTGGAACCATGTTATTGGTGAACATAAAGTACCCAAACTCTTCACACCTAAGCTTGCATTATTTGACAAGAAGAGACGACTCGAAAAGTCATGAATCTACCAAGTATCTACTCTTTTGCTTAGATCAGAAGCAAGTTTATTGAAAATTTGAACTCAACTCGTACAAACTGCAATTTGTACGCCACGGGTCCTTGTCATTCACATCGTATGAAAGCTACCTAAAAACGTAACGGGCAAATCCGTGGTTGACATAGTCTTTTCCTAAAAAAACAAAACTATCATGAAGTACAATGATCACACTAGAAAAAATGATATTCAATCATTCACACATTAAGCAAATGAGACTTTAATAAGTGAATGATTGATTCTTAAGTCTATATTTCTAATCCTTTTTCTAAACATATATAATTATTTAATCAATCAGGTGAAGCGTATTAAGTCTTAATTTTTTGTTGGTATCTTGTAGTAACTATAGTTTCCTTAGGCCCTAAGGTAAGGTACTACATCAAGCACCACCTTTGCTTTGCTTTGCGTTGCTTCCTTTCCACAATCCAATTTTCCTTTATTTTTTATTAGTATCTTCATTTGTAGTAAATTTTGTTTAACAAGGAAATTACATTTTGCACCCACTAATTACCTACTCGTTTTAAAAATTTTCACTACAAACTATTAAATTTGACTATTACACTCTAAGCTATAATAAATTTACATTTTGCACCTTATGTTACAAATTTAACGGTTATGATTGTGTCATTGTGCAAAGTATGAGTGATACAAGTGATGCTTTTTTTCTTAGATTTTCTCTTTTAACATTTTTTTTTTCTAAGTTCTCTTTTAACTTTTCACTTAGGAAAAATGCATCTTGGTTTTGTTTTTCTATCTACTCGCATATAGAACCAGCGATCTGGCCCAGATCATTTGAAACACTCCCGTTTCCACTGTTAGTGTTCTGTTCTCATTTTCAAGGCCCGCCTGCAGTAACTTTAACTCTACGATGAATGTTTGGTGCGATGAGTCTCAGGCCCATATAGTTTTACGGTACGTGCTGGGAAGAGCGGCCAAGTGTTGGACCAATGAGTCTCAGAATCATAAAGTCGGACTTAACTAGCCTCTGTCAGGCCGTGGACTGCAGCCCAACTCGTACCCAATGTTGACGCCGGTTTTGGACCGAAAGAAAATGAGTTCCAAAATCAGCCCTACTTATGAATCATGCTTAATATAGGTTGGTGTTTTCTAATATTAATATAATTATTATAGCAAGCTGCATATATCACAACTAGAAGGACTCTTTCTTCTCTATCAATAAGTAATATGATCTTGTAGTAATAAAATATTGTACTGCTTATCTATGCAAAGATTACCCAGCTTTTCATTTCTAAACATCGAATAACTCGTTGGAACGGATAAATTAAGCATTCGAACGTATAAAAAATATAAAATTAATGGTGATTGTACTTACATTTATGGTTAGGTGGAAAAGTGGCGTTCATCGGTCGAATACCTTACGGTTTTTCGGGACACGAACCATCATCCCAAAAGATTCGGTTCCTTTCGAACGAATTTTTTTAAGAATAAACGCGAGTTTCTAAATTCTGATATTTTCATTTACGTCCGAACTATCGTTTTCATTTCGAACGAGAATTCAATTGTGCTTTAGAATAGATAATGTTCATTCAAAGTTTTGTAAAAGAAATGTCCTATAGCTCAAACGGGTAGTTTATAGTTCAAACATTAGTTTCGGAAAGAACAAATCTGTCTCTAAAAAGATATTTGTTTTTAGACGGAAAGATTCTGTCCCAAATAATTAATCTCTTCTTTTTTTTGGATGGGCAATTCTGCCCCAAAAAAGTTCAAAAATTGTCAAAAAAGTTTTTTTTTTTGGGCGGTTTGAATTTCTATCCAAAAAATAGAAACTTTTATGCTTTTTGGGATGGAATTTCAAATAGTTTTTTGGGACGGATTTTTTGGCATCCTAAAAAAAACTCAAAAAGTCAAATTTATTGTAGTGAATCAGGAGGATCTTTCTTCTCTATAAATTATTAAAATATGGTGCGTGTAGTAATAACAATATTATACTGCTTATATATATGCAAAAGATCAGCAACAATCTTTTTTTCTACGTAACATGAGAGATTAGCAAAAATCCACTCCCATATTTTGCCTAGATTTTGAGTAAAAAGTGCCCGTGAGAAACTTACTATTTTTTTTTCTCTAATCACAAACAATATTTATAATTATATACGAATCTCAAAGGGCCCGCTCAAGTGTCAATATGAGCCTTGATAAGCATCTCACATAGTGTAGGTTAAGTATTTGAAACTCAAATTAATTGCAAGTTATTTCTTTGAGGTCATCCCCGGTCCGATATGGCTTGATAATTAACTAATACGTTGAGATGGAGGAACTATTTTTGCCCGAGGAATTAGTTGGAGATATTATAACTATATATATAGGTTTGATTTCATGAAAACTAGTTGTTAAAAACTTGTGAAGTCTTTATATAAACCCAACAATAAGATAAAGATATCTGCATATTTTTTTTTCTACTTGTAATGCCTCCAAATTAATATTTTGGGTTATTTCAAAATTATTGCTCGAATTTTTATTAGATTTAAAAAAAACTGTCTAGATTTCTAAAATAAACAAATTACTGTCTAAATTTAGGCTATGCTTGTAAAGCACTCAATATCACATTTTTGTCTATATTTCTAACAGAATTGATGATATAACATGTTAAGTATCAATGTATGGTTTATATGTCAATGTCACGTGTCTTAAGAGTAAATTAAAATTAAATTAATTTTATGATTTAATATTTTTTTTTTTTTATTTTTTTTTTTTTTTTTTTAATTTAATTTTTTATAATTTTAATTTTAATTAAAGTTTAAGACATACGTCATGTCACATGACCATGTATTGACACGTGACGTGTTATGTCGTTGATTCCGTTAGAAATTTAAATGGAAATGTGACGGAGAGAGTGATATTACAAGTATGGTCTAAAATTATGCAGTGATTTGTTAATTTAAAAAACCTAAAAATTAGGCAGTAATTTTTAACTTTTCGTAATATTTTATCTGGTAAGAGCTGCCAAACTGGCCATGTGACTCTCGATAAATTCGTCCCAAACTCTTTCTATATTATTTTGATCGCGTGGGCATGCAACAGAGACAATCTGTCACATATCTGATGTTAAAATGGTTGTTGTGTATATATATATATCATAGAGTATAGTTTAGTGGAGTATTGTAACATGCAGGATCAATTCAGCACTGGCTGTACATTAAGAATCCTATATGATACTAGCTCCATTATAATAACCCAAGTTTAACTAAGTTTTTTTAGGCTCTTCTAATTGCAACCGCATCAATTAATCTCATCTATCAAACCCATAGTTTGGGATCATTTGTTTGATCGAATTAAACACTGATATAGCTAGCCCACTGTGTTAGGGCAGGCAACACAAGGCATACGCAGCCTAGCCCTGCAAACTGATTGGGTAGGAGAATAGCATGTGGGTCATGATTAGACTGGTCGTAAATAACTACATAGCAATGAAAAATATATCAACATTTTATAATACAGCACGCCGATTTCTTATTCTGCCTACAATTTATGGAAAAGCTACAGGTTCATTAACTTAGCTAGGTAATTAGAATTTCATATTCTCCAAATTTTTAAGTAGGACCAAAACGTACTCATGCATATAGAGTTTTTTTTTTTTTGTCTCTTATTGATTTGGCGGAGGTTGAGTACCGACAGATGAAGAAAGAGACTGTGAAACGACTCCTAAACCCCCCCTATATATTTAATAAATTTTGGAAGTTCTCAAGATCTACACAATGTTGACTGTTGTATTATTTCCTCTTGGCATATTCTGTTCTTTAGTGTCGCACGCACATACGCTCGTGGCCTCGTTACATATATATTCCTACCTTTATTAATTATGTTATTTATTATATTATACAGTTGCATTTCATTTGCGAGCTACCTTACGATTTAAATATTGTTTATTTATAGGGAGTTTAATTATTTGGGATTTGATCAGACTTAGATTAAATCCATTTCTATCCAAACAATCTAAACTCTTTGGTTAAATCCATTTCCTACTAAAGCTTGTGAGAAAGGCTATATTTGACTATTTGTGGCATATGTTGGGATGAAGTTATCATTGGCAAATGGGAGCTTAAAAAAATTGAGAAATGGAAAATACGGTAAAAGGGACCCAAAAAAAGAAGCCCACAACCTTACCAAGTTACTCAACACAATATGGAATTTATATATATAATGTTGGATCGTCACTAGTAAATAGTTCTTTAAACGAAGCACGCAACGCGTGGTTTTGTGGTGACAGAGAGAAAATATTCCCCAAATAGATAGCCGATATCACATCCCACAACCACCCAGCAAAGCACAGAGAGGTCACAATTGGACCACAGCTCACACGCCAATATAATTTCGTTACTTCCACCTTACACGAGAAATTCTTTAGGATGCACCAAATCACTAATATCTTCCCAATAGAAGTAATTAGACAAAATCTAAAGATGCAAAACAAGCACTTTTGTAGAACTTTCTTTTGCCCAACTTTATGCATAACCTTTTCTTGCGGGATAATGTCTTACGGGTCCAAGCTGTGGTAAGAAATATCAATTACATGTCAGGAAGAGTCAAAAACGACTCCGTTATATACAGGAATCAACCATACGCAAGCTCAATAATTCCTAAAATTTTCCTTTCATGGGGGGAAATTTTGAAATTCTTCGTGGACTACATCTTGATGGAAAATAATAATTCAAGCTTCCCAAACTAACATCATGGCTAACGAATTAGATGACAGTTTAACCACTGGTTTGCCAGCTGGGGGATCTACTTATTGTTACTATTACAAGAACATGGAACTAAGCATAAAAATAAAAAAAAAGCAAGAGCTAAAATTTTCTTTCACTTGTTGCGAAATAGCCAGAAATTTTAAAATATTACCGTCCTGGGTTCATTCATCCAGAAACAATTACTGGTCTCAGCAAATTTTCGCTGCCTCGCGAGGCACCAGATGCCCCTGCGCCATCAACATAGACTTGTATATCTCGATGATGACCTTCTCGTCGTATTCCTTGAGCGGGACCCTCGAGAACCCACTGTACCCACCGTACCCGCCAACACTGCACGCCTGCGAGTTGGCCATTCTGAGCATCAGGTTCACGTACCAGTCCCGAAGCCGCACGAAGAACCTCTTGGGCGAAGGCAGTCTCTGGACACGGAGCTTGGGTGAGATCTTGATCCGCCAGAACCGTGATCTCCTCCTAGCCGACCCAGCGCTCCACGCGTGTCCTCTGCCTCCGGCCCGACCCATTCAGCTTCTCGTAGCCTCTCCTCCTCCAGTACCTCTTAGACCCTTGTACACCCTAGCAGAGACACCTTCCATTGATGTAATTTGTTGCTGTTTCCTTTGCTTTATCTATCCGACCAGAACTCTAGAGAGAGAGAGAGAGAGAGAGAAAGAGAAAGAGAGGTTGGTGCGCGTCTGAAGGAGTAGATAAATTCGGTGCCTGAGTAAATGCGGTCATAAACTCCAACAGAGATATATGCATAATGCATAATGCATAATGCATATATAGGTAATAGGGTTATATATATAGACATCTGTGCGTATGTGTAATGGTGAAGGAAGTGGGAAGTGGGAAATACGTACCTGCATTTCTCACGGGGGTCCCTGTCCCTATTCAATGAGGCCGGACACCGAAGATCGTGGCCTTCGGATTATATTCTCCTCAGTGCTATTGCTATAGTTATAGAATTCGGGGTTTTGTCTTTAGCTCAGTTAGAGATCAAATTGAGCTCCTGAGTTCCACCTTAAACTACAGACAAAAACCTACGTTTGTGCTTGCGTGTGTACCCATTAATTAAAGAAGTTGTCCTATTGGAAGAGAGATGTATGCATGAAATAATTAGTGGTTTGATTATGTTGACAATCGTCCTTTTCCTTCTCGAAATGATCTTTTTTTTTGCTTAGTTGTTTGTTAAGCACGTCTTAGAGCAAAATTCCATTTGAAGATTGAGGGTTATTAATCTACCTAATGGACTATAGGGTTCCTCAATTTGAAGTCATTGACCTTCAATTATTTGTCTGCCGTACTCATTTAAATGGTTTTGTTAGCATATAATAGTGATGTTAGAGTAATGCAATATAAATGTTTATATAACTCCATTATCTTCTTGTCAAAGATGGAGCTATATATTACCATTAGGGGTGGTAGTTTAGTATTGTGCGGATTATGTCTAGAACTCAATGCTAATTTTTAGCGAATGTTCAAATTACTATAATCCCATTATGTTTTTATAGTTTCCGTATTATATGAAATATTTGAGTTTAAGTAGTGATGAACTTCATACTAAATAGTTAAAAACACGTATTATATATTTTAATATATATATATATATATATATATATATATATATATACTTTGTATAATACTAAATAGCTAAATTGATTTACCATCAAATAGTTGGAAAAATTCGTAGCACAATTAGAATGAATAGGAATAAGAGAAGCAAGTACTCTATGCGACATAGGATATGTGACGGCGAAACACTGAAAATACTCGGTGACTCACGGTACGTAGTGTTACAACTTGGTCAAGCGTTGTTACGAATTCTATGGAGCGCGTGAGCGGGAGGTGTCTTAAATGACTTGTTAGGTAGTAGGCGAAACTGGCACATTATATATGGATATGTCAAGTGGTAGGTCAAGCCTCAAGTTTCACGCCGAGTTCCGGTATCTCAGCAAACGAGGATTCCCTGCAATTCGAGCAATTGTGACGGAAAGAGAGTGAGAGAGGGCGGGACCCACACCTGCCAGAAGAGCATCCACTTTCCCAGACACGGGTGGGTCTTGAGTGGGACCTACTACTCTCTCTCCGAATGGCAGACGATCCTGATTTGTATCTCAACGACCACCGTCTGATGGTGGGAATCTCTTAGAGCTTCGTTGAATAAATAAAAAACATGTGATATAAAATTTAGGTTTAATTATCAATACATTTTCTCTAGGATACAACTTTTAACGTACTAGTTTTTATGGTCTATTTTTCAAATCGATGGTTCATTTTGTTCATAAAAAATTAATTGATTAACGAAATATGATATAAATTTAGAGTCTTAATGTTTATTTTAGGGATTAAATAATCTATTATGAATCTCATTTTCGTTAGTAGACTTGTATAAAAAATAGACTGCAAGGATTAATCCATTTCAAATAATAGTTCAAAAACTGATTTATTAAAAATAAATATTACAAAAACAGTATCAATAATTTAGCCTAAAGTTTAATTTTCTCATGTTAATTAGCACCGGACAATATGCATTTTACTACACTCATTAATACCTCTCCCAAGACCATTCATTTCAAATTACAAACTATAGAATATTTTAATCCTTAACTTATTACCTCCAAACATTCTCTTAACCTTTTTAAATCCTAGATAAAGTGCAAACCTTCTCTTGCTATACAGCATATTTGATTACCATCTTAACCGCTAACTAAGGTTATTTTATCAATTAGAGGTTTAGTTTTTTTTAACATAATGCTAAACATATGTGGTCAAGTACTCAAACTGAATATATACAATATTATACAGTAATACATAAATGGTTGATAAAAAAAACATGATAATAGAGTTACATATGCGTGTACTTGCACACCCACATAAACATAATATTAAGATATCATACATAAACTAGTTGGTGGCAACTCGAGCAGTACTAGATCACTAGGTTCAGATAATCTCTAAATCGTCTTGCCCAAATGGTTTGACTTTTGGCATCATGCTTAATTGGTGAGGTGATTCTTCCTTTTAAAAGTTGAGTTTCAAGTGTCTATATGTCTAGTATTTGGGCATGTTTTGTGACTATGTCTTGATACATCCTTAACCACTCGTCATTGTCAGGTGCGCCGCTCTAAGGTAAATGGGGCCTTAGGTGAGACCCCATAGTGAGGTATATTTTAACAAGTTATAGAATATTATATTTAAATATAGAATACTGATAAATTTTAGATAGAAATTATTTTTCTAACTTTTTGAGATCTAAAATTATTTATCAAAGTTTTATATTCAATTAGTATATCGTTTTCAATTGATATTAGTAAATATCTTAGGTGTATATCAATATTTTGTCAATTACATTGATTGTAGTATTAGCAATAAAGTTTAAGATTTAATTGTTGTCTTTATTTTTTTTTTCTACAAAATCAAAAATTTGAGCATTTTCATAAGTGTAGACTTTGTTTGTGTCATTTTAGTTTGTTGTTTGATGTTTCAATGTTGCCTTTCAATTCTACAAAAAGGAAAGATTTCTCATTTATTAATCATTTAGTGTAACTTGAAGTAATAGTTTTTTAATTAATAACAACTAAGAGTTCCTTTTTGAGATTGAACTATTTTGTCTATTTTGTTTCTTTTTTAACTTTTCAAAATTTTTATCTTCTATTAGACATTAGATATGTCAAAATTATTCTAAATAAAATAATAATAAAACTATGCTAAACACAAAGACAACCTTAGAATAAAACTACCGTTTAGAAAAATCTCAGTTTTCTCCAAGACAAAATAACGATTACAACAAGTGCAAGTTAAAATTAAAAATTTTATTTAAATTTTAAAATAATTGCACCTGGGGCCATAATGACTAGTGATCTTGATCAGAAAAATCAAATATAAGAGTTGAGAAGCACCAAGACATAATTTGGATAAAAATAGAATGAATGAGAGAATTTTTCTGAATTTTTTTTTTTAACTTAACAACAAAATTTAAGTCTTTTTAAAGATGATTTTTTCGTTTGTTAAGTGCATGCTACTAACAAATTAAAAAAAAAGTACACGATACGTTTAGACGGCTAACATTTAAATGGATACTACTCTCTTTTAATTAAGCAAAATTTATTGGGCTTTTCATATGGATCCATTAGCAGTTAATAGCTTATTATAGGGTGATCAATTTAAACTGTCACCTAAAAAGTAAGAAGTAAATGGTTCTTAAATTTAATTGTCTCTTTTTGGAATAAAAAAACTAATTAAAACTCTACACAAATGATTAAATGATGAAGCTTTTGAGTTCATTTTTTTTTTTTTTATAATATTAGACATTCTTTAATAGAGCCTACTAAAGAAAATTTGAAATTTGAATGTTCTAACCTGGAGAACTACTAATAACAAGACGTGTGTGCCCCTTTACTTGTCAACGAGGCATTTCTACATTCAATTCAACCTGCAAATTCAGTGCTAATTAAATTCTCCAACTTTCATTAAATACTGATTCACACTTCCACTCCTTGGTCTTCTCTAGTAATTGCTCAGTGACCTGACTCTTTTCTGTGGACCACATTTCATGGCTCACGCGGATTAGCAACCACGATGAACACTCTTTTATTCAAGTGGGCAAAATAGGAGGAATGAGACCTGATCTCGACGGAAAGAGAAAGAGGTAACATCCTTGGCAATTGGCATCGTTGTACTGTGAAAAAGACAGGCCTGATGTTTCCAAACGAACAGCTTTAAGCATAGGGAACTTGTTCAACCAACGCCTATTCAAATCTATGGTTGTGGATGCTTAGCTTTTTCTCCTCTAATAAAATCATCTCAGCACAAAAGGAAAGTGCCACATTATCTACGTAGTAAGCGACAGAATTTAATATAGTAGCACATTTTCTAGCTTAATTACTATACTATAATTCCAGCTAATTAGGAACACTCACAGAACAGATTACTTGCTAGTTCCTAGCCTTCTTTGCTCGCCTCGACGAACCCTCCCTGTTTGAACCCTTCCTCTTCATTGGCGTCAGGCTCTTCGGGTTTTTCTCCGGAGTCTTAACCTGACTGAGCCTCTTGGTCTTTACCCCCTTCTCTGCAATCTTCTTGGGTGCCTTTGCCTTCGGCATCACGGCCTTGTTAGTCTTGTTGTTGTTAGCCTTGTTTTTTTGGATCTCTCTGACGGTCGACTTCACCTTCTCCGTCGAGGAAACTTTGAAGGAATTCTTGACTTTCACAAGCCTCTCAGACTTGACAAACTTCTTCAACTGTACCGATAAAACTTTCTTGAAATTTGTCGGCAACGCTTTCTTGTACTTGTCCTCTATGAACTTCGCTACTGCTTGCTGGCTCGAGCCCGTTCGGTCCTTCAGCGTCATTATGGCCTCGCTTATCATCTGCCAAAGAAGGAGGATTATAAAAACAGGGGAAAAAAAAGGCGAAAACTGAAAAGGGACAGTCGGAGAACCTCGAAGTAAGGGGGATGGAGGGTTTTGCCCCTGTTTGCAATAGCAACGGTTGCTTTCGCCATCTCTGAAAGACTCTGGAGAGTTTCGTGGAGGAGTGGAGACTTTGCAGCGAAGAGAGGGAGTTTGATGATAATGAGATTTTTGAATTTTGAAATTTTTGATTTGTTTTGGCGGTTGATTGGTTTAGTTTGAAGCGGTTGCCGTCCTGACTCTCCGAGTCTTCACGTTTTTGGGTTGGATTTCAGACACAAACGTTGGGCACGTGATGATGAATGTATATGATCAAAAAGGGTGTAACCATTTTCCTTCGAGGAGCGCTAGAGTAGAGATTTTTGTAATATATATGTTATATATACATAAATTTAAATTAAGTTTTAAAACTATCGTCAATAGAATTATTAAAGAAGAAGAACACAACATATATCCAACATAGTTTCAACTAATGCGCCCATTAGGAATCAAAAGTTTCCCCTTTAATTGAAAACTTAGTTAATTCAATATATTTCTAATGCACATTATATGTGATATAATGTTCAGACGGAATTAGCATTGAAGTGGTAGAATAAATGGATAATTCAATGGGTAAATTTTGGAACAGAGAGAATTTTGGCCAAAATTTTAATTTGCAAACATAACCTTAATTGTATGTGATATCGTTATTATAAATAAAGTATAGAAAATATTTTGAAACTCAACTTAGATAATTGAAGATACAGTTTTGCATTGATGATATGTTTTTGTGATAAATATATTTAATGTTTGGTTTGCCAAAGGACGGATATGGTTTGGGGTAGGAGTAAATTATTAATTTATAATTTTCATTACATCTAGGGTTTTTTAATATCTTTTTTAATGATGTAATTCTATTTCGATATTGTAAAACTTTCACCGTTCTCTCGTGTGGATGTAGACACGTACATTGCTGAATCTCGTAAAATCTTTATATCCTTTAATCTCTTTCTAATTACCATTGTTTGCGTACATATACATACTTTGCACATATATACCAAAAATATCAGATATCAAACATAAAACTAGTGGATGGCAACTTGAGCATGCAGGAGACTTAGTTCAGATAGTCACTCGTTCAATTCACCTGCCTCTAGGCTCTATGGTTTGGCATCATGCTTAATTTGAGGTGGAATTCTTCAATTCAAAAATTGACTTCAGGTGTGTAGATGTCTTTGTATTTGGGCATGTTTGTGACCTTTTGTCTTGGTACGCGTCTTTGATTCCATAAGTCAAAGGCCAGGCAAAGAGAAGCTAGCCTTATACATAAAGTACTATCGTTTATATATAGTATTAATATTAGTAGTTACATGAATTAAAAAAAAGGAGGGGCGGTTTTGCTTTTGTCCGATCGTGGCTCGGTAGAGGAATTAATAATGTTGGGGAGGAACAAACATTAATTATATATATATATATATCTATGACCGACAGAATATTATCGTAAAGTTCTGTGGGTGCAAAGTGCAAAAGTCACCCAATGAAAAAGACGTACAGCTGTACGTGTCGATCGCGAAAAGAAGAAAAAGACTAGCTTTGAATGAAATGACATGTCAATTTCTTCGAGTTTTTTAACTTTAAGAACTACAAATGACAAGACCTTAGTACCTTCACTTGTCACTTATAAATCACTTCTAAAGTAAATTCAACCGGCAAATTCTCTTTCGGTGCTAACTAAATTCTCTTACTTTAATTAAATACTGACCCTCAAGGTCTTTTCTTCTCTAGTGATTGCTCAGTGACCTGACTCTTTTATGTGGACTAGCATCCACGATGAACTCCATCTCTCACCAATTATTCTAACACTTCATTGCATGTGTGTTTAGTGGATCAACCTCCATCTCTCACCAATTTTTTGGATACCCAATTTGGAAGAGCTTCGAGTGGTATAGTCACTAAAAATGATATTTGATATCGAGAGACTAATAGCTAAAGATCTTGATCACCAACCAATTCGAGTATTCGTTTAATTGACAGATCTAGACATATGCTTGTCATACGCATTGACACACACATTCCACGTGGACTTCAAGACTTTTAAAACCTGAAAACAATTAATTTACAAAAATGTGTAAGCCTCACATATTTGTTCTCTACTTCTATGGCTAGACAATTTGTGCAACTTCAAGGCATATCAACGGCAGACTACAATTTGATTAAAAAAAAATTATTCAAAAAGGGCAAGAAAATGGAGAAGAAGAGACAACTTATTCGTTTGAATGACTATCCATCAATATAATTCAGTGAGGGATTGTCCTCTGTTGAAAACATTTTGTTTCAAAATTTAGAGCCTAAAAGAGCTGAAGAATATCAATGTGGACTTGGATCCAAGATCCTGAGAGCATAATTAGGTTGAGCCTCAACTTTTCCTAACCATATTGATCATAATATTTTTGGTATCTTTAATAAAAAAAAATATATGTTTCTATATAAATGCGACTTTTAAAAATACGCAGAAACAAAAAAAAACTAAGCAAGATCATGATGATGCCAAACTCATTGTGAATGGAAGGTTAAAATGGTAATTGCATAAATCAAGGGTGTAATGTTTTGCTTCTAGAGCTACGATATCGATGTCGGCCACCACGATAACTAATCCCAAAGTTTTTCGGTTAGGGAAACTTAAAGGTTATGCTACTTACTAAGGATAAGATTTATATAACCTTAAAGAGATCAGCCTCTTCAGCAAATTTAGCATTAAAGGTAACAAACAAATTGGAGAAGTAAACCCTCTGTCTCTCTCTCTCTCGATTATTTTAGAGTTAGCCAAAAAAGTAACGTGAAATAACATCCTTCAGCCATTTCAGAAGCTTTTTTTTTTTAAAAAAAAAAAAAAAAAAAAGAGCCTAAAATATGTCAATTCCAACAGACGTCGGAAGTTGAGCAGCTAATTGCGACATTCATCATTCTTTCCTATGAGAGGAAGCCTAAGTTGTGTACAGTTTAGATTCTCCTTGAAAGCGATATAAGTTTAGAGTTAGCTGCCCCTTTTATCCCAAGAACTCCAAACCCGTTTCTGTAAGCTTCTTCTCACGATGTGGGCTGCAAAGATCAGAAGAGGTATGTTCTTACAGTACACATCTTCAGCTTTATTTTCGTTTCTTTTCTTCTGGCGACTATGAGATCAAGCTTTGCTTCTTCTTTTTTTCCCACCTTGTCTGTTGTTTTTCTCAATACCAAGGACCAAAAAACAGAGAGATTGTGGGGGGAGAGAAAAAGAAAAAAGAAAAAAGGAAGAAATACTTCTCGTATCTGTAATACCGGCAAAGAAAGAGCTTTTCTTTCTCGCCAGATATCGTCCATTCGTGTGTTTGATTTCCGTAGGGTCATATATTTTCTCAAATTGATGAACAAAAATACTGCTCTCTTCCTTCCCTCTCATCATATGGTACTTGGAAGACACAAACAAGCTTAAGCGTTGCTTTATCCAATCATGGAACAAGATATATGTATATTCGTTTCAATATTGTTTAATAATTTTTAAGATAATTTAACAGTTTGGAATTGGGTTTCAGATGGTAAGGAATTGAGAGATGCCCCCATGAGGTTGAACGTCAATGAGGAGTACTTTACTGGACTGAGAACAAAATCCAATGCTGAGTTCTTCACCAAAGTTGAACTGCTTGTGAAGGAGCCCTGCTCTGCATCATATTGCCATCAAGAGTTCTCTGAAGTTCTTCTTGAACCCCTTGAGGAAACTATACTTGCCATTCTTGATTCTGCAATTCTTTCGAAGATACCTGAGTTAAAAGGCCTTGTGCTCAATTACTTTGATATCAGTGCTGAGGCTGCAAACATCTGTAGCCACCTCCTCAAAAGCGTCATCCGCATCCAATCTAACTGCAAGTTCCTTCAACATGCACATGATACGACTGATGATTATGCTCCTGATCAGCAACTCAAAGTGAACATTTCAGAGTTAAATATGTTCATGGCCCAAAACAACCCATTTACAAACGATCCCAACAAGCATGATTTTAAGCGGATTCGTGACAAGTACTCATGGGTACTGCACCATCTCAAGTCAATGAGGAAAAAGGTGGCCTGGAAACTCAAGCTGATTGAATATTTCAACAAGGCATTTGGGATTCCATAACAGCAGCCTGTGGCTTTATAGCAATCGCAGCCATTCTTCTTGCTACTCACACCCTCACCGCTGTAGTCTTGGGGCCCGCAGTCTTCAGCTTTCCCATGAAGCGCTCAAAGAGAAAGTTGTTGAGTTTCGGATTCCTAACGACGGGGCTTCTCAGCAGAGTGAGAGAACAAATTGGTGTAGCGGCCAAGGGAACCTATATTTTGAAGATTTTGAAACAATGAGTCGGCTTGTGGCTAGGCTTCAGGATGAGGTTGAACACAAGAAGGCCATGATCCAATTCTGTTTGGAAAGAAGGGAGGATAAACTTTCTTTGCAAGTAGAGGAGGAGATTAACAAGAGCGACGTCATTGGGTTCAGGAAGCAAGTGCAGGAGCTTGAAGAGCATGTATACTTGTGCCTTGTAACGATTAGCCGGGCTAGACTTTTGGTGATTAAGGAGATGACTTCATCTTGTGTACAGAAATAGGAGTGGCAGCACTAGTTGGATTTGTTTGTACACTAGATGTATATTGATTTTGTGCATATTTCCAATTCCTTCCGTCATTGATTTTCATAAGATTTTTTGGCTCTCTTTTCTGAAATAAGCTTTTTGTGAATTTCGAATGATATATATTGTATACTCCCTTCAAGAAATCTCCAGATGCTTTGATTGTGTTTCTGTGCATTTCTTGGCTCTATTCAGCGGTGATCCTGAGCATTGGTACCCGTGGTTAAATGGGTTTGACGTTGTGGGGATGGTAGGTTTCACTTCTTGATGGTGTCGCTATACATGTTGGGCTTTGATAGTTTGGGATTCAAGAATTTGTTTATCGGAGAGTCATACCGGAGGTACAGAGAATTTGTCGGTGAAATATGGGGAGTAACGGGGTTGAGCATTTGTCGAAGTCTTTACTAGAAGGTCTTAGCAACCGAAAAGTGGATGCGGATTTTGTAAAGATTGGTAGTGTTGATGAATCAGTGGAGGAAAAGGAGTCCCCGTATGAGCAGTTTGATGCAGGTTCTTCCGAGGAGGCAGATGATCAGACCAATTCAGTCCTGCAGTCAGTTCTGTGGATTTCTCAATCGAAACGTTGAATGCAAATTGTTCACGTAGAAGAGGTTAGCGTGGCAACCTCTAGTTATGGTTTCTATATTTTTTTTTTAAAAAACAAAAATAGACATCGAAAGATGAATTATCACGAAGTCGGCCAAAACCTAGCCTACCACTATTTAAACTCAAGAATTCCAAGTAACACGGGATTACCAGAGCATGATGAGACTACTGATTCGAACATTCGTTGGTAACAAGCCATGAATCCTAGATTGTAGACACAGCTCATACACTACTAAATCATTTATTCCGAAAAATAGTATACACTCTTATATCTATAAAGTGGACTGGTCTTTTGACCCCGTAATGTACCTCTTTTGCAGAAATGAAACTCATTGGCTTAGGAAAAGAAAAAAAAGGGTCATCATTTCCCTAAAATCTACCATCACGAATGAAGTCTTTCTTGACATGGAATACTAATTACTTCACTTTTAAGCTCTGCGGCAGATATGTTGGGCATCACCAAACAACTACTTTATGTAGACGATCTGGTATTACATACACCAAGCAACTACTTAACTAAAGTTATCTCCTGGGCGTTGTATCAGTCAGATAGGCCCTTCGATTGAAGTAGGGCCCTAGAATGACATCTGTCAAAAGGGTAACGTACAGTGTTTTGTGCTGCATCTTCAGTTTCCATTGCTTTATCTTTGCTTTTTGTGAAAACCGTTTGGCATTTTTATGACAAACCAACAAGGGCATTTTTGTCCAATTTGGTTTTTCTGGAAGGAAAAAAAAAAGTTAACTTTCCTATTAAAAAAAGGTAAAGTTAGCTTTTTTGTTGGTCTTTACGTGCAAGTGGTTTTAACAAAAAAGAAAGGTCTTCGTCATTTAGTAAAAAATATGCCTGTTAGAAGGAAAGATCGAACAGTTTCTTTTTGGCTTTTCTACACCCTTCAAGATCGTCCTCTCCAAGAAATGTGTTGATAGTTCTTGTTCTGTTTATTCTTATAGAAAGCTTGGATTTGCTGTATAAGAGTTTGCAGATCAGATCTGAAAGAGAGTTTGGTTCATTGATCACCCACATCGATTTGTTCGTTGATTGAGGCTTTCAGAGGTTCTGAAAGAGAGATTGCTGGAGGTTCTAGCTTTTGGCCCTTGATTGCACAAGGTTTGTACATTAAAATCAAGAGTCGTTCAAGATCGAGGTTTCCGTTTGGACTTAGAGGTTCTACGTCCATTTGGGATTCGATTTACGGTAAATCGGGTTTGATTCAAAGTGTTTTTGATAGGCTAGGTTAGTGGCTTCAATAGATCACCTTGTAATCAATTGGAAACTAGTGGATTCAAACGGCCTACGGGCCCGGAGAGTTTTTCTCCTTAAAGACGTTCCTTAGGGAGTTTCTCTTCGTAACCATTCTCGGTGTTACGTGTCTATTTATTGTTCTTAATTTATTTCGTTTATTCTCTTACTAACCAAGTTTGTTCTTTATGTTGTGAGTTTATATTCTTGAGCCTTAACAACCTTCATTCACATATCTGGTTGGTAAGTTACGAATTAAGATTCTGGTTATTGGTAAGATTGTTCAATTGATTGCGTTTCAATTGTTTTTGTGAATCTGGGAATTACTGTTTCTACGCGTTAAAGTTACTTCGGAGTTACTTGCTGTTTCTTTGGACTCCTCTGTTTTATAGATTGTGTTTTCTGTTTTGTGTTGATTTGTATCTTATTGTTTCGTTGGTCATTTTAGTATTTTGACATATTGTAAAATAGTGTTATTGATTTGTTTGTTCAGAGAATAGGTTTTTGTTTTAAAAAGGAGTTAATCGATAATTTTTTAAATATACACCCCCCCTCTAGGTATTTTTCGCATAGTTGGGTCTAAATTAGGTTGTTCAATTGGTATCAAAGCTTAACTTCGTTCCTTGACCCGATTTAGTTCAAAATGGAAAGAGGGATGTCTCTTTATGTACCCCCAATTTTCGATGGTTTGAATTATGCCTATTGGAAGGTCAAGATGCGTGCTTTTTTAAAATCAATTGATGAAAGGGTATGGACAGCGATTGATAAGGGTTGGTTTAAGCTAGAAAGTTCTATAGATGGTGTTATGACTGTTAAAGATACAAGTAGTTGGACAGCATATGAAAGAGTGTTAGCTAGTTGGAATAACAAAGGAATAAATGCTATTTTTATGAGTGTTTCACCTGAAGAGTTTATGCGCATATCTAACTGCAAAATTGCTAAGGATGCTTGGGATATCTTAGCTTTAACTCATGAAGGAACCAAGGCTGTACGTGACTCAAAGCTTCAATTAAATGTGTCAAAGTTTGAGGAAATCCGTATGAATGAAGATGAAAGCTTTGATGAATTCCATGGGAGACTCACAACCATTGTAAATGCTAGTTTTAGCTTAGGTGAGAAAATTCCTGAGTCAAAAGTTGTTCGTAAAGTCTTGAGATCTCTTCCCGAAAGATTTAGATCTAAAATCACAGCTATAAAGGAGAGCAAAGTGTTAGATGAGATTAAGATTGATGAGCTAGTTGGTTCTTTACAAACCTACGAGCTGACTTTTCCTTCATCTAGAAATGATAAGTCCATTGCTCTTAAAACCGTTAAAGAGGAAGAGAATTCCTCATTAGATGATGATTCTTTAGATGATGAAGATATGAAACTTTTCGTAAAAATTTTTCAAAAGGCTTTCAGATTCAAGAAAGGTAGAAGTTGGAATGATAAAAAAGGGAGTTCTAAATCCTTTAACAAACCTAGCTGGAAATCCTTTGTTAAAAAGGATAAAAGTGATCAGAAGAAAAATGTAGAGAGTGGTACACAGTGTCATGGTTGTAAAGGGTATGATCACATGAAATTTGAGTGTCCAACCCACTTAAAGGCATAAAGAAAACAAGCCATGAATGCATCACTCTTGGATTCAGACTCAGATACTTCTTCTTCTAGCAAAGAAATTTCTACGAATGAGAAAGGAAATTTTATAGTTTCTTCTTCTTCTATTTTAAGTACTAATGAATTTGATCTTGAAGGTGACGATCTCTTAGATTTAGATTCAGACGATATAGATTCTTTTTGCATGGCTTATGATGAGTTGTATAAATAAAGCTTAAAGTTGAAAAAAAAGGATGTTTTAATTTCTAAAGAGCTCAATGTTATTAAGTTAGAAAATGATCAACTAACATCTGAAATTACTTTATTAAGTGTGAAAAATACAGATCTGGAAGCTAATGTTAAAGAGCTGAAGTATGAGTTGGAACAAGCTAATCTTAAGCTGAATAAGTTCTCTTGTGGAACAAGAAAGCTAGACAACATGTTGAACATTGGACTCTCAACTGGTGATAAGAAAAGATTGGGTTATCCAGTTAAAAATGATGTCAAAAACACTAATATGACGGTATTTGTTCCAACCATGATTAAGGAAAAACAATCTGAAATTTCGACTTCTCAAAAGAAATCAAAACAAGTTGTATCTTCTAAACTCATAACTTCGTTCAATTATAAGAAAACTAAATTCATTCCTACATGTCATTTTTGTGGTAAAATTGGATATATTAAACCTAAGTGTTATATTTTGACAAATGAGAATGTTAGGAATATTAGATATTCTTCAACTCCTATTTCTAGATCTGATGTTAGTTTGCTTGCTATTCAAGTTAGTAACCTTGCTAGACATGTTGAAATTGTGTCTAAAAGTTTACAATCGTCTTCTAAAGTATCTATAAGATAAGTTTGGGTAAGAAAGAATGCATTTCACATTGATTTTTAGGCAATAAAGATTTTTTTTCCAAATGATTTTAATCATGATTAAATATGTTGAATGCATTTTAGTCATGTTATTGATATCACTGAGTTTTTTTTTAAGATAATACATACTTGAATCTTGTATTTTTATGATCATGTGAAAGTGATTTACATGTGTTTCGAGTAGCTTAAAAATATTGCTGCTATAAGTGGAAATTTTTTTGTGTATTGGAAAAAGAATATGTGATGTTGTATTTTTTAAGTTTGTGTCACTCATATGGTTATGACCCTTATATTTCTTTTGGTCCCTTTATACTATAGCGCTAGTGCTATATGAATTTTCATTAATATATAAGATGTGAGTTATTAAAGGTAAATTTGCAATATTGAATTCAGTTGTGTTCTTAATTGAATATATTGTCTTGGAGATATATTTTGATATACTGACATGTGTTGTTGAAATTAACCATATTGTTGGTTATTGAGTTTTCAATTTGACATCTTTCTTGTCAAAAAGGGGGAGAATGAGATTATAACTATTTTTTTTTGTTGAATTAATTTGTAGAGAGCAATGTTTTATGGTTGTTTGACTTGTTTATATATATAGAGGATGAGATATTAATATTGGAGACTTGGTTGAGATATTGATGTTAAATAGCGCTAAATGTTAAGGGGAGTTACTTTCTATTTTAGTTGTTTATAACTGCTTGTCTCAAGGGGAGACATATATCAACTACGTTGAGATTATACCCACTGTTTGTAATTTTGTATCTTTAACTAACATTGTTTCTAATGGGTCGTTTAGATTGGTGTTTGTGATAAGTTTTTTTTTTTTTTAGGTACTTATATCTCAGATTGTATTCCTTTAGCCTTAGATTTTTCATAGGGTTTGAGTCTCTATGTAAAATGTCTCCTGTGGTGGTGATCAACAGGTTTCATTATCTTTTCGTTTATAGGTTAGTATAGGTTTTGTCACGAAGGATGCCAAAATGGGGAGATTGTGAAAACCGTTTGGCATTTTCGTCAAAAATCAACAGGGGCATTTTTTTCCAGTTTGGTTTTTCTAGACGGAAAAAGAAAAGTTAGCTTTTCTGTTAAAAAAGGTAAAGTTAGCTTTTCTGTTGGTGTTCACGTGCAGGTGGTTTTAACAAAAAAGAAGGGTCTTCGTCATTTAGCAAAAAATCTGCCCTTTAGAGGAAAAGATCGAACAGTTTCTTTTTGGCTTCTCCACTCCTTTCAAGATCGTCTTCTCCCAGAAATGTGCTAATAGTTCTTACTTCATTTGTTCTTACTTCATTTGTTCTTGTAGAAAGGTTGGGTTTACTGTATAAGAGTTTGCCGATCAGATCTGAAGGAGAGTTTGGTTCATTGATCACCTACATCGATTTGTTCATTGATTGAGGCTTTTAGAGGTTCTGAAAGAGAGATTGCTGGAGGTTCTAGCTTTTGGCCCTTGATTGCACAAGATTTGTGCATTAAGATCAAGAGTTGTTCGAGATCGAGGTTTCCGTTTGGACTTAGAGGTTCTACGTCCATTTTGCAATTCGATTTATAATAAATCGGGTTTGGTTCAAAGTGTTTTTGATAGGCTAGGTTAGTCGCTTCAATAGATCACCTTGTAATCAATTGGAAACTAGTGGATTCAAATGGCCTAGGGCCCGGAGAGTTTTTCTCCTTAAGGACGTTCCTTAGGGAGTTTCTCTTCGTAACCATTCTCGGTGTTATGTGTTTATTTTTTTTCTTAATTTATTTCGTTTATTCTCTTACTAACCAAGTTTATTCTTTATGTTGTGAGTTTATATTCTTGAGCCTTGACAACCTTCATTCACAAATCTGGTTGGTAAATTACGAATTAAGATTCTGGTTATTAGTAAGATTGTTCAATTGATTGCATTTCAATTGTTTTTGTGAATCTGGAAATTACTGTTTCTGCGAGTTGAAATTACTTCGGAGTTACTTGCTGTTTCTTCGGACTCCTCTATTTTACAGATTGTGTTTTATTTTTGTGTTGATTTGTATCTTATTGTTTGCTGGTCATTTTAGTATCTTGACATATTGTAAAACAATTGTTATTGATTTGTTTCTTCAGAGAATATGTTTTTGTTTTAAAAAGGAGTTAATTGATAATTTTTTAAATATACCTATTCACCCCCTCTAGGTATTTTCCGCATAGTTAGGTCTAAATTAGGTTGTTTACTTTTCATGTTCACTCTGACTGATACAACGCTTAAACCACTGATCATGAGGAGCTACCCTCCTGGCCTAGGCCTGGCCCCACAGGGTAAGTCTCCTGGGTGGTGCACACAATTCTAATCCCACATTTTTGTGTGTAGTTAGTGGTAAGTGTATCAACTACACATCTATGTGACTCCAGTGATACGTCAAGTATATGAAAGATGACCTCCTAATTATTAGGCTAGCATCTTAGGTGTAAGTTAGCAAAAACAAATTGGTTCTGACATCTAATGAAAAAAAAAGGAGCAACAATAGAGAAAACTATGAAAATGCCTACCACAATAACTAAAAGCCAAATAATATTCACTTCTAAATTAAATTCAACCAGCAAATTCTCTGTTGGTGCTAAATTCTATTACTTCAATTAAATACTGGTTCACACTTTCAACGGTTAAGGTCTTCTCTAGTGATTGTGGACCAAATTACATAACTCAGGCGGAATAGCAACCAAGATGAACATGCTTTTCAAGTGGAAAAAAGACTAAATCTTTCCGAAAGAACAACTTTAAGCATTAAGCACAATATGGGTAGCCTCCGATTATAATTGGAAAAATCTTAGTTTAGGGTAGCAATTTTATCTAGATTTCGGCAATCAACCCACAATATGGGTCAAGGAGAACTTTCCGTATAGTAAGAACCTTCAGAAACATCAAAAAATAAAAGAACAATAGTAAGAACAAATTCAAATACAGATCAATTTCATCCAACATTTTCCATCACAGCATGCGTTTCTTGAATATGGGTTTAGAGTTTATGCGTACGGATGCTTTGGTTTTATTCCTCCATTTATCTCTTAGCACAAAAGGAAATTACCACATTATCTACATTACTAAACAGTAAGTACCAAAATTAGCTAGTAACAATTTTCTACCTTAATTATTAAACAATAATTACATCTAATTAGGGACACCCACAAAAATTCCTAGCCTTCTTTGTTGGCCTTGACGAGCCACACAGGTTTGAACCCTTCCTCTCCATTGGTGTTAGGCACTTCGTCATTTGGTTCTTCAGGTTCTTCTCTGGTGTCTTAAATTGACTGAGCCTCTTGGTCACCCCTTTCTCTGCAAGCTTATTGGGGGTCTTTTCCTTTGGCATCAAGGCCTTCTTAGTCTCCTGGTTGTTAACATTATTTTTTTGGGTCTGTTTGACGCCCAACTTCACCTTTTCTGTCCAGGAGAATTTAAAGGAACCCTCAACTTTTACGAGCCTCTCAGACTCGACAAACTTCTTCAATTGCACTGATTGGACTTTCTTGAAATTGGGTGGCAACACTTTCTTGCACTTGTGTTCTACGAACTTCGCAGCTGCTTGCTGGCTCGACCCTGTTTGGTCCTTCTACATCAATATTGCCTCGCTTGTAATCTGCCAAAGAGCGAATATATGATAAAATCAAAATTATTGTCTTAGAAACAGGACAAAAACGCTTAAAAGGGGAAAATTTGAGGACCTTAGAGTAAGGGGGATGTAGGGTTTTGTGATTTTTGCCACTGTTTGCAACCGTTGTGGTTGCTTTCACCATCTCTGAAAGATTAGAGTAAAACTTTCAAAAACACTCTTGAATTCTTATTCTCTCAAAGAGACTAACAAATTATTTATAAACAACTAGATTACAGAAGGATTCTAAATTTGAAAAGATGATAAGATTGAGTTGCTATTCATTTTAAAATTCAAACATATTCTTAAAGTAGTAAAATTAAAAACTTTAAAATTTAAAGAGATAAAACATCTATTTTTCAAATTTCAAGTACTTTTAAAAAGTTAGCCTTTCAAATCCCTATTGTATTCTAAAATACTTTTGCAAACGAACATGCGCAATATTTTTTCAAGTCATCCTCATCGAAAAGATTTCAATTTTTTCAAATTAAATAAAAAAAAAAAACAAACAATAAATTATGATAGTTGCAACAAATAAAACATAAAATAAAAAGTTTAGAATAATAGCACCTGGACTTTAGTGACTACGAGTGATCTTGATCCCAAAGATAAGAATTGGGAAGCACCAATAAACGAGGAGAAAAAATCTTTAGTGACTACTAGTGCTCTTGATCCCAAAGATAAGAATTGGGAAGAACCAATAAATGAGAAGAAAAAAATATGATGATTGAGAGGGGATTTTTAAGTAGTTTTTGTACGTAACAACCAATTAAAATATTGTCTCACTTAATTGTGAAATGGTTTATAGATTAAGTCATAGATTTTTAGTTATTAATTAATGCATACAACTATAAAAATATTAAATAGATTAGATGGTATAAACGGCTATAAATTATTTTTGCTTGTCAAGTCAAGGTAAAATTTTTTTAATGAATTAGGTGTGAGATTTTATAGAATTTTTGGAATCAATTGCCAAATAATCTTAAAGAGATTTTATAGGATATTGACTTTATGAAATTTCGTTTGAATCAATTTGCAATTAATATCTTTTAAATAAAGAAGAGGATGATTGATGCAAGAGACTTTATAAATTGGTGAAGAGTTAATGGTTACTTCAATCAAGGAGATTTAATAGGCTCTTTATAGAATAAAAATTAATTAACTAGACTTTATAGTGTTGATGATGCTCTAATAAATGAGACTTTATAAAAGGGTGATGACTTAATGGTTACTTTTATTAAAGAGATTTAATAGGCCTCTTTATATAATAAAAATTAATAACTAAAATTCTATACAAATAGCTTTAATGTTAAATTTTCAAGGCCTTATCATTAAATATTTTTTAAATATACCTATTAAAGAAAAATTTTAATTGGCGGCCTCCCTAATTTGGGGCCTTAGTCAATTGCCAACCCTACCTATAATTGGAGTTGCCCTTGGGTGGTTTATTGGTGACTTCAAAGCGGTAGATAGAATTGGACCGTTCTGACTCTCGGAGTGCTATCACATTTTCGGGTCGGATTTTGGACTCAAATGTTACGCAGGGGATGGTGTATGCATATGAAGGTGTGTTCGTAACTAGACCAAATTAATCTGGCGAAAAGCTTTCTCTAACTGAAAACTCATTTAGAAAGGAGCTCTAGCTCTTCCTTCCCCGTTCCCATCTCCCTTCCCAGTTCTCTCCCCTTTGATCCTGTTGCTGTCAGCTTTACATTTGTTTTTCTGGTCTTTCATTTACAGGAACAAAAGAAGCCAAATATGTCAATTTTTGTTCCACCATTTCCATGTATCAGGTTCATTCCATGAATTCTTCATCCTCTGCTGGCCATATTTCCATAAGTAAAATTTTATAGGGGTGAGTAAAAAATATGAGAAGAGAAATGATTGATTTTTTTATATTTATCATAATAGAAATAGATGATTTTCAAGGAAGATGGATGATTTTTTAGGAAAATTACAAATCACTACTAGGTTTGAGTGCTTTTTTAAAAGACTCACTGAGTTATAAAAATAAAAAAAAAAAAAACTCACCAGGTTTGTCATCTTGATATAAAACTCATTTGACCTAACCTCGTTTTAATGGAAAATCCATCCTGCCAATCACAACGTGACACGTGTCATTAAAATAAATAAAAAAAAAAGCATACTTTAATAGTAAAATTAAAAACTTAAAAAAAAAGGAAAAATATTAGGGGACCTCGACCAATTCACGGTGGAGGGGTCCCTCCACCCACCCCTGGCCGTCGCTTGGTGCCTCCACCGGAGCTTGGCTCTCAGGGACCAAATCATGAGATGCCTTTTAGGAGAAGTGGATGTGGGGTTTTCCTTGTTGACCTCCATGAAACCTCCATGAAAAAGCTGAAAGTTATCTTTCCTGTCAAGCAAATTAACAAACATGGAGTGTGCAAGACAACCAGTACAAAGAAACTTAACACTCGTAAATTTGGCTTTCCAAAGGCTCGAAAAGATAAAGAAAATTGAAACCATGAAATTGGCCAGCATTTCCCACAGAGCAAACGGAAACTAAAGTATCAAAACCAACCATCTTGGCCAGTTGGCCTCTTGGAAATTCAAATGGCAAGATGTTGCAATGTCAATGCATGAGACAGCAGCCCAAGCATGCTCTTCATTAAATGAGCTGCAAGACAAAGATTTGCACAATGTTGCAAATCTTGACAAAGTGTGATTTTTTCACACTGTCTCATTTCTCCTATATATGTCTATACGTGCATGAGTGCAATAGTAGTGCGAAGTGCAGTGAGTGAAACTGAAAGAGTGAGAAAGAGAGGTGTTGCAGAGAGTGGCAGTAAGAGTTGAGAGTTGTAAACACTTGTTTGTTGAAATCAAAGCTTCTCCTCTGTGGACGTAGGCATTGCTGAACCACGTTAAATATTGGTCTTTGTGCGTGTTGGTATTTTCGTTTTGTGTTTCCAAAAGTATCAAATAGTTTGGTCTTGTCACCTAACAAGTTTGGCAGCGTGTCTTCTACAAATAAGTCGAGAAAGAGATAGGAAACATTGAGAAGAAGCATAGTCTGATGGAATGGTTGAACTTGATCGTATTAGAGCCGTATTATCTCTCCCATTTTCTCGCTCTCTTCTCCTACTTGATTGTCCGCAACTCTACAACCCCACTCCTCTCTCTTCACCTCAACCAGTTTCTCCTTCGTCGGGTACTCTCTGTTTCTCTCTCAGTTAATATTTTGGTACTCACTCTGGTAATTTTGTTATTGATTTTTCATTCTATTTGTTTGCCTTCATCATTGTAGGAAATTCAAGCGATTCTGTGGGTTGCGGGATGGGGAGGTCCCCCAACCACCAAGTAGCTGTCGCTCGGGTGGCCACCGTGAATGGGTCAGGGTGGGAACCTTTTTCCATATGTTTTTTTTTCAAAAAGAGTTTAAAATTTAAAATTTAAATTTAGTATTAAATTATAAGTTTTTATTTATTTTAGTATTAAATTTTTTTAAAAATGATTATATTTTTAATTTATTTTAATGACACGTGTCACATCGTAATTGGACGAGAAGAATTTTCCGTTAAATGAGTCTAACGTTATGGGTTGAATGAGATTTTATATCAAAATTATCAACCTAGTGAGTTTTTTTTTTTTTTAAGAAAAAAAATCCAGTGAGTTTTTTAGAAAGGCGTTAAAACCTAGTGTATGATTTATATTTTTTCCTTTTTTAATTATTTTTTATCAAAATTTTAGACGGATTAAAAATTTCTCAATATTTTGGCTTTGCAAACGCTCTCATTTTGGATTGTGCTTCTCTTCTTGGCGTCGGGTTTGTAACAAGCGAGGATCAAGTGACGATTATTGTGTTTTGGCTGGTGATACAACATGTGGATCCACGCGCCACCCTTGGTTCGAGTGGCGTTATCTTACGATTTCTGCACAGTATCCCACTTTTTGTTGGGCGCCATCTCTGTGTGCTCCTTCTTGGTTAATGGTGCTAGCATGGAGAACTACTCTGAAAATCACCATCTCTGTGTGATCCTTTTTTGGCTCGGTTGGTTATGGCCTTTTAAGGCTGGTTGGTTTGTAGCTCTTTGGCGATTGTCTATGATGTAACGGGTTTGTAGCTCTCCCTTTTTTGGCCCCCTTATCATATAGCCGACCCCCTAGTGGTCTGTATGTGTTAAGCATGTATATACTCACCCCATTTGTGAAATAATACCCACAGTTGCCAACAGAAAAGGAAGAAGGAAGAAAAGAAAGAAAGAAAAAAGGAGCGACGGGGAGAGAGAGAGAGAAGCTGCTGGAGGTTTGCTGTTCTCTGGAATTTTCGAAGGAGTCACAATGACTCCTTCGTTCAAGTGACCTAGGTTGTTTTGACCCAAATCACTTATAATTATTATTATTGTTTAAAATGGGGTCAAAGCCCTGAATCGGTTATTTTTTAAAAAATTAAGGTCGGAATTGGAAAATTAAAAAAAATGATATCCGATTCCAATTCCTGCATATGCATATGCATATGGGACGGATAATGAATTTCAGGGATCAACTGGAACCACCCTTACATGTCTCTGCACCATCCAAAGTCGACTAGAAAAAAAGCTGGTCATACTTCAACGTGAGTTCTCGCATCAGTTTATTCAGCAAAAAAAAAAAAGAGTTCTCACATCAGTGACATCACAGTTTCAGTCAAGTTTACTTTCGTGATGTGAGGAGAAGCAAGTCGCCCTGCGTGCTAAAATACTCGACCCCTAGTGCATTTTCAACCATCAATACTCTTCTGTCCGCGTCAAAATATTCTAATTTAGGAGATACAAAAAACAGTGTCTATACGATTTAATATTTTATGGAGACAATATTAAATACCATGAGAATCAAATGCTGTATATTTCTCTCTTTAAATTTAATCTTCTAATTTGAGTAAGAAGTTAAGAAACAATTCAAAATATGCTTAATTTGTAAGGAGACAAGATAAACTGGCAAAATTTACATTTTTAAACCGTTAACTTTTTATGATCTACCCCTTAAATGAACCGGTACTTCGAAATCGCAAAGCATAATTTTTCTACATAAATACTAAGAAAAGAAGTTGATGCGTGGCATTACTTCTCATCAATATCACAAAAAGTACTGAGGCCTGTAATTAATTCGCAGATGACAAGGTTATAATTGACAGGAACCCCATGGTGGCATGGTCGTCAGCCAAATCCATGAACTTCCGTGGTGACCCCCTTAGACGAGTAACACCAATATTGGGCCACGTACCCCACGAGCGGCCATTGTCTTCTATTAGTCTAGTTCTGCGATCTCCATTCATATGATATCGTTATAATTTATCTCTTTCGTTGGTGAGCACGAAAATATTCCACCGACATGTGCAGAAGCATATTTCCGAATCCTAGAAAGTAGAAACCCTATCTCAATGTTGTCTTTGCCTTACATTAACCAGCCAAAAAGTGATGGGCATGATCCGCTCGTAGTGGACTGGGAGCGCAGAATCCGCCATATATGTGCAGCAGTACTTTCTTCACTGCTATTCGAACCTTCCACCAAAAGAAAGCAACAAAAGCTGAATCCTACCCACGGCACCTCTCTAATCAAATCTATCCGAACTTTAGAAAATGACCGAAAAAAAAAAAAAACAAGAGATTTGTCGCTTTGATAGTGGTGAATGATAACAAGAGTTACAAGACCATGGTAACGTCACCAGTACCTTATGTGTTTTGTAGAAATCGTTAATGTGAGTGCGACTACAGCTAGAACACGCAGAATGTTTATAACTAGCGGGAAAATTCGCAAAATTTTGACTCCAAATTCAGATATCCATTCGTGGTTGATACGGATAAACTACAGATTAAGCAAGAAACAAATTATGACTAACAAGCATAGAATAAGAAGTAAACTTCCAAATTGATTTATTTCGTCGACATTAAATAAGATTATAGAGTACAGAGCATTACAGAAAATAGGCGAGCGGGAGAGGTATTTCTTCAGTCAAGGAGCCTTTTATGTCTTCAGTTTCAGCGGGTAAGCGTGGCATCATCAGGAAGAGGAATGCGAAATAGATCACAGTGCTAGGAGCCTAGAGACAGTTAACTGACAAAGAATTACCGCAGAGAGAGGGAGGGAGGGAGAGCAAGGGATCCTAATACCTACTGGTACTTCACGTACTGTATCTAGAAGACACAGAGAAAAGTAAGAAGAAGAACAATGCAAGAGACAAACGGCTGCGTTTTCAAATTAAGGGCAGAGTCAGGCATGAAAGGAGGAGGCGGGAAATAGAATACTGGATAGCCAGGTGGTAACACTGGTCTTGTCGGAGGAGGAGGTGCCGGGATAGACCCTGGTGGCACTGGCGGGGTGGAGCAATTTTCACGACAGGGTGGTGGCGGTGGGTATTCTGGCATGGTGGGTGGTGTCGGTGGGTATTCTGGCATGGTGGGTGGTGGCGGTGGGTATTCTGGCATGGTGGGTGGTGGCGGTGGGTATTCTGGCATTGCGGGTGGTGGCGGTGGGCATTCCAGAATGGCGGGTGGCAGTGGCGGTGGTAGAGGAGGCACCGGCGGTGGAGAAGGTGGTGGTGGGCACTCAACCACTGGTGGTGGTGGTGATGGTACAGGACAAGGGTTTTCACAACTTACGCACACTGTGCATGATACTTGTTCTTTGGACACTGCTGTTGTAGTTGTAGTACTGATAGAAGTAGTACTTGATGTGCCTGACGCCAAGTTAGAGTGCACGATGATGATAAGGAGGAGAGTGAGAGATGGAAGTAACATGCTTATGGGGTTTACAGACTCTGTGTTGGAGGCCATCGCATCAAACTTCAGAGCAGGAGCAGGAAAAATAAGGAGGATATTGAGGAGAAGTAAAAAAGACTTGAAGCTGATTTAGATGACAGGGAGACGAGGAATGAGATAGGAATATTATACGTGCATTGGTGACCGCACCATTTGTCGGTGTTTTATCTTCAACGGTACCACCATCTTATAAGCAAACAAAAGAGAAAAAATTAAGCCCCCTCGAAAAAGATCAAAAGAGTACCGCCCCAATTTCATCCACATTTTTCATGATTTCTCAGTACTAGTTAGCACTTAGCAAGGAGAACAGAGGCCGGCTCGACTGCTGGAGCCTCAAAGTTCTTGTCCATATAAATATACAGCCCGCGTGAAAAATGATGTTCATGAGCAGTACGTTTGAAAAGTTCAAATTACTGACTGTGACTGTCTATGAAAACCCTTTATCAAAATAAAACTGCAGATCAAGGCCGTTGTAAAAAAATAAGACTCAATGGGCCAACGCCTTTCATTTCTTCATTGTCCATGGGAGTGAAAGGAAACTATGAGAAGTATACTATTGTGTCAAACCAAATGACATAAATGTTCATGCGCTTCGCTTTTGAATACTGACAATATAGAGACCTCTTTTATTGTCTCTTTAGTTGGATTTTAAACCTTGCTACCACCTCCAAATTAAGGCAATTCTAACCTCTCTTTTAGTTTTTACCAAAAACCGCATATAAAAGTAGATCTCCTCTCACATATCTAACAGAGATTGCTTTTACCTCGCCTCCTTCGCTTCCTCCGTTTGCTTTTGTTTCTAAAGACAATTAAAGACAATAATGCCAGTGGCGGATCGCACCTTCATCGCTTCATTAAGCGACCTAATTGCTCAGCTGAAAAGATATATGTAAAGTAACCTGATGTAAATGGGGTAGAATGGGAAGATAACTGTTTGGGAGATGGGAAATGACAGGAATTTGTATTAGCTCTATTCGAGAGAGAGAGAGAGAGAGAGAGCAACCCTCCTTGTATCTTTTCTGTTATGACATTCGATACATTCTCACAGGAGCTTTCCGGACTATGTATTAAGATGGGCTGCGCCCTTACAGAATTGAATAACAGCAACACCCCAAACAAATGGGCTATTGAAGAAATTACAGGAAGTAAAAGCAAGATCAACTAACGTGGCCTGAGAACCTGACCCAAGATAACTAGCCCAGCCAAGGCCCAGTCAATCTTCAGCCCAACTCTTCATCCACCTAAGAGAAACGCAACATCCTAAGTATCTAAGAACACCGGAAGACAACCCCTAAGGGTCCCGAAGCTTCCCCGCCCTTCCCTGGTCAAGACTCCACCTTTACCCTTCTTCCTCTCAACGACAATCTCCAGCAAATCTCCCAAACGCCCTGGTACAATCTTCTTTCATAACAATATATACTTGATTAAACTGTAGCTATTGCTCCCATTTTTTCAAATATTTAACAAACCGTATTTATCCGTCTTTAAACACATTGCCTAACGCTTATAGGAAGGATTAGCACACTCGTACGAAGTGTTTGTTTGTTTGTTTTTTTTTTTTTCTTGAAAAAAAAAAAAGGAACGCAGAAATACAAAATATCCATTTCAAAACCATTCACCGCGGAGCTCTCTAAGAACCCTCGAGTGGGGATAAGTTTCAGGGTCACCATGCATAGCATTCTGCCTCCATATCTCAACGGCCCTCCGAAGAGCCTCCTCCGCTGTGTCGAGCTGCTCCGGCCTCCACCCAATCACATGCGCACCACGACCGTAATCCTGGGCAGCATCCGCCGTCCCATCAGTGGCCCGCGTTATGGGCTTCCTCGTATCGACCATCTTGATCTCCGACAACGGCGAGGCTTTGCGATGCCTGAAATAATCTCTGTTATCCTCAACCCGTTCCTCTCTGCCTCTCTGCTCCTTTTCCCTGTCTTTTGGCCATGGCGAGCCGTCGAGCCCGGCACAACTGCCATCTTCTGCTCTTGTTGCATGCCTACGCTTTTGATGAATGACGGGCTCCGCGGGCGGGCTCACCGCAGCGTTCTCCAGCCTAGGAGAAGAAGCAAAAGGCGTTCTAGGGGTTTTCAATGGCCCGCTATCTTTCGGGGGTTTAAGTTCCGTTTCGTGTTTGGCCTTCTCATCATCGTCCAGCACGCTTCCTTGACCCTGCGAGTTTTACATATCAGTATCCCTAAGCAAGTTTTCACGTTCTAAGCAAGGAGAGAGAGACAGAGACAGAGAGAGCATTAATTCATTTTTCCTGTAATATACATCAGGGCCTGCTTCTACCTCTCCCGAATGAATGGCAAGATCAGCTGTGCGACCAGCCGAGGCAGAGGAAAGTCCTCTGAGGAAAGCTTGGTTGTGGGCTAGAGACCGAGCCCATGGCGACCTCGTTGCCGAAGCTGCTAAACTCGGTTGCATTTTGGCTTTCGTACTCTTATTATAGCTTTAACTGAAGTGTGGGTTCCGGGCCTGATGGCTGCTTAATCGTAACAAAGTCGAGAAAGAGAAATTTGAAGCCTTTGGAATAAAAGAGAGTGGGGATCGTTCTAGAGTAAGAGACACGTGTCGAGGTGTATTGACGTGGAAGCTTTTTATAGTACCTTGGTGTAATTTGCGTGTAACCGCGTGGTTTTCTTTTTGATGGGCCTGGTTGGAAGAGGCATCAGGCATCCAGAAGCATGGATATACTTGTTCTAGTGCTATAGAAGAAGGCTCCAGAAGTTCCTCCAGCATTCAGGAACGATCGTATTAGTTGGTTCCTTCCAAGAGAAAGAAAGCACCCGAAGAATCTTAGCTTTTTTTTTTTTTAAAGTTAATTGCTCAAGATCATCGCGCAGCTAGAACAACAATCCAACAAATGGACCAAATTTGCTGTAAATACTCGTTTATTGTTCCCAGGAACTATTATCCTTTTTCTACTTTAGATTGTCCAAGTTTATTAGAAATTTAGGTACATTAATATGTATAATGTAATATCCCCAGTTAAGTAAGACGATTTAATATCTTAAACTTCGATGCCTTAGTTCCAATTCATTTGAATAACTTCGGGCATCCTGTCTTTCTTTGATAGATATATAAGTTCTCCCATTAAACGGTGCAGAGAAATTGGAAGTTCTATCAGTGATTCAACACCTCACCTTTTTCCTTTTTCCTCTTTCCATAATTCTTAATTTTTCTCTGAACTTTTTTTATACTGCTTTTTAATGATATTGTCAGTTTTGATTGCTCTTGAAATTCTCAGCTTTAGTTGGTAAACCAAATTTAATTTATATATTTACTGAACACTTCTTTCTGCACACAAAACCAGTACAAAATATTAAAAAAAAAAGGGGACAAATTTTCAAATTTTGTGAATCTCTATCAGAGTCTTCTTCTCTCCACTCGCCCTCAAAGTATTTGAGGCTATTAAATCTGACATTATCCTTCACATCTTGCTGGTTCTTCAAAGAGACTCAACAAGAGAAAGCATCAAACGCAATAACATGGGGTTCAAAGGTCAACAAAGATTTAACAAGAGGTTCAAAGCATCAAAGGCAGCGGTGAAAGTGCAAAGAGAGTTTATACATCTACGCGTTCCGAATTTCTCCCATCCAAGAAAAAGAAAGGAACAACAAGGAAAGAAACAAAATTCCCATTCTCGCCTCTTTCTGCTAAGCATGAACACTTCCATATGAGAGAGCCATCAACAGCATAGCAGCTTGTTCTTCCTCTTTTAGTGTCCTCCTCAGCTTCTGCTTCTCCACAGACCTACGCGTTCCTGTTCCGAGAGCCATCAGTTCCTGCTTCAATGTAACACCCAGCTTACTGTTGCTACTTGTAATCCGCTTCTTTCTCCATTTCTCTGGGTCTTCTTTATCCATAGTCAGCAGAGCCCTCCTTTTCTTTCTGTATTTGATTCCACATGCGTTGCAAAGAGACTGCACACAGAGTATATCCCATTAAAGAAGAATCAAAACCAGAGAAAGGACGTATTGGAAATGGAGAAAGAGATTGGACAACTATCCATATGAAGAAGAACATCCATCTACCCTTGGCCCAGCGGGACCGCCCCTCCATAAAGGTGTTTTTGTAGTGTGGCAATCTGTACAGATTTTCTTGAGCTCCTTAACTCCACCAAACATTGTGCTGTTCCTCTCTTCTGGCGCAGATCCCTGTTTCAAAGGAATAAGGCGACAAAAACTAAATAGCATAGCATGATAGCAAAACTAAAACGAAGCAATTATAGAGCAGAGGATCGTTTGCTCACTGTCATCTTTGATTCCATGATCACGATCACCTAGCTAATGTAAGACGGTGAAGAGATTCCAGTGATGGTTAAGCAGTTAGTAATAACCTTTTCAAACGTCCCGTGGTTGGTGAAAATGAAAGACATCGCAGAGAGTGGACATCTTGGAGACTTGTGAGGGAGTGAGACCAACTAAGGAGCACGGTAAGAGAGACGGAGTAGAGTATTGAGGACTGTGTTTACTAGATTTTGAAAGAACAGGAACAGAACGAAACAGGGGAAAAGAAGATGCGAGAATCGCCGTCGCCGAATAAAAAGAAACCGACCAAGGTTTGCATGTAGTAGTCCTGTTAACTAGCAGGAATATATATATATATATATATATATATATATATATATATATATATATATATACATACAGACATACAGTTTGGCCTCATATATATTTGTACATGATTCATACGTGCTTCCATCCCTTTTAACCAGACGTGTTACGATGCCTTAATTAACTACATCAATTTTACCTGATAAAATATGAAAATTGTTACTGGTGATTTTTGATGGGTTGGATTTTACTCGGCCCAATTTGCCCACAGATATGAATTGCGCAAGCTAAAGATGACAAGATTGGCCTGGTCCAGCAGCCGGCCCATTCGGAGAGGACAAAACTCCTATAGGGGTCATTCCGCGAGCACACACGAGCTCACTCAATCCAAACTGCTGTAAAGCGCATCACTCATCACGGAAGGGCCTAACCGTCCTCTCTAATGCGCATCAAATCAGCTGGATAGAGCGTTCAACAAAGGGAAGTAGTTGCCACTGGCGTCACGGTTTGCAGTAAGATGATGAGATGGACGTCTCTTGGGCGCGACGCTTACCCATTAATAAAAAGAAGCAAACAAAACAAAATAATAAAAAAAAGCAGCAAAAAAAGAATAACTGAACCATAGGGATGCTCATGCGGCAACCTAATTTTGCGCCGAATGAAAATGCTCAAACTGTTCATTTCACAACACAGAATTTAATTTTACAATTTACGTACCAGTAATGGCTAGCTTCAAAATACTAGACTCTACCTCGAAAGTTCAAACTATTGGGAAGAGATATATTTTAATAGGTGAATTATATTCTTTAACACTTTGATTTCAAACGTAGTCTTAAGTTTTTTTGAATTAGTATATACAACATATATAATATTTAATTGAAATAGAGATAAAATGGAGAGTCAATTCTCAAACACAAAATCTTAACTTGTGGGTTACTTGTGTCTTTGGGTCTTATAAATCAATTTTCCTACGTGCAAGTTTAAGGTCAAGTCAAATGGTTAAGAAATAGCCCCATGATTTTTTTAACAAAGGAAGTAGAGCTCTCAAGGCAGAACCAAAGTAAATCTCTCCGCTCTCTCTCTCTCTCTCTTCCCAACTTTCTCTTACTAGTTCAATATTTTTTATTTGGGATAAAAATGCTTTCTACCCTTTAACTATTGGGTTTTTGACACAGTGTACTTTAAACTATTATTCCTAATACATTGCATCTTTCAACTACTAATCTTAAATTTTGCATCTTAAAGTACCCACTTTGATACATTACACTTCTCAACTACTAATGTTATACACTTTGCATCCTCTATATGATAATAATACTCCTGAAAACTTAATGAATTAACAATAATATCTTCAATATATGCAAAATGAATGAAGGGCATTATCATCATTTTAGTTTAAAAATTTGTTAGAGAGTAAATAATGTATTTATCTTTTTTTGATATTTTATTTTTTAAACATGTTATTAGAGCCGGGCTCTTTCTATGGCTTGCAATTGTCTCTGGTGTGTCCCCATCTTTGCCCTTATTGGTATCATTAGTCTTCCTCCTCCAAGGATTTCATTGTTTAGAGTCTTGTTTTCGGTGTTTTATTTGCTCGTGCAGCGCACCGTTCTACTCTTCGAAGTCTCTCAATGTGACGTTTGATTTCCTTTAGGCCTTTTTCTGTCTGCTAGGCCTAACACAATTCACTTTACTTTTGCTCAAGTCTTTTTTTTTTATTTTTTATTATCATCGTTTGGGGATGAGGAGGAGAAAAAGAACAGAAGGCTAAAAAATGCAACAACAGACAAAGTCCTCCCCATATGCTCTGGCCTATATGGACAGAGCGACACCCCTTTCTTTATCCCTCTTTGTCCTATAGGATTCAAACAGGATAAAGAACCACCAAACAAACCCAGCCAGTCACTCTCTCTCTCTCTCTCTCTCTCTCTCTCTCTCTCTCTCTCGTGTGGAGAAGTAGTCTTGTTAATCTGCCTTCGCCAATAATATTGTGAGGGACTTAGAATTATGGGATGAGAGTGACTGACTTTTGTCATCAATTAATTAAAATCAATGTTATTTTCTTTTAATAAATTCGTGCTAGAGTTATGCACGTGTAATTTTCCTTTCCCCAAAGAATAGCTTATTGCCTATTCCATCAATAGCTGTTCGGCTATTTAATAGCTTGAGATCATGAATAAAATTATCACATGATTATTACCCTCAACCTTGAGTTGACTAGGAGTCGTGGTTTTCCTCAAATTAAATGACCTTAGGAGATCAAGGATCCCACGAAGTATCCTATAAATTTACCATCATAGGTAGAAAACATTCGACAAGCCCATTTCGAGGTCACAATCTAAAGCACGTAACAACTTGGTATCAGAGCCAGGCATGTCCGACCACCGCCTTGAGCAAGTGGAGAATGAGCTTGGTTCATTGGCTGCGGCCCATAAAGAACTACAACAAGCTATGAGGGCTAGTTAAGAGTGCTTCTTGAAGCATATGGAGAGCATGTTTGCTCTTTTTTCTACTCACGGTGGAGGACATGATGATGATGTTGAGTCCTCTTGTGGGCCCTGTTGTAACTTTGCTGGAGGAGGCTTTCTCGCACCCAAAGTCACGAAGTTGGATTTTCCATGCTTTGATGTCATGGAAGGTCCAACCGGGTGGAGCAATTTTTCAAATTCTAACATATAGAAAAGGTGGAGAAACTTCCCATGGTCGATTAACACTTGGATGGTGATGTTCAATTGCTGTATCAACGTTTCAAATATCGGCTAGAAGGCGTCAATTGGGAAGTTTTCAAATACAAGTTGTATTTATGATACGGGCTTTTCGAGATACCAAATTTTTTTTTTGGGATCTCTCCAAGCTTAAACAAATAGGAAGTTTCCGTGATTACCAGATGGAGTTTGACCGTTGGTTACATCAAGCCAGCCATTTATCCGAAGAACAACAAGTTGAGTGTTTTGTGAGCGGGTTTAAAGGAGGCAATATGAGTTTATGTGCAAGCATGTAATCCAACATCCTTGTCCGCCTCTATCAGTCTGGCACGGTTTTATGAGTCTCCTATGTACGAGCAACAGAAGGGAAGTTAGGTGGAGCCTCGAAAAGGTCCATCCACCATGGGACTACCACTCTTGCCCTCGGCATCACTTACATATGATTGTACCCAGTGGCGGAACTAGATTTTAGTTAAGGGGGGCAAATTCCTTAGGCGAAATGGCATCTTAAATTTTTTTCCTACATAATGCAAAAGTGTCTTAGAGTTAAAATATCAAAAAATTAAGACTAAAAGCATTAAAAATATTAAAATACATGTACCTGTACTATTTGCTGATACTGAGAGGTGGCAATTGAATCCTACGAGACTGCATCTTCTGAAAACGTTGCAAAATTGCTTCGTTCTCAATAGTTTCAAAAATTTCCTCTCGATGTATACTACCATGCTATCATTCATCCAGTCATCTCTCATCTTATTACGCAAGTCACTCTTGATAATTTCATTGCAGAAAATACTTTCTCAACAGTTGCAGTCGCAACTGGTAAGACCAATGCCAACTCAATAAGTTGATAAACAATGGATATAGAGTATGTTTTCTTGTCTCAACCATCTTCATAGCAAGACCTCAATATCTTTAAGCCCAGAAAAAAACATCAGTATTTCTCACATCATCAATGTAGGTGTGAAGTTGATTTCTAAGTATCATACAATCACTGCTGAGAAATCTTCTGGATAAAGCTCAGCAAGACGAAGTAACTTAGCATGATCAAACGCTGAGAATGAGTTTTTGGATCAAGACATGCTATGCAAAGAAGTAACTCCGTACTTGCTTCTGTGAAATGATTATCCATCTCCTGAGCGATCAAATCAATAACTTGGCAAAACACTTCCACACGAAAATGATGCAATAAGTAATTGTTTGCCCTCCATGCCTTGGAAGACCGTTGGTATAATGTCTTCCATATTGGGCACATGATATAATTATTCACACAAAAAGTTTTGACTTCTTCCAAAAAAGTATCCCATTCCATCTCCCTCAAAGCTTGCAACTGACGCTTCACAACTCCCACCAAACTCATAGCATTAACAATGTCTTGATCCTTTTACTATAAGGCCTGTGACAATTCATTCGTAATTCCATTATATTATTCAACAAATGCATATTGAATACAAACTCGAAGTTTTGCATCTTATTCATTATACTTTTGGCCATGGATTTTTGTTCCCTACAAGTGTCATCCTCTTTTACGTTTTCAAGTACATCAAATAATGTTGACCACATAGTGAAGAGATGGATTATTGTAGTATGATATGAACCCCAACGAGTATCCCTTGGTCGTGTGAGACTAGTTTCTTGATTTTTGCCCCTTCCACTAGAAATGTCTCCCTTGTCCAACCGCTCCACTATCTTCTCATGTTGACTTTGACGAAGAGCATCTTTCCTTTTACAAGAAGCTCCGACTATATTCACAATAATAGCAGTGTAATGAAAAAAATCACAAACTTTCATGTTATCCTTTGCAATAGACACAATAGCCAATTGAAGTTGGTGAGCAAAACAATGGATATAAGTAGCAGAAGGATTGTCCCTCAAAATGAGTGCCTTCAACCCATTAAACTTGCCTTGCATGTTTGATGTTTCATCATACTTTTGACCTCTCAATCTGGATATTGATAACCCATGTCTTGCAAACAATTTTTCTATAACATTTTTCAAAGATTGGGAGCAAGTATCAGTAACATGTTCTACACCAAAAAACCTTTTTTTTTTTTATCACTTGTCCACATTTGTTTACATATCTCAAAACCACTGTCATTTGCTCTTTCACTGAGCTATCTCGAGACTCATTAACCATAAGAGAAAAAATTGTCCTCAATATCTTTAATGATGGCAAATGTGGTCTTCGCTGTAGCAACACTCACCAATTCCTTCTGAGTTTTTGAAAAAGTTATTTGGTCATTTCTAGGAGAATTAAGATGAGTTGTCTTATGAACTTTTTTGTTATGTAAGCTGTACCATTTCAAAAGTTCAAGAAAATTGTCCTTTTTCATTGAACTCTCGAACTCGTCATGACCAAGAAAATTTAATCCTTGCCCCTAAAGATAACGAATGCAATCTAAAACCGCTATCAAACGAATGCGATAAGACTCCATTAACTCCTTCCTGTGTGCGGATAACATGTAAGACAAACTTTGACGCTGATTTCTGAGTGCATCATATTGTCCTCTAGCCTAATTGTGAGCACTATTATATGCACTAACATGTTCAGCAAAAACCTCCGTTGCTTTTTCATTGTTAAACCCCGTAGATGTAAACACCTCCCCCGAATCTTACTCATTTAGTTTGCCTAAATAGATAACACCACAACAATAAGTTGCATCCTTTGATACACTGCATTCCAACCACTCATAATTTTTGAACTATAACCCTATAAAACCTCTCGTTGTTTTCTCATATTCCTTCTTGGAAAAATCATGGCTAAGCGGTTGACAAGGACATTTGATTAAGTACCGAATTTAATCCCTAATCCTAACATCATATTCTTCAATGAGTTTACATAACCCTGAGTCAGCAACAATATCATCTGACTAAACAAAAAAGAGGTCTTATTCGAACTAGTATTTACATCAGAAGTAGGAGTATTAGACGACTCCACGCTGGCTGACATTTTTTTTTTTATAAAAAACCTCCGATCTCCAAAAATTCACAAAAACCAACAGAACCAATATAAGCCCTGACCTCCAATCTCCAATAATTCACAAAAACCAACAGAACCAACATAAACCCTGACCTCTAATCTCCAATAATTCACAAAAACCATCTTCCAATAATCCACTGAATCATTTTCTAAATTTCTAATAGGGGTTTAGGATACAAATTACCTAAATAAGCCCACCACCAAGCAAAGTTTGAGCTCCAAAATTAACCTGAAAAAATAACATAGCAACGACATTTAAGCCTCCACACAATTGATAAATATTATTTCAGATAAGGACCTTAAAAAAATGGTGAAAACTACTGCAAAATACCTTAACAAAAAGCTGCCAAGATTTTAGAGATCCCAAAGCAAGCTCCAATACCCAAATTTCTCGCTAAAGCTAACCAGCCAAAACCACTGTATAAACCTACAATATTAAGATAAGGTAGATAACGAAGAAGTATGCAGAAAGAAGAGGAAACATGTTTTACTGGTTTACTAGTTTAGAAGTTAGATAACTAAGAAGTTGTCTTACACGTAGGTTTGCTGGTTTAGAATCTTTAGATATTTCTTTTCTGCATCTTTATCATTGTTTGTTTCACAAGAAATTTAAGTGACAGTCCCATGAAATTATTTTCTCGATTTGTTACCATTACGAGAGAATAGTAAACAAAAAGAGAAATTTAAAAAAATTGAAAACAGATCCATAATCGTGCTCTAAGAAACATCACCTAAATTGACTTCTCGGTTTGTAAATTTTAAAAAATTGAAAACAATCCATTGTGAATTGAGTTTATCTGAAAGAATATCCCCTAAATTGAGATATCACTTTGCAAAATGGACATTAAGGAGAGAAACACAAACTCCAATTTATCACTCAACCAAGCGTTTCTTCTTGGTTTGTTACCATTACAAGAGAATAGTAACGAAAAAGAGAAATTTTTAAAAAATTGAAAACAGATCCTCAACTGTGCTCTAGAAAACATAGAAAAAGTGCTAAATCATCACATATAAAACCATATTGGAAATACAAATAGGCGAATACATCAGTGAAATTTCAATATGCAATAGAGAAGAAATTTCCTATGACTACAAGCATCAATACACAAGAGAAAGAGATACAAAGCTAAACATACCTTGCCCAGCCCTTGGTGAGAGTGAGAGAAAGAGAAAGAGAAAGATGGCAGCGACGACCCTGTGGAGGAGAGGGGGAGGCTGAGAGGGAGACGTTGACAGGAGCAGGGAGAAATGGTGGGGTTGGATTGAGAAGGAGATGCACGCGTGAGGGAGAAGCTTTGTAGATTTTTTTTTTTTTGTTTTAAACAGAGGGTGAAACAACGCCGTTTCACCTTCTGATAATTTTTTTTAAAAAAGGCTGGGCTTAAGAAGAGGGCTTGGCTTAACTAGAAGGGGGGCTGGGCCCACCTAGGGACAAATCCATTAAAATTTCTTTAATTTTTCAAAACTAAAGGGGGCAGCTGCCCAGGGCGCCCCCCATGGGGTTCTGCCTCTGCCTGTACCCCCACTATCAAGAGGTTGAGCCTGATTGAGTTACAAGAAAGGAGGACGTGCAGATTATGCTGCAATTGTGACGAAAAATTTTCTCCACACCATTGTTGCAAGAAGTTATTTTTAATAGAATGAATTTTTCCTTCCGTTGATGAGTCATTGGATGAGACTACCATAGAGGAGGAAAAGGAAAAAGAAATTCTTGAAATTACTTTTCATGCTATTTCGGGAAAGACGACACCTCAAACCATGTGTTTTTTGGGAAAATTGGAGATTCTGTAGTTATAATATTGGTGGATTCCGGTAGCACCCATAACTTTTTGATTTCGAAGTTAGCTTCCAAATTGAGAATTTATTCCACAAAAAGGGAAGAATTTTCGCTGCAAGTGCCAGTGGAAATAAAATGAAGAGTCGAGGATTGTGTGAAAATCTCACTATTTTGGTGCAAAAGGTTCAATCCTATGTGGATTCCACATTACCAAAAAAATGAAATTGAGCAAATGGTGAATGGGCTATTATCATCTGGTGTAGTGCGGCCTTACACAAGTCTCTATTCCTCTCCTGTATTATTGGTCAAGAAACATGATGGGTCATGGAGACTATGTGTTGATTATCGAGCTTCAACAACATTACCATCATGGATAAATTCTCGATACCTGTCATCGACGAGTTATTGGATGAATTACATGGGACGCGATTTTTTATGAAGCTTGATTTGTGGTTGAGATACCATCAGATTCGTATGTACCCTGGAGATATTGAGAAAACGGCTTTTCGCACGTACCAAGGCCATTATGAATTTTTGGTTATGCCATTTAGCCTTACAAATACACCTGCAACTTTTCAAAGCGTGATGAATGAGGTATTCATGGAATTTCTTCGTAAATTTGTTTTGGTATTTTTTGATGATATCCTTATTTTTCACAAGTCATTGGAAGATCATTTATTACATGTGCGGCGTGTGCTACACATTTTGCAAGCTAACCAATTTTTTGTCAAGCGGAAAAAATGCCAATTTGGACAAGAGGAAGTTGGTTACTTGGGGCATTTAATTTCTCATCATGGGGTGATCATAGATCCTGACAAAATATCCTCCATGATAACATGGCCCAAGCTGACTACATTGAAGGGCTTGCGAGGTTTTTTGGGCTTCATCGGTTATTACCGAAATTCATCCACCGTTGTGGCATCATTGCGCAACCATTGACCGATATGCTAAAGAAGGATTTATTTAGATGGACTCCTGAGGCAAAACAAGTTTTTAAAGAATTAAAAAAGGGCCATGACATTTGGACCCATATTGGCACTTCTGGATTTTTCTCAACCATTCGTCTTAGAATGGATGCCTTCGGCGTGGGTTTGGGAGCGGTACTCATGCAAGGAAATCGACCAATTGCCTTTTTTAGCCAATCTCTACATGGAAAAAATCTCACATTATCAACATATGAGAAATAATTGTTGGCCTTGGTTAATGCGGTCCAAAAATGGCATCCATATCTTTTAGGAGCCAAATTTATTGTCTAGACTGATAAAAAAAAGCTTACAATTTCTGTTGGGACAAACAATTATTACAACCGCTCAACAAAAATGGTTGGTGAAGCTTTAGGGATTTGATTTGCAAATTCACTACAAAAAAAGTCAAGGAGAATTCAATCACAGATGCCTTATCCCAAAAATTTGAAATTCAAGCATGTGCAATATCTTCTCATATTCCTAATTAGGTGGATCCCATAAAAGCCAAAATTTTGGCTAACCCTCACTTGCAAGATTTGGTGGAGAAAATCAAGGAAGGAGAAGCTTTGGGACATGGGTATTCAAGGGATGATTGATTTTCTTTAAGGATCGGATTTACCTCCTACCAACATCAGAGTTAATTATTCCTATAATCAAGGAGTTTCACGCCAACACCAATGAAGGGCTCCATAAATCTCTCCACATAATCAAATCGTTTTTTATTGGCAAGGAATGAATGGGCACATAGAAAAATTTATCTAAGAGTGTGATGTATGTCAACAAAATAAGGTGGAACAAACTAAGTCGACCGATTTACTCAGCCTTCTCCTAATTCCACGCCATGTGTGGGCGGATATATCTCCATGAATTTTGTAGATGGCTTGCCAACATCTAAGGTAATTCTACTATTTTTGTGGTAGTGGAGTGATTATCTAAATATAGCCATTTTATTGCCATTAAACACCCTTACACTGCCACCACCATTGCCTAAATATTTTTTGACCACATATTCAAGCTTCATGGCATGCCCGAGTCTATTGTGTGCGATCGAGACCCGGTGTTCACAAGCTCATTTTGGAAGAATTTATTCCTATTAAATGGAATCAAATTCAATTTTAGCTCTGCTTATCACCCACAAACCATGGTCAAACCGAGGTGGTCAACAAGACATTGGAGATGTGTTTGCGATGTTTCACAAGTTCTAAGCCTAAGGAATGGGCGGTTTAGCTTCTGTGGGTGGAATATTATTACAACACAAGCATTCATTCTTCCACCAAGAAGACACCCTTTGAAATTGTTTATGGTTGCGAGCCTCCTACTTTACTTGCCTATGTTTATGGTACCTCGCACTTAGAATTCATTGACAAATTCCTACTTGAAAAGAATGTGGTGATTAGGGATGTTAGGGCCAATTTGAAGATTGCACAAGATAGAATGAGAAAATATTATGATGAAAAGCGAACGGATAGGAATTTTCAAGTGGGTGAATTTGTCTACCTAAAATTGCGCTCATATTGACAACTTTCCTTGGCTCAATGTAAAAGTCTCAAGCTTAGTCCCAAATTTTTTGATCCCTTTAAGATCCTCTCCAAGATTGGCACTGTGGCATATAAATTGGAGTTACTCTAGAATCCAAATTACATTAAGTTTTTCATGTTTCTCTCTTAAAAAAGAGAATTGGAAATCAAGAGGAAATCTTTCCCACTCTACCCGAATTACCAGCAAAATCCGCACCCCACCCACTCCCTCATGCCAATTTGAAAACTCACAAAGAAGGGGGAGAAACTGAGGTTCTTGTTCATTGGCAAAATCTTTCTCCTGCTAAGGCCACATGGGAGAATCTGGCATAATTGAAGACACATTTTTTCCTTCAGGACAATGAAATTTTTAGGGAGGGAGGAGTTGTCAAGGACCTAGAATCATGTGATGAGCGTGATTGACTCTTGTCATCAATCAATTAAAATCAATGTTATTTTCTTTTAATAAATTCATGCAAGAGTTATGCACGTGTAATTTTTCTTTCCCTAAAAAATAGGTTATTGCCTATTCCATCAAGAGTTGTTCGGCTATTTAATAGCTTGAGGCCATGAATAAAAGTATCACATGATTATTACCCTTCAACCTTGAGTTGACTAGGAGTCGTGGTTTTCCTCGAATTAAACCAACCTAAGGAGGCCTAGGATCCCTCGAAGTACCTTACAAATTTACCATTATAGGTAGAAAACGTAAGGACAATCCTTGTTCTCTACTCGTCCACAAGCCCATTAGAAGGTCACAATCTAAGGCATGTAACAAATACTCTGTGTTGAGATATATCACCATATATTCATTACCTGGACATCACTCTTGAATAATCCCCAAGTTTAGCAATTAGACGATTCTAACTGATTCTTTCTATTTGGTAATTATTATGTAATTATTGCATTCATTTTCTTCCTTGTACAATTCTATATACATTGAAATATACAGAATTCTCTCAAATTCTTCCACTTGCATTCTTTCTACATGGTATTAGAGCCACCAAAATTTTGGTGCCCCTCTTAGCCTCCTTTCTTGTGTGAGATTTTAGTTGTTGTGTTTTTCTCTTGTCCCTCACTGTCCCGCCCTGTCCTTGTCTTTTTGGAGCACTTCGAAGATCGCGCACGCTAAACTACCATCACAAAGGTGTTCGTCCATCAACGCTCTTCGGTTTGGTAAAATTTCACATCAATCCTCTGCCGCACGTGCCTCCACACGCCGCCGCAAGATTCTGTGAAGATTTTATGCGCCCTTCACCCTCCTATAGGTTCACCTCCACCTCAGCATCAGCATCAGCTCCACCTCAGCTGCCACATCCCCAGTGACGTGTCATGTTGACTTTTGGTTGACTTTGACCATTGCCTTTCGGTTGGCTTTTCGGATGTGCTTATTTTTTGTACCTTTGACTATGTCTTTCTCAAATGATGTCAAGCAGCCTATTGAGATAATCTTGAATGGGAAAAATTACAATCTTTAGGCTTCAACTATGACGGTTTTTCTTAAAGGGAAAAAACTTTAGCTCTATGTATCTGGAGCTGTTCCTCAACCTAAAAAGCATTTATCAGAGATTGCCACAAAGTATGCCAATCGCTTGGAGGAATGAAAAGCATTCAATGCAAAATTCTATCTTAGTTCATCAATACTTCATTTCCTTCCATTCACAGTCTTCTTCCGAAACTTGGCAATGCAAAGGCTGCGTAGGACTTGTTGGCGAACCACTACAACTGTACCAATGATGCATCACTTCAATTTCAACAAGACAAAACTTTACTGGCTATGTCAGGAACCAGGTCAGTTTATCGCTGGTTTTTATTCTCAAGTCACTAATCTTTGGGATCAATTGGCTGCTGCAGAACCCAGTTTCGTTACTCGCATGACATTGAGCTTTTTGCTCAATATCGTGACCGTAGGAAGTTCTTGCACTTCATGATGGCTCTCCAAGATGCTTTTGAATCTACTCGAGCATCTCTGCTTCATCGTACCCCACTTCCTATTATGGGTGCCCAAGTTACCTGACGGACCTGACGGTAAGGCCAACCCGGACCGGTTTTGGCCAAACCGGTCCCTTTTTTTGATACTGGATTTATCGGTCCTGGAAACCGGTGTACTCTGGTCCGGTTCTGGGTTACCTATATGGAAAACCAGAACTGGACCGGAGTATACCACTCCAAAACGCGTTGGATGAATTGGACCCTGCACGCGCCCCCTAACCCTTCTCTTTCCCATGCCCCCCCCCAAAACGCGCGTTTAGCATTAAAAAAAAAAAGATGCGCACCCTCCCCCCAAGCTTCTCCCTCTAGCGTTCCTCCCTCCACCTCACGGCCTCCCTTCCCCCTCCACCTCCAAGCTCCAGCGTGCGGCCCTCTCCCTCCCTCCAACACCTTACAACCATTTGTAAGTTCAATATCTATTTAGTTTTTTCCTTTCATATGCTACGTTCATATTGTTGTCACTTGTTAGTATAGTATTAATGTGTTATATACATTGGATAACATCAGTAAGATGGTCCCAAAAATTCCAAATAAAACCCCAAAAAGGCCTAAAAAAGTAAAAATGCTAAGAGGCCCAAACCAAAAAAAGGCCCAAAATGTCATGGCCCAAACCAGCCCAAACCGTCCAATCCGGACAGGTGAAACCAGGGATCGGACCGGACCGGTTCTATTAGAAACACCGGTCCGGTCCGGTCTGGTATGTTCACTCTACAAAATTACCGGTTTGGCCGGCCAGACCGGACCGGACTGGCCATTGGACAGCCCTACTTCCTACTATGGACATTACAGTTGCTGAGTTAATTTCTAAGGAGAATCGTCGTTCTATGATGTAGATGCAGTCTACAGATCACCTTGTTATGGTCGTTGCTTATGGGTCCTCTTCCACTTGTTCTACACCACAACCTCATTCATCTTTTTTAAAAGTTTTTTGGTAACTACTGCAAAGAATCTAGTAATGTAATCAAAGATTGTTTTAAGTTACAAAGGAAACAGGCCCGCGTCTCTCGAGACCCTCTCGAGTAGACTGTTGCGGTTGTTTTTACTAACCCACCTACTTTCAAGTCCTTTTCTCAGCTCCCTTCTCTTACAACAACTGACATTGAGGCTTTAATCCATCAGGTTTTGTCTCATTCCACTAGTGCCTTATCTGTTACCTCAGGTAAATCATCTTGGTTTTTTGATTCTACTTGTTATAATCACATGACCTCTTATTTCACTCTCTTTTCTACAAAAACTACTCTTCATCCTTCTCATCATATTTACACTATGGATGGGTCCAATATGCCTGTTAGCCATCTTGGATATATCTCTAATTCCAACCTCATCGTTGATCATACATATTTCATCCCTAACTTATCAATGAATCTTTTGTCTTTTGACCAACTTTGTGAGTTAGGTTTAGAGCTTCATTTCTCTAACTGAGGTTGTGATGTACAGGATTCACGGATGGGGCAACTAGTTGGGATCGGTCATAAGATTGGACACTTGTTTGAGTTGGATCACTTGCATATCCCTTCTTCTGTGTCTCCTCTATTGCTGCAGTCACCACCTCCTCCAGTCTTTGGCACTCTCGTCTTGGTCATACTTTGTTGCCCCGCATTCAGTTGTTAGCATCTAGTGGTCATCTTGGATCCGTCGATTTTGTTGAGTTTGACTGTCTTTTTTGTCAATTAGGGAAACAAACCCCTTTATCTTTTAATACTAGTGACTCGTTTTCCTTTGCTCCCTTTGATGTGGTTCATTCTGATATTTGGGGTCCCACTCTGATGTCCACTGAAGAGGGATCATGCTATTTTGTCATATTTCTAGATGATTATTCTTGTTATATGTAGATTTATCTTTTGAATACCCGTTATGAATTATTTGCAATTTATAAAAAATTTCACAAAATGGTGCAAACACAATTTTCTCAGTACCATTAAAATCTTTCGTTCTGATAATGAAATGGAATATAACGAGAAATCTTTCCTTGAGTTTTTACAACAAAATGACACTTTTCCCCATCGATCTTGTCCCTACACCTCGGAACAAAATGGTTGCGCAGAATGAAAACATCATCACATCTTTGATACAGTCAAATCACTTCTCCTCTCTGCGTCTCTTCCTAAACGCTTTTGGGGTGAAGCTGCTCTTACTGTTGTCTATACTATAAATCGTGTCCCCTACCCACTATTCGCAACAAGACTCCTTTTGAGCTGCTTTATGGTAAAGTTCCTGACTATTGCTCTCTCGAGTCTTTGGTTGAGTCTGTTTTGTTCTGTTGCCCTCCATGAACATACTAAGTTAGAGCCTCATTCTAGGATTTTTGCTTCCACCTACCAACCGTAGTTGTACTTGTCAATGATGAACTAATATGGCACAACATTTTTTCGTTTTTGCGCGGAAAACTTAATGAAAAAAAGATGAGCAACTTGTCCCAGGCCAAACAAATATCAATCTTGGGAAGAATATCAATTTGGATGTCACAACACATCTAATGTAATGTTCTTGCTTGCTCTTCGTTCGAATGTAGGATTAATTCCGATTGTAATTTTTGATCTACACATGGAGTCCAGAGTCCTCCATAGGTACTCTATATTGACTTCTCAAACTCGAAAGAAGAATCCTACCAAGTTATTCAATTATGTAAAACCTCGATCCGCCACTTAGAAATCTACGTGCTGAACTTCCTTAATCCTCCGTGCTGAAAAGAATACCAACAGAAGGTGCTGTTTCTAGAATGTCCAGACGAACTCTGAAGCATTGCATAGAGGAGGTAAAGCTTTGGGATTCTTTGGGAATTGACTTTGAAGCATTGCATAGAGAAAGTGCCGTTGGAGTTTGTAAAAAGTTATTGAAATTTGTAAAAAGATATTGGAATCGATGAAAAAGTAATTGTGAAAAATTTTTGAAAATTTTTTGAGACCAAACCAAACATAACCATAATATCTCAAAAACCTAAAATCCATTTTCCCTCTAAAGTTTTTCTCTCTTTTGTAAATTGTGGGTATTTGTTACGTGTATGGCTTAGCTTTTTAAAAGTCAAGACTCACATTTCTTTTGTCTTCTGATGACAAAAGGTAAAGCTTTCACGTGCAGTGCATTACATTCTTTCTTTCACCTGTAGCTACCCTTGCGTGAAGTTGGTTTTGACCTTGCATTAAATTAAATGCAGTGTTGTTTCTTGACATATTACATGATATAGGAGTCAGTACTGCAGCTACTACTCTAGAAGAAGGAGAAAGTCCAGACATGCAGAATCTCTTACTTTGAGCAACTAAGGGCCAAGGGAGAGTCACTACATCTGCCAATTCTGTTCGAAAGGAATGTGTTATTTAACAGTTATTTGTTACTTCCTTTTCTCTCTCTGCTTCGTATGCATTTGATGAGCTGGAGAGATTCTATGGTCTTTACATACACGCAACAATTTGTTAGGATTCTTTACATCAGTATGTATTATTTCTTTTCGTCTATTCTTTAGCAGTTGTATATAAAGACCTCAAGGTCTTTGATTTTTCAATACAAAGAGAATTCTCCACAAACCAGCGTCTTCTTCTTTTGCTCTTTCCTTTTGCATTCTTACATGACCAGTGAAAGACTTCAATTCTTTGCATCTATAGAAATGCATGCATTGTTCGCTGAGTGCAACTATAAAAGGAAAATAATTGTTTCGGAGTTAAGGCAGTAAGAAAACCCAATAGAGAGACGGGAGAAAAGAGTTGAAGAATATTGAGAGCGCTCTGTTGGCTTTGGGCTTGAGCGTTGTGTTATCACTCTTTGTACTCCACATTTCTTATAGTGAATTTCTTCCTGAGTTTCCGCAGTGGACGTAGGCTTCAAAGCCGAACCACTTAAATCTTGGTGTCTTTTGTGATTGTTGATTTTATTCTCATTTCTCTACTACTTGGCAATCCTGAATATTTATTTTGATTTTATTCTCATTTCTCATTTCTCTACTCCTTGGTAATCTTGAATATATATTAGCAAACATGATAAGACTAGAGCACTAACTTGTTTGAATTGATCTTTGTCTCAAGTTGAGCTCTTATACTTACCTCATTCAAATCAGATACCAGAGCACTTCAAAATCAGATACAGTGGACTCCTGAGGTCCAACAGAAGTTAATTTACCCTACACCGTGTGTTTCAATGCAGTATTTACACATCAAGTCAAGGAGTTAGCTAATCTCCAAACTCATCTATTCCTCAAAACACCAAATAGTAAAATATGACACATATATCAGTCTAGACTTTAATATGTTACACAGCAACGAATAGTTCCTATCCCTAAGAACCAATATCCTTTACAACTTGTGTTTACGCCTCTGCCCAAATTTGGAGCAAATGTGAGCAAGGCAAGCGAAGAAAGCTGCAAAGAAGCACATTAGCCATGTCAATATGAGCTCCGCCCTGTCCCAGAAATCTTTCTTTGGCGAGTGGCCCCTATCTGATATGAGCAACGCTCTATAAATAGCTTCAGATAAGGCGTAGGCTGCTACGGGGTCTGACTCCTCGGAAAGATATCCGTATTGTGTGAGGCACACTATGTCATATACTCCAGTGGTCTCCGATATACCTAGCCATTCACATATCTTCAGGCGGCCCTCGATCCTCTCCTCAGTTGATAACATGTCACCATGCGTCAAGATCAAGAGAGGGTTCTCATCTGCAGTACCCAATCGATGCCATATTTGTTATCACTCATAAGAAGATCTGTAAATTACTACTCTAGTAGACAATGCATATATATACCATGGTTTTCAGCAAAAACAATAACATAGAATTTAGCAGATACAAAAAGGAGATTCTTAAGCAAAAAATAGGGTTAGCGCATAAAATCTGACCAGGTACTGGGCCTACTTTGAGAGAGAGAGAGAGAAGAGGGAGAGGGGGGGGGGGGGGGAGGGAAGAAATTCATGTGGAAAAATTATGACCGCCATCATAAGTAGGACCTTAAATCAAATTGACTTCTTGATATGGAACTTTCAGAAAGTCAATTTCTTTATGAAATCCCATGGATTAGATAGTAAAAACGTTTTTACCACTGAAAAGCTCATGGCAAATATTCCTAGGTAAATTCAGTCTCTGTAGTGTCACGAACCTATCTACTGTGGGTGACTAAGATTTGTACAATTTAGTCATAATCGAGAAAAGATTGAAAAAGAGATCATGATTATTGTAAATTGTTGAGCTTTTTGAGGAACAATACAACTGTGGTGTGACAGATCTGTGATGCAAGCTAAAATGATGATTGAAAAATTGTCTTAAAAAAAGCTCTGCTTTTGTGCTAATTGAAGAGAGCTTCTGGCAAATGCGCACAATGCAGCTTATTTTCTGTAATTCACCACAGCAATGACTCTGACGTTTAGTCAAGTATGCACCGATGTAGGTGGCCAACAACCTTGCTCGAGTACATACAGCTACGGAATTTCTCATGATTAAAGTATTCGAAACTATAGAATGCTTACTGGATTTTCTTAGAACAGGACAGGAGAAGAGCTCTCTGATGGCCTCCAGTGGCTTTAAATCACCTGCTTTTGAAGCTTTATAGATCTCTGCCATGTCAGCCACAACCATGACATAATTCACTCTTCTCTTCACGAACTTTGTAGATGATCCGAAGGTAATATTTTGAATATCATCTTCGGTTAGTGCATCATCTCCCGGCCTTAAGCATAGCTGATTATGATGGACCCCATCAATCATCCAACTGGACAATTCTTCGAGATTCTCTTCCATGTGATCATAATCAAAGCCTTTTGAATCATATACGCAGAACCCGCTTTTCGTAGACCTCATCACGTTATGCTCTTCCATAAACATCGTTGTGTAATTGGAAGAACTTCCTACAAATTGAAAACTGATCAATACCACTTGAATGCTAGCATTACTTATAGACTTTTGCCATCGCTCTTCCGGGAAGTAGAAACAATTTAAATGTCTTGAGTACGCTGTTGGCAAGAAAATGTAGATTAAATGCTAAGTTAGAGCAAATATAACTGTGACTGACCTAGTGACGTTTGCGCAAAGGGAATGAGTCCAGAGCGCCCAAGAACGCTGTACATAAGGTTCACAAGCGAGCTTTTGCCAGAACCAGCAAAACCCACCAAGAGAATCGTAATCGTTGGTGGGATGTCCATCTCTTCCTTCCTGATCCCTCCAATAGGCACCCAAAAATCACCCGAACTATACACGAGCAGCTTGTGCCGAAATTCGTTCAGCCCTTCAGGTGCAACCAAAGCCAACCTTTCCATCTCCCTTAGCATTTTAAGCCTTGGTGTTAAAATCGAAATGTTTGGGAGATCAAACTTGAGCTTGACACAGTCTTCGAACTTGGCAGCCGAACGCCACCAACAGTTTACCATTCTCGATAACTCGTACTCGCCTTCAACTAAGGAAGATGGCGGGTTTTTCATCTATATATTCGGAAATTCTTGATTGTAGAAAATATGGCGACTAGTCGTGGATTCAAGAGCTGTGTGTGTACAGTTTGGTTCTTGTTCTTGATTCCACTGTTACATGGAAAATTAAAGAGAACACAAGCAGACAAAAGAGTCCCCGGATGGGTCTGTCCAGAATTATTCACGTGCAGACCTGTCACTGGATTGGAGGGGATGGTTCGTAGCTCTTTCGTGCACTAGACGAGGAATAGGATCTCGAATCTATTCATTTTACTGAAATACCCATGTGGTAGAGCTCATAAATACAAAACAACTACATGGAGAGATGGGTATTCTCGCCACAAAGTCCTCGTGATGGTTGGGATACGTGCCGGTACATGTCTCGTTCCAATTACTCAGAACACAGAAACGTCCACCGAGAACTTCAGTGGCTGGGATTTGCCAACGGCTATTTGGTTCCAACGTCCATTTGGCAGCTTCAGTGGATATGGAAGACACACTCTTCTTGTCACTCCTAGCCAACGACCATGGTTTTCTTCACAGGCATGCTTCTACCCCACCGATTTGTACGGTGGTAGAGCTATAGTTGTAAAATGGCCCACTTGTGGTACAAGAATGATCGAGGAAAGGCACCAACACTAGGAAACGGAAAATGGCTTCGATAGCTGCTCTGCAACTTAGCTCTTCCAATAGTTGCAGCTCCAAGTTGACTAATATATAAATATAATAATTATTAAAAATTGTAGAGCGACTTGAAGTTTAATATGATGCTCACAATATAACTAGCTTCGAACAAAAAATTGTAGAAAATCATTTTTCTACGGGACAGAGGTGAGGGCCGGGCACAACCATTTTGGCACAAGGTAGTGCAAATGCGACTTCCCTCCAAAACAAAGAAAAATCGTGAGTTACCCCGTGGGATGACATTGAAAGCAAATCATCAGACGGTAGTACAGATTTTAACAAAAGATATTAATAGGGACAAAATCAGGAACTTTTATTGATCCATTGCTTTTGACAGCAACACATAACGAACAATTGGTATTTCCCTTGACCAAATGAATTGAGAAACAGAACCATCCAAGATGAAAAACCTTCTTACCAGAATGGAAGGGGGGGAAAAACACATATGATGTCCAAGTGTGATCGAAATACGAACTCCACAGGTAGTACGAAAAAACATTTTTTTAGTTCCCCGGTACTACACTGAGGTGGGGAAGGGAATGCTGTACGGCTTGGGGTTTTTCATCCGATTGCTAGAACTCTCACAGTTCCCAAGTTAGCCTGAGTCATGATATTTTCTCGTCCACTAACACTCGACCACGTCTAACATTTACTCTGAGCACGTGTAAATAACTTGTATCGAAAAACATTCAAGTCGTGGGAAGTGTCCTTTCGCGTCTTTAGACACCCCCTCATCCAGTGCTTGAAAATAGCCTCTTGCCTTTCCCTCTTTGGGTGGCCGGGGGAGCTTAGTCTCCCCTGCCTGCTCACCCTCATTTGGCTGGATTCCTGCCAGCCTGGTGGTGTTCATACCGGTTCTTCCTTATGCTTTGAGTTTCTGGTTTCTCTTTGTGGTGGAGGCACACAACTCTTGCCCATTTTTGTGTAGATTTCGTCGATATGCACATGGGCTGCCCTCTTTTGGTATAGATCTGCATCTTCCCCTCTGTTCGGCGAGTTGACGTCCGCGTGTGGAGTAACACGCACGCGCGAGCTCAACATCTAGGTGCGGTTTGTGTGCTGTTTTACCGCATTTTGTCGGGGTCCACCTTTGGTTCCATCGCTACTGGTCCATCTGATTCACCCTGCTCTTGCCTTTGGAAGCTCTTTGGTGCACAAATCTACCTATGTTTGCACCACTATCTCAGCTAGTGGTCAAGTTTACCTTGAGTGCACCATCTTTTCTGTCAACGTCGGAAAAATTTCACCTGTTGCTGACAGGTATTCAATTGTAGGCCTTTGGGCCGTGTGCGTGATCATGGACTTTGAGTCCTTCAGTATCATCGTTATCGGATTTACTGCCCTTTGTTCTCTTAGGTTTAAGTTCAGTTTGATGTTCACAGGCGGAACCAGCCAGGAGCGAAAGGGGGCAGCTGCCCCCTTTCGCCTGAAAAATCTGTACAAATATTTCATAGGTATTTCAGGTAGCTTTAAAGAAGCTTCATGGAAGAGAGACAGAGAGAGAACGATTTGGGGCAGATGTTCACTGAAGGGGCATGATGCAGAAAGGTTTAAAAAGGAATCGAAAAGCAGCCTGCAAGGTTTGGGTGGACCCACCAGAATCAAATGATCAACGGTTGAGATTTTCTTTGTTTTCTAGCAAAGCATAGTCTAGAAGTATGGGGGTCAAGAATTGCTAGCCCTCGCTGGCTCTGCCGCATCCCTAGAGCTCACTCCTTTTATTTTTCATATGGCTGACCACCACAGGCGCTGAAACCCTGGGGGCTTCTTACTTTTTTCTGGGTTTGCCTCCCTGTTCTTGATATGATTACTTTTGCTGCTATTACGGACAATGTTGGCTTCTATGTCTCTGGGAGCTGGGAGCAAAAGTTGGTTCCTTTCTTGGACTTTACCATATAGCTAGCACAACGGAGAAAACTAATTTAGTATATTAATAAATTATAAAAATAAATATAAATTTCACTGTGAAATCTTGATACGTTATATGTCAATTTTTATTTTATTTTTTCATATTACACCTTCCAACTTAAACGAAAATTAATTTTTTAACCTTTAAAATGACAATTTTACTTTTACAAAAATATTGTCAAAAGAATTATGAAAATAGAATCGTCATTTCATGCGTTAAAAATTGAGAGCGCAAAGTATTAAAAACAATAATTAGTGTGCATGTGTAGTGTGACAAAAATAATAATTCCAATCTTAAATTAATTGTCTATACCCTTATAGATTAGAGGGTGTAAAAAATATTTATCTCTTAACTATGTATAATTTGCTTATGATTTTAGTGTCTATACCCTTATAAAATTTCCCTCTCAATGTCCAATCTGTTCATTGTTTGAGTTGTGATATGAAATAATTGTGATATTGTGATTATAGTTGTATGCATCGAGAGAAAATTTTTTGAAACTATGAGAACGAAGCTATTTTGCAAATTTTCAGAAGATGCAGTCCCGTAGAATCCAATTGCCACCTCTCAGTATCAGCAAATAGTATTGTACGTGTATTTCAATATTCTTAATGTTTTTAGTACTTAATTTTGATATTTTAACTCTTAACATTTTTTTGCATTACGTAGTATTTTTTTTTTTGTCATTTTTCCTTAAGAATTTGCCCCCCTTCAATTTCATTCCTAGTTTTGCCACTGGTGATGTCTTTTGGATTTCTTCTCAGCTTTCTCTCGATTATGGTTGATCCTATTTTTTTTTTGTTGTGTCTCTTTTGTAAGGTTTTTGCATGCTTTGTGATGCTTACTGTTTTTGTGTTGTGTCTTTTGTAATGTTTATGGATCCTTTGTGATGCTTTTTGTTGCCTTTGTGCAATATATATTAATATAATAGTAAACATTATGAGAAAAAAAAAACATTCAAGTCAGAATATTATGAAACATTTTTTTTTTCTGTCTACATTTTCTCTGAAATCTCAAAATTCAAAGAAACTGATGGAGAGGACTTGATTAAGTAGCATGCAATACGAACAACTTCACCCCAAAATGACTTAGGTAATCCAACTATCCTTAACATGCTTCTTATCTTTTTGACAATTGTGCGATTCATCCTCTCTAAAACACCATTATGTTGTGGGGTATCAGGAACTATCTTTTCATGTTTAATGACATGCTTTGAGAAGTAATCTTCAAACACATTAGACTTATATTTCCCTTCATTGTCAGCTGAGGGACATTTCAAAACCTTGCCCGTTTTCTGTTCCACTATGGCATGAAACATCTTAAAGTGCTGAAAAATCTAGTCTTTTTATCTCAAATAAAACACCCACATCTTCTATGAAGCATTATCAATAAAAGTAAGAAATACTTATTGTCACTTAAGGACTCTACCTTAATGGGACCACATACATCAAAATAAATTAAATCTAAAACATTGAGCTTTTCTACTAGAATACTTATAAAAAGAAATTCAATGTTGTTTGCTAAGTAAATAATACTTGTATTTAATGACGTACTTTTGACAAAAGGAACGACGGATTTCATTGTCAAAAAAACTTGATAACTATGTCAACTTGAGTCTCATGACCATCTTCACCCTGCCAAAGTCACCCACTTTTTTACGAAGTAAAAAGCTCTGTCTTTGGAGTGACATGGTAGGAAGTCACTGAGTCGATCACAATTGGATCCTACAAATTTGTATCTTCTGAAAATGTTATAAAATGACTTCGTTCTCAATAGTTTCATCTGGACTAAACAAAACACAAGGTATTTTCGAACTAGTATTCGTTTCAAAACTAGTAGACACATTATGAGTATTAGACGACTGTACGCTGGCTAAAATTTTTTTATCAAAACTTATCCATTCTCTAAACAAAACAAAATACATCAACTAATTCAATCTAAAAATTAGCAAATTCACAATCATTATTCAAGCCCTAATTATTCACAAATCATTAATCAAATTCACAATTCATAGCATATATTAGTTTCTTCTTCTAAGCATTTATTATAGTTCTGAGATAATATTTTTTTGGGCGCAAATTAAATATTTTTGTTTTTTTGTTTGTAATTATAACACTATGTTATATATATAATTGAAAATTAAGTCGAAAATATATATGCTTTTTATTTTCATTTTTAGAGGAAATCTCACGACACCAGCTGCACTGAGTGAGACTTCCTAGGACCCATCTCTTATTTTATGGTTCCAAGCCTCTTTCACAATTCTCTCTTTCAACCTTTCTCTATCTTAAATATCTCATTTCCTCTTCTTGATAACTTCCTTGCCTTCTCTACATTCTTCTCCAACTTTCCTCTTTAGGGTTTCTTAGTTTATCTGTGCCTGTCTTTCTCTACCCACCCATTTATTACCAACTCATCTTCAGCACAAACTTCTTCTTTTTTTCTTAGCAACATCAACTAAAACAAGAAATCAAATAAAGTTCAGCCCCACACTAACAGATGTGTGGGGATAGCAGAAATGTCAACTGAACCAAAGAGATTACTGGCCACAGCCCACTGAGCTATAGAATGAGAAAAAACATTTCTATCTCTAGGAATGCAAGGAACACGATCTGTGCGCAGAGAAGAAGCATCTAAGTTTCAGCAAATTTTCCTCTTCCTTTTTTTTTTTCCCATCTTTTTGCTTCTTGTACCCCGTAGATAGAAAAACAATCTCGCAAGGGGGCGTGGGCTGGGTTGGGCAGGCAAACCACCTATAAAAAATTGATGTTTGGCGGAACCAACTGGGGCAGTGGCCCCCCACTGCCCCTCGCTGGTTCCGCCTCTAGGTATGAGAAGTAGTGATATTCATATTAAGCATCTCGCTATAATGTGGATTTTATCAAATTTCGAGATTTATGGTGAGATTGAATTTTTTTTAAAAGACTTGATCTGGTTGATTTCCAATTTGGTTGAACTTTGATTTTGGGCATAAACTTAGCATTGTAATCTCTATTTTCTTATAGTGGATTTCGGGGTTGCCAAGGATTTTTCTTTTTACACTGATGAGTTTTCACGTAAATTTGGTTTGTTCTCATGCGTTGCTTTCTTAGTGCTTGATTTATTTTCTTGTTTGGTTTTTTATTTGCTTAGTGTCATTATTTAATTTTCACAAGACGGTAATTTGGCCCAAAGTGGTATCAGAGCCAGATTGTGTAAGGTTGATTGTTATGTGTGGATTAAATAGAGAGTAGTTGAAGCACAATGATTAAACTCACGACGTCAAATTATTTAATTTGGAAGCTGAGATGGAGGATATCCTTTATTATAAAGATTTGCGTGACCCTATTGAGGGTGACAATGTCAAGCCAAGCAATGAAATTGTCAAGGATTGGGAGAAGAAAAATCAAAAGACTATTGGGTATCTCAAACAGTGGATTGATCTCAATGTGTTCCATCACATGTCTGAAGAGACAAATGCCAACAATCTTCGGAAGAAATTGGAGAGTCTATGAGAGGAAGACAAAGAATAAAGCTTTTGAGATAAAAAAAAGCTTGTGAATTTGAAGCTGAAAGAGGGAAAATTTGTTGTCAAGCATTTGAATGACTTACAAGAATTGGTGAATCAGTGGATTACAATAAAGTTAGTGTTAGACAACAAGTTGCAAGTGTTGTTGCTTTTGAGTTCTTTTCTAGACAGTTGGAAAACTTTGGTGGTATCACTTAATACCAAATGGTATGTTAGAGCTAAGTATGGTTAAAGACTACTTGTTTAATGAAGAGACAAGAAGAAGAGATATGGGCAAAGAAAACGC
>CM025856.1:17471924-17486669 GCA_003952965.2 Morella rubra | reverse complement strand
ATACTTACCCGTTTTTTTGAACCACTCCAAAAACTCTTCCTCATGTCGACTCTCAATATTGGTTGAATATTGTCTCTTTAGAATGTCAATATGCTCACTATATTTAAAACATCCATCATTCATTTTGCATATGTATAGAAATTGAAAATGAACAAATTAAATTTTGAGAACTTAATTTAGGTATTGATCAATTTCAACACAGTTTTCAACAAGTATCATTTAGCTTTTTTGAACTCTGCTCGCATCAAATCATATCCTGCTTCAGCTCCAAATGGCCTGACCTCTTGTGAAAAAATATTGAATTTATCATGCGTCAGATTCTCATTTACTACAATAATATTTGTTTCCCCTCTAATAATAAAATATCTCAACACCACCCAGATACATAGAACAAAACATCAGACATTCATAATCCACATACACCTCAGCAATTGACCCCTCTGCATGTGCTCTATTGAGTGCAAAACGTTTAAGTCTCCCCAAAAATCACTCCATCGAATACATCCACCGATATTGTACTGGGCTGGTGAGGATAGCTTCACAAAGAAGGTTGACAACTAAATGGACCATTACATCAAATAATGAATGATGAATGTGGAATATTTCTAACTTAGATAGGATCATGCCAATAATGTGTCCAAATGCCTCATACATCCATATTAATGACATGAACACAACTCCCTAAAAAATAACTAATGCAACCCGCACATCCTTAGAATCATCCTTTAACATATATAACAGTTAATACAATAAAATTTTCAACAATTAAAATTTAATGTCTACTTCCAAATGCAACATCGGACATCATCACTTTAATGGTACAACCTCGTCAATCTCACTGAAAAAAACTTACTTGCTTAGTAATGGCAGACCTGCACATCCTTAACTGGAAGTCATCACTAACATATATAATAGTTAGTACTTGTATAAAAGTTTGCCATAATATGTCCATTTAATAAATTTTACTTATCAACACTCAGTTCATTACGTACGATTACCCGTCGGGGACTCCTTCCACTTACTCATTTCAAATGAATGTTGTTGAATGAGCGCTATAGACTCGAGAGCATGAGGAATCACCACCTCCATCAGGAATATGGATAGTCAGCTTTCCTCGCAAGCCTTGAGTCAATCCTGCGTACTACCTTGAACGTGTCTGATTCCGGATGTCGCTAAAATGAAGAACAATAAATTTAAAATTCAGTTAAGCATATAAATTTAAAAGTCATAGTATTTAATCAAGATTGACAGGATAAAATACTTACACGCACAACTACTTTGGGTGACTACTGGACTAGCTGTGGTAGGGGGGGTAATTCGTTCCTATCCCTAAGTGAAGGACCCGACACTGCTAGTCTACCAGGACTACTCTCAGCACGAACTAATGAATCGCACAAAAGGCGTTTCCCTCCAGCTGGCATGACATGTCCTGTGAACAAAATAAATCAATATTAGAGAAAAAAAAAAAGACAATGAATTATGTTACCTAAAATGAATATAAAATAGAAATGCAAAGTAAATCAAAATAATAAAGTTACTTTAGTCCTCGGAGTCATATTCTTCAGAATCACTACATTCTTCACTGAACGATTCTGAGAAATCATTGCTTCCTTCTACTTCACACTGTTATGGAACACCATCATCGGTTACCGGCACATAAGCCTCGATGTCATTTCTAGTCAATGGGATCATAGTCAAATGAGCTAAAGTTCACAAAATGCATAATAGACTCATTCTCCTAGTATGCTTCACGGTTCGACGGTCCTTCTCTATCTTCACTAACTTCCTCCTCAATAGGTGGAATATCATACATGTTTCTAGGGTAATCTTTTGAACAATCTTCCAGTGATCGCCCAACTTCATATCATCAATATAAAATACTTGATTCCCCTTAGAAGCTAGCACAAACGGGTCGTCTTTGTACCACTTTCGGGATGTGTTAATATTAACAAACCGACCACTTTTATCAAGACCTAAGTTTTGAGTACTCAAGTCAAACCAGTCACATTTGAGTAAATAAACTAAATTCCCCCGCAAATAACGCAACGCGTAAATATCCATGACCTAGCCGTAAAAATCAACATCTTCCCCGTCATGGTCCCTCGGAACAACCACACCACTATTCTAAGTGACGAAACTATTTCACGAAAGACCGTGTGAAACCTAACTCCATTCACTACACACCCAGAATAACAAAGTGCTTGCTGATTCGGACTAGATGCTAATGCATACAAATCATCCGACACCGAGCTTAGATTTTCATTGCACCATAGTTTGAATTAAAATACTAAACAAGTGTTAATTTTGAATCTAAAAATAATAATCAATTAAAATAAAACATATAATAGAGATAAAATTAAATAAATACCCGATTTCTAAACCATAATGGAAATCTTCTTCATGCCTCCTATCAACATTTATTGGTGATTGTCTTCTCATCTCTTCCAAGTGCTGACTATAAAGACATAAGATATTTTATAATAAATTAAAATATAATGAACTGATAAGTGATCAAATGAGAAAATATTCTTATAACCGCTTACTCTATATGTTGGCTGATTTCTGAACAGTTGTTGAGTACGTACCAATGTGCTTTTATAAATTCCTTTCTATTCAAATCTTGACCCTTACCAGCTCCCAGAGGTCGAACACTTTGAGTAAACACAGAAAAAGACAACTTCGATCATCCATGTCGGCATAATTCGGTCTTTTCTATTAAATCTCGTCTCAACGTACCAAGATACATTGAGCAAAATGTTAGACATTCATTTAACATATAATTCTCTGCTATGGAGCCCTCACACAGTGCCTCTGTTCTTAACGAAATGCTTCATCTTCCCCATATACCTCTCCATTGGATACATCCACCGAAATTGAATGGGACCCTCAAGTTTCACCTCCTGAGGTAAATGAATTGCTAAATGATCCGTCTCTAAATGATCCTCCATCTCATCCACACGTTGGAACAACACATTTTTACATTTCTTACATGGACATCTTATCAGTCCCCTACTATCTGCATAACTACGGGCAACACTCATAAAATCCCAAACACCATCACTATACTTCGCACTTTTCAGTCTATCAGCCTCATAAATCCAGCTCTCATCCATATTGTTCCTTCAAAGACAAAAATACAAACAATAATGCAAACAATGATGATGACATTCACACTTAACTCCAATTTCTTCAGGTGATAGGTCCTAGCCCATTCAAGTTTACAATATCAGTACTGCACTAATTGACCCGACCATTGTGACTGATGCTTTAGAAATTTTGACAGCATTTCTTTCAGTCCCAGATACACACCTACAATATTGAGCATAAACACCCACCATTTAAGGCAAGTGTATAAGCTCAATGTTGAATGTGTATCCGAAGGACAAAAAAGAGATTTCCATCTAAATTTCTAAACACATGTCACAATAGCAGATACAATTATGCACATTACGCATATTATAAACTCAAACTGCCCATAACGTGGAAAATTCAAGAATTAAACCGAGTTCGTTATTTGAACTTCATGTAATTCTTAAACGGGGGGCTAAGGCTACTAAATGAGTGCCACCGTTCGCACAATCCATAAGCAATCGGACGAGTAAAATGAAGTCTGGACGCTTACGTGTATTAGTTTTCCAGGGAATTGTTTCCGCCTAAACTTTCCAAACCATCCAAACCGCTGCAAACAGTCCGAATGCTATCTTTGGTCCCCGTTTTAGTAATCCTCAAACGACAGCATCTGGTCATAACACAAACGTCCGACTCGAATAATAAGTCTGAACAGTATCTTACATTGCACGTCGCCGTTTGGAAATCCCAAAATGCCAGCGTCTAAATGAAAGGATCGTAAATGAAATCGTCCGGACCATATCAGAAACCGTTCGGACGGTTTCAAAGTCGTTCGAACGGTTTTTGACGAACTTTTATTATTTGTTCTAATAATAATTCATATTGAATTAAGTTCTAATAACAATTATAACATAACTGAGATAACATAAATATATCAAATATCTCAAAACATAATATAAACAAAATAACATCAAATAAATACAAATTGATGTCCACAAAACATAACAGAAAAGTACATGTCCTTAAAATAGAATAAAAAAATAAACATCATAATAAAACTACAGGTCATCATCGTCATCATCCGTGATTTTTAGAACGTCACGAATTTGACTAAGGTGCTCTTCCATATGCACGACCTGCTGAGTCAATGTAAATAACTCGGCACTGGTTGCCGCTTTCCTCGTGGCCTCCTGAACTGCATCGATCACCTTCTTCCACTCAGAGTCCATGTCCATGACCTTTTGCTCCAAAGTTGTCAGCCGACAACTGATATCACTGACCATCTCATGGGTGGGCCGCAAGACCGATTGCATCCGCTCAGTCAGCTGCGTCATCATGTCATCCATCCAACCCGGTCGCTGTGCCCCAAATCCCTGGGTCGAGCTCTGCCCAGGATCCTGTTGCTCCCCAACCTCCTCAGGCTGCTCCTATCATCTAACTCTAGCAGCCCAAGCGATATTTAGTGCTCAGGGTGTCTGGGCAATCGATTTGGAGAGCGTTGTCTTGTTGATAGACCAAAGTGGAATGGCCCTCAGCTCGTCAGCACCCTTGCGTACCAGTAGGGAGTGCAGGAACTGGGTCAGTAGAATCCCATGCGGCAATGAAGTTGTGGCATCTGTCTTCACGGCCTACGCAAGAAATGAACAGATAGAGGTAGGATGCCATATCAACAGGTAGCCCCTGAACAACTACCAGGTACAAGAACTCGCCCGGCTATAAGACAGCTCCATAGTGAGCTTCCTCGGGTCGATATAGCCCCCGTGTACCATATAGGCTCTGTCCAAAATTGCTATATCATCAGCCAGCATGGTCTAGAATACCTCAACCTTAGTAGGCCAGCCCTCCTCGCTCATTGGCAGGTTTGGAACGCTACCAAATCCAGCTCGTACCCTAAGAATCTCGCCAACTAGTCCGGTGAGAATATGATCGGAACATTACGGACTATGAGCTCCATACTAGGCTCCTCGATGTTCGTCGCCTGTAAAATAGCACAATAGAACTCCCGCACTAGGTTTCTTGATGCATACCAGTCCTATGAATCAACGGAAGCCAACCTATCTCCTCCATGAACTCCAAAAGTGTTCGGCCTCAAAAGTTAGGTCGTAGAAATCTGCCAACTTTATGTCCCGCTCGACAACAATCGAGCGGGACATAACAAATGTTGTATGCTGCTCCAACATCAAAGTAGAACTGGAAGGTTGCTCAATATCAGCCTGGCTGCTCGTACGTGCACGCTTGCTCATTTTTTTTTAATCAGCATAACAAGCGTTCGCACGATTAGAAAATACATCCGCACACGAAAATAGCGTCCAAAGGCTAAGTTGAAGACGTCCGGACCGATAAATAATATCTTTCCAAACGTTAAACAAATAAAAAACTATTTAATTTCAATATTAAAATGTCTAGACTAAATTAAAAAGCGTCCGGACAAAATCAAAACGACAACGTATCGCCATAGGGATGCTACATATGTACGAACATGAATTAAAAGACGTCCAAACGTACAGAAGATAATCGAACTTTTTAAATTTAATGAAAGCACGTACAGATGACTATCACATAGCATCCGAATAAATCCAAAACGACAACGTATGCCTCCGAACGGCATTGACAAGTGTTCGAATGCCAAAGAAACCGTTTAGATGTTTAATTTATTCATCCGGACGTCAAGAAAAAGCGTCCGGACGCTGAGGGGAGGACTGCCGAGTTAACTTAGCCATGGCAGCATCCCTCCACCTCCACACACATCCAAAAACACAACCAAAACACAAACTAACATACTTAAAACAATGCTAACACTTAACATAATCAATTTCAACGTAAAAATCAATCAAAAAACACAATGTACTATGTAAAAAATGAAATTGAAATTCTATGCGTAAAACTATAAAAAATCAAATTTTTACTGTAAAAATCGTGTTAAAAGTAAGCAAAACATACCTAAACGTGATTAGATCCTCGAAAGAGTGATATTACGCCAAGATTTTAGAAGAAAAGAATTGAGATTTCAGAGATTTTTGATGAGAAATGACATGGTAGTTTTGAAAATGTCGAACTGTTCGACTTTTCAAAACTCGTCGATAGCGTCCGGACATTTAGCAAAGTATTCGGAAGAATTTTGCACACGTGGCCCAATCAATGCAGTTAGTATTAAATGCCAAAATTTAAACCGTTTAAAACGGTTCAGCGCAATAAAGCTGTCCGGACGTGTTTTTAGACGTGCGAACTACTTGCCACCGATATTGCACGACGTGGCAGCATATGATTGGCTGAGCTGACGTCCGAACTTGCAAATGATTTGGATTGAAACAACTATTTTCAACCAGCGAGTAACGTAAACATGTATAAACCATGCGACGGTTACAATAGCGTCCGGACTGTGTATTACGGTCTGGACGGGTACAACTGTTTTCGATATCGTATAACGTAAACACGTGTAAGCCATGCGACTGTTACAATAGCATTCGGACGTATTACTCAACCATTCCAACCACATCATTTCATGATTCGAGTCCGGACTCTACCCCTCTATGTTCGAACGCCTACCTCTATAGTGGAGTTCGGACATTATGTTTGTCGTCCGAACCCCTAGTAGATTTATTTAAAATTTCTTTTGCTTTGTTGTTAAATTCACTAAATTTAACTTCCTTCATTTAAATTAATTTACTAATCACCTATTTAATTGTAATTACAAGCTAATTACACTAATCGTTTCATTAACATAGCACTCGTACTAATCACCCATTTGATCGTACTAATTATCTGTTTAAATTGTAATAAATTTAATCAAGTGAAAGAACATAAACTAATATAAAATATAAAAAATAATCAAAATAGAGAACGAAAAACACGATCATAATGTCTAGTACAAGTTGGAGACGGTCTTTCAAATGGTAAATAAATAATAGTGATAAAGCATAAACAGGAAACTAGTCCAAATCACGAGCTGGCTCATATAGATCTTGTCCGAGGGTGTCACGAACATGCGCCAAATGCTCCTCCATATTATCCACCCGTCTGACGAGTGTCTGCAGCTGTATCAGAACGGTATGGACAGACTGGGACAACTCAAACAATTGTTGTCTCACAGAGAACAGTTCCATCCGCATAATATTCAACTCTTTCGTCAGAACCTTATTTGTTAGAGCAAGTTTGGTCTCTAGACCGGTCAAGCAGCATTGGAGCTCTATGCACAACAAATGCGTCGGCCTCACTATCGTCCGAATATTGTCTTTCAACTCCACTAAAAAGGCGTTCGCCCAAGCTGGTTGCTCTGTCTGTCCCCCGACATTGGTGATACTTCTCCCCGAGTGTTCCATGGTCAACCTAGCAAAAACCGTCTGAACATTAGGAAAAACCGTTCGCACGAAAATCAAACTGCGTCGTTTAAATTGTATGCCTTTCGGACATCTAATAACCGTTCGAACGGTGTTTCATGAACCAAACCAAAGCAGCATAATTTGATCAACCAAAACAACCCAACAAATTAAAGTAACGGACGGAATTGAATTGAAATGCATGAAATTAAGAAGCAAACTCATGAAAAAGTTTTACCTTAAGTTATTTGAGAGATCTCGAACAGGGAGTGAAACCATTTAGGAGAAAAGTTTAAGAGAGGAGAGGGAGTTTGTGATTTTCACAAAGAATTGCTGGTTTAACGTCTCCTAAAATGTCGAACGTATTTCATATGCGTTCGGATGGTTCTTTGCATCATTTTCACAAGTGGCCCAATCAAATTTATCGTCATTAAATATGCCGATTAATTCGAAATTGCTCTAGAACTTTAACAGTCCGGACAGTATTTATTGGTCCGGATGGTTTCGATATAACATGTCTGAAGTTTTGTGACATGGAATCACACAATTCACAGAAGAAGCGTCATACCCATGCAAACTTTTTTTAACAGTCGGATGGATGTTTTTCCCGTTGGAACGCATTTTGTGTAGTCCGGACGGTATTGAGTGTTCATGATGATTTTAAATTTGTCACTATATATGCTGACGATTATTATTCGTTATGTAATTCCATTCGAACGGTTTTATAAAAATTTTCCGGACGGGTTTGGAAAAATTGTGATGATTCTAATTGTCACTCAGTTACGACGATTTGCAATTTGTCACCCAGCATAGAGTCCAAATGGTTTTGTTGAGAGTCCGGATGATTTTTATATTTTGTGACTATTTTTACTGTCACTCATTGGCGACGCGTGTATGTCGTCACTCCAGAAATACGTCTGAACGTGTTTTTGATTGGTCCGGACGGTTTTTCCGTTCTTGGATGATTTTGGTGACGAAATTAATATTTTGTCAGGGAAATGCCACTTTAGGTGACAAAATTTGGTTTGACACCCAGATTTTTGTCACCTAAAGCTATATTTCTTGTAGTGATTGACCTTGGAAATTTGAGAGGGTAAAGAACTATGGGAACCTAATTGAGAAAAGAGAAAATAATGGGTATTTGGTAGATGATTTAAGGTTTATATATATTTACTCCAACTATTGTTCTTCACGATTCCTATTAATTTGCTTTTATTTTTTTTAATGGCAAGTTGAGGGTAAATAGTTATGTAGTATATAGTGGTTAGACTACTTGTTGAATAAAAGTCTAGGCAATGGAGTCTATCAAAAGGAAATTTTTGTTGTTTGAAAATCAAGTAAACCAATGTAGTTAATTTCAACAAATGAGAATGTGAGAAATATGTATTTTACTAATCGTTCCACAACCCCTTTATTGGAAAAAAAAGAGTAAACAAAAATCTATTTAAATCCATCTCTTTCTTTCTGTGTTTGTTTTTTCATGTAGCAAGATTAAGTTCACAAAATACTTACCAAAAAAATCTTTACACAAAATAACTCATGAAAAGTCCTAATGAAAATAAAAAATGCCTATGGAAGCTCATATCAAATCCTTTCCTCGTAACAGTTTCTTGTGATTAATTTATAAGTGATATATTGTGCAGTTGTGTCTATTTATTCTGACTTTTTTCTTGTGAATCTTACGCGATATTCTTTGCACTCAGTGTCAAAGCGAAGGGGTTTCGAGGAGGCAATACCATTGCCTAAACTCTAATTAGAAAGAGAAAGATGCAAAAGAGACGGATGTAAGAAATATAGGTAGAATGACAACACATGACACTGCCATTTCCTGTTCTTCTTATTCTCTTTCTTCCTCTTGCCAAACACAGTTCAACAATATGTCTGCCAAATATAGTTTAGCAAAATGCTGACCAAAGAGGTAGCAACTTTAAATGTTATCGTTACTAGCCAGGCATTGAATAAATGGGTGTCCCAATTAATTGCTTCTATCATATACAATAATACTACTCTTTATGTGCTTTAGAATCGAGATTACCCATGGCCCCTATAAAAAAAAGCTTTGGTTAAAATAGATATGAAGCTCAGAAATGTGTAGTTAGTAGCTTGATTTGATATCTGATGGTTTTAAATGTAAAACAATGTCACGCATTTTGTATTCTAGAGTGCTCCTCTCTCTAAAACCTTATTTACTTCATGCCAGATGACCATCGTCGTGCACCTCTACATGTCGGCAAGAGGAACTTTGACTCCTTTAGCCACACCGGACTAGCAAGTCCAAAGCAAGATCTGTTTGTTGCATGGTAGATTTAGAAAGATATGGAATAGATAGTTAGGTCTAGCTAGAGATCCGTACCCAAATTATTCTCCAATATTAGGGCAGAAGTCTGCGAGGAATCTAACTCGTCATTGGCGTCTCATATTAGATCTTCTTTAGGGTGGCAGAATAGAGGTAGCGAGCCGGTTCTATATTTCCAGCCTGCAGAGCTACTAGAAGTGGAATACAACCTGTCCGGTCATGGATGGTAAGCAGTGGCGGAACCAGGAATGCAATCAAAGGGGACAAACTCTTAAGGAAAAATGACAAAAAAAAAATTATTACGTAATGTAAAAAAACTTCTTAAAGTTAAAATATCAAAAATTAAGAACTAAAAATATTAAAATACACGTACTGTACTATTTGCTGATACTGAGAGGTGGCAATTGGGTCCTACAAGACTGAATTTTCTGAAAATGTTGCAAAATAGTTTCGTCATCAATAGTTTTAAAAATTTCCCTCTCGATGTATACCACCATATTATCATTCATCCATTCATCTCTCATCTTATTACGCAAGTCAATTTTGATAAACTTCATTGTAGAGAACACTCTCTCAACGGTTGCAGTCGCAACTGGTAAGACCAATGCCAACTCAATAAGCTATAAACCAATGGATATAGAATATGCTTTCTTATCTCAACATCTTTATAGCAAGACCTCGAATATCTTGAAGTCTAGAAAAAGCATCATGACTTCTCAAATCATAAATGTTGACCTCCAATTCATTATTCATCTCTCAGGTAATCAATGTACCATGTTTCTAGCTCAAAAAAATAAATAAATAATTTACTTAATGCATAATTCATGTGAATCTATTACAAAATTATACGTAATATTTAATTTAAATTTGAAATAAAATATAGAGTCAGATCTGAATTCAAAACTACTTATAATATTTACCTACCACTTATCCTAAAAGTTAAGTTATTAAATAAAAATAAATTCTATTATTCAATAATTTAGACTCTTTTTTAATGCATTACTTCAAATTGGTTTTTGCACCATATCTAACAAATTAATGCAAATATTAAAATCATCTTTATTTCGTGGAATAGTAATTCTTGCATGGACAATTCAAAGATGTTGATTTGATTACTTCTTGAATTCGTTTTTTTTTTTTTTTTTGTATTTTATGGGGGTTTACTACGTATTAAATCATAAAAATGTTTCTATATATACTCTCAATTGATATTCAAGAAAAGTTTGTAAAAAACGATACATACCATGTAAGTCCCAAGAAGAACTTACGTTGACGTGGTAATATTACAGTCTAATAAAATTCTCCTAATAGAAGACCCTTCATGCAAAAACGGTAGGTAAGCAACCCCAATTCCAAACTGCAGGCTCTGTGACGCACACTTCACCACTTTACACCAAGCATCTGTAGAAGCAAAAACGATTTAGAAGAGGAGCACATGTCGCGATATTCCATGGTCATCTTTACCAACTCGTGGTAACCAAACCTGACACGTCTATCACACCACCATACAATCCCCGATGTCTAACCCTTCCTCGGTCTTTGAAGCTTCTTATCATTTTGGGCTGGGTCGACGTTGGGGGGCTGGGTCTAAAGAGAGCAGACTTGCTTAACCAATATAAATAAATAAAAAAATTGAACAAATTTTTCAGGCGATGGGGGCGGCTACCCCCCACCGCCCCTTGCTGCTTCTGCCTGTGAATTGGTTAGTAAGTTTTTGTTCTTTTGGTGCATGCACTCTAACAACTGAATATCTCCTAAAGCAGAAGCGCGACTCAAAGCTGTCGTGCTACTACCGTCCAGTATTTCTAAATCCTCCTTGGACATTAGCGCCACCAACTTCTCCACAATGTGCACATGTCCTTTGGCGACAGCCATGCGAAGAGCAATTTCTCCAGAGCAAAAGGCTTTTGCATTCAACGCAACCATATTGTAATATTCAAGTAGGTACTGATTCACAGCAGCCTAATCACCGACAGAGAGAGCCTTATGCAAGTTCTTGAACTTGTAAGGGTAGATTGAGTAACCTATCAAGAGTTTAGGGTTCTATGTGTCAAGTTAAATATTGGTGGAAAAGAACGTTAAACAAAACCCCAAGCATGACGCCAGTCCAATAGGAACACGTACTTTTAGGTTGACCAGTTGATTTCGGATTGATTTCTCTGACTCGCAAGTGATTGATAATTAGCACATTAATCGTTAGTGTTAATTGCTAATTATCACATTAAGATATCAATTTCGACCCATTGTGTCCCAAAATTTTTCAAGGTGTGCTCTTTATTTTATTTAGATCATAGAGCACAATATTGACAGTTAAATCTTATTAGATGGTGCATATTAATGAATTTTGATAGATCAGGTACTGGTAATATAATAAAATCGGTATTTTAGACATCAAAATGACTTTGTCACCATGATTTTTTCTCCATATATTATAATGGGGAAAAGTCATAGTTTGCCCCATATTTTTAGGCAAAAATCAAACCAGTACCCACTATTTTGAAAACGGCGATTTGAGACTCTTAAATTTCAAAAATTTTCAATCCTCGCCCCCCGGTTAAATCTACTATTTAAACAGAAGGAAATTGCCCCCACGTGCCTTCCACGTGCTGTTTGCCCATATCAAATGACCTAAACACCCCTTATTCTTTATTTGATATTTCACCCGATATTGTATTCTCCTTCTCCATAGCAAATAGGCTTCTTTCCATCTTGTCATTGTAGGAGTTCAAATTACCTTGTTCCTGTCGCCCAGATCTAGTCGCCTTCCACATCCAGCCGCTGGTAGCTAGTTTTTACCACCCAGAGAATACTTGAGAGGTGAAGGTGAAGCCAAGTAAGCTAGAGTTAGCTGGAGTTTTCGTTTGAATTTGTTTTTTCTATTGCTGATGCTATTTAAGGAAGAACTAGTTGCCATTGTTTGTTTTCCTTATTTCCTTTTAAGTGTAATATTTTTTCAGCTTATGAAATGTCTGAATCACACAATATTGGTAGCTTCGGAAGTGAACAAAGTGGAGATTCTACAGAGAGTCCAACATGTTTTTGCATCCTGAGAGCAATGTCCGCTTTTGCCTTTACAGATGAAAATTTTGGCAGACATTTTTTGTAATAGCCTGGACCGTCAAGACCTCAAGTGTTGTCATATAATAATGGATGCTTGCTTATTAAACTGAGGTTACTGCCAGTGGAAGGATCAATAAAGCAACAAGATACTGAGCAAAACATAAGTAGAACCTTTTATTAATACTGAAGTATTACAAAAGATAATCCACTTCCTATAATGTACATACTACAATACAAAAAGAGAACTACAACTGAAAGACTAAGAAAACATAAGCTGGAAGTCTCTAGTTCTCGCCATCAGGAATCGCTTAAGTTTGACAAGTTCACAAAGTCGTCAAAATTAAGGGTGACCCAACGACGACCCTGTCCTTCCACTAACACATCCAGATCGCAGGTGACCCAAATGCGAACTTTCAGTTCCAGTATTATCCAGTTGTGGCTCATAGACTTGGTAAATTCTCCAAGATAAACCTTAGACATCTGCTAAAAACAAACATTTAATAAACAACAATGAGTCCAAATGACTCAATAAAGCTAGCGGTTAGTACAACAGAAAAGCAGATACAATAAAAGACAATGAAGAAATCCGTTCATCAATAAAATCTCAACAGAAGAAAATAAAGGAAAAGACTCAGTTTGTTTAAAAATGATCTTTTCAATTCTCAATCACCACTCCTCTCACTCCCAGAGTGAATCACTGGGCCAGAGTGACATGGTTACAACTAACCTCCATGTTTTGCGGCATTACTCCTAGAGTAGAACATGGCCCGTATTTTGCGGCATTACTCCCAAAGTAGAATACGGTATCCTCAAAGAGGATCTTTTTGCATATGACAGCGCAGCCATAATGCCGCAACAAGTGGACACATCCTCTTATGCACATACTATCACGTCTTCGCATTACACATTAAGTATGCATGTCTCATGTCAACGCCCATACATATTCATAATATGCAGCACCATAATCATACTTGAACATCAAAATATTCTTTTCCAACGTACAAGTTAAGTATGCATGTCTTATATCAATGCTCATACATCTCATTTATGATATGCAACAACTTTTATTTTCATCATCATAACATTATAAAAACATGTCTCAAAGGAAAGTGTTGTGGAGAGAAAAAACAACACTTTGATTTCATGGTTAAAAATCGGCTTAATCACCACGTAGAAAATACTAATTTTGACATAAAAACTTTTGAAATCAGAAGGAATATTCAAAAGAAATATGTTCAAGCTTTGAAAAACAACTTTTGAGAAAATTTTGAAAAGAAATGGATCAAAGTTGAAAAACAACTTGAAAGTGAATCGAACTTTAAAAATGGTACTATTTCAAAAAGACAAGCTTGTTCTTCGTCAAGAACACGAAGTACATCATGAATATGAAGAACCTAAACAACATTAAGAGATGTTAGAATAAGAAATACAAGAGATTCACACAAATCATCTTGAAAACTTTTGAATCAAAATCAAAGATAACAAACTAAACTTTACCTTTAATTGAGCCGGATCTTCACTAAGCGATTTCTTCCTTCTTTCTTCTACTTCACTTTCCTTCTAATCTCAAGCTTAACTCACAATTTGATAATGAGATGGTGTATGTTTAAATGGCCGGACCCCCTTATTTATAGGAAAGCTCAGTTCACCACATTATAACACATGTCAGGCTAGCTGTGGTGACTCAAAAGGCTACATTGACCACACGACGACACCCAACAACCCCAAGCTGCTACAAAGCATACCTATAGCCGAAATCCTCCCTATTGTCTTGGTGAGTCGCCGCCTAAGTCCACCGGTTGTCAACACCTCGAGCTACCTAGGTTATAGCTTTTGTTGTTGTGCTTCTTTCATCGACTCATTGTGCTTCTAGCCTCAATTTGTCGATCTTCCTAGCCATCACATGTGTCACTCTCTAGGGCAACCAAAATTTTCATTCTTAATGGCTAAGTCTTGCTAATTGCTTCACTAATCCACCAATGACTGCCGATGATCACTAATCGA
>CM025856.1:17449079-17471825 GCA_003952965.2 Morella rubra | reverse complement strand
TGTAAACAGTACTTAAGTTCAGTATTAGTGATTCAGTCATCTCATCGAGGGTCACGATGATGATGACTTGAGGAATATTATTGGACCACACGACGAGGCATTTGACAATGTACGTAACTCTTGAAATGATCTTGAAGCACACGGATCTCTAATCTCCATTTAAGTGTTTCGGTGAATTACGCGATTCATGATCACGATCATAAGTACTGTCAACTAGCTGGATCGAGAGGGAATTTTGTTAAGACTTAATCAAGTGCATGTATGTGTGGTGAAATTGAAATGCACGTAGACACTGGACTAAAGGAAAGTAAAGCTTAATTAGGTTCGCCCAGCCAGTGAAATCAAAAGGTTGCTTACTGCCAAAAAGGAAGCTAATTACTGCCTATATATACTCCTACTACCCGCCGAGAGACTTCGGTTCGTACTTGGCAAAACAGGGTGCCCGAGTTTGCTTAGTTTTGAAATGCGCGCCATTTTTTCCCCCCATAATGAAAGAAGCTCTAAAAAAATTAAAGTTTTAATTATAATTTTCTACTTCAAACTATGATCCTATTCTCAAATATTCTCACAAACTTTAACTCGTTACAATTCGCCTCACAAATTATACTTTTCATTGCAATTTCATCTCCAAATCTACTGAAGTTGTTATATCGAACGGTTTTTATCTCATTTAAACGACACGTGATTTTCTTCTTACTTGAAAAGATAAATTTGACCAACTCGATTCTAAGTGAGTCATCTTTTTTTTTTTAGCAAAAAAAACAGCTAATCACATATTATTTTTTTGCTGTACAAATTGTTAGAAGTATTGTAGAAGACTAGGAAAGAATCAAATGAAGGTAAAATTGTCTTTTCAAGTAAGGAGAAGGTAATGTGTCATTTAAGTGAGACAAAAATCGTTCGATATAACAACTTCAATAGGTTGGGAGATGAAATCGCAACAAGAAGTATAATTTGTGGGAGCGAGTTGCAACGAGTTAAAGTTTGTTGGGGTATTTGAAAATTAGGTGATAGTTTGAGGGGAAAAATTATAATTAATCCAAAATTAAAACAGTCGGTTAACGGTAACAATAGAGAATTTATAAAAGAAAATGAGAAAGACTGAATTGAAATAAATGACAAGACACTAATTAAAGAAAGTAAGAAAGAAAAGAAAAAAGACAACAATGCTCAAGAGTATCTATTCCGGTGTACAACCAAGTCAAGTCTTCAAGTTGCTCCGGAACAAAAGACTGTGTCCCAAAAATATTCTAGATGCAGCCCAATAGACAAGATGGTGTGCTACCATATTAGCACCTCGACCAACATGTCTTGCCTTTTCGGTTGATGCATTCGATCGAGAAAATTCTGTAAAACCTATTATTTCATGAATTCTCCATTCCACTTTTCTCTAAGAAAACTATTGATTGCTCTCGTCACAATAGTCGAGTCCCTTTCTAATATTACCTCTTGGAAACCCCGATGCCAAGCCTCTTGAACTCCCAGTAGCGTGCTTATTCTACTCCAGCTTCGACCGACTGAGTCTTCACATGTTTTATGGCTGCTGGTCGTCATTTGAATTTCCCATGTATGATCATGCATATATAACACCATGAGCTGCTACAGTGTTATTGCTTCCACCTTTGAGCTACTATTTCATTATCCTAAGACGTACAATTATGGACAAGGTGGTTCAAAACTCAATATACAATAGCCAAACCTAGAAGGGGGGGTTGAATAGGTTTTAAAAATTCTCGATCCTTTGTAAACTACTGTTGCACAATCTCACAAGCTTATCAGCAAAGTTCAAGGACACTCAGTATATTGTGCGGAATAATCAAATCAATATGGCCAGATTATTGTAGATTATTAACTCTACAATATACTCAAAAATTTCTTTCTTAATCAAAGAAACAACCAGACAACAATCACAACAATTACTAAATTCTCTAAGTAATCACAATCACAATCAGTAACACCAGAATTGATGACAAAGAGAAAAACCACTTGAAAGAACTTCTTTCAAGAGGAAAAAACTCTTCGGGCTCATAAGCCGGTTTAAGCGAATCCACTAGAAACTTCAAACTCGGTACACACTGATCTGTAAACTACCCAACACACCGTTGCTAGTTTAACATAACTTGTACCTTACCTGGAATACTACATCCAGCTCTGCACCATGCAAGGAATGAGGAACTCCTCTTCCATTTGAAGATCTTGATTCCAAAAAGCCGATCTCTACAGCCAAGCCGATCTTTCCACACACTCATGTGCAATCAGCTCTTTCACAAAAGGAACAAACAGTCTTGGTATTATCTTGGTGATTAAAATCGAATCTGAGATAATGGGGAAAAGAAAAATCTCGCTGAGTTCAATCTCAGTTCTCACATAAACAAACTACAGAAACATTAACAGAGAGAGTTTTGAAGAAGGCTCTAAAAAGCTTAGGTCTCTCAAAGAAATCTCAAGGAATGTAATGAGCAAGCGTGAGAAAATGACTTTTGTTTTCTCGGGAGTCGGAGGGAAGAGATTCACGAAGTTTCAAGACTTCTTGAATCTTGGGCGCGTTAGTAAAAACCGTTACAATAGTCTTTCGGAACTTCTAATCAAACTTGGAGTGAACTCGGAAAAAATTGCCCAAGCTCTCAAACCATCAAAGTGCCAGCTCTGTGTAGGCAAACTATATATATGCAGACTACATAATCAAACCTTCAATATAACCCGATGATCATTAATATTGTTGAACCACTGGTCTTGAGCAGGATTTCATTAAACATGAACCTTAGGAATAAACTAGGACACGTCATGAAGTATTTACGCCAACTAATATACATCTACAAAGTACTTTAATCAGGATGTGTTATTGCTTTTTTTGGATATGGTATAATAATATAAATATTTGCATAACATAAGAAATAGCGAAGTAATTAGTCAATTATAACTCAAGATGATAATATTAATTAATTACCGCAACATGCATACGCAAAAAAAAATCATTTGCGGGACGTCGTTCTCTCGGGAGCCTATATATTACACATGTACGTAAGTTGTAACGTAATTGCATGCGTTTGCACAGGCTTACGACGGCAGTAATGGCAGAGAGCCATGCATCCGACGAAACAAGCACATAGTTACGGTGTTGAAAATGGAGTATCACGAGAGAGCATAGGTCATGAGGGAAATAATGATGATAAATATCAACCGAGCTAGGCAGGGGGAAGAGATCATGATGAAGTTGAAAGATGATCGACGTTGACGTAGACGGATCATGGATGGCACCGGAAGGGGTGGTGCTATGATGGATATGGACGTGATCCTCACAGTACTTTGGAAATTTACCTACTAAATTTGAGTCAATATATATCAACATTAATTGTGGTTGTAGATTGCCCTAAATATGGCAGATTAATATTATGATTTTACAAATGATAAAGATTGAGTGAAAAATGGATTAAAATCCTCCATAATTTTATACTAAAAATATTGCATTCGGTGCAAAGTCGGACACATCAGGACTTAAATGCATTAAGGTAGTCCATACTGTCGTATGTTTAATTACATAACTAGCATTAAATAGTATAAGACTCACATATAGTACAGGTCTCTCTACATATTACACCATGAAATTTAGTATGTAATATTTAATTTAGGTAAGGAATTGTAAGAATTCTGTGTAAAAGAGTTTTTTTTTTATTATTATTTTAAATAAGGATAAGTATTGACAAATGACAATGAGGATTGAATAAATCTATTTGATAGATTACCCAAAGAATTAAGGATCTTCATCTTATCATCATGGAGGTGGTACAACAATATTTGAGCAGAAATTAAGGAGCTAATCATGGTAATTAATTTTGACACTAGAGATCTATTAAGGATTTCGACGTCAAGATCATACTCCAGGAGAGAGTATTTAAGACCAAAAAAAATAAAAAAAGACGTTCTTCCTTAATAAGTCGACATCTTTTCGTTGCTTTAAAATTGCAGATTAGTTTTCTGTAAACAGTACTTAAGGTCATCAGTATTAGTGATTCAGCCATCTCATCGAGGGTCATGATGATGATGACTCAAGGAATATTGGACCACACGACGAGGCATTTGACAACGTACGTAACTCTCGAAATGATCTTGAAGCACACGGATCTCTGATCTCCATTTACGTGTTTCGGTGAATTACGTGATTCATCATGATCACAAGTGTCAACTAGCTGGCTAGACGGCCCTTACAGTATACACTGAATGGATCGAGAGGGAAATTGAAATGCACATAGACAGTACTGGACTAAAGGAAAGTAAATCTTAATTAGGTTCGCCCAGCCAGAGAAATCAAAAGGTTTCTATAAATGGCGTAAACCCGGCCTGGCCTCACTATTTCCTCTATAAAAGAAAGCGATCAATCAAAACAAGCTGCCAACAACTGTTCGTTTCCATTTCCCTTAATGCAGCATATATACTTATTAGCCCACGAGGGCATGCAATTCTTCAGATTATAAAACACTGCCCTTAACTTAGATTTCCCTCTGGAATTCATTGGACGTGTCTCGTGCTATATAGTTCATCAAGAATCGATCTACAAAAACTCTGTTTCAGGGCCCCTTGGCATTCAGTCAGAATGTCCGGGAAGAAATATTTTAGCATGTTACCTCTGCTGTATCTTGTTGTCACAGTGCTCTTAGTGCTACAGGGAAATTTCGGGTATGGATCAGCGCAACGGCGTGCAGGCTCTGGTTTTGCAAGAGCAAACGGAACCCATTTTGTTCGAAACGGAAAGTCGCTGTACTTCAACGGTTTCAATGCCTATTGGATGATGTACATGGCATCTGACCCGTCTACAAGAGCCAAGGTTACTGCTACTTTCGAACAAGCTTCCAAGTATGGGATGAATGTGGCAAGAACTTGGGCTTTCAGAGACGGTGGTTACAGGCCCCTCCAGTCTTCTCCTGGTTCTTATAACGAGGATGTGTTCAGGGTACGTATGTTAGAGGCCCTTTACTCTTTAGTCTTGATCTCTTTGTTTCACTCATTGAATAGGTTTCTGAATTTCTTCCTATTTTCTCCTGTGGATTTGACTAAATGAAGTGAGCCGCCGCATGAGTCGTCGATCCGTTGCACAAATTCATAACTTATGCTTTTTTCTTCTTCGATCTTCTTTGAATTATCTTGGTTGCAATGCTCAGGGACTGGACTTCGTAATCTCAGAAGCCGGAAGACATGGGGTGCATCTGATTCTGAGCTTGGTGAATAACTTCGAAGATTTTGGGGGCAGGAAACAGTATGTAAAGTGGGCAAGGGACAGTGGTCAGAACTTGAACAACGATGACGAGTTCTATACAAACTCTGTTGTCAAAGAATACTACAAAAATCATGTCAAGGTGTAGAGAGCTGCTTCCTAGCTAGTACCTCCTTTGGTTTCTACATACTGATTTACAGTTCGCTTGGTTTTGAACTTTCGATATACTTTTTTTATTCTCAAACAAACGGATTGGATTTTTCTTGGAAGCTACTATACTTCCAAAGATATATAATATAGCACGTTTTAAGTAAAATATTCTTTTAACCTGATATTTAGGGTTGCTAAGATGTCATCTGATTCATCAGGATTTACTAAACTTATATCTAAATGCCAATACCCTACATCGATCAACATTTATTACTTGTAACAACATAATATGATCATAAAAATAAATCAGTAGGATTGCTAAGATGTCATCAGATTTATCAGGATTTACTTTCTTTATTTGGTTAATTAAAATAATCCTAATTGAGCAAAAAAGACACCCATCTGCAGAAAATTTTGTGGGTTCTTCAATCGGTGTCATTTTCAGTCTTTGGAGTTTTGATCTAATGTATCAACCGTCACTAGACTCTAGTTGTTATTTGTAATGAATCTTCATTTGATTGAAAAGAAAAAAGGATGAGAAACATGTTCTAAAACCACTTGTGATGCACTGAAATATTGCAGACAGTGCTCACGAGAAACAACTCGATAACAGGGATGTCGTATAAAGATGACCCGATCATCTTTGCATGGGAACTAATGAACGAGCCCCGTTGCCACACTGACCCCTGTGGCAAATCTATTCAGGTCTCTCTCTCTCACATGCCTGTGCAAATTCTGAAAAGTCCATCATGGGAACTGCATTAAGCAGAAAAAGTTGCTAGCTTTGTCGCTATGATATTTGAGTTTCTATGTTTTCCATCTTTCTCAGGAATGGGTGAGAGAAATGGCAGGACATGTTAAGTCCATCGATGGGAATCATTTGCTGGAAATAGGGCTGGAAGGATTTTATGGAGAAACAGTACCAGAAAGGCTGAAGTACAATCCCCGTGAGCAAGTTGTCGGGACCGATTTCATATCCAACAATCAGTTGCCCGAAATCGACTTTGCCACAATCCACATCTACCCTGAGCAGTGGTAATATTTCTAAAGCTTTGATCTATGCGGCAAAGTACGTAGAAACTAAAGAAAAGTGGCATCTGATTTTCTTTGCGGAAAAGAAAAGAAAAGAAAAGAAAAGAAGAGAGAAGAGAGTGTGTAAATTTGATTCGACTGTCAATATCAGATTAACTTCTTAAAATCATTGGCAGGTTAGCGGGTTCAGACGATGAGACCCAATCCGCTTTTGTCGATAAATGGGTCCAAGCCCACATTGAAGACTCAAATTCAGTATTGAAGAAACCACTCCTGCTGGGTGAGTTTGGGAAGTCTTCAAGACTCCCAGGGTACAGCCTGGAAGGGAGGGACGCTTATTTTCAAAAGCTTTACAAGGCCATCTACACCAGCGCCAAAAGTGGGGGCCCATTTGTAGGTGGGCTTTTCTGGCAGCTCATGGCCCAAGGAATGGATAACTTTAGAGACGGCTATGAAGTTGTATTGGAGGAGAGCCCATCGACCGCCAGCGTGATCGCTCGACAATCTCACATGCTTGTAGAAACGAATGCTTAATTAAACACATGTTTTGTGCAACAATTGAGACACAGCTTTCTGGGCACACCTGCTCAATAACTTGTCGAGTCGATAATTATTACTACGACTTAATAAAAGTAGTGTTGGCACAAAGGGTCGATTTTTGATTCACTTCCCAGTTAAACCCACGAGTCTTCTGTTGGTTTTAAGAAGATTTTATGCATGCCAAGCTATTTATTTTGCAGATTTTCTACAAGCAGTGCAATTTAGTTGTTCCCTTACTTCATGTAAATCATAGACCCATTGCAACTGGGGATTGGGTACACGGGCAGGCCAGGCAACCCTTTTGGCTAGAATTCCCGTTGCTCTCTCTCTCTCTCTCTCTTTCTCTCTCTTTGGATCACTAGATGTTTGCTTTGAGGGTAAGTTGGTGGGGCCAAATAGTCTAAGTCTTTTGCACGGGTACCCTTCATTTTGCCAGAAATAGAACTGCTTTCCGGGCATTGCCAGCTTACACACAAATCTAATATACGAGGAGCATTGCAGGAGCCAGAAATTCATCTGTCAATTCTAAGGTTGTTACATAAATGTCCAAGTTCAGGCCTTGCGTCCATCCACGATGTGAATTCCATCTCAGCTGGAGAAGTGCAGTAAAGGTAGGACCTGAACGTGATTAGGAAAAAATACCGCCTGCAGAATGAATGGACAAGGAAACTCAATTACATTTAACAGCAATATGGTGTATAAACTTTACTGTATAACATAAGAAGCAAATATCAAATATCCATCCTTGAATGAGAATTGTACCCCAGATTTAAAGGGCGACCTTAAACTACTAAAGCCGCCCTATTTCCTTCTCTCTCTTCCTTTTTTTTTCGTTTTTGGTTTCTGGACTGTCGACCATAGCCAAGAATTGCTCGACGATATTCATCCCTAACTCAACATGGGAGAGTACAAATTTTGGAAGCTATTATGCTTCTCGTTTGAATTGTGGACTCCTAATGAGGGAAGGTGAGTAAAACTAGATATCGCTCCATCTGAAGTGCTTCTAGTTTTGAAGACATTGGAAACTGCTAACCAAATTTCAAATGCTCAAGAAAATGCTCAGACACAACATGCCTGGTTCTAACCACTTGAGGTATTTTTTTGCAGCTATAACGTTTCTAATACTCACACCAACAAAAACCCATCTCAAATGCTCGACAATTTCTGCTTTCTCTTGAAAACATCAGCACTAAAAGCTGACAGTCCTAAGAAAAAGAGTCACCAAGGCCATCTCTGCCTAAAATCACTCACTTGACTGAAAGGTCTGAACTCTTCTAAGGATAATTAGCAAAGGAGATCTATGCCCCACTTACCAAAAGAAATGTTGTTAGTGAAAGAGGAAATAGCCTTGCCCCAAAGAAAAAACAAGGGGGGGTGGGGGGAACAAAACAAACCAGTTAGAGAATGCGGTTAGACTGAAATGGTTGGGTACATAAACTAACCTTAAAGCTTTTATACCCATATCCATGAGGTAAGCTCGCTGTTCATCATCACTATCAGGTAGCTTCTCAAGTTCCTTACTGTAATCAAGAATATCATCTCGTAAATGCCCTGCGCCCCGACACCTTTAAAATGAACGAACAAACTTAATGTCATCAGCGAAAAAAGTCAATGACTAAAAGGTTGAATCATGTTATAGTTCTAACGACACTCCAAAATATAACATAAAACACAAGCCAGTGGATTGCATGAATGCTCATACAAAAAACAATCAGAGACAAAGGCAGCTTGTCTTCAGAAAACACCAATCAGATCCAATCTCCCCGCGGCCAAAAAAGAAGCAAGTTATTACATTCTCTATTACAGTTAAGGAACGTGAGATGCAAGAAAGGCCTAGAATGTTAAGTGTGAAATTATATCTCCCATGTTCCCAAGAAATTATGCACCTTTCAATAATGATGTCAGCATCTGCTTTGCTTTGGGGACCATACACAAGTACTCTAGTAAGGCTTAGTATGTCTCGATAATCACCCATCCTGCGTGCTTCTTCATCAGAAGCTTGAGAAGGCGTGATCTTTTCATTTGTAGAGAGTACATTTGTATCAGCCAATGGCTCTGGAATTTTTGATCCAAAGTTTTGCTGTGCCTTAAGTCTAATACAGTTGATTGCCATTGCATATGCCGCTCCTCCAAACCCTGTGTGCGATACAAAAAGGAAACACCCTGCAGCACTGCAGAAAAAGCTATTGTAAATATTGATTTTCGTATATAAAACTTGCACAGAAAACAATTATGCAGGTAGCTACATCTGATATGTTGCAGCCTAACAGAGACATTCTGCCAACTTAATGATCCAGTCACCTCAGCTGGTGAAGCAGCCTTTGGATGGGCAATGGCGGCCTTAAGAGAGAAGGTAAAGAGTGGGGGGGAGGGGGCGCAGAGAGTGAGAGTGAGAGAAAGGCTGGACAATCTCCCAAAATCTAAATCATCCAAAGTGGAAAAGTTCAATAGCTAATCACAGACAAAGGAATCAATAATGTGTATCGAGATACTGATTATTATTATCATAATCAATACTTTTGTTTGTAATGATCGGGTGATCTAACTGAGAATAGCTACATTAATTTTTGAGAAACAAGAGAGGATTCAATCTAAAGACTTTGTTTCATAGACTGAATCAGAAAAAGGGATGGAGATTTGAAGGACAGAAATATATGATGGGGTTTGGAGGGAATAGATAAAATTGTCGGAGACTTGATGGAATCTTCAACTGATAAGATCATCTGGTGAGTGTAGGTTTTTAACGAAAGGCAGCCTTGGGACAATTTTCAGCCATCAAACCATCAAACTTTCGATAACAAAGCCCTCAACCAAGGGATTAACCCAAAATGCTACGGCTGCCAACTCTTTCAAGCCCAAGTATGAAACTATAATGCAGCAAGCTGTAACACAATTTGGTACACCTAGAATGCATTACCGATAGTATAACAGCCATATCGCTGATAGCATACATGTTAGGTATGACTACTTACTCGTCATTACAGTACTGGATTGCATCAACATCAGAAGCCAAAGCCTCCCGTTCTCTAGTCAATGGTATTCTCCTATATGTAATGTTGTAACCGTCATCCTTTAAAGCAGCGTATACTTCGTTAGGTGTCTTCACATCATCTGCTATAATATTTTCCCAATATCCTATGACACTGGACTGATTTAGTGCTGGGCTATATTCTTCTCGATGTAAAAGCATCCGTCTACCGGACTGTCTGACCTCAGACAAGATATCTTCTTTTAGGCGTGCCTCCATGTGTTCCACCTGCAAAATGAATATAAGAACATAAAAAACGTATTGTGGCTAAATGGCTTGCTTTTGGGATGAAAAAAAAAAAAGGCATTCATGGTGACATACCACTGGACCAGTGATTCCCACATGCTTGAGTGTATCAACAGGATTATTCAGCTCTCTTAAGACAAAGGGTGTGCCGTCAATGTAAACAACTGCTTCTTCTCTCAGATCAGTTATTATTACTTTATGGCCCATGGAGCCTTTTGTAATAGGCGTGACACCTAAATATTTCAACATCTCTCTTGCCCCGGCAATTGTTGGAGTCGCCATGCTATAGACAGGGAATCCATCTACCTGAAATAAATGGAAGTTTCAAGTTCAGACCAGTTTGGAAATTTTAACACATTGTAAGGCACATCGTAAGCTGGTCATAGAAGATTAGTGTCTATATAGTTTGAATATATAAACTAGAAAAGTAATTGTAAAGAATGGGGTTGATGGTGAGTGGGTTGAAGACACACTCAGCGCCTGTGTAACTAAAGAGTTAACAAAAACCTAGATCACTTACCTAGGTCCAATATCTAAACTGAGAAACATAAAGGAAAAAAAAAACACATTCATGAGATGCCAAAGCTGGAGCTGTGTAAGTACAGGACAGTGGCAAAGTTAGTTAAGAAGATGATGCAATTATATGCAGTGAAGAGCAATAACTCCACCACCGGAGTTTATCGATACAAGCAGAAAACAATTTAAGGTACAAAGAAGTCACAGCTGAATAAAGGTGATAACTCAATTAGTTATCCTACAAATTGAAAACCGAGGGGTAGGGGGTGCAAGAAGCTGGAGACGATTAAGGACAATGGAGAGGGATAATTTAGTAAATTCGATGACTCCATTAGTAACTCCTGCAAGCTGAAAGTTAAGGGGAACCCCGATCCAGATGGGCGAAAAGAGAGAGAAAGCGAGACAGAGATGAAACGAGAAAGTTGTCAGCTGTACTGTATCCAGAGCTTACATTTTACACAGGTCGAAAGTAATATGTTCAAAAGATTAGAAGACAAAATGTGGGGCCAACCTTGGAATCATCATGCAGACCAAAAACTAGCACAATTAGATTCGGATGTGCCCTGTAGTTAGAAGGCTTCTCTTAACAAGACATAAAATAGGTCCAAAATCCAGAGATAACAAATGGAATCAAGGGCTGCACCATAACAAACCTATAAACAAGCTATCACTGGTCAACAACCTAAGTTGAATCATTTGCTAGGAAGACAGACCAACAGATACCATTTGCAGACAAAGAGAGGGGGAATAATATTCTTGATTTTATGTATTTTTTTTCCCCAAAAATGAGATGATTAACTAATACCACTAAACCGATATTTACTTTTCATCAATTAGCCATGCAGGAATAACGAACTCATCACGCCCTTCCCAATATGCTATATTTAATACACCAATGATTTCCAAGAATACTGTTACCACAAAAACGCCCTCCAACTTGCTTCATCTCAAATGCAAATATTGAAAGAAAAAAAAAAAGAGACACCGTGAGATAGGTATAGTGCTCAGGAAACAAAATTTTTTTTTTGGCAGTGCCTATGGACCAAAAGAGAACTTAGTCCTGAAAATTGTTAGAAACACTAATTCTACTTCCATGTTGGTGATCCTGTAGGTTTGTGTCATATATTTTGTGTTACGCAAGGCATGACAAATTCAATGATAACTAATAGCCTCTGCAGTAAAAGTGTACCTTGTAAACATGTGGTGCCCCGTGAATTTGTATGTGGCTGGAAGTTCTTTGACCAGGAAAGAAATACATTTTCAGTATAAAGCCTTTACCCAACACAGAACCATTACGGGACTTAACAATGGCATCCATCACCGCATCACCATGTCGGGACTCATGTGGTGCTCTTAACTCCTCCTGAGTTCAAGGGAGCAATCATCTCCACACCATTAAAGATAAATAACAAAAACTTAAAACATATAAAAACTAGTGTTAAGAAACCTTAGGAATCATTACTCCTGGTCTCTGAGTTTCCTAGCAAATAGAGTCTTAAAAAAGGAGGGAGAATTTACCGGGACAGTAAAAAATCGCCCAGGCTTTAATCTTATGCTCCATTTCAATGCTTGGACCTCTGGTCTCTGATGCAACCAATTCTTAAATGTCATCCTAGATTTTACGTGCCCACAAAACCCATCAAATGCTTCGCTTCCAAGATATGCTGCAAAGGCAATTAATTGGAAATACCGCTCCAAGTACTCAGCACCACGGTTCAATGCAAGCCTCCTAACCCTTGGCTCAACATGTTGTTGATTGAATACCTTTCGGTATTGCAGAACTGCCTGCCGTATGTTTTGTAGTGCAGAACATCTATCAATAATAGCATCTAAGGCCTCCCGGCATTCCACTCCATTATCAAATAATCTTGTTATCTTCCACAACAACAAGATGTCATCTATGCCAAAAACCCGACTTTGCTCCTTTTCGGATTTTACATCTGTAATACAAGAGGATGATGTGGGGACACTACCCCCAGTTTCCTCACCACTTGATGAACCACCATTCTCCTCTTCCTGGGTCATATCATCGAGCAAGATTTTAATAGGTCTTCCATAATCAATTCGAAGTTTCACAAGGCAAGCAATTACAGTACCAGTGGTTGTCCTTCCTCTACCCATCTGTTTAACAAGAAAAAGCCATTTACATTAAAAAAAACTGAAAGGAAACAAAAGGAATCAAAATATGGGGAAACACATATCCACAAAGAGAAGTTTATTAGAAATCTCCGTGTACACGCAAGGCAAAAGCAACTAGAGAATTAAGCTTAACCTGACAATTGAAAACAAAAGCAGCGTCCTTGGAAGCAGAAGCAATATTCCCAGCCAATGTGTCAAAGTCAGAACTTTTGGGAGCTTTACCATCTGTGATGGGTACACGTGCATACTTAACAGGAAAACCATCAGCCTCCAAACTTTTGAAAACCTCAAGTGGGGTCTGAATAACATCAGAATTCACATGTTCCCAAGCATCAAATATTTGCCCATCATTTGTTTCGTGAATAACCATTATAGCACCCCCATAGTGTCGAGCTTCTCGGAGGATATCTTCCTTCAATCGAGCTTCCATTCTCTCTACTCTTTGACAATCAATACCCTGAAAGCAACACCAGTATGCAACTTCACCAACAAGGGCAAGTGATTGGAATTTCAAAGTGTTTGTAGAACCACCGAGACAAAAAATAAAAACAGTAGATTTCGAACAAAGAATATTCTGACAGCCTTCAATTCTATGCCTGTTATGGATACTCAATCATGTTAGGTTTATTGGGAATTGTTCAACTAGACCTGGTATGCAAGATTTTCGGTCTCATGTATGAGTTAGTGAGTACATCTTTTGAGTCTAATGGAGCTAGTTGAGAGTTGGTAGACATGTTTGTGTGATCTTTCCAAGTATTATGAAACTTGCTCATCATCTTTGCCACTGAATGTAGGTGAAAAAGCAAATATGCCTCTTTATCTGCCTATTGGTTCTGTAGCAGATTTTCATATAGAAGTTTCCTGTTGGCTATTTAAACCCCAGATCTTAGGCCTTTGGTCATGGGACCTATCTAAGTTGCAGACCAATATTTTTGCTTGTCAAACACACTCAGAAATGTTCAAAAGTTTTGGGTTCTTTTTCTTTAAGTTTGGAAACTGTTCCATTGCAAACCAGATGGAAAAGTATGACAGGTATACAAAATTTTGGTACAGCAAAGAGAAAGGAATTATAATGGCCTATCAGAGTATTACTCGCGCAGGAATCAATATTATGAGACATAACAGCAGTGACATTGAGTTCGCTAACAATCAATGTAACTGAGTATGATATGTTTCAACTTCTCAACTCAGCATTTCTTGACAAAGTGCCCTAATACTCAAACACAAACATTGCGGTTACGGTTTATAACCATTGATGGTTTTGTTGTTTAGACATTCCTTTATTATTATGGGTGCTAAAATACTAATGTGAACACAATAACTTCTGAGTTCTAATAGCAAAGTCAACCCTAAGCAATATCCATTCCTCCATAGTCCATTGTAACAAAGTTGGGATAGAAATAAGATTAAAATTCTAGATATTACCGTGTACTCCAGCATGTTTTTATACGGTCTTTCAACCTCACGGAGAACAAAGGGTTTTCCATTGATGTAAATAACAGGCTCTTCTCTCATATTATGCCAAAAAACTGGGTGACCACCCTTATAACTGCCAACCCTTTGAATAACTGAGTGAATTCCATCAATGGTTGGATTTGCCACCCCATAAACGGGAAACCCAGGAACTTCTCTAAAATTAGGCGCACCCTCAACTCTCTCTGGTAAACTTGAGTTCTGACAACCAGGACAATGGTCACTTTTTAGTACAGTTTGACTCCCAAGAACCTCGCCATTTCTTAGGGCAGCAACTACCCCCATCTCACAAGGGCGACCATCAGCTGATTCGGCAATCTTTGTAAGAGATGGCTTTGAAGTTGCATATCCAAGTGCACCCATTGGATCTCTCCTGAGCAATCTGCAACAAGGCACAAGCCAATTGCAGAAGAGAAGTTAGCCACAATGCATTACACGAGCAAACAATGAGCAAGAATCAATCAAAACAAATGAAGCTGACAAAACCGCTGTATCACAACCAGTAATTCTTCAGTAACTCAATAGATGCTTAATAGACGTGATGTGAACAATTACTTAAAGATAAAAAATGAGGCGAAATGAACCCTAACAGAGTGGCTACGGATGAATATTGATATCTAAACACTATAGCTGGCACATTCAATCTTTTAGACTGCTCTCTCTGAAAAGTTTTTACCTGCGAATAATGCTATACAGTTCCGGCCTTGCTCTCATCCAGTCAGAAAATGTGCTATGACCAGACAAACTAGAACGGAGGGATTCTCTCTCCGAATGAATATAGACAGCAAAGCATATAAGAAAGTAGTATCTTTCTAAGTACTCCACAAAAAATGAAAGCGATGCCTCCCTTTTCATCTCATCCGGTTGACGCAGAATACTATTGCGATAAGTGGCAATTGCTTCGCGTAAGTTCTGTGATTTAATTCAAACAAAAACTTAATATGATATCAAAAATAGACCTCAGAACTACGAGGCAATAAACTGAATATTGAGGAAGCAACCAAAGCAATATATATGGACAGGAGAAATTTATTTCAGACAAACCTTTATGAAATTCGAACTTGAACTTCCTAAGTATATTTGAATGGAGAAAAATTAGATGATCAAACCTGCATTGTCGCACACTTGTCAATGACTTTATCCACTTGTCTTTTGCCTTCAACACCACCCTAAAGACATCACTATTAGTAAGAATTAGAAGAAAAATAAATAACAATAATAAAAAGCTTGATCGAAGACCAGTATGACCATATGTCAAGTACCTCTAATACCCGAATCAAGCTTCTTATGACTCCATATTCTCCTCTACGAATTGCCTCTTCTGAATTTGGCAAGTGGTCCGTAACATTTACACCAGAGTCAGAAATTTTACCAATGGAATCAGTTCTTGGAATACCTGTTTCATGTGGAAATAACTAACAATATTAGAAGTTATCCCTATAAGCTACACACATTGCTTAAAGAGTAGAGTACAAAACATAATGAGACTACCCGAAGCACCAATTCGGTTGAGATAAACCAAAGTGGCAATGACCATCCCAGTGGTAGTCCGTCCACGTCCCATTTGGCAATTGAAAATTATTTGTGTGTTTATATCAGCTTGAGAAATTTTATGAACCTGAAAGTACAAATCAAAAGGCATGAAATGTAGCATGAAGTAATTAATAAAATGAAATCAGATGACTCAGAATTCCATAGAGCATGTATTCTTAGAAATGCATTCCAAATTATCATCCTATTTAAGATATAAAGAGTGAAAACTTACCAAGATATCAAAATCCGTCTCCTTTGGTGATTTTTCATCAGTTACTGGGACACGTTCATAGTCAACAAGGTACCCCTCTAACTGCGACTCCAGATACACCTTCACCAAGGGAACAGGTTTTAAATGCTTTTTAAGAAAACTTATGGAACAATTCTGCTCCTGAATCTGAGATGAGTTCCAGTGGGGGTACCTCTAGTGGTGTCTTTATGGAATCCCAATGCACTGGTTCCCACTGGTCCACCATATGACCATCAGGCAGCTCATCAGTGACAAGGATCTTATTTCCATATCTGCTATGTCAGATACAAAGTCGGCAATCATGCACTTCAGGAGGAATCAGTGCTAATGAAAAGCATGAATGTATGTAAGATATTATATATACTACAGAGTGCGTCAAAAATATAGACCTTGCAGCTTCTATTAAGATATCTTCTTTCAATCGTGCTTCCATTTGTTCAACCCTCTCCCTGTTGATTCCCTGATTATATAAAAAGTCACACTCCAGTCACAAAATTACAAGGAGTATAACTACAATTTTGCTAACAACCCTACACATGCATTATGAGTGTCCACCTCTCTTCTACTGTACTATTTGAAACTTGCAAAACAAAGCGTTTTTTATTATCTGCAATACCGAGCCCCAAAGGATGACATAGGACATCAAATTCAGATACTAGAAATTCCAGAATCCAATACCATAGACACAAGTGATAGAAGATGATTCTCTGTATTCTAAATAAAAAGTCACAAAGGCAAGAACTTAAACTGTTGACGAAAAGGTAAGCCTATTTGTAGTAGTGAAATTTATGCACGAGTACATACCGTATACTCAAGGTTGGAAAAGGGCTGCTCCACATCACGCAACACAAAGGGGCGCCTATTGATGTACACCACCTGTTTAAAGAATAGGAAGAAGCAATTTGAAGTGGAACATAAGGAAGCTGAGATGAGACTTTGAACATCACAGTGCCCTACTTCTGATTGAACTGTTTTTAAATTGAAAACCATTGGAAATCTAGGGATTCAAATTGTTGCTTTGGGACTTTTGAAATGTAAAATTGAAGCTATATCTAGCATCTGTACATATGAGGCTCAGGACATAGTGCCACAAATTCTCTTTATGTTTAAGATCTCATGCCAAGAAATAATTGGTTTTGAAATTTATAAACTTTTACATTCTCATGTCAACTAATAATAGCATTATTATAGCAAACGCAACAACAGCAGGAACAGTAACTATAATGTTTCTTGAAAATTATTTTCTCAAGTACTAGAAGAATAACCATTTTGTACCAAGGGTAACAGAATCTTCAATGACTGGACTGGCAGCAAGAGCTTTTTGTTCTAAAGTAGACTTGGGATGGAAGAGGACTGAAGAACAATAACATCTTGGTCTTTTGGAGCTGTCGTTTGACCCATTTTGTTGGAAATTTTTTCAGTTTTATTTGTCTTATTTTTCAATTATTACATTCCAAACAAAGCTTTGTAGCTACAATAAAACAAAAGAGTTCATTTCTGTATTATAGGACTCGGCATGTAATCTAATACACCAGAACTGACAATTCACCAGGTTGTAGAATCAACTGGTTAGCATAGGTGTTAAAACTTGTACCATGGACACTAAAGCACACGAGGTATGACACTAGCAACTGAACAGATTAGGGACGACAATATCCCATATGACCCAGTTAATTAAGCCTATTAGTGTCAACTAAGTTGTAATAACGACTATTCGGGCCAATCCTGGAAATGATGGATAAGTATGAAATAAGTGGATTTTTTATGTCAAGAGCTAAAAAATTCCTTAGATCTTTAATTTGTTACACATGACAAACGGAGTAATACGAAACATCAAATCTTTATTCCTCAATCAACTTTTATTGTCTTTTGACAGATTCTTTAGATCTGACTGGTATTAAGTCCGAAAATAGCAGTAAAAAGCATGCTTCTCTGTCTATGAGAACAATATTCTTGATATTTACTATCTTTAAGATGACAGTGGTTAATTGCATTTGAGCATTGGTCAAACATCAATCAAAGATATCACTGTGAGGGATCATCCTTTAATAAGTAGATAAACATTAATCTCAAAGCCAAATGCATTTACCGGTTCCTCACGAAGGTTGATCCAAAGAAGTTGTGTTTGCTTGCCGTCTACTTGAGCCCCAATATGCTTCAGAACATTGTGGATTCCATCAATTGTTGGTATTGCGACACCATGCACATGTAATGAGTTGGCCTATCAATGGCAACCATAAATTAGAAAGAAAGAATACATGCACTCAAAAGACATCTTAAAAGAACAAAAAAGAAATGCCTAAGAGAATATCACAAAGGCATCTATAGATAGAGGGACTAATGATGTGCATGTACATCACAACTCCAAGATACTCTTATGTCCCGCGGAGACCTTGACACCTTGCTATTCAATGCAATATAGCCAATGAAATTCAATTTATGCAATATGACCATCTTCTGTGGAACTAAACTCTTTCCTTTTTTGATAACTCGGGTTTTGACGTTAAGAAAGATTGGTGAAATTAAAGTAAGAAGCATAGATAGACCAAAGGAGCCTCAAATTATTCACTCTCGGATGCATTATGCTTGGTCATAGAAATTGGATACAGACTTCCAATATATTTAGTAATGGCAGTTTGAGGGCAAGTTCGGTGAGGCACTTAAAGGAAATCCAAAACTAGCTGCTACCAAAGTACATTTGGCATGCAGGAGCATAAAATAAGCCACACTTTTTCCTTGTTAACTTCAAGGATGTTCCAACTTGTTAGGACAAAAGAAGAAAACACTGTTTCAGAGAAGAGAACAGAGCTTGTACACAGAGTGAAATTAGTGAGAGAAACCATATGAACGACAGTTTGGATAGGTCAAAGAATCTCCAAGATTAATGCCCGAAACGATCTTAATAACAGAATAAAGAAATGGGAAAGACAAAAATGAATCATACAAGCGAGGGACAAAAATATGTCCGAGAGAAGGCGCTGTTGAAGGTGTGGAGGAAAATGGGAAAGGAAAGTAGAAAACAAAAATTACCTGACGATAGTTAGGAGCTCCATCGATCTGGGGAGACAAGCGTTTGTTCTGGCAGCCAGGGAAATGGTCGCTCTTGAGAATGGTCTTCTTGCCCAGTACTGATCCCCCTCTCATCTTCATAACCTGCTCCGGCTCCTTCGGTATCGACATTGCTCTTTCCATGGCTCCTACCAGTTCCACAAGAAACCAACAGCGCAGGAAATCGTAGTACCAGGATGATGCTCCCTCACCCCACAACCGCGTGGGAAGTTGAAAAATCTAATTCGTGCAGAAATTCGAACAATATGGAATAGATTTGAGAGAAAGGAAGGCAAGGGAAGGGAAGGGAAGTCTAATTTGAGAAGCGATAGAAATGGATAAGAAGTAAACTCTTCTTCTTATCACCTATTCTCCATATGGTATTTCTTTACTTTAATATAAAATTCCGTGTTTTTATAAAGCCTCTGCGAATCCGGAACTGTGAGTTGGGAGGATTTTCTTCTATGTGCGGGGAGAAAGAGAAAGAGAGAGTCTCCACTGTCCGGTCCGGTGACGAGGAGTATTTGCTTTAGCAACGTGAAACTTGTGTGCAGTTTGGAGTAAATTATTTTTGCGTTCTCTTTTTATGTACCTTTGTTCGATACCGTTAAAAGCGTCTCGCGTGAATATTCTTTAAACTGGCTCTGGATGCCCAACAGCCCGGCACCAGTCACCAGCAGCCACCTACCCTTCCCTTTGAGATAATCTTCTGTCCCGAAAATGCCCGCCACAATCATTTTGCCGCTTGTGTTTCTTACTCTGTTCTTCTAAAGCCTAAGCCACCCACCCACCAGTGCGGCTCCACAACAGACGTTTGACCTGAAAAAAAAAAACCCCTTGAAATTCCAATGACAAACATGTGGAAAATACGATGCTGTTTTCTGCATCGGCTTCCATAATTTTAATCAAGTAAGAAAGTGCTTATAATTCTTTTTTTTTCCCTCGACAATCATGTGCTTTCTCGTAACAATAAAGTAACATAAAAAATTTGATCTCGTGTAACATATTTGATCATGACATCAAAATTTTATCCATTTAATAGAGCAATGAAGGGTTGAAACTCCTGGGAACTTCTCAAATAAAATTCTGACCGTGATTAAAATAAAAAAAAAAAAAGAAGAAGAAGAGAGAACTAACGAAAAAGGTTGATGAAAACAATGCTACAGGTGGATTGTTTTGAGTTATCGACTAGAGTAGTTTGATATCACATACTAGATTGGGACGCACTGAAGATGACCGGAATGAAGAAGTCATGAAAGTATTCCGTACCAACGTCCATGGGAGAAAGAGCCAAGCTTGGCTAATTTCAATAAATGATGAAATTAAAAGCCACATAAACACTTATAAGTATGGTTTATGGTGTTCCCCACGATAGCATAGATGTAAAGGGCGTTATGCTTTGGGGATAAAGAAGGGGCAACGTACAAGAACTAAAATAAGTTCAAGCCTCCCACTAAAATGTACTTGGCCCAAAATCACTGCTTAACTTTGGAAAGAACATGTACAGAACTTGAACGTGCATGTCCAGTTAAAGAACGAGAACTCGTACACCTTTAAGTATCTAGTAGTCACTATGGAAGTAGTGGCTTAATTGGTCTTAATGTTTGCTCGGAAATGGACTAGAGGGTTGAAAGTCTCTAGATCGAATCTCATGCGATCAAGGCTCGTTGCACTTCCATGAAATTATGATGACAATTTAAACCTCCCGATTTAGTAGTTCATAGGGCTCAATTCAAACATGCTACAGTAGATAGAAAGTCTTCATAGTCATGCTCAGGGAGAGCTCCGAGCCGATCACACTAGCATGTTCGTGTTGAGCTTTTTTGTAGGATTTGTATCCTACTTTTATTTTTACAATCCAAACATCACAACATACACATATTTTAATACAACATTTTATTATCTTTTTTACACACACAATCCCTTTTAACAACTTTTGCATGCACACCAATACAACTTTAACATAACCTAAATATTCACAATTTCATCAGAATTAAAGATTTCATAAAAAAAAAAAAAACCAAAAACGTTGATTGCTAACATCACCTTCCAACCGTCATCTCCCTCTTCCATCCTTTCCTCTTAAAAAAAAAAAATATATATATATCTAATAGTCTAATCCAATGTTGATATTTATTATGAGACCTTGTATTCGTACAGCACCAAGAACCTAAGCGTCTAATACAATGTTAAATTTATGAGAGCGGTCGTACATGGATTCACCTTAGAGCTTCTTCTTCTAACAAGTAATTGCATTAAAAGTCTTCCTAGTTAATATATATTCGGATACTTTGCTAATGCATTGGACAGTATCGGAATAGAAATATAATTACCACTCTAAACAGGAAAAAGAAGCACCGAGTCTTGGGCTTCGTAAGTAAAACGGCAGGTCTAGTATAATTTGAGCTTTTTCATAATATTCCACTGGCGCCGTGGAACGTGTTAACCGGCCGGCAGCCACCCACCCAAAACGACCGTCGACCTGTATTACTTATTAATTAGTCTCTGTTCGAACTAAAAGGTTACGTGTCACCCCTAAAATGTGATCAGATTATCAACCTTCCCGTAGCTGTGGCTGTTCATAAGTAGTGCAATTGCTTCAAACGATGCATAAAGGTGGTGTTCGGCTGTAAAAATTTTTGTCCCAAAATTTTTGTCTGAATAAATAATTCTCCAAAATCTTCTCTCTCCTCATCAGATCATCACTTTTCACTCCAAATAAATATAAAAAATTAATTTTAAATCATATCTTTACTTTTTCACCAATCTCAATACTCTAAAATTTTCAACACCCTAAAATTTTCACGGCCGAACACCACCAAAGTCTAGCCTTGAGGCATCCATGAAGTGACCAAAATTAGCAAATTTGCAATGCCAAACATCTTAGGGTTGTGTTTGAGTGATAAAATTTTTAAATTGTTTAAAAATTTTGAATATGGTAATTGATAAAAAGTGAAGACGAAAGTGGGAAGAAAAGTTTGGTAAAAAAGTGAAAAAGTTTATGGAAGGTAGTAAAAAAATGAAAAAAAAAATTACTACGTAATACAAAAAAATAAAGGAAATAATTTTTATAAATGGATAGAATATAAATTTGAATTTAATAGTGAGTAAAAATTAAAGTTTCGAGTAGGAAATAAGGGAAGCAAAAGTGTCGACGACGAAAAAAAAAATCAGCAAAATTGGTAAAGGAGTCGTGTATACACGGAGACGTCAAGCATAATGGTAGCGGAGTCAGTCGCGGTTCCAGCTCGGGTTTTGACCCAGCTCCGTCCTGCCTCGGATCACAGTGGATAATATAAATATCTAAAACACCTACGGTATCTGACAAAATATCCCACCTTAGGTTAAGCGTAATATCTAACAAATAAAGAAAGGAGGAGTTTTAACTTCAAGAAGGTACATCATCACAAAATATGACTTTTTTGGCACAAGCCTGACTTAATTGACCGTGAATCGTCATACTTTTCAATATGGGATTGCAAATAATCCTCTCTAATTATTATTAAAATTACATTCTGGGTACGTAGGTCCCTCCATATTCAAAAAATACTCTTCAAACAGTTGGACAAATGAGAAATTTAG
>CM025856.1:17307552-17448079 GCA_003952965.2 Morella rubra | reverse complement strand
TTAGGAAGTTATTTTGTATTGTAATTTTTTTATTAGTGAACATAAATCGTGGATTTGTATATAATCGATTCAAGTGGTGATCTATTTTATTGTTATTAAAATTAATATATTATTTTGAAGTATTATAAATTGGATTGTAAAATGTGGTGTTTTTTTTACTTAAAGTAAAAATGGTCATGGAAGTGAGGTTAATTTAAGTTAGATGTATAGATTAAATAAAAGCATAATGTTACTTATGTTAATTTAAAAAGTCATATGATTATTTTTTTTTTTTAAGATAAATAAATTATTAAGTTTTGTTAAGCGTTGCATACTATGAGATTTTCATGTTCTAATAAATTTAATGGAAAAGAGTGATAAAGGGAAGAATATTGTAGGTTTGGGACAGATGATGGTAATTTCCTGCAAAATGTTTATTTATAAAGAAAGTATGTAGGGGTGACGGGATTTTGTAAGGGTGTAAAGTGGAGAGTGTTCTGTAAACCATTATTTATATGTGAAAGTATTTTTATATTATGTGTTTATATTAAAAGAAATAAAATATGTTCAGGTAGCATTGGGGTGAACATGTGAAGTGGGCTTGTGTAATTTCAATTAATTATTATTATTTTTTGTTTATGTTTTTATAATTGTTTTAATTTTAATTATATAACAAGTTTTATTTTATTATTGTTAAAAACATATTTAATCATAAGAATATTTTCAAGTGCGGTAAATTGATATAAATATTATATAGTATGTTTGATAGCTGTGAACATAATTTGATGATCGGGATTTTACAAGGAATGTTTATTGCAAAGAGATGTTATGAATTTTTTATTTGATAGGAGCGAATTATTTATAGTTAATTATAAATGTAAGTTTATGATGGTTCTTTATTTTATTTTTTTTTTTTTTTTGTCTTTGATGGTGTATAATTGAATAGTTATGGGTGGAAAGAGAAGGGGGAAGGCGAGCGGATAGAGGGGGGAGTTTGGGGTTGGTGAGGGGTTTTATATTGGAAAAAGTTCGTAGTAATAGCATCGTTTGGTAGGAAGATTGATAGATTATATGTTTTTAAATAGAAAGGTAGATTGAAAGAAGGTTTGTTTATTTTTTATTCAAAAGCTGTTAATTAGAATAAAGAGATAAGCGGAGTATTATTAAAACAGATAAGAATGATTATACACGTGGGTGTGTGCATATGAAGGTATAAAGTAGATGGTAAATTAGTTGATAATATAAATTAATTTGAAGAGTTTTTGGCAATCGATATTTGAATTTGTATGATACGATGTGTTTTAAGAAAGAGTGATTAAGTGGTTTTATATCTTTATATTATTATGGATGCATTAGTTGTTTTTATTCAAGATAGATGTAAATAATATTAATTTTTAGATATTTTGAAGTTATTTAAGATATTATAAATTATAATTTTGTAATAAAGAAATTGTATTAGAGAATGGTTGTTAAATTTAAAAAAAATGGAAATATAATAGATTAATGTCTGGTGTTATTTCTTGGGTTTTTTTTTTGTAACAGAGAATGATGAAGAAAAAGAGGATAGGGAGAATAAAAAAAATTTGGTGAAATGAATTGGTAGAGACTTTATTCTTTTAAATTACAGTGTAATTATAATGAGGAAGTAAGGGGGGATATATAGGAAATTTAGAGTTATTTTTGTTATTAGTATTGTGCATTAGTTTAATGACATTAGAGTGATAATAAGGCGAACTAATTAATAATTAAAGGACGTTAAATAATCTAGGGTTGTTTTTAGAATTGTTTTTTGTTAGTATTTTTTGGGGTTTTAGGGGAAGGAACGTTGGATTGTTTTTGAGTCGTTTGTTTCTTGTGTTTGTATAGGTGGGGTTGGATGTAGGTACTGTGACGGTAGTTTTGTGAGGGGGATGGTGTGTTTATTTTAAAATTAAAGAATAAATGAGGAGTAGATATAAAGAAGTTTAAAATCTATTTATTTCTAAAGAAATAAGGTTTATTAGTATGTTTGAGAAAACGAAAGGGAGTGGATAGTATTAAGAGGGATTGTAGTTAGAAAGGTAGAATAATTTTAGAAAAGTATAATCGGATAGTTGTAGATCGTGTTAATGAAGAGTTTTGAAGAATGATGTTCTTAAAGATAAAGTAAGAAGATGATAATGCGGTTAGGGTATTAATATTAGTAATATAAGCATTTTGTTTGAAGATTAAGTTGTTTTGTTGGGAAAGTTATGATGATGCTGAATTTTTAAATTTAAAAAGGGGATAAAAAGGTGGTGAATAAAGTTATCATTGGGAGTATAGATTAAGTAAATCTGGTTAAGAATAGAATAATTTGGTTAGGAAGAATAGGAAGATAACAGAGTATAGATAAGAAAATTCAAAGTAGAATTACTTAAATTATATAGTTGCTGTTGATTAATACATCGATTTAATGTGAAATTTGAAAATTCAAATTAATTTGAGAAAAGTGGTATTTATGAGATAATAAAGATGGCTATAACGTTAGTCCAGTAAAATAATTAGGAATATTTGGGATAGAAATAAAGTTTTAAAAGAGGTGGTTAGGAATTTGATATATGAAGGTGATTTGGAGTAATGATAAAATTTAAAGTTCATGCTTTGGCGAAAGTCAAATTCTGCTTTTTCATGGTTTATTTTGTTATCAAATGTACTAGTTCAAGTTAATGAGTGAAGTGTTTTAGTAACAGAAAAGGAGGAGGATTGAAGTGTCATTCGTTGTTTCGATTTGGTGAATGGAACAACAGTAGTGCTTTATCTTATTTTGGTAAGAAGATAGAGTTGTGAATTGTTGTATGTTGTGAACTGATGTTAGAGGAGAGTGGATCAATGTACTTTATGAATTGTAATTGGTACATGTGATGTTAGGGAAGATTGAAGTGTGATGATTTAATTTGTTTTAAGTGTTGGACACATAGAGAATTGCAAATAAGTGAATGAATATTATAAGCGTCTGGGTAAAATAAGATCTAAAAAGAGTTCATGAATTTCATATAAGTGAATTGGGGGATATTATAGATTAATCAGTTAGTAATCTTGATTAAAGAATTGTAAATAGTTTTATTTTTTGAAGAATTGGAAGTTGTTTATAAAATTGCATGAATTAGATATACAAATATTCGTTGAACGAAATAAGTAAAGTGAACATGAGTAAAGTTAAGTGGAAGGGAGAAAAGGTAGTTTAGTAAGGAATTAGATCTAATGTTAGAAAGAAGTAAGAGAAAGGAGACTGTGGTGATAGGTAGGGGATTTTGTTGAGGGTGGTAGTAAGGAAAGCATCAAGGGTTTGATGAGAAATTGTATGCGAAGGAGTTTATCGCTCTTATAATTTTCTGAAGTAAGTATACTGAGTATGGGTATATGATAATTAAGTTTTAAAAGGAATTAATAGTAGAGAATCAGTGGACTTGATGTTATTATATGGGATATGACATAGAGATGTGTTTGGTGATTAAACATTCGGGATTGTAGGAAAACAAAGGGTAAAATCAGTTTAATGTCTGAAATAATGTGTATGGAGGAAGGGTGAAATGATTTGATGAAAAAGGGAAGAGGAGAGGGAGAGAGTAGAATTAGAGGAATATGTGTTGAATCAATCAATCAAGTCTAGGTATAAAAAATGTTGCAGTTTATGTGTTTATAAGTCGGAAACTGAAGTTGATTAAGTTCAATGAGTAGAAAAAATTAATGTAATAAATTTTATTGAACTTAGGAAAGTTTATCGTATTGATCATGTAGATCTATAGATTGGTTGATGGTTTGAATATATGGGATGTGTGAGCTGATACTGATTGGTATTTAGTGTGAATAATGGAGTGACTAAAAGAATGATAATTTAAAGAAAAAGAGTTAAAAGGACTATTGATTGCTAACGAAGGATCAAGAACATTATTCAATGGTTTCGATGAATAGATTTAAAAACTATTGATCGTTAAAGAATGAAAATTTTTTTTAGGTATTCATCTGGTTTGGAGTTGTTATTATTAATGAGGCAAATGGTTACTTATTAGAATGCATTATGGATTTAAGTTTAAAGCAGATGATAAGTAAGAATAAAGATGACTAGCTTGACAAGATTTCAAAGATGAAAAATTGAATGAGCAATAAAATTAGAAGTGTAAATTTAAATTGGGGATATTTGATATATGAATAAATACTTATTTCGGTTAATGCTGAATGGTAATGGTTTTGTTATTGTGGATAGGGTGAGTGACGAGGAGTTTTGTATAATGTATTGATTTAAAAATTGAGGGAGAATGGGATGTGGTCATTATGGATATTTTTTATGATAGTGTAGTTGAGAGGTTTTATAAAAAGATTGACTGAATGACGAATTAAGAGTATAAGATGGATTTAGTATTTATATTTGTTTAATTATTTAATCAAAGTTTAATAAAGATATTTGAGAAATTTGTATCTGTTTTTCATTAATTTAAAAATTTTAGAGTGTGTTAGGAGATTGAGTGGTTAGGAGGAATGGGGATTTTGGGCTATAGTTTTAATAGTGATGAAGAAGGAAGATCGTTGCATTCATACTGTTTGAGTATTGTAGGTTACTTTGATATTTTTATCTTTAAAAATTTTAAAATGTGGTGATATAATTTGTGTTTATAAGTGGGTGATTTTGTGATCATTGTAAGTGGCATAAGTGAAATCTGATTTTTGAAGTTTGTTTTAGTTTTAAGAAAAAACGAAGATAATTGTGGAATGTGTTTAGGAAGGATAAAAATTAAAGTGAAGTTGAAATGATAGGCAAGATTAGATTAGAGGAGGGATGTTAAGTCGCATTGGTGTGAAGGAGTGGAGAATGATGAATTGAATTAGTGTAACTGTTTGGCCAAAAATATTAGGATAATAAGATGATAATAAAAAACAGAGGAGAATTCTTGGTAAATGTGCATTACGATATGTATAAAAAGAGAACTGGATGTTGAGATGAAGTCGTAAGTTTAGCTTGTTTGTCTAGATGATAAAAATAGAGATGATAATCATTTCATGATAGGAAGAGGTTCTAGATGATAATATATATATTATAAGGAAGAGAAAAAGGAACATGTATGGCAAGCAATACGTGTATATAATATCTGAACGCAGTAAATGGACATGCAAACGATACAATAATAGAAGTGATATAAAACAATGCAGTGACTCAATCTGATTGGATTAAAATAATAAATCTGTGAACTAAGTTGCTAGATATATTGATTAATTTTGTTTTGTTTTGTTTTGATAATTTCTTTTCAGGATTAGGCTGGTAATCAAATATTTAGAAACAAAATACATTAAATGGAGGGAAATTTATACAATTATGTGTAGAGGACTAAGGAGTAAGAAAATTAATAATAATGATACAATGATCGTGTAAAAGGTAATTGGGGTAAACGATAAAGTGAAAGAATATATTGAAATCTTATTATGTTTTACGTAGTAATAGGATAAGGAGAAAGATTATTGGAGCGGGGGAAAAAGCAGAAATTGAAAAGAAAATTGTCATAAAAAAATGAGAGAGTAACGTATGTTAAAAAGATGTAGTATTGGGTGAATATTAGAATAAGTAGTTAAACAAATGTTCTGGGATTGAAATATATGTACAGAGATTGGATCAGGAAAAATTAAAACAAATTTGAAAGGAAAAGTGGATATTATAGAAGTTTAATTTAAAAGATACTTTTTGATATGACTGATAAAGAAGGATGAGCAATAATTGAGCTTTGGCGAAAGAGTTATAAAAATCGAACATGTAGAATGTAGAAGAAATATATATAGACAAAAAGAAAATTTTTTCGATTAGATTTCTGAGGAAAGATATATTTTTTGGTAAGTTTTGTGATTGATTTGAACGTATTTTAGTAGTTTTTGTTGTTTAAATAAATGATTTTTAATAGCAAATTCTGTTGTAAAATCTTTGTAAAAGAGGAAAAAAAATGAATTTAGAATCTTGAACTAATGGAGAATGGAGCTTAGGTAAGATTTTCATATAAGTTGGACTTAACAAAAGATTGGGAAACTGAGCTTTTAGGAATGTAGATAGGATTGGGAGATTAGAAAGATTCGAATTTTTTTTGAAATAAAAATTATTAAATTTATTAATATTGTGGAGAATTGTTTAAAGCTGGTTAATTTTATTTAAATATTTTTTTTACAGTCGTTATAACTGATGTAAAACCATGAAAATTTTGTTATTTTATAATTGTATATTGGTTATCGTGTTGGCTGAGTGGGTATTACGGTTATGGAGTGATGGAACAATAAGGTTGATTGGGTAGTCAGAGTTTAGGGGTTAAGTCTGAAAGTGTGGGATTTTGGATCTATGTGTACGTTGGGCATCGAGGGTATTTTCGAGGGACGTTGGTGTTTTCGGAAGCTTGGTGAGGGAGGTGGATTATTTTAGTTAATTTTGTGTTCATATTTTAATAGTTTCATATATAGAATTGGTTTTTTCTCTTTATTGTATCTTTGAGTATACATCATGTGGAAATAAGAGGATTTTTGACTAATTTTAGTTTCTTGGGGGTATTAGTGAGTTATAGTCATTGGATATGTCGTGTTATTGCTCAGCGGTATTCAGGCAAAAAGTAAGGAATTAATTGAGAGTGGATAATAAAATATTTCATACGGATGCCGTTATTAGGACGTAATAGTACTATTAGTTAGACAAAATGGTCGGTTGTTCGGATTTTATTGGAATTAAATATAGGGGCGTTTCAATGTAAGACTGGATTTAAATCTGCATTCTTTTAAGATGCTAAGATAAAGCGAGTGTTTGAATATCTCCATCTTATGGAAGGGTGGGTGGCATTGTTTTAGGGGTAGAGTAATTGAATTGTTTACCTTTAAGGGATACTGGTTTGTTATTCTTATATATTTGATCTAGGTGGAGGGTTTCAAAGAGGATCAGGATGTCGTTTTGTGGTTAGGGCTAAATATATACTTCTTACGCGCTTGTTTCCAGTTGATGGGTGGTGAGTTATTCAAATATGCTTACCTTATATTCCGGTTAGTTTGGGCTTAAAGAGGGTGCAAGATCTTTTATGGAACGTTACCATAAGGAACCCGTATATGGTAGACTGATTTATTATTCTGTCTTACCACTTGTTTATTATTTCACATTAATACAGTTTCCGATTGTGGTATTTTTTTCGCGCATTCGTAATGAAAATTTATTTATTTCTTTTACTCTTCGCTGCACTCTCTGATTCGTTGCGGAGAAAGTAAGATATCAAGAATCAACTCACTGGTAATAAAAGAAGACATGGTACCTTTGAGTTTCAAGAGGTTTGCTTTATTAATGTTGTTGTTTTTTTGAGGTGGTTAAAAGGGTATTGACCTGGGGTAATCAATATGATTGAGTGTTATTCGTGGGTAGAGAAGTTACATTTGAGAATTTGACCTTCCGATAGTTAGGGTAGAGAGTCGATATCACACGCTTTGATTGCAGCGTTGTTTCGGTTGCCTTCTATTTGAAGGCGTTCGGTTGTGTGAAAGTTGGCGATCAGTTTCGGCTTTTTTAGTGGGGAGTGACCGTGATATATTATGTGGGATATATATGATAGGATCTATGCGTCGGACTTTTGGTATTGTTGCTTAAATGATATGGAGGCGTTTTTTTCATCTTGGGTATGGAAGTGTTGGGGAGGGGGAGGATATATGACTATAACGGGCTAGATGCTTTCCCTACAAGGTTTGTGAACGGTCTTTTGATTTGGAATTACTTGGTTTTTCCGGAGCCAGCTCGGTGCAGATGGTGATCATTTGATATACGATGAAGACGGCGGGGGCAGAAGAGATTTGATAATGCGATTGATTATGGTTTAGGTAGATTTCTGTTATTTGTTTCTTTTTTTGTTACTGGGTTTTCCATGTTTGATCTTACTAGTGAACTGTGCTAGGACCTAGGGTGGATCTACTGGTACTCATAGTGGCACGATAATGGGCCTACTATAGTGGGGAAGGCTTGTTATTCGCGGTTCGTTGCGGTTTGTTCTTGGTAAAATGGTTTACAGACCTCAAATTTGTGGGATAGCGTGGTTTGCTGCGGTTTTTTTTTGGGTTTTGACTTGGATAGGGAATAAGGCGGCGGTGGGGAAAATATGGCGGTCGTGTTGTTTGGTTTGGTCGGGGCTTTTAGGGCTTTTATGATCTCATGTTAGCACGCATGAACGGGGCTGTGTTTTGTTTTTTTGTTCTTTTTGCATTATTCACCTAGACGTGGGGGTACGGCGGGCGAGGTATTCTCGCGTATTTTTGGGATAGAGTGTTGGGGAAAGGTCAGCGATAGAGACTCGTTCTGGGTGAATTCGTTTGTGCACTTATCCTGCAAGGGTGTTTGGCGTGGTTGGGGGTGGGCTGTTTTTCTGGTTGTGAGCTAATTAGTTCTAGACGTTGAGAGTCGTTGTGATTTTCATGTCGGTTTTGAGGCGAAACCCTGTATGGTGTGTGTTAAAGGCTTGATAAGAACCTAAGCATTTTTAGGGCGATTCGATCGTTGATTTTCTGGTCTTGTTAAGGATTTATGCAGAGATGGAGATTGGGGGGCGCGGTCCTAAAAGGGCTCGGTAGGACTTTGGATGCGGATTCTGTGAATGGAGGCAAAAGCGTTTCTTTGGTCTGTAGTGTTTGCATTTCTTTAAATATAAGTTTTTTTGCATTACTAGGCCAGGTTAGTTTCAAATCTGTGTTGTCTAAGCAAGTGAGTTGAAAAAAAGAAATTATTGACATTGAGCTTTGGGGGAGCAATTTACAAGATAATTTTTTTTTTTTTGCAAAAATTTTAATTTAGATGTATACGATGTAGACAATTAGTTGAGTCTTAAAATAAATACCATTTGAATATATGGTTAGTTGTTGTAAATTTTATGTTGTATTTAGGGATTTCTCGGACCAATGCTAACATTTGTAATGATCACGAAACTGCTTTAGTAGAGAGCGACAACCAGTTAAATAACTTCGAACACCATGACCAAAAATATGTATGCGAGATCTTGCAAAAGCATACACCACCTGACCCTCTGTGTATCTCTCTCTCTCCCCCCACAAATGCCTCGTTCAGGCTTTTGACGTTATGAATCATACAGCTGTAAGATGTTGGCGGCTTCGAGGGAGGAGGATTGAGCGAGACTGAGGCAAGACTGTCGCTAATCTGCAATTGCATTTCAAGTCATTTCTCTTGCTTTTGCGAAAGGATATTTAGAGAGGATTAAGCTATTGCTACAGGTTAATTACAGACTTGTTGAGTCTTGTGTGTTCCATTAGTCCCCTCCCAGTCCCAGATAACCACCCATAGAAAAAATAAAATGTCAACTGCTATATATATATACTGCTCAACTTATATAATTTTAACTTGGAATTCTGAACAATTGTGGCAAGATCTTTGATCTAGTCATCACGTTGTAATTTCAAACCAAGGCCGTGTTACTTTGTTCGATTTTTTCTGTAATCTGATCTACTGTCGTCAAACAAGAAATCCAGATCCAATCTCATCTGCTCAAGGATAAATGTTAAGACAAGGGAGTTGATATCTATTCAGTAGCCAAGATACCTAATCGGTCTTAATTTAGTATATAATATATTAATTATATAATAAACACATATATGTTGTATTTTATTTAATGCAATTGGGTTAAAGGTCCTCAAACTTATAGATTCCTTAAGACAACCCTGGGATTAATGGAAAAAAAAAAAAACAATAAAAACACCCAATTAATCCTAACATTTTGGTGAGTCGGGACCATTTTGAACTCTCCACAACTCCCCCCGGGCGACAAAGACCATATAATATTTTGTTTGAACCCCGACAACATTCTGACCAATGATCTATTAGAATTGCTGGGAAATTCTACCCAAAAAATAAGGTCCGATTTCGACCCACGTATTGTCCTATGAGAGGGTCTAGAAAAGACGATGTATCCTTTTAAGATATGCATGCATGAACTTTTCTAAACTTTGTTAAACGAGGGAATCCAATATATCTAAACTTTGCGCGGGGATTGTGATGGGCTACAATGCCGAGTTGGTTATTGGTCCGATTAAAACAGGCAGATGGGTCTGGGTAATAAAATAGACCCATGAAACCGAATCCGAGCCACATCGTCGACAGTGGAGGCCAGGCTGGTCGAGCTAAGATAGTATTTATGTACGGACTGTCACGGCACCAACCGAGGGACACGGTTCACTAGGTATAATCATAAATCATACAATTGCACAGCACAGCTGTACTGCGCAGGAGCACCGTACGCCTGCATGCACCTCCCTAGATTTGGACTTGACATCACTGGCCATAATCTACCCATGTGGCATCAGATAATTCGGTAGACCGACCCAGCCGGTCTAAACCACTAATTCTGACGCACGCCCTGAGAAGCTGCAGCTCTGATGTTTTCTGATGATATACATTGGATTCTTCCTCAGGCTTTTCCCACTCCCTCGACTTCCGAGCAAAAGTGAATTTATTTTCAGATTACGTGTTGTTAAGTTGCTTTGCCAAACGACAAGACATGGAACAGATATGGGGTCCTTGATTACGAGGGACTCGGTCGGGACAAAATTGTCAAGTCGAAAATAATTCGGGTCTGAACAAAATATATCCTTCATTTAGAAACTGGACAGCTATATTAGGTCGGAAGCATTGCTGTTTTCCGTATAATTTTTCGTATTCTTCCGTCTTGAATTTGGACTAAACAATGCACTTCGTGAAAGAACAGACCGTGCTGTACCCATTAACTTTCGTCGCGGTTCTCTTACGTTGAAGATCTGATGGATGGATTATGTCTCTTTTGAGGACCCTGATGCACGAATAAGTTATCAATGGCCAAAGATGGGCGTGTACCTTTTTTTTTTTTTTTTTTTTTTTTTTTTATTCTAAGCTGGATGGACAAGTACTTGATAGATCATGTATGCCGTTTAGGGTATTAAATGCTCTAAAAAGAAATTAATGATAATGCATGAATAATTTATTTCAATACATCCCATATCCTTATGACAAATACTAAATTGAATCTCCTAATTTTTAATTTATTTTATTAACCTTATAAATTTTAAAAAGAATCAATATTCGTTTTTCTATTTAATTTGTCAATTAATAAGGCGTTTGGTTTATAATTTTATAAAATTTTAGCTAAAATTTTTTTATTATTTATCAAATATATTTTAAAATTTTATTTTATTTTTATTACTCTACTGATTTTAATATCACCGTTTAATACCGTCACAAAATTTTATTAAAATTATAAAACTAAATGCCTTATAAATTGAAAAGTGAAGTGAAATGATTAAAATATTCATTCAAATAACAAATAAATTAATTAAATATAAAATAAATATAAAAATTGAATAGAATTTATTCTCGATTCTGTTTATGAGCTGCTAAATGCCTAAATGTGATGAATCTTTGAGCTCATGGATATTTCTTTTTTTTATAAGTTTTATTTGGAGTAAAAGAAAAGAAATATTATATTTTAAGCTTTTTAATAACCACTCATTTTATAATTTACATTTCAAACTATCAAATTTAACTAGTTGTACACAAAACTACTCTATGTTAAAAAAGGGGACCACGGCGTATCTAGATGATCAAATTGTAACATAAAAGGTGCAAAGTGGAAATCAATTAATAGTGTAATTTGTCCAATTTGATAGTTATAGGTACAAATTACAAAATGAATAGTAATTAAAGAGTTCAAAAATGTTATTTTCTCAAAAAACTCAAACAACCAAGGTCCTAAGGACAACATATATAGCATCATGTGCCATTGAATTCGATCTAGGTTCTACAGGCAGAAGATCTAAGGGATTGACATAGTAATTATAGATTGGTTGAAATAAATAAACTAGATATGATACTCTATAGAGGCATTTAACGTATTTAACACCATAAAATACGCAATTAAAGGAATAAGTAGAATAAAAAAAATAAAAAGTTGGCTGCCGGCAAATTGCAAATCAATCTTCTTACTCGCACGTTACTTTTCTCATTGTTATTTTTTTATTCAGGAATAACTCAAGAACAATCCGCGACAATAACAGGTTCATATTTAAGGATTAAAAAACAATTAAATTAATGTTAAAAGTGAGAGCTTTTAAGATTCCTCAATATTTGTATTTCTAAAAGCTGATATATATGGTTCAGTTAATGCTTAAAAAACAATATAAAATAAAACTCGTATATCTCCTGGTCTCCATGATAGCTACCGGAATATACCCACAAATATCTTTATTTATTCTTTCCTCTTTTAAAAGTTTTTTGCCAAATTCTTTGGGGCAAAAAATAAAAAATAAAATATAATCAAAACTAATGCCATCATATCGTGGTATATCTCGCTGGTCTCCATGATTAGCTACCGGAATATACCCAGCCCTTTTCCATTTATAGGCTTTTTGAATAAAAGGGCATTCCAAAATAAAAGTATGATTTACCACAATTTAAATCATTTTTGTAATTTGCCTCATCGCTATTTTTGGCAACAATTTCACCAATACTATCTAGAAATTTATAGAAAGAAAATAATTTTTTCTTCAAGATATCTACTTCTAAATTTACTAAAAGTAATTCCAGATTAGCTAGTAGCATTATGATTCCTTAACCAAATTAGATTCCATAATTTAAAAACAAATAAATACAACATGTACGAGTTATGCACTTATCTAATACTATTCATATAAAATTTAAAGCATATAAAATTTAATATTTGTTGTGTTTATAAATAATCATGCTCAATCTTTTATAACTACACTATGATTATTATATGAAAAAAAATAATTTCTTGATATTTTTGAACGAATAATGTGAAAATATCATCAATATATACATGAGAAACTTATAAAAGCTAAAATCACAATCACACACCTACCACAATGTGAAAGGAATGAATAAATCAAAAAAATTTAAAAAAAAAGTCAGAATCAACCCCACAGGAGGTCTGTTGCGCCATTATCGTTTTTCTTTTGTTGGCGTAACACAATCATGGACTGGATAGAGCCTCGGACCCTTATTGATAAGGTAGTATGATGGGGATCTCTATCCCTTTTGGAAGCTAATCGGGTGGGTCGCAAACCCGGATCACACACCATTTAACGGCACCGGGTGGGGGATTGGGTTTTGACCCAGTCACAAAACAGAACACAAAAAACATGCACAGAAACAGAAGAATGAGTGACGCGTGCATACATCCAAGTGCAGTAGAGTAGGACCGGGGCGCAATCGTCATTGTGACAGAAGACAAGGACAGCTGGTTCTTTCCTTCTACAAGGCTCTGCCACCACAATGTACGAATTGAATAATACCAAATAAGAAATTACCCACTCATTAAAATACGGAGCTATATTGAGAGGGAAAAAAACACACACACACACGGAGCAATGATTATATAAATTACCTCTTGAAAAATATTTATAATCGTGTTCGGCCGTGGATTTCTACGGTGGAAAACGCAAACTGGAAAAGAAAAGGTCTCTCTCTCTCTCTTCGTCAATCCGTCTTCTCTCTCCCTCCTTCAGTCTCTCTCTACTTGTACCGCTGCCTCCTCTTCCACCTCTGAGCAAGGGGAGAGAGTGTGAGGGAGAAGCGGGGGAGTAGAGAGCGGTGGCGGCGCATTGTAAGAAACGGGCTTTATCCTGCGCCCGGGTCGGTTGATGGAGGATTCTCCTTCTTCATTTCTTCTTCAAGGACTCTCTTCCTCGAGTTCGCTTCGTTCCCACGGCATCCATCGTTTGATTTAATAAAAAAAAGTAGCAAGTATCGAATCGAAGAGCTTTTTTTTTTTTTTTGGGTTCTCTGTGTGTATTTGTCCGTCTCATTTATTTGCTAAAAGTCTGGCGGACATTAAAGGAACCCTAGCGTTCCTCTCTTCCGTTCTAGCAGATTGGTTCGATTTCAAGTCCAAGAAGAAGAAGCGGAGGGGGATTCACGCGGTGAAGATGCTCTGGATTATGAAGTTCTCTGGCTTCTTCTTCGCGGCAATGGTAATGATCGTCCTCTCTCCTTCTCTCCAATCCTTCCCTCCCGCCGAAGCCATCCGATCCTCCCACCTCGACAACTACCTCCGTCTACCGGTTCAAGTGTCCCCGCCAGATTCGCTGAGCCGGTTTTCTTTCAGAAAAGCCCCCGCATTTCGCAATGCCGGTGAATGCGGCTCTGTAGTCTCTGGAATCCGGGGCAAAACCAGCGTATGCGATCGAAATTTGGTGCACGTGGCGATTACGCTCGACTTCGAGTACCTCCGCGGCTCAATCGCCGCTGTCCATTCTATTCTGCAGCACTCGCAGTGCCCGGAGAGCATCTTCTTTCACTTCTTGGTCTCGGAGACGAATCTGAAGAACCTAGTGAGATCCACTTTCCCTCAGTTGAAGTTCAAGGTATATTACTTCGATCCCGAGATCGTAAGGGGCCTGATCTCGATGTCGGTGAGGCAAGCGCTCGAGCAGCCGCTGAATTACGCGAGGAATTACTTGGCGGATCTACTCGAGTCCTGCGTGCAGAGAGTCATATACTTGGACTCTGATCTAGTCGTGGTCGATGATATCTCCAAGCTGTGGACTACGAGTTTGGGTTCCAGAACCATCGGAGCCCCGGAGTACTGCCACGCCAACTTCACCAAATATTTTACGGCGCGTTTCTGGTCAGACCGTCGGTTTTCCGGCACTTTCAAAAGCCGGAAGCCTTGTTACTTCAACACCGGCGTGATGGTTATAGATCTGGAAAAGTGGAGGCGGGACGGGTACACGAGGGAGATCGAGAGGTGGATGGAGATCCAAAAGGGTGACCGGATCTACGAGCTCGGGTCCCTGCCGCCGTTCCTCCTTGTATTCGCGGGACACGTGGCGCCCATCGAGCACCGGTGGAACCAGCACGGCTTGGGTGGCGACAACGTCAGGGGCAGCTGTCGTGACCTCCACCCCGGTCCGGTTAGCCTACTGCATTGGTCCGGAAGCGGCAAGCCCTGGGTCAGGCTGGACTCCAAGCGACCCTGCCCACTCGACGCGCTATGGGCACCCTACGACTTGTACGGACACTCCCACTGAAAATTACTACCACCACATGGGGCACCCGCCGGTAAATTCCCTTCAGGACTGTTTTGTCACTTCATTAGCTTTTCCTTTTCTTATAAATTATTTCTCTCTGGATTATTTTGTGCTCTCTCTTTCTTCTCTTTACTTTTACCCCTTAATTCTCAATTTTTCCACTTCTTGATTTTTATTTTATTATTGTTATGGTTTACTCATTTCTCGGGCGATTTGTATTCTATTTTGTTATTCCTGCCTTTGAAAATAAGAGAAAAGAAAAAGGGATATTCAATTTGTTGCTGTCCAATCTCTAGACTCTGTATTACGTGGTTGTTTAGATGCGTCGTGTTGTGGTCACAGTGGAGTCTAGCCTGCCTTTACCTTGTAGGGACAAAACGATAGGCAGTGTGTCAAAAGAAACTCGATGGAAAGCTGTCCTGCAATGGAGGCTGACATTACACGTGGTAGTGGAGACTCTGCAAACAAATGCGCTTTTTCTATCCATTGAAATTTTCTGCAGCTAGGGAAAACATAAAATTGTTCGGCAAGCATCCCGGCTTGCGCTGGTCTTTGTTCTTTGAGAATTTCCCTTTTTCTTTGGGATTGTCTTGACAGACTTATTGGGGTTTGGGTGGCATTCAACATGCTTAAAATACAGATAGCCAGTTTTTAACTCCTGTACCTTTTTCAGTATATGTGGCTGTAGTGCTGGAGGTTAAGATAGCTTTATTTGTGCACTTTTGTTCTTTTTTCCCCCCATATTGTTTTAGCATGGAAGATAAAGTTCAAGAGAAAAAGGGGAAAGAAAAAAAAAACATGAGAGAGCAGCTGGACATTGTCGGTGGGAGGGGAATTTTGTATGGTTGTTCGTTCAAGTTATCCAGCTTCCTGTTCTTGGTGTCTCTGGAGTGCGCCCGTGTGTGCCGGCAGGAGATGCTATTTTAGGCAAGATAGACATGGGAAGAATCTATAAAAAGGCTGTAATTGTGGCCTAAGGCCACGAGCTGTGTGTGTGAGAGAGAGAAAACATGTGCGCTTCGGTGGCAGCGGGCGGAAGACTTGTGAGCTACCTTCCCCCTCCCCTCGTCTCTGTCCCTTCGCGCACTTTGCTGGCAATCCCTTATCCTCACATTCTTCTTTTATTTGGATAATCAGAGCATAAAGCGATTATACAAAAGATATTTGATAAGTTATCCGTCCAAAAAGATTAACTAATAATTGTTGATGAAGTTAAGTAGTTTGACAATCAAAGGCAATGGGTGGCATCGGGTGAGGGACCCAGATGACATTGTTGCGTGGGAAATGTCCAAAGTGGGGGAAGGGGGACCGATTCCTTGTGCCCTGGCATCACACGTGGCCTTGTGGTCTGGAGTCTCGTAGAATAAATATTTGGGGGGTGTTCATGTGGTCAGTCTGCTCTATGATTAAATCCTTCCTATATTTTGATCTTGTGGACTTGAAATATGTTGTGGCTTACCGAAGTATAGAGTTATATTGTTAGGGACGGAGCCATGTCGGCTGCTCGGCTTTGCTTCTTGGGCTGCATAGATTTGAATTGGAAAAAATGATTGGGACTCTGCAACAGACACGCTGGGGGCCTACACAATTTGGGGTGGTGAAATCATAAAATATCAAGTCTGACATGGATAGCTTTGCTGTCACAATTATTCTAATCATATGCTAATGCAATTTCCTTTCTTTAATCATTTGGTATGGCTAGATGGTTCTAGAAGAGGGACGGGAGGGAGGGGGGCGTTTGGGCTGTGCTGGGCATGGGGAGCGGAAGGCCGACCGACAACCACAAGGAGTTTTACTCCATAATCGAAAACCGGAGTAACTTCGGCGAATTTGCATCTGTAGGTGCCCACGAAAATCGAATTGTAAACTTGAACGAGGTTTCCACGATGGGAATATTCAGATTCGGTGTCATCTAATAGGCTAATATGCATGAGAAAGAGAGAGAAAACGACATTCGATTCTTTTCCCTACAATTTTTTTGGGTAGGAGGGAGTAGGTGATTCATGTGGATGGAATTGACCTGCGCTGCAATTTAATGTGATTTGCATTTTTTTTTTCCTGTTTTGTTTTTTTTTTTTTGGCTTTAGAAGTACCACTTGTTAGCTATGGAAGGTCTAGCAACTTGGCCTTCAACAAAAGCCAGAATGGTTGGACCTCGAAGGGATGTGGGAGGTGTTGTCCCGAGCTGCTCGTAGAAGGGTGGACCAAATGGGGTTTAAATAAATCAGATAAATGCTGACAAGCTCCACTTCTCAATTAAAAGTGTGGAAAAGTTAGCACTAAGCCATAAGATTATTGGTGCATGCTGTCATTTAATCCACGACTACTCAGATAAAGGCCGTACTTGTTAGAAAGACCCAACCAAATTGGTGATAAACCGATTCGAGTTAAAAGACAAAAGAAGACAACCTAATATTGGGGGGGGTGTGGGGTTGGTGGTGCCCCAGAGCTTCCGTCCCCATCTGAGCTTTGGGGGTCTAAAATATCTGCAAGTCGTCGTTAGCCCGTGAGGAACAGAACGAAAGAAAGAAAGAAGGCAAGCAGAAGGAGGCGATGGGGAACCTTTACAGCTAGAAAGAGGCGGTGAATCCACTGGGGGTTGAGGGACCATTATAATTCTACTAATCCACCGCCCTTGATGGAGCAATTTTTAATCAACTTATCACATAAATTCACTAGGCTAAAAGCTCGAGAGAGCTAGACTTAAAGTCTAATACTTGAGACGTGTTTAAAGGTCTAAAATCTCCTTTCTTCCTTCCTCCTGTAAGTAAAATAACACTCTAGAACTCAGAGTGATTTCTCTGATGTCATTGTCAATCACCATTTTCTAATTCTTTTCTTTTTCTGGTTTTTGTCATCAGAGAGAAATTTTGAGAGAGAGAACTATGCGTGTATTTTCCTTCTTCCTCTTTCTGTACTTATACCTCCTGTTCATCGTCTTGGTCGGGGGCTTTGTTGGGCTTTGGCCTTATTATTACCTCGAGCTGTATCATCATCTCGAGTGTTTCTGTCCCATCCACCATTTATTAAAGGTCGGTATTGTTAGAATTGGTCTCCCTCAGGACAGTTCGGGCCGACTTCCTTTTTCCTTTCTTTTCTACCTTTTCTTCCGCCAGTCAGTAAACATAGAATAATCATAATTTCTTACGTTAGTTTCTTTACCCGATAAAGTATAGATACCAGTTCCTTTTACAGACCTCCAATCTTCACGATACACATACCATGTCGAATGGGCTAACCATTGTTCTATTATTTTGGGCTTAGGCTGTAGGCTTTTGTAATAAGGGAAAATTCCTCCTCCACCAACATTAAAATTTGCTCTCTAAATCCCAGAACTGAAAAGTTAATTGTGTATCCAGAAAATGAAAGGGCAGATATTTGTTTGTTTGTCATGGGAGATACATTTTTGTACCTAAAAATCATAGCTCGAACCACAAGTGCCAAAAAATACCAAATAAAATGTTCTACGAAGATAGACTCATGCAAGAACATTGGCTCGAGGCAAACAAAACTGGTTTTGAATGTTGCTCTCTATCCGAATTGGTCTATCTAATTAGAAGAATGATTGCAGATAACGTTTAATGCTCCAAGACCTCGTTGGGTTATATGGGCAACATTGAATATTGTTGGTTTCACCTGTATTTTTCTCTTTTAATTGACTTTGTCTAATTTTGATAGTACATATAAACGATCCTGATTCTCATGGGATTGAGATTATAATGTTAAAGCTATAAAAATTACGGTTGTAGTTGGAAGTTCTGTACTAGATGCCAAAGAAACTTCTTCTAGCATGTTAGTAGTCTTTTTTTTCTCTTTGGCAATTATGGATTCATTTCAAAAAGCGGGAGTACAATGGGTGCAGAGCATAGACGGGTCATCAGAGATGAAGGCACAAAGGGTCATAAACCTACAGGCCTTAAAAGCCACTAACAACTGGGCCAGAGAGCCCACATAACCTATCTGGGTCTATGGACCCGATTTGAAACTATTGCTCGTTGTGGAGGGCGGTTTCAGTTGCCGGAGGAGAGGAGGTCCGAACATTCATTCTCGCTTCCCCAAGGCTTCGTCCGCGCCAAAACCAACAAAAAGGAGGAGCACCAAGGTGGCTTTTGACAAAACGTGGCGGAGGAGCGGACAACCACCAAAAGGGTGTCATGCGTGTGGGATTATGTGAAGGGCTCGTGGTCCCACACCCGTTGACTATAGATGTTCGGACAGGACGCAACATGTAGATCTAAGGTTGTTGTTGGTAGCCATATGGAGCGTGTTTGCCAAAGATCACCAAAAGAGGGTGGTTGCCTTGTGACCTTTGCCAGTTGTAAACCTCCTACTAGAGCCTAAAATCACCAAAGAAGAGAGGAAAAGCATGAACCAAAAAAAAAAAAAAAAAGAACCGGCCAGAAGGGAGGGCGGACGGGAGGAGACAAAGCTCCTTTGCTGCCCACCAAAGAACAAAGAAAAGGGAGGCTGCTAGGTCTCAGAAGGGAAGAGAGTCGCCAGCAGAGCTAGAGCTCAGTTGGTATCATTCACTAATTCATTACTTCAAGGTTAGGAGTTCGAGTGGATATAAGTTAAAATCGTTTGCGAAAGTAATACCTAATCTTGGGTCTAGTGGATGAGCTGAGATTGGCTAGTAGTTTTGTCAGTGTTACAGTGATTGACTCGCCTAATGAACAGTAACTATGACTCAAACTGGAAATTCTGCGTAGAGTGTTCTTATAGTCACACTCAAAGAGAGTTGCTACGATAATTACGCTCTCTTTTTTTGCTAAAAGAAAAAAAAGAAAAAGAAAATGAGGGGATTCTGTAGTCCCCTCTTTCTCTAGACTGGATCGGCCTTTTTAGGACAAGGTTTTAACATGCCAGTGGTCTATAATGCTGCCTTCGGCTATGATGTATCCCGAAAATATAAAAGGTCCGGTCCACACATTAACGACACTGCAAGAGGTAATAGACCGAGATACTAGAGTTAGGATCCTAGTTGCCACTTTGATAGACGTCGAGTTCTTCTAGTGCTACCCCAAACAATCGGATTAGTGTAAATGAAAAGTTAAGGGAAGTCCCTTTAGTCGTGTTGAAGTAGCATCGTAGAGCACTGTCAAAACTCATGCTATTCAGCTAATGTAGACTTGTAGTAGCCTACCCATTTGGTAGTACTGTGCTTTCAAAGGCATACTTGTTCGCATCAAATAGCATTCAGTCGACAGCCACACCTAAAGCCCAAGTGAGGCTAGAAATTAATGTAACAGGCATATTCGGATATGGTATACACATCCAACTTTGAAAGCTAGCTAGGAAATGAAGCTCAAGGGGCAAGTAGGACAAACGACACATCCATCTCCTTGCTAGGTTGCACATCGTGATCGTCATCACGGGGACCATCTGGAAAAGCCACATAACAACATGCAGCTCTGACTTTGAAGGGGCAGTTTACACTAAATGGCATGCTGCCGAAATCTATTTCTAGACACAAAGAACGTTTGTCAAATACACATACGGACTTGCATTTGTGGCTCCTAATACTTATGTTGACATCTGGGATAAAATGGCAGCATGGAGCAACGTATGAAATATGCCGGGAAGGGCCAAATTTGGCGTGTAAGTGAAAGATCAACTGTGCTGGCAGTGCCAGTTGTTAACCTTTCTAGAATAACATGGATCAAGGATGCTCTTGTCTCGAAGCCCAGGAGTCTTATCATCTTAGAGCGTCCTTGCTCTGCCCACTTTGATTCACCCAAAAACGACTTGCAGACTTCATAGAACCACAGAAGTACAGATAGATACTAGTTCCATCAAAACAAAGGGAGGAGAAGGTTGAGCGAGATTTTTATGGGCAATAATACAAAAACCATTCGTAGTTTGAATAACTAGTAGCAGATTTTTTTTTTTTTTAAAACTAAAAGAGTCCTTTGTATTGATTTTTAACATATCTTGTTGGGATAGAACTTTGAACAAGTGCTGTCTATTTATAGGTCATTTCGTCGCAAAAGTTAGACCAACGGAAATGAGGTCTTGAATAGGTTATTTGATTAGGATGAAGAGTTGATTTTTTGCTACGTCGATCAGATTTTGGTGGACAAAAGATCTCATATATCTGAAAAATGGATCATCGGAACCTATCCCTTCAAAGTTGTATCTTGATTTATAAAAAGTTAATACAAGAGAACTGAAGCGATAATTAAGTCCTTTTTTTGTCTTCAGTAGCCGATCGGGAACAGATTGAGACTCCAACTTTGGAAGATTCTATATACGCTTCGACCATTGGAAACAACACTCTTCTCCGTGAGAATGTTGGGCTGGAAGGAGTGGGATAGATGTCCTCAAAGCCTGGTTCTTGCAACAGAACGAGACTATTTATCGTTTTGCTTATGTTAGAGCATAAGGTGGAGGAGAGCATAGAAGATTGGTCACTGGATATCTCTGTTGATTATCCAACTCTAGTCAGATAAAGAATGTTTCTGATGTAAACCATGGTTGGTAATGGAACAAATTATTGTTGAGGAGTTAAAAATGGGTTATGGGTTGAGGATGTAATTGAGCAGCTAAACTTGCTGAACCACGAAAACATAGGCGGAATTTCTCAGGACGATTAGGCCTGCGAAACTTCTGGCTGTCTACAGCATCTAAACCTGTGATCAGTGGATAGAATAGCGCAAGGGAACCCAGGATCTTCCGGCTTTTAGGTTGAGTACTGTAAGTTCTAACGCACACTAAAGTGTGATTTGTTTAAGAAGCACAAACACAATCCTTGCACATTTTGATGATGAATTACACTGACACTAGCAGGATTTGCAGATTGCAAAATCCAATAGCCCAGATGGCATATGGCAATCCAGAATGGCTAAGGAACCAAGCCAGGAGATATCAGGAGGTATAGCTAACTCCAAACTCATGTCATTAACGTGTGTAGCAATTTCCACCTCGTCCTGCTTTGCTTATTAAAACACTCTATTTTCCAGCCCTCACGCTTTAATTATTCCATGACTGGCCTTCACTTAATTGCATCTGTTTAAATAACTATTTTCACTTGGCAATAACTCATTTACACAATGGATAGAAATTTTAGTTAACAGGGACAAAAGGAGAGGACTCCTTTGAATATGGAATGGGTAACTCACAACATTTCACAGTACAAAATGTATATGAAAAAATATAAAAATTCAGAGTACAAGACAAGTACATTCAATATGAAGCAGAGAAAAGAACAAAACTAGTAACTACAACATGAAGTTGAGGAACTTCATTTCTGTTGGGTGTAGCTGCATTTCCAGCTGCCTCGGACAGTCAAGGAAACTGGAACTTCGTGTAATCTTGCAGACCAGAAGGAGGGCTAATATACACCCAAAGCAAAGAAAGAATGATTGAGATCAATCCAGACCAGACAAAGACAATTGTCGGAACCTTTCCCTTCCTTCCCATCAACCCCTTGGCAAACGGGTAGAGATGGCACAACACCCAGAAGCTGAAGAACACCCCACCAACGAGCTTGCTCCACTGAGGGTACGGGCTGTACAAGGTCCTGGCTACTCCAACAGCAATAGCAATCATGTTCACCATTATGATCGTGATCGGAGGAACCATTAAGAAGCTCCACTTAACCTCATAGAGGTCTGCAAATTCGTCTTCTCCATCCTCAGGAGTGGCAGACTTAGAGGTCAATGTAAATGAGATTTCAACTCCTGCTATAACCTTCAATAATCCTTGGAGCACAGCAGCAGGATGGGCACTTGTTCCCCCAATCAACCAAAACTGTTCATTTCGCCACCAATCATGGAGGTTGATACCTGACCATTTGATTTCAAGAATTGCCAGCACGCACAGGGTGATGGTGATGGCTAACAAGAACACAAGGAAGGTCACACTAAGGGACTGGACAATGAACTGCCCAGAAAATAGAGAAGCTGCAGGCAAAAAGCAATAGACTATGAGAAATAACGATGTGAAAGGGTACATTCCCACATTGAAATATGCAACCCTCTGCAAGACTTTCATACGGTGGCTTGCAAACAACGCATTGTTTCTTGAGAAGAAAATCTCTACAGACCCTGTTGCCCAGCGAAGCACTTGGTGGAGCCTGTCTGTTAGATTAATTGGAGCCGTCCCTCTGAATGCATCCCTTTTGGTGACACAGTACACTGATCTCCACCCTCTGTTGTGCATTCTATAACCAGTTACCACATCTTCGGTTACCGAACCATATATCCATCCTACCCTCTTGCCCCACTCGGTTTTGTCCTCGTAGAAGCAAGAAATAACACTGATCGCCTCTGCCACAGTTGCAGCATCTAAAGGCTCACGAGGCACGGCAAGAGAACCAGCTGGCCTGCCTTGTTTACCTTTTCCTTGCATATCTTGAAGCAACCTGCCCTGGTATTCTGCAACCGGAATAGATGCAGCCAGAGAATTAGAGTTACCAAACCTTTTAGGAAGAAGCAAGGACTCGATATCTGCATCATCATCATTCTGATCCTCATTGATTGGCAAAACTACCTCATCCTCTTCCTTCTTTGTCACCTTGGGCCTTCTCAAAAACAACTTAATCTTCCTCCTTCCAAAACAACCATGGTGTTCAGTGGCTCGAGGAGGACTAAACCCATAAAGGGCAGTTCTTCTGAAAATGCAGCCCGTTCCTACATACATTGGACCCTGTAGACCATCCAGAGCTCTCATGCACACATCGAAGAACACTGTATTATGATTTGCATACCGGTCGTTTGGATCAATACCCTCAAACCTTTGTGGGAATTGAACATAACAGATCCTGTCACCACCCCTATCAAGCATAAAACACATTCCTTCCCTGAGAGCCAAGGAGTTGTGAATGTAGTGATCACAGTCAAGATTTAGAATGAATGGGCCATTTGACATGATTGCACTGGTTCGCACAAGTGCATTCATAGCTCCAGCCTTCTTGTTGTGATCATAACCTGGCCTCTTCTCGCGGGACACGTAAACCAGCATGGGCAATCTAATATCAACTTCTGTTGTGTCAATCAAATTCCCCCCGTCTGCTTCTGCACCATAAACAGGTTCTACATTCGGTGGAGCTAGCATTGCCTACAAAGAGAGAAAAAGACTTTAGTGTTTGATAATCCCTACCAATTCATATCCAAGTATTATTTGTATACAAATGTGAAAGTTTTACCTGAATAATGCCAGCATGATCTCCTCTTGAGTGATCTGTCTCTCCTGATCCCCACGTTCCAGCCCAGTGAGAACCATCTGACATCCAAGTAGCCTTGGGAACCTTAACGACTTCAGAAAGAGTACCCCCTGCTTCCATCTGTTTCTTCTTTGCTCGCAGCTCTTCATTCGCATTATAGGCATCGGATCTTCGTCTTATAGACTCTGGCAAGGAATTTATCCGTACCTTGAATTCATCGTATTCTCTCTTCACCCGCCTCCTCTCCCTTACGAAATCAAGCCGTACTTTGTTCTTGAGAAAATCGCGCTTCTGCCCAAAATATGCCTCCGGATTCCTCGGTTCTATCCCGTGTTTTCGACAAAATGGAACCCAAATTCTTGCAAAGCTGGCAGTCTCAGCTAGTGCTTCAAATGTCAAAAGAGCGCCACCATCATCCGACAAGTAACACGCAAGCTTTTCCACTGGATAATCAACGGCAAGGATCGAAAGAATTGTGTTTGCCGTGACAAGAGGGGGCTCTTTTTCCGGGTCTGCTGTGGAAACAAATACATCAATCCCCGGAAGGTCAGACCGTCCTTTTGGGTTCCGAAGGTTCGGTGATTCAAACCGTTCTTTTAGAACACCGAGATCAGTGACTCTGTTTACAGGGCAGAGCTTAGGTAGCTGATCTAGGAGCCATGAAAACGCAAACCAAGTCTCACAAACAGTGGACATCCCCCACAACCACATTGCATCGCGATTAGGGTGTCGAATCCTCCACGTAAGAAAGAAACCAAGGGAGACAAGACGTAGCAGAATAAGTAATCTGCAGAACAAAAAAGAAACAAATATCATTTCTAGTTTTCAGATATCCATCACAAACCTTGAGAAACACCGTAATTCAGCCAAGACTTAAATACTATCAAGCAATTTACAAAATGAAGAATATCAGCATCATAATACAACATTGGCCACTGCACAAAGTTGTATATTTTAAAGCTAACATTAACATTGCAAAAAGAAAATATATTTACGAAGAATTGAGAGCAGAGGAGAGAGTTGAACGTACCTATATGGACTCAGAATTGCAGCAGAGACCGCCACTTTCCTTGTCAAAGGCCTTCTACTTCTCTCTCCAAAGTCAGGAGGGTGTTCAAACCCATTAGATCCCGACCCTACCGCATACCCATCTTTAGGCCACACCGCGTTCCCATACCCATACGTCCCTTTCGTCTCGAATAGCCACCGGGCGTGATCAAAATCAGGGGGATGGTTTTGTTGTGCCTTAAAAGATTTCACGAGCGAAAGCCGCTTATCTAGCTTAAACTCTCCCATAGAAGGCAAGGGCAAGGCCTGGTCCTCTGCTTCAGACCTGGGTTCATCGACATCGTCTTCTTCATCATCATCATCACTAACTTCCTTGTAAGGTTCTTTGCACCCAGGACACCTCCCTCCTCCAGTTCCAACACAGTCCAAGTAACAATCCTGGCAAATCTTGAAGCCGCACTCGCACTCGCACAAACCCCTCCTTGATTTCTTCCCCTGAATCGCCTTCTCATCGCAACCCCTCATCCCACAAATTATTCCGGCCTCCACTGGCGGCTCCGTATGTTCCATTGTGCACTCGATCACGTGCCCGCGAGTCACTGAATTGTAACCTCCAGTGAAAATAGTACCCGAAATGAAGCTCATCTCGGGCTTTCCAGCACTCTCGCCGTCTCCGGTGAGGCAAGTCTGAGAGGCTGACATGGACTGATGCTCAGGGGTGGGAGGTATATGCACAGTGTATGTCACATACTCCGGGTTCACCTCCTCGGGGGTGGTCTCCTCCGACATCGAATAGTACTTTCCGCCACTAGAAGCCCGTCTGTTTCCTCGGCTGCTGAGGGGGGAATTTTGGCTGTTTGAAACCGAAGCACGTGGCACCGGACTGGTTAAGCCCATGCTTCTGATCCCTCCTGACGAGACTGTAATGGTGACCGGAGAGGAGGACGGCGACGACGCCGATTTCACCATTTTGTTGAAAGAAATAACTTTTGCTAGAAAGAAAAAGAGAATGCACTTGGAAGTAGGAAAGGAAATCCGCAGACGGACAAATGGGAGTGAGAGAAAGAGAAGATCCTCAAAGACCCATAACCAAGATACTGGGACAGTTCTGAAATAAAAGATGCGCAGGTAGCTTATTAGACTTGAGGTGAAGGTCTAAGAAGAAGCTACAACTTTGGGCAACGGTCGGATTTGAATTTTGACTTTTGAGTGACACATGCATTCTTGGCTTTTGTGAGATGGGATCAAAATTTTAACGGTCGACTGATCTGGACCGTAGAGTAGGAGACATCCTGTGGTTGTCTTTTAACTGAAACTTTCAGGCTACGGTGGAAAAGGTTTGCATGCGGTCGGTCCTCACTTCAACGGTCGAATACTCTATTAAAAGTTGCAAAACGTAAACGGCTGAGGTGCTTCGCGTATTAAAGATTTTTGAAGGACCCACTGATTTGAACTTTTGCTCCTCAGACAGTTTACTGTTTTTTTATTTTTTTAAGGAAAAAGGGTGAAAGTAGGCACTTCAGTTTATTATTTGGATCTGAAGAAAGTTAACATTTCTAACATCTTTAGACACCACCGGCGCAGGAGGGGAAAAAAAATAAAAAAGAGGAGAAATGCAATAGAGTCTATCCTTTCCAGTTATAAAATTAATATTTTGTAATGTATGACTTATTTAGGTTATAATATTTTCGAATTTCTTTTTTTGAGGTTAGATTTTGATACCAATCTTGAACATTGTAAATTTTGCATGGATATTTTCTTCTTTTATTTTTCTTGTTCTTTGACAAAAAACTTTCCATGGAGTAGTTTGAAGTTGCCGTGGGACGGTAAGAACCATTTTCATTTGTCCACTACACGTTTTGGCTATCTGGCTTTTGAGACCATATGTATTGCATCTGCTTAGAGGACATCGATTTGTAGTTCCTCCTAAGCGGTTTATTTCTTGTCTTGAGACAGTTCAAAAACTGCTTCTTCTAGCATTAGAATATGGTCACTGACTCACTACATGAGCATCGTTTGTTCTCTCAGTACTGTTTTTTTTTGGGCAAACAATTTATTTTTTACTAACAACAAATCCAAGGATACAAGAGGAGAACCGAACTTGTCACAGGGATTCTGAAATCCCATGATCACTTCAACAAGAGCAACAGAAAATCGACCAAACCAAATGCCAAATACGTGGAACAAACCCACTACATTAAAGCAACAATAGGGACTTGGTATTTTGTTGATTTGCCTCTGGTTGGTAGGTCGCTTGTTAATTATCTTTGTTGAAGTTCAAGTATGAGAGGAGTTGCCAATTTAGAGGCCACAGTGATGTAATTATCAGCTTACTCTTGAGGGCATTGGGATTCCTCCCCCCTCCACCGTGAATGGGTTGGGGTGGGGAGTCCCGCCCCGAACTTTTTTTTTTTTAAAAATAAAAAAAAAATTTTTTTTTTTTTTTTTTAACTTTAGTATTAAATTATACTTTTTTTATTTATTTTAGATTTTAGATTTTAATTTTTTAAAATTTTTATATTTTTACTTATTGCAATGACACGCGTTACGTTGCGATTGAATGGGAAGAATTTTACATTAAATGTGTCTAACGAGATTGGATCTAGTGAAATTTTGTATCAAAATAACCCTACTCCTGACATTCTTGCTAATAAAAGTTTATGTATTAGTTATATCGGGTTCAGATCTCATCGGGAAAAACTATTGATCCTTCCATCGTAACATGATTTTTTGGAAGTTTCACAATTGAGATCTAAAGTCTGTCACTCGGTCCTTTGCCTGTTTTAATGTGAGGAAGGTTCATCGTAGTGCGAATTTTATGGCCCACGGATTGGGCAAGGCAACAGGTGCTCCCGCGACACAAGGCCATGCAGAGATCAAGAAGGATTCATTTCATGCATAGCCCAAGAGAGGGATCCAACCTTGCGTGGGGAGGAGGAGGAAGAGGTCTTGCTCCGTCTATATTTGTAAACTCTATTCTATTACTATCAAACTGCTCGTGTCTGTGTCAGTAGGAGACTGCGTCGAGTCAAAGCCGACTGGTATTTGCATAGCTTTAACGAATTTGCATTTTTGGAAAATAAATGATTATCAGTAGGATCCACTAAGCAATTTTCTTTGACAACATTTTCAGTGGTTCATAATATGCCACTGGGTAGAAAATTAAAATAAATGACTAGTGTCCGGTTTTCTGGATAATATAATCAATGAATAGGTGACATAATTTAATGACGGTAGATTCCTGCATGATGCATTTCTTCTAGGCTTAAATGCACTCCATGCCCATGTAGTATTTGTGAATTGTAGATATGCTCCTGAGGTAAAAAAGTCATTTTCATATTCCTAAGGTAAACTTCAAGGTCACAATATGCCCTTCCGTTCATTTGCCGTTTGAAACTTTAACAGTAAGTGCTGACGTGAAAAAAACAAACATGTTAGCATCAATAAGATGATGCCACGTGTTTCTTGGGCCCACAATTGCCAAGTCACTTGCCCGGTCATATGCCACATCATTGCTTCTTAGACACGTCAGTGACACATCATCATTTAAAAAAAAATGCAAAAATAGAATCGTCAATTGAAATCGAACTCCCTTTTCCCCCTCCCTCCCCAACCACGATTCCTTCTCCCCTGCCTGGTACACCTCTCTGCCCTAATATCCTTTCTCCCAAAATCAAATATGCAACTCCCAAGATTCGAAGCTCCTTAGCTCTCCCTGAGAAATGTCATCTGTTTCGTGGTCTTCCTCACGACAATCTGGAGGTTCCCAATGTGGATCGGTCGGCAAGTGCAGTGGTTCCCAAGATGCTGACTTCGTCAGCTGCCGCTGTAATATTTGGGCAACCGTGAGGACTTCATTGAAAGATGACAACCTAGGACGCCAATTTTATGGCTATCCTATGTACAGCGACACCTCTGTAAGTGAGTGAGACTTCACCATATCTTGATTTTGCCGGTTCAATCATTTATAGTAGAAGCTGTATCTATTTGATTTTGCCATATCTTGATGAGATATAGTAGAAGCTTAGATCTGTTTGGGTTCTACTTCTTGCTCGTCTTTGTGGGCACTACAAGTGAGTTCTCAAACTCATTTCCGGTGTATCTGTATTATTTTTGGCTTGTGCTACTAGAATTTTAGGTGGTTCAGCCAACACTTGCCTACGTCCACCCCAAGCTATTGACTTCCTTGGGCTTCCTTCACTATTCTCCAAATAGCAAATACACCTTAGCTTTCGGGGTGCTAAGGAACCTTTACAAAGCGTTTTTCGAGCTCACGCTTCAACTCTCTCACAAATCCCAAAACCCAAGGGATTTCTTTTACTCTCACAAGTAGGACAAGTGTTTTCCCAACACTCAAATGTTTTACAAATAATGGGTACGATGAATAATGGGTCTCTAAGACGAATATGCAAGTGGAAAACTCACAATGTGTGGAATGGCTTTCTAAGCCAAATCAGCAAGTGAAAAGCTTAATAGAGTGCAAGAAGACAAGATTATCAAAGGAAATCTAAAGTTTGGAAGATGTGAGCACAAGCCTTTTTGGTAAATGCGGTTTTCCCTTTTCTTCAAAGCACTTTCTCTCTCTAGAAGTTAGGGCTAGAGTAATAGCAAGTGTTTTCCCTCTTCTTCAATAAATTTCTCTCCCTTTGAAGGCAAAGTCGTCAATGACGAGCAAAAGGAGAAGTTTTGACAATGAGAGCTCTGGACTTGAAGGAATCAGCAAATGGATTTATTTGGATCTTGGCTTTTTCTCTCTCTAGATGTTGCGATGATGATCGAGCTTTTCTTCTCTCTCCATCTCGTTCTTCTTATAGCCCCTAGGTCTTCAACGGTCATCAAGTGGCTTCATTTTACCGTTGGAGGGGTTTAAAAGACTTTTTGAAACATTTTGGATGATCTGGCTTCGTTTCCAGGATATCTGCAATTTCGCACTATGTGTTGACACATTGTCTTCTATGTGTCGACACCGTGTTTTCATCTCTCGGGAAACAGTGCAATGTGTCAACACATAGTCTTCAATGTGTTGACACATAGTCTTCAATGTGTCGACACATTGAACACTTAGTCTGAAAATGCTGTCGACAGTGAATTTTTGCATTTTGGAGTTGGGCTCTCGGGTGTAGTGCAATGTGTCGACACTATGATGCAATGTGTCGACACTTATAAGTGCTGGAGAGAAAAAACAGCTACTTTAAAGCATCAAATCCATTCCAAACTTCTTTAAACACCTACAATATGAAAAATTGATCTTATCAACTTGTGTAATGGTGTTCAAGTGCACTTAGAAATAGTTTAGAGAGATAACCTTAAACCTTTGAAATAAATCTTAGAAAATAGTGGATTGACAATGTAAAATTTAAAATCCTTCAAAACTTAAAATGTGTGTTATCATCAAAATCAATTATGGATTGTTTGCAAAACAACCTTGGGCTAACAGATAATAAAGGATCTTTCAGTTTAAATTATGTATGCCGCAAACCACTAAACTCCTTTCAATTATATTTTATACTAGTCTGCTCCTTCGAGATTAGACATTAGAATTACCTACTTCTTTGGATCTATCTGTATGATTCCAAGGCCGAAATTACTAAAGTATATATCCTTTTCTTAAAGTTCTACACTTTGATGCAGTTCTGACAAGAGGCTTGACCTTTTCTTTGCAGTTTGGTACTTAACTGATATGTAACATTTTGAATTCACTTCTAAATATGTAACAGACTGGTTGTAACTTCTTTCGGTGGATCGACCCACCAATTTGTCCATGCGGTCAAGAGTTTTTACCTCCAATGATGAGAAAAATGAAGAAGTTGGAAGAGGAAGCACGCAAACTTAAGGAGAAAGAGAAGCGTATGAAAATGTGCTTGTTTGGGTCTTGAATTTTCTTCTTTGGAACGAACCTATATATGTGTAAACCTTGTATATCTGTTGATGTGTAAACCATATGCATTTGTGGATGGGTACCTATATTTAATTGTAGAGCTTTTAGTTGTAGGGCTTAGTACTCTTTGAATTTTGTAAAAGTCAGGTTAGATGGAGGCTTTGATTGTAATGATACTTGACTTTTTGGTGCATATAATGGCACTTTGATTGTAACCTGTCAGAATCTCTTTTTTTAATAGAACTCTACCCTTTGGTAGGCTTTATGGTAATTTGTTTACTTGGTGCAAAATTTGCAATGTAGAATCCAAATGCTACATCATTCAGAATTTGTATTTACAAACCAAATCAAAACTTGGAAAATTGCCAAACCAAATGACACTTTCAATATAATCTGTATTTACAAACCAATCCAAACAGAAGTTGCCCCATTTAAATAATGTCTTACAAACCAAATCATGAAACAAACAAAATATGCAAACACCAACAAAATCTGTCAAAATAAAGTGAAAAACCTGCAAAATCTACAAACCAAATGTAATCCAAATAAAATATGGAAATCCAAATAGAAGTTACCCCATTTAAATAATGTCTTACAAACCAAATCATGAAACAAACAAAATCTGCAAACACCAACAAAATTTGCCAAAATAAAGTGAAAAACCTACAAAGTCTACAAACCAAATGTAATCTAAATAAAATATGGAAATTCAAATCTGCCAAATCATCTTTTATAAACAAAATGTGGATCAACAACATAATCAAATCTAGAATACTTGCACAGAACGTAATTTGCCAATATAACCAACAACATTACACCCATTGTTCAAGATATAAAATATCACTATTCCATAATTTATACAAAAAACTGTCATATCAGCATCAAGGTAGTAATTACTAGTGCCTCCCATTGTTCAAGATACAAAATATCACCATTTAATAATTTATACAAAAACTCTGAAATCACCTTCAAGCTACTTCATTGGGTAGCTCGTGCTCTTTCCACACCTCTAGCATGCCTTCGAACACCACAATCTGGTTTGGTCCCCTTAACGTCCATTTGTGTTCCCTGCGTCCTCAAATATGTCAAACCACAATGATAATAAAAAAAGTGTACTGAAAGTGATATGTCAAAACCAAACACCTACTTACTCGTCTAGCTCAAGGTCTCGTGGCATTGCCTATTTGGTCATTCCCACCATCTGTGGAAAGTGGTTGCGATGTTGTAGATGTGTTTACTCCATCCTGTGCAAAGGAATACAATGGAACTGTGAGAATCACATGGAATTGTTACATACAATGGTATTCTGATATGTGGATGCAATTTCCTTACATTTCTACCCTTTGATTTCTTTGTGTACGATTTTGAAGAATACTTCCGTTCCCCGAGCTTCATTGGTAATTTGCATCTTCGTGCATTATGATCATTTTCTCCACACCTCCCACACTTGATTATGTAACCACGTTGGGATACCCATCGTAGAGATGGTGGCTCGTCCTCAGCCCTTCGCCTTGACATTCTTGGACGCCTTACCCTTATAATTATATGAGGTTGAAGAGTGGGTGAGTTTAATTCTATATGGGTCCACGATGATAGACCTAGCATTGGGTGTATTGTAGTTTAGTACGTGTGTTAATAAGCATCGATGCAAAAATGACAAGTGCACATGGGATGTCATTCAACTGTCACCTCTCACACGTGCATGTTCTTGCTGGAATATTCACTACCATTCTCTCTTCAGTATGGTGGTCCACCTCTAACTCCACCTCATTTCCCCATCTACAAATGTAGTGGCTTCTAAGCTTCTTATTGTTCTGCAATTTTTCTTGTATTTGAGGACAAATGTTGAAAGTTGCATTTGCCATCCCATCTCACTTCTGGTGAAATCGAAAGTCTTCAACATATGCTGGCTAATCTCCATCATACCCAACAATGACTTATCTCTAGCTTCAGGTACCCAAGCGTTGATGGTCTTCGCAGTATTATTCAAAAGCATATCACTCTTACAATACGTAAAGAACGCATGACGAGACCATACCTACAAGAGTAGAGGAATTTCAATAAGATTAACAATTAAAGTAACTTTATTCGGTATAAGAGTTAAAATAAAAAGTGTTAAAAGACCATGCCTATGGAGGAATTAGTGAAAGATAATAGTGTGCATCCAAGCTCATGCTTCCATTTCTTTAATGTGCCTCTCAAAGTCAACAACTTTGGCAGCTTTTTGCACATTTTCATAGTACTTCTTTGTACGCTTATCATTTCCACCAATGAGGCTTCATATTTGAACATAAATGTTTAATGCAATATCGATGCTCCGTTAGTGACAATAAAATTTTAAATGCATCAAGTAATCCCCGAAAAGAAATGACAATAATGGATATTAAAAATTAGTTAGTGATTACACGAGAAATCGAACGTACTTATGAATCCAAAAAATATTACCTTTTGATGGTCAGAGATAAATATCTATTGACAAGGATCAAAGGTACCAACATCATCAATTAGCATGTCTAGAAACCATAACCATGACGTTGTGTACTTGTTCTCGCAAACCGTGTACGACATAGGAAATATATCATCGTTTGCATTTTTCACGATTGCACAGAAGAGTTGACCACCATATAGTCCCTTCAAATGGCAAGCATCGACAAATATGACGGGTGTACACCCAGTCAAAAACTCAGTCCTACATGCACTCAGACTTACATACATGCATTTGAAGAATCCATAGTCTTTATATCATAATAATGTTTGTACTACTATGTATGACTCTCATTAATCATCTCCAAAGCCAACTTCAACACTCGATATACCTTCAGAATAGTAAAGGAGGGTTTACCCAATATGTGAATTGAAAAAAATAGAACCACCTTTTATGTCTTAGTACTTGGCAATTGCACAAAAAAAACTTGCTTTTTGACGAGACCATATTACTGTCGATAATGCATCCTCTAATGATACAGCCATTGAGCATGTGAAGAGTAGACAATTGCATTTGGGGAAGTTTGTAACCATGATTTTTTGCATATAAGATGCGCACATATCGTGAATTTAATTGTGCAAGATTGGAAACCAAAGTATAATGTGGAGTTAAAATTATTATGTTGTATGCAACTGATAAGCATCAAGAGTTTAAGTGATATGTTCAAGATGATATTTTAATAATTTATACAAGTCTGGATTTTTGGGACTTTTCCAAAGCAGTTCGAATAAAATCTGGTTCGAACTTATTTTTTTGCTCCTCAAATATTCAAACCACAATGACAATAAGAAAATGTCTAGTGATATGTCAAAACCAAAAATTACTCGTTAGCTCAAATTGCCTATTTGGTCATTCCCACCATCTGTGGAAAGTGGTTGCGATGTTGTAGATGGTACTGACCTGTGCACAATACAAGGTTATATACTTGGAATTGGTTCAAAAGTATTCTGGTGGATGCTACTTGATTGTGACGATTTTGGAATACTTGTTACAGAGTATTGGTAATTTGATCTTCGTGCATTATGTATCTCCAAGTCACACTTGAATGATTGGGTCATCTAGTGCACTCGTAGATGATCCTCAGGAATTCACATTTTGGCGCCTTAGAATTTGTTATAGCAAGTCTGAAGTGGGTGAGTTTATTTATTCCACGATACCTAGATTTTATTGTATTTAATTGTAGAAGTGATGCAAAAATTTCCAGTTCTTCACTGAATTCTCGAGATGTTCTTGCTAATATTACTACCTTCTCTCTTTAGCATGGTGGCAAAAACGGTAGAAGGACTCAAGCTCTTATTGGTTCATCCAAGATTATATATTCTTGATGATGATGAGGACAAACCTGAAGTTACATGGGCCATCCCATCTATTCTGGTGAAATCAAAATCTTCAACATAGATCATAAAAATTTATTCTAGCTCAGGTACCCAATTGATGGTCTTGCAAGATTATTCTAAAGCATATCATCTTTACGTAAAGAACGCATGGAGACCATACTTACTTGAGTGATAATTTCAATAAGATTAACAATTAAAGTAACTTTATTCAGTATAAGAGTTAAAATAAAAAGTGTTAAAAGACCATGCCTATGGAGGAATTAGTGAAAGATAATAGTGTGCATCCAAGTCATGCTTCCATTTCTTTAATGTGCCTCTAAAGTCAACAACTTTGGCAGCTTTTTGACATTTTATAGTACTTCTTTGTACGTTGTCATTTACCAATGAGGCTTCATATTTGAACATAAATTTTAATGCAATATGATGCTCCGTTAGTGACAATTTTTAAATGCATTAATCCCCGAAAAGAAATGAGAATAATGGATTTAAAAATTAGTTAGTGATTTCGAACGTACTTATGAATCAAAAAATATTACCTTTTGATGGTCAGAGATAAATATTTTGACAAGGATCAAAGGTACCAACATCATCAAAATTCAACCATAACCATGACGTTGTGTACTTGTTCTGCAAATGTAAATAAAATATATATCGTTTGCATTTTTCACGATTGCACAGAAGATTGACCACCATATGTCCCTTCAAATGGAAGCATCGACAAATATGACGGGTGTACACCCAGTCAAAAACTCAGTTACATGCACTCAGACTTACATACATGCGTTTGAAGAATCCATAGTCTTTATATCATAACAATGTTTGTACTACTATGTATGACTCTCATTAATCATCTCCAAAGCCAACTTCAAACTCGATATACCTTGAACTTGGAGTCCCAGATCTAATCTCTACAAATATCTTCCCTTAGTGTGGTGATGGATAAATTGGGAATGTCTCTATCATTCCAAATTTACATGGCTATTCACTTAGTAATCACAACGACATTGATATAATGGGTACCGCACTGGTGTCTCGATATCATAGTCTTGATTTGAAATCTGCCTTATTTATTCTAAATCGAATAATGAATATGTCAATTGCAATTTGGAGCCTTACACTTGACTGTCACGAGTGTTCGGTCAGATTTTACATAGTTGTATGCGAATTCATTTTAAATGCAAAACTGTTGAATGACACTCTTGAAAAGCTTTAAGTATCTAAATCTGATCCCCTCGCATAACTTCAACCTTATTCCAGATGATAGGTTCTTGTCATGGAACTCTAGATTCCTCGTTCTACTCTGATGGCCTTCGTCACTTTCCTTATCACCCTCGTCATACTATCTTCAGGCTCACTAGACTCTTGGGGTGCATCCTCGATCTCCCTACCAACTTAATGAGTCACTTCAAACCATGCCATTACATTATCCTGATCCTTCTTCGTAGCATCATTATCATTATTGCCTGGAAGAACTCTGGTTGTTCCTTTCCAGCACTGCTTTCGAAATCACTCAAGGCAGCAACATCTTCCACGTGACCAACATTACTGACATCTTCAAAATTATGAAAAACCTTATCGTCTGCATGACCAGTAGCTGATTGTTCCTCAACATTATCCCCAACCCCATCATCACTATCATTAACGCCATAATCACCATCCCTAACCCCATCATTACTATTCTCAACCCTATAATCATCATCCTCACCTTCGTAATTGTCATAATCTAAATCATCAGCTAACCCTGCAAAATATGAAATATCAATCGAATGCACCACGTATAAGTGCAACTCCGCTTGCCTTCTTTGCACTAGAAGATCCAGCAACTGCCTCACATCATTATCGCATGTCAACAGCTTCGGTTCATCATGAACAAACTTATAGGCGATTTTGTCAATATTCATGTACCCTATGTTCTTGCTAACGAATTTCTCAAGAACAACCCTTGAGAGATAATTTGGGTCAACAAATAAAAAGAACAACGCCATGGTATACATGTATATATGCACCATTTCTGTATACAACAAATAAAAAAAACATTAAGTTTCTTAGGACTACAATGACATAAGACTTCTTTTAATAAAATATAAAACAAAATAAATGATTGTACATAAAGAGGTCACTAACAAATAGAAGGGAATAAAAACAAATATATGGCTACCAAATAATATCACATCAATTTATAGAGGAAAAGTAAAACATGTGCAGGTTCCCAATAAACATATGTTAAATGCTCACTTCAGTTTTGCCCAAAATCACCAGTGTTATCAACTAAATTTTTATCTATACTTTAATTGCTGATACTTTAATTACATATGTCCCTCAACTTAATGTTCTGTGATATACATATACATACAAGCTGTAGTGCTTGCGTGCATTTTGCAAACAACTATAATAGGATAAAAAAAACATTATGCATGGAGGATTCTGTACAAACAAAAAAAATAAAAAAAGGAAGCATGGAAAAGCAGGATGTTGTATGCATGTAGGATTCTGAGTATAGTACCATATTTCATTATTTGAACTTAACAAGGTAAATCTGTGTGATTGAAGTAAGGGTTAAATACACTTTGCCCCCCTTATCTTTGGGATCATTTACATTTTGCATCCCGATGTATTATTTTTGACACATTGGACTCCTTAACTTACACATTTTTTCAATTTGGACCCCTTACCCAAATTGCTCGTCAATTTAGAAGAATTCTGTCAAAATTTTTACAGATTGCCCCCTTATCTTTGGGGGTATGTACACATTGCACCCCTATCTTTGGGGATATTTACATATTGCACCCCACGTTTTGACAGAATCCATCTAAATTGATGGACAATTTAGGTATGGAGTCCAAATTGAAAAAATGTGTAAGTTAAGGGTCCAATGTCTAAAAAATAATACATCGGGGTGCAAAGTGTAAATGACTCCAAAGATAAAGGTGCAAAATGTATTTAACCCTTTAAGTAAATATGGTACTGAGTCCATACCCATGTGATGATCTGGTCTTTCTATTAAACCACCATTGAATTTCTAACGGAATAAATAGCCACATCAGCACTTTCTCCACGTCAGCATCATTAATCCACGTCACTGAATACTAGTCAATAGGCTTAATATAAAACGACGCAGTTTGGAGACGATATATTACCTGGCTTTAAACAAAACGACCTGCAGCTTATCTTTTCCGTAATCAGCATTTTGTCTTTAATCTCCATAATCAATCCGCACTACTTTGCCTTGTTTCAAATGAGACACTCAGCCACCCTCGACATACACTTGACGATCCCAGAGAAATTTCCCCCCTTTTCATAAACCCTAGATCTTCAACAATCGCAAGGATATTCGACAATCGCACATTCGTCAAAAAATCAGGAGCAACCTTAACAATGTCTGAAGGAAGGTCAGTTTTCTTTGTTTTTGGTTTCATTTTCTCATTTTGTACCTTAAGTAGACTTGTGAAAATCATTTGTGATAGGATTTGGAAATGTAAAAAACGTGTCCCTTTGAAAATCGTCTGTGATAGGATTAGGTGATTTTTTTTTTGGCTTAGAAGAGATATGGAAATTTCAAAAAATTTTGAAATTTCATTTTTTTTGACTTAGCAGAGATCAGACGAAATTTCCTTTTTTTGGGCTTTGTAGAGATTTTTACTTCCATGTTATAATTAAAGGGCAAAAAAGAGCCTGCACACAAGAAGACTCTCTAAGCTCTTCGTTTCTGTTCAAGAAACTGACTTGGTTTTTTCTATCTCCTTGTTTAAGAAAATGGGCATGTGAGATTTTAGACTGGTTTGTTTGATCCTTTGAAATATCGTCTAATTCTTTACTCTGTCTCCGAATGTCTTGAAACAAAAATCTGCATAATCAACAAAGTCTTTCCTATAGGATATAAACACTTATCAATCTCCAAATCTCTAAGATTTAACTTTTATAGTAGATTAGTAGCGCCCAAGGATTTCATTCTCGTTGCTCTCATAAGAAAATATAGGAAAAAGTTTTATGGCTACTTACACCACTTGGTCACTCAATAATCCCTTGTACTTCTTCAAAAGTGCTAGGAGAAGAACGTAATGACACAGATTTGCATAGGGAGTAATACTTACATAAATTTTTTTGAGATTCTGTGATTAAGCACCATTAGAAAGTGTGAAGTTCTATGTGTGAAACATTCAATTGGATTGCAAAATGCTAGATTATAGTATCTTTTACCTCTTCTGAGAACGTAGTTGATCAACCTATTGTAGTATGCCATACCCTTTCAAATGGAACGTCATCGTCACTTAAAATTCGGTAGCAACCATATGACACAAAGTTTTGTTGCTGTGGATTGAGTGCACTATTGATATCTTTCTAGACGGATTCCAATCTAGGGAGACGTTTTTTCGGTTGTACAAATTATGGCATAAGTTATTTCACTCAGTAAGTTGAAAATTTCCTTATACGTTATATTTGAGTGGATGATCTGTGGGTGTCTCTGTTTACAGACAACTAAGCACTATGAGTATTTTTGTTGGTTTGATACTCGTGTCTGCCCCCGTGGGATGGAGGTGAGACCGTATTTGACGAAGAAAAATGAAGAGCTGCAAAAGGAGAATGATATATTGAAGCTAACTGTGAGAAGGCTGAAGTGTATTGTTGGAGCTTCGTTAGTGGCAGTTGCTGTTATAGGTGCATTCTTCAAAAGGATCACCGTGAAAAAATGTTGATGGGGAAGTTATTTTGCAATGTGTTAGATGACTAGGTTAGGTGAGAGTATGTTGATGGGGTAGTTAGTTTGTGGTTAATTTCTGACAGTTAGTTGTCATAAACTCTTGTAAAGAATGATAACTTTGTTTTGCGTTGGGTATGACAGTCTCATTGCAATGAATGACTTATGTATGAATGAAGACTACTTAAATTGACTTGTGTCTTGTAATTGTGTACTGAATTAAGACAGATTGTGATTTTTGTTTTCAATCTTATATAGTAAATTTTTTTCCTAGGTTTTAAAGGGACCGTGTCATTTCTTGTTGGTAGCGACCATAACAATTCATCCATATTTGGAATTCACTTCTTATTGCAGTCTGACTACATAGGCTTAGGATCACCTTTCATGTATAGTGGAAAATACGAAATATTTTTCTTGAAGCAGCAATTGTTTTGTGTAGTTTCAGTGATATAGTCAAATTGATAGAACTAATTTTAAAGAATTACAAAACTAATTTTCTCCCTCGATCATCAGGCACAAAACATGCCAAGTTCAACCAAAATATGTCAAGCTCAACTGTCTTGTCAGTAGAAGCAAAATGGAGCTTATCAAAAGGAGTTAATATAACTAACAATATCATGGATTCGAAACAAAGCAAAACAACCCAACACATGATGCCACATTGTTCTTGTCATTTAGATAAACAAACATAAATCTTATTTAACTGCCTTGCATCTTGACTGTGAAGGCTTTTAAGAAGAGAATAAACCAGCCTTGCCTACAAATGATGAAAACCATTATTTTAACCACAATTTAGAATTCCAAACACATGGACAACAAATTTATATGTCTTGTAAAATGCAGAATTCCAAACATCTGGAAAACAACTTTATATGCCCTATACAATGTAAGCACTCATATACACATCAAAAATACGAATTCAAATACCATAAACCATAGCCAACAAACGAATTCCAAAACCATATCCAATACTAAGTACCAATTCCAAATCTAATACCAACTACTAATACCAAAACTATTTTCTAAAACCATATCCAATACCAAGTACCAATTCCAAATCTAATACCAACTACCAATATCAAAACTATTTTCTAAAACCAAAACCAATACCAATACCAAGTATCAATTCTAATACCAATATTAAAACCAACTCTCATTTAGTTACATAAGCAATAACAATAAACACCTGGACAACAATGAACATTTGCAATCTTAGAACATCAGTTTGAACTTTTCAACAAAAGTTTTCATTTGTTCTATAATTACATTAGTGATATAACAAAATAAGCACACAAATCAAATTCTAACACAAAAGTTTAATTACAAATCAGATTCGACTTGTCCACAAAATACAAACATCTATTCTAACCATTATATGAGTACAAACAAAATATCAGTCTCCTAATCAGTCTCTAAGGTAAAACCATAACCAACTAAATCAGTCCTTCATTAACTGCTTCAACATTCCCTCCATCCACAACTGCATTTTGGCCTCCATCTACAGATGCATTTGCCCCTTCATTGATAGTGGCATCCTCTCCAGTAGCATCGGTAGGAGGCATTCGTCTCCCCCATTCTCTCCCAGCTCCTCTCCCCTTTCCTCTTACTTTAGGTTTGCCACAGGTCTACACGTAGAGATGGTGAAATCAAATCCTAAGAACTGACAAGTGTATTTAGTAGAAAACAATATAGTGCATGTACATTTAAAATCTCACCATAGGCACATTTGAAGGTCCAGCTCCTACATCCGCACTCAGTGTGTTCTTTCTTGTTTTCTTACCACGTTTTTTTGTTAGGATTTTCAGGCTGAGGGCAGGAACAAGCATTATGACCTTCAGTGAAGGAATGTCCATATCTCACAACGTACCCTAGTCTACTAATGTAATGCCTCTCTCTATTTTTAACTACTTAATGCTTATGTTGCCTTCTATATCACCTTATATATATATATCGTAGGCTGTTTGAATTTCCTTTTCTCAAATTTTCTCCTTACTAAAACTTTATTAGACTCATATCTAGCTAATATTTTATTTTTCTTATTAGTTAGTTAAATATTTTCCTGTGTGCCATGATTTTTGATTTATTGAATTTTGAGCACTTTCATTTTCTTGTAAAGGTATGTTTGTTTAATTCCTTGCATTCATCAAGCATTAGAGAAAACCTAGTTTTATCACTATTTTATCTTTTGGATAAATGCATTAGGAAGGTTGTAAATAGATACATTATTCTCCTTGGTTATCATTATTATTTTATTTCATTATGCTTAAATGAATTTAAAATTTTTCTTCATCAAGAGATTAACATAGTGTTTGGCAAACAAAAAATTTAATCCCTAAAATTCTTTCTCTCTCTTCACTTTTTCAAACTTTTTCACTTTTTTTCACTTTTTCACCAATTTTTTCATTCTCTCTCTTCAGTTTTACCAACTCCTAAAATTTTACCCTAAAATTTTGTTCCTAAACACTATTTATACATGTCTTGATTTATTTAAGTTTTTACACTTTTCACTATCTTAGGGTAATTTTTTTACAATAGTGACTTAATCCTATATAACTTGAAATTCTCTGTTCAGTCGGCCATTAGATTCTCTCATTCTCCTATGTTCAGCCGGCCATTAGATTCTTTTTGGTTGATGAGTTAAATTTTGTCTCCATTTGCATGCAATTCATGTTAAAAGCAAGAGAGCTTGGATGAGAATTGTGTTTTGTTGGAAGAATTGAGAAGCTTTGAGCTTTCTCTAGAGAAGAGAGGAGAGACATGTGGCATAACCCCCCTTAGTTACTTATCTTAGTAAAACTCTAAGCTATAACTACCTAGAACTAGGTTAGGTTACTAAGGTGGCAAGGAAGTCATTAATTAGCTAGAGGCCAAATGAGTGTATGTGGCCTTTTCTTCTTGTACAATTGCCGACATAGTGAAGGGATAGAGAGAGAGTGGCGTGTGAAACAAAGAAAAAGAAGAGGAAAAAGAGAAGAGGAAGAAGAAGAAAGTGTAACCAAAAAGGGAGAAAATGAGAAAAAGAAGGAGAAAGAAAGGTTCAGCTGCCCCTTTTCTTTTGGTCCCTTTCACCTTTTGCTTTCTTTTCCTAACTCTTGTCTTGCTTTTAAGGTGCTTTGGTGCTTTGTTCAAAGGAAAACAACTTATATTTACCAAAGAAGAGAGGTAAGGGGTTAGCTTGATTTTTGAAGGTTATTATGTTGGATTTGTAAATTATCATCATGCATGTAAATTAAGATTTGATCATATAACATGACCATTATCATGTTAGAAGAGAGATTAGGTTGCTGGAATAGGGAAATTGTAGAGGTTTTCATGAGAAAATGGAGGAAGTCATGAAATAGGTCAAATAAGGCTCCTTTGTGTTAACTTTGAGGTCAGTACGATTGGGCTATGCTCGCATGGGTCAAATGCAATTGTTTCAACCCCAAATTTGGAGGGTATCGGAGAGATAGAGTTTATAGACCTGACCTCCGACACTGAGCTGGAGGATTAGTCAACTTTAGCGGTTGTCACTCTTTTGTTAGTTTTGGATCAGTCAGCTGTCTCACGGACACTTTAGTACAAAAAGCTTTAGACAGCTTCAACTTTTGTATTATTTCTCTTACTTTTGTTTTCCTCATGAAGGATGTTTTGTAAAAGAGAAAATACATGATCATAGTAAACTGTTTATAAAATTCTCTTATTCCATTTCTCATCCCATCCCATGCCATTTTGATTTTAGTTTCTTAAATTTTCATTTCTTCTCTTAATCTTTTTTCGGTAATTTCTAATGTCAATTCCTTAAATATCTCATTTTGTTATCGTTATTGTTTAAAGATATAATTTTTCACTTCTAGAATTATTTGAAATGTCATATTTCTAATTTCAAAATAACTTTTCAATTAAACATTTTCCGCTAAGCTTTTTTTCAAAGCCAATTACCAGGATTTTTATTGGACTAATTCGTGCCGTAATCCTTATTTGTGTGCATACTATTACTATAGGTGAGTCTAGGGGGCAAGTACTGGTACGAGAGGTGACAACTTACTTTGTATGGCAGGTCCGGCTTATCAGGCTCTTTCCTCTTTGCTTTCCTGGGCCTCCCAAGTTGGACCCGTACCAAAAGAGGGCAATATTTTGTCTTTGACCCCTTCAAGCTAGTCTTTTGGCCCTGACATTGCATAAATACCATGATCATATGAATTCAGGTACGTCGATAGCTTGTACCACTCAGATACATATTCCTCCGATTTTTACTTTTTTCGATATATCGCCACATAAGCGTGGATACAAGGGATTCCACATAACTGCCATTTACCCCACGAGCATGTGCGATCATTCAGATCAACCACCCTCCTGGGTGCATCTAGCTGGTCCATCTCGAACTCCAATCCTTTCTGCCATTGAAAACACAGACCCTAGAGTTAGCTTTGGTTTTCTCTAACTTCTTAAAAATCTTTGGACATAGGGCATTGGGTGCTTGCTGGAGGGCAGCCTCAGCACCAATCTTCTTCTTATGGAAGCATATTTGCAACTAACGGCGAATCATCTCCAACATTGTAATAATTGGATTGTCACAAGCATTTTTAATTCACGCGTTGAAGGATTTTGTGAGGTCATTTAGGAGCATATCACTCTTGCAATGTACGCTGAACGCGTGTCGGTTTCAAAGTTTTTTATTAAGCTCCAAGAGTATCTTATGCGCACCAGAGTAGTTCACCTTGATCCGGAGCATGATGGCTTTAAAGGCATTGATGTTTGTGGCAGTTGCAGCCGCCCACAACGCATCCTTGAATTGTTTACCTTTGAATCTATCACCCTTCAAATTGGCATCAAGATGTCTCAAGCAGCATCTGTGCTCCACGCCCGACATCTCGTGCTCGAATGTCAGCCCCAACTCTTACAATTGCAGAAAATAACACAATTTAAGTATTACTTAATACATTAACTAACAGATTAAATAAGGAAAATGTTTATATCTTGTCTATCACTTATAAACACCCAGCCATGCTCCTCTATCAGGCCAATATCGTCTAATAACAGATTCATAAACCATGTCCATGAATCTCGGGTCTTCGCTTCCATCACGTCATATGCAATCGGGAACATATTGTCATTCCCGTCTTTGTCGATAGCACAAAGGAGCTATCCATCATAATTGCCCTTTAAATGGCATCTGTCAATACAGATGATGGGTCTAAAGTACTTCAACCCTTCCTTGCATGTAGCAAGGCATACATAAAGCCATCTAAAGTGCTCACCAAACTTGACCAAAACAACAGAGGTGCTAGGATTCCACTTCTCAAATGTCAAACCATATTGTCCCGTGTATTTGAACTGCTTTGCTTGGTTTCCATGAACCCTAAGCGAAGCCATCCTGTTCGCTCAATAACAGTGACGTATTGGTACCTCAATAAGCAGCTGCCAGCTGGCGTGATCCCTGATGTTCGCCATGTACCGTTGTGCTAGAAATTTCACGTTACATTTAGTGTTCTTGTAGTGCATGCCACACGTGTGTTCAAGACCGAAATGCTTGATCTAAAACGTGTCTGATTTTCTCATTTTTGATGTGAAAATGTAGAATGTGCACTCTTCCATGCGGCTTGCACTCTAAGCTTATCATTGTGAATGTATGCAAAATCAAATTTCTTTTGAACACAATACTGCCTCAATGCCTTCCTGAACGCCTTTGCATTAGGAAAACAAGACCATGCTCTAAATGAACCTCTACTTCTACATCAGTTTATTCATTGAACTCATGGAAATTCTTGCTTCGTGGAGCCTCATCGCAATCGGAACCATTATCGGTTCGCATATCATCCTCATTTTCATACTTACTAGGTACATCAGCTTCATTATCTTCTTTGGTCCTTGGAAATACCCCTAACCAATCCACATTTGCAACGTAATCATCACTCTCAACTCCTCTGCCATCCAGGCTCTCAACATAATCATATAAATCATATTCCTCGACATCTGTGCCGTTGAAATCACTCAACTCAAGAGCCTTCTGTGATATGTCCTCAAGGACATAATCAGGATCACTATCATTGTTATACCTCGAGTCAGGAACCCAATCTCGTCCCTTACTTGACCCACTGACATCCCTTTCAGGTTCCCCCACATCAGGTTGTTCTTCCCCCGACTACAAATTCTAGTTCCCTTACAACATATTCAGGTTCCCCAGCTTCTGCTTGCGATGGCCCTGACCCAATAAGTAAAAAGGGGTGATCCTCGGTATCGACAAACTCAAAATCATCGACTATGTGTTCAAAGATATTGAGTATATCTCTCTGCTCAGTGATGGTTCTGTTGTTTAGCTCGATCACGTCGTTATCATTCCTTAGTGTTCTAATATTCAGCCAAGATTTGTCGTCAAATGTGTACCATAAAAGTCTCATCCTTAAGTAACCAAGAGACTTCATCGCCTCTTCAATTTCTATTGACGAGATGAAATTCGTATCCAATTTCCTTAACTCTTCCCTTTTCCCTCCTTTATATATTTCATCTTGACCTCCGACAAATTGACAACCATGATACGCCACTATCCGTAGCACCCATCCTATAAAATTATATACATAATTATTTAACAGCAAACACAATTGATAAACAATGACAGAAAGTTAGGAAAAGATAAATAATGCCAAAATCATATATCACTCATGAAGTTATGAAAAGATAAATAATGACAAATTTACATACCATAAACCTTAAAAAGAAATGGGAAAGAATGGAAGCTCTAAGAAAAATAGATAGGCAGAGAGTTAGGGAAATATATCAAATCTAGCAGTTATGTACTTATGAAGCAAACACAACAACTGGTAAATTTAAACCAAGTTTGAGCAACTAGGGATACTAGTATAAACATATAAGATAAAATGTATTGTAACATGGAAGAAGAAAAAAAAAGAACTTGATGGATCACCTGAAGAAAATAAGATTTAGAAGTAATAAAATGATGGAGCATTCAAGTTGACAACAATCGGCTCCAAAATTGGAGTCATGTCATCCAGTTTCGTTCCTGACCTATTAGGGCCATAACTTGGAGCACACGGATGTCTTGAACAAACCAAAGACGATTCAATAGTTTATTTCATGACCAAATCCAAATTGAACTCCTTAGCTCCAAGCAGAGAAAGAACAATGCTTTGGACAAATTTAGATCTAGATTATCAACATTGAGATAACTAAATTAAGATTTTTTTTTCATCTTGTTATTCTTGTTGGGGCATGTTCGTTTTGGTTAGATTTTTAAAATTCATATTCAACTTCCTACCAACTCTTACCGAACATATTTAAATTGAGGATGCTGTTAAACATTTTTCAATTTTGCCCTAGCCATACTTATGAAGAATTACCAACTTATCCTCTAATAATGCGTTGATCACATAAAAACCAAAGGGTAAAACGGGTTTGTGCAAAACATATGGCCCCCACACGTCAGTGAATTAAATTCGAGGGGCATGTGCATGGACAGAATAGTCCCGACTAATTACTTCAGTGTTGAGGAGTTGGTTGAGGGTGAATAGGTCATTTGCATCTGACCAAAGCTGACTTCTCAGCGTCTGTTTTTCGATTTTCCCCCCGCCTCCACTATTGACGTGAAACAAGCCTAGACATCTCTATAACCGTTCTGTTTTTCGATTTCAAACCCCCTCAATTGTTGAGGTGAAAGACATGTCTGCAATCGTACGCTAATATTTGTAATAAATAAATAAATAGAAAAAATAGGAAATAAATATTATAAATATCAACATTTGTATCACAATAAAAAAAATAGAAAATAAAAAATAAAAGGGATTTTTAGAATTAGCAGTATCACAATAAATATTTCGATCACAGAAACATATCAACAGGAACGGAAACGTAAAACATATTATAAATAAACATCAACATTTGTATCAAATAAAAAAATAGAAAATAAAAGGATTTTTGAATTATAATAAATATTATAAATAAACATCAACATTTGTATCACAATAAAAAAAATAGAAAATAATAGGAATTTTCAGAATTATAATAAATAAACATCAATATAAATATTATTTTATATTTTATCTTCTACACACATCCCAATAAAAGGTAATCTACAAACAATAACCTTAAAAATTATCATTACTTTTTTCACACCTATTAATACAAGTCAACAACTTCTATACAAAAACCAGTAAAACTCCAACAACACCTAAAAATTCTCAAAACACTTCAAATTCTAAAAATCTCACCAAAACAAACATGCCCTTAGGTTTTTGTTACTCAGTTTTTCTAACCTGTCATGAATTCCATCTTAACCCAATATCTGAGACTTGAAAATCAACATCTAGCCTTATTTTAAATCTTCTATTGTTCTACAACTAACCAACAAAAGGAACGTATAATATGAGAATGTAACAATATTCACATAATATTTTGAATCTAGAAACAAAAACTTAATGACTTATATGAAATAATAAGGTACATTAACAAATCAAAAAATGAATCCAGAAACAAAAACTTAAAGACAAAATATGAAAAACTTTATTTTCTCCCACTAAACTCTGTGATGTTTTGTTCTCACCATGAGTTCCATATCTTGCAAAAGGAAGAACCAAAAAAATGGTAAAGCATAAAAGAAAAGAAAAGAAAACCTATTGAGGAGAACCGCAGCTAGTAAAAGCATAGAGGAAGATGAGACAATTAATTTCTCTAATTTCCTGAATTGACAAACCTAAGAAACAATGACCTATAGTGATGAAAAATTGAAGTACTCTTTATCCATTAATAGACATCACAAAGAGGAAAGATGCAATATGGGAACCCAAATGACGAGAATGCTGTAAAACAAAAAGTACATGAATATAGACGAATTTAATAGCTACTTCTTTGAACCCTAATAGTTAAACTGTTATTCAATACAAACCTAATGACCTCAACACCAACCAGTCAATGAAAAACTAAGGACCTGACTTAGAAAGTAAGATAACAACAAAATTTTTACTCACATGTGTATTTCAAGTTTGGTTTGTGCTAAAAGAAACTATGAGATAATGAGAAAGTGGTTACCAACACTCAAAATGCTGACAAAAGACACCGAAAGGATAGAGAAAGTGGTCCTACCTCCTGACATTACTGGGTACAAAGTTTTTCCTTAGCCACTGACCTGAAAAAAAGGCAAATAAAGAAATGGGTCAGCCACCAAAAGCTAGCATAAATAAATGGGTCAACTACAAAAAGGCAGCATAAAGAAATGGGTAAGCTACGAATGGGTTTCCACAAAGGGCAAAGTTCAAAATGGGTTACCTAGATTCAATGTGTGCTTCAAAGAGATTTGCTTTTTGTAGAAATTCGAAATCAAAGAATACTTCTTCTTTCACACTTCAAAATCATTGAATGCTTCTTTCACACTTTGAAATCAAAGAATGTTTTTTCTTCTACACTTTGATGAAGAGATCTGAACGCTAGGGCAAGTATTTCAGTGTGTTCTTCTTCGCGGGGAGGCATGGGGGGTGCAAAAACACTTAGCAAAATTTGACTGCTTGCTTCGATTCTATGAGTTTAATTCCAAAACGATGAGTTCAATGGTTTCCAAAACGGTGAGTTTAGCTGCGTATCATTTAGCATTGGGGTTTTTAAATAAATGGTAAGGTTTTTAAATAAACGGTGTTTTTTGTTTAAATTAGGTTTGACGTGTTATTTTGGCTGATGTGTGGCGCCGACGTATTAAGAAGATGATGTGGCAGAGGATTCCGTTAAATGGATTGACGGAACATGGATAGAAAGACCAGATCGTCACATGGGTATGGACTCAATGACCATATAGTAAAAAAATGAAATCTAGTGACTAAATTATCAGCGTGGTATAAATGTAGCAACCAAATTGTCAATTTTCCTAACTAAAATTTAAGCCAAAGCATGTGCAGACAAACAACATTTACACCTAGCACACAACAAACGACATTTACACCCCAAACCCATACTGTACAAAAGTAAATAACCTGCATCAACATACAAATGGGGCCCTCCACTCATGAATAAAGAACAAAGACATCAAATGGAGCCAATTGTACAAAAGGGGTCATGAAGTGGCTAACCTTTAACTATTAGCTCCTTTCAAGAATAAAAAGGGGGACCACACTATGCTTTGTCAAACACCAATGGAATGTCATGAAAAGAAACTTCTTTGGATGAATCGGTGGCTTCAATTGTCTCTCAATCGGTGGCTTCGAATAGGGGGAAAATCACTCAATACTAAGGCTGCGATATTCTTCTTTGGACAAAGACTCAAAATGCTACGAATTTGACAAAGTGTTTCGTGTGAGGGGAATGGGGCTAAGTTGAATGGCATCGTTCAACTTAGCCCCAATTGACTTTTTCGTTTTTGCGTTTTTATTTGTTTAAAAAAAATAAAAATAAAATATTAAAAAAAATTGATGATGTGTCACTGACGTGTTTAAGAGGCAATGATGTGGCATATGACCAAGCAAGTGACTTGGCAATTGTGGGCCCAGGAAACATGTGGCATTATCTGTTGGTGCTGACTTGTTTGTTTTTGCTACGTCAGCACTTATCGTTAAAGTTTTAAACGGCAAAGGAACGAAGGGACATATTGTAACCTTGAAGTTTAGTTCAGAGGTATGAAAATGACTTTGTTTACCTCAGGGGCATATCTGTAATTCGTGCATACCACAAGGGCATGAAATGCATTTAGGCCTTTCTTCTATTTCTTTGATCATGTCTTTCATGTTAATTGTGTGTTTTTAATCCCAATTAACTATGAAGACATACTTCTCTTTTTGTATAACCAATGATGTAAATATGTGATAAGATGAGATGGTAACATTGGGTCAAATACATCGACAAAGAGGAAGGAACTTCTGAAAGATGATAACTCCGCTAACTTTCGAGATGATGAGTGTGTGTGTGTAAGTATGCGGATGACTTTTTGAGAAGGAAGGTGATGAGGGGAAGGAATATTAATGTAGATGAGTTGAGTGAGTTTGAGATTGTTGAGCATTTTGAATACCAGGAAAGAATTTATTAGATATGGGGAAAAATGTGTGCCCTAAGTATGTCAAAATGTTATATAGCAACATGAAAGTTTCAAAACATATGGATGAGAACTTAGCCATTAAGAGTTTATTGTATAAGAAGGAGCTTGAGTTTGATCCTGCTTAACACTTGGTAGGATTTTGGGAATTACTTGCAATGCGCAACCAGTATAACAGATTAGAAGCTCAAAACGTCATACTTGCATCCTCGATTCAAGGGTTGAATAAAGTTTTTGGTTTGAACTCCAGGTTTGTCAATGATGAAATCATTCGTTGAATCTCGTTCTCACATTCTACACAAGTGTTTAATCGGTTTTAAAACCTAATTTAGCGAGGAAAGATGAATTTTGGGAGATTTTGGAGGATTGGGGTGAGAACGAAAGAACATAGAATTCTTTCCTTTAGGTCTGACCCATTACAAAGAGGTCTAACCGAAAATTGGGGAGAGTGATTTGTGGGGTTTGGGCGAATCGGGAGGCTTGGGTGATATGGGGAGAGAGATTTGTGAGGTTTGGGCAAATTGGGAAGCTTGGGTGATTTGGGGATAGAGATTTGTGGGGATTTAGGAGAAAAGAGACGAAAAGGTTAAATTGAGGATGCTTTGAATTTAAGGATGATTTTGGGGAGAGGTGAAGGGTAAATTTTGGTTGTACTAGTTGGACCTCTTGGCTCACTTAATTTTATAGGTCCGACCAGTATGATTGGAATGAAAAATAAAAAGGAGCTGGGTGCACTACTATAAAAGAGCCGAACCAAGTCACGCGTTCAGACCTTTATTAATTGACATGGTGCCCCCAATTTGCTGCAGCTCATCCAGAATGTCCATTGTATGTCTTTGAAAAGTCCCCGTCTAACTCCAACTTATGACTAGACCGTAATGATGAACGGAGGCGAGGTTTCACTGTTTCTCAGCCAACTCAATCCCCTTCCGCTCCAAGAAAAGCAAGAACTTCCCCAAAAAGGAAGTGAAAAAGTACAAGTAGTTTGGACGTGAGAACGAGAGAGTGAATTGTTATAAGAAGAAGCAGCAACCTGCAGGGGCAACGGTCGGATTTGAATAGAAAAATGAATTGTTGGGGTTTGTGAGAATTTATATTCGTTCTAACGGTCGACTGATCTGTACCTTAGATTCCGAAGCATATGGTACAATCTTCTTTTTAATATAGACGGTCCGTTAGGGTGGAAAATTTTACATGCTGCCGGCCCCGATTTCAACGGCCCAATAAAATTTGAAAATTCAAGTTGGACAAAGAAATGTAATAAAAATATAAAAATTGTAAGAAGTAAACGGTTCAAGTGCTTGCAAATTACTTGAAGAGTGTTTTGAAAGGGCACTGCTTTCAATGTTTGCTCCTCATGCAGTTAATAAGATGGACGCGAATTGCAGGCGTATGATATGTCTTGGACGTTTGGTGGGGTTTTATTAGGCCTCCTCAAATTGACATGCCTAAAGCTTTGAATTTAAATATATATATAAAGGAAAACTATGACTTTGGTATTAGTAGAATATTTATATGATCTCATTCGTGTTAATCTAGTTAAAGTATAAGTTGACAACTCATTAGTGATCCTAATCGACTTTGGATATATATAAGGGTAGTGATTCGTAAATATCTCCAATAGCCAATCTTCTTTCACGCTCGCTTCTTACTCGCCGACTCCTTCCTTTGATAAAGTATTCTAAAACTTAATTAATTAGGATTTACTTCTTCATGGTAGTTCTTGTTATATTGTGCATCGAGGGAGTTCTATATGAAGGCTTCATTCAATTTGTGTACTGTATACAAATTATCGTCAATTGTTATTATATTGGCAAAAAAATTATCGTCTGATCCACGAGCAGAGACAAGCATTTATAGGCTGTTTCAATTTATTCATTTTGGCCTCTCAAAATATGCTTTTCTACAATTGACGCCAAAAATGAATTTTTAGTTTCGCCCTTGTCCACGAGGATGTCAATTTTTTTAAATTATCGTTTCGGGGTGAATTATATAATCAGCAAGATATCATATGCGTTCTATAATAGCAAAAACCGATTATTAGATATTTCTGTGTAGCCAAAAATGAAAGTAGTGTGCCTATCGTGGGCATGCCCAAGTGATAATGGCGAATTTGTATTTGTGTGTGTATGCATGACAAGTTTGATTATCTATTGGTTGAATATCATAATGAGTTTAAATGAGAATAACAGTAGTATAGATGAGTTTGAATTATCTCTACGGAATTTATCTGCGCATTAAGTAAGTTTACTTGGTAGCCTACTTCACATATTTCTTTTTAATATACACAAATAAAAAGAAACATTATCTAAAGTGAATATCTAAATAACAAACAATTGATTCGATTCATATGCTTCCACGATGACAAACTTGACAAGATAGCGTCCCCAAATATTTACAATTTCTTAAGTATTTAATTAAAAGAAAATCCTCCTTGTTAATTATGTCAAAAAGTCTAAAGAATCTTCCACTTTCTGGTTAATTGAACAGTTTATACTTGCGTTAGTCTCTTCCACTTTGTTTCCGGAGCCCGCCAAAGCCAGACCAAATGCATGGGTAAGTTTTGCTCCTGTCATCTCCGCTTCTCTTCCTTACTGAACAACCTATACGACCCAACCAAACACTTGTTCTCGACAAACTCCATCGAAGCGGCCTATACACTTAGTGACTCGGTCACTATAGCTAGACAAGAATGCACCAATCTCTGCTCCAAAGGCCTCGTAAAAGAAGCTTTTGAGAGGTTCAAATCTGAGATACTTCCAAACCCATCTCTTTTGTCTGTTCTCATCCAAGCATGCATACCCCAGAAGTCATTGCCATTAGGAAAACAGCTCCATTCTATGGTAGTCACCTCTGGGTATTCCTCCGACAAATTTGTTTCCAATCACCTTCTGAACATGTACGCCAAAAATGGAGAATTACATACAGCTGTGACACTATTTCATCATATGTCCAAAAGAAACATAATGTCGTGTAATATCTTGATTAACGGGTACGTGCAAAGTGGTGATTTGGAGAGTGCCCAGAAGGTTTTTGATGAAATGCCTGAGCGGAATATCGCTACCTGGAATGCGATGGTCGCAGCTCTGACCCAATTCGAGTTTAATGAGGAGAGTTTAAGCTTGTTTTCAGAAATGAACAATTTCGGGCTTTTGCCTGACGAGTTCACTCTGGGAAGTTTGCTTAGGAGCTGTGCAGGGTTAAGAGCTCTTCATGCAGGCCGCCAAATTCATGCTTATGTGGTGAAATGTGGGTTTGAGTTCAATTTGGTTGTTGGGAGCTCTTTGGCTCATTTGTATATGAAGTCGGGAAACTTGGAAGGAGGAGAGCAAGTGATTAAAATAATGCCAATTCGCAATATAGTTGCTTGGAATACGCTTATTGCTGGAAAAGCTCAAAATGGGCGTCCCGAGGAAGTGCTGGATCAGTATAACATGATGAAAATGGCAGGTTTTAGACCTGATAAAATTACATTTGTGACTGTCCTCAGCTCTTGTTCAGAATTGGCAACACTTGGACAGGGTCAGCAGATTCACGCTGAAGCAATCAAAGCTGGGGCTTCTTCAGTAGTTGGTGTGCTTAGTTCATTAATTAGTATGTACTCAAGATGTGGATGTCTGGAAGACTCTGTGAAGGTTTTCTTGGAATGTGAGCAGATGGATGTTGTGTCGTGGACTGCTATGATTTCTGCGTATGGGTTCCACGGGAGAGGAGAGGAAGCCATCAAACTGTTTGAGCGCATGGAGCAGGAAGAGTTGGAGGTAAATGATGTTACTTTCTTGAGCTTGCTATATGCTTGTAGTCATTGTGGTTTGAAAGAGGAAGGAATTGAGATTTTTAACATCATGGTTAGTAAATATGGACTGGAGCCTAGACTAGAACACCATACATGTGTGGTTGACCTACTTGCTCGATCTGGCTGTTTGGAGGAAGCAGAGGCTATAATAAGATCGATGCCCTTAAAAGCAGATGTTATCATATGGAAAACTTTGCTATCTGCCTGCAAAATCCACAAGAAGCCTGACTTTGCAAAAAGGATCGCAGAGGAAGTTATTCGGCTTTATCCTCAGGATTCAGCTCCTTACGTTCTACTTTCCAACATCCATGCTTCTGCTCGAAGGTGGCAGGATGTTTCTGAGGTGAGGAAAGCCATGAGAGATAGGATGGTGAAGAAGGAACCGGGTGTAAGCTGGTTTGAAGTGAAGAATGAAGTTCACCAGTTCTGCATGGGTGACAAAACCCATCCAAAGTCGCTGGAGATTGATTTGTATTTAAAAGAGCTAACATCAGAGATGAAGTTACGTGGCTATGTGCCTGATACAGGAGCTGTATTGCATGACATGGATAATGAGGAGAAAGAATACAACTTGGCGCACCACAGTGAAAAGCTGGCAATTGCGTTTGCTCTGATGAATACTCCTGCGGGTGTGCCAATAAGGGTGATGAAGAACTTGCGTGTATGTATTGATTGCCATGTTGCAATAAAGTACATCTCGGAAATCAAAAACCGAGAAATTATTGTACGAGATGCTAGTAGATTTCACCATTTTAAAAATGGAGAATGTTCTTGTGGAGATTACTGGTAAGAGAGGGAACCGTTACCTCTCGGTTGATGGGATTATTTTTATTAATCTGATTGTTGGAAATCTATCTGCTGCGGAAAGGCGTTTCTTCTTTTTTCCTCCCTTTTTTTTTCTTTAATTTTTTCTCATTTGAGGGAATCAAATTGTAGCCTTCATCTTCTACAATTTTTGTAACGGGAACCACTCCATCGATTAGTGGCAGAGATAGATCAGTTTCACAGGGACCTTGAAAAGCAACTTCCGATATCCAATGGGTATAACATCCTGTTCTTGCTTTTACAGTTCATAATGGAGAGCTTTGCTTCATTGCCTTGATAAAATATTAGATTTCGATACTGGCTAGTGCTTCTGAGTATCTTATCAATGCCTCTGTAAAGGCAAACATGCATCTTTGCGGCTGCATGTCCTACTACATCCCTTACGATTGCCTGACTGGGATTTTTTCAATCTCCAGACTAAAATTCAGGCATATAGTCAATTTTTCCTTTTCCTTCTTACCATCCTCCAGATGAGACTACGGGCTATATTGTTAACCAAACACTAGATGCGAGCTGCTGATCCTATCAATTGAAGAGTTCGAAGGTGCAACTAATTCCAAACGCATTTTCAACATGCCTCTGCCTTTCCATTAATTTGAGATATTTTGAATGAAGTTCGTACAGAGATGTCCTCACAAGGGGAGCGATCCGCAAAACATCCATATTCCAGTGGCCTCCGGGAAAATCTAACCCACCCCCCTCTCACACATATGAACGTAGTTACAGTAAGCTCCAATCTGTTCTAATGTCACAGAGCCGAAATGAGACGGGATAGGTATCTTCTCTGACTGTTTCAGAACAACCCCCCCCCCCAACTCCCCTTTTCCATTTTTTGTTTTTCAATTTCCTTTCGGCCTCTGTGATACTACTCATAACTGGCAAGGATGTCATATCTAAAAGAGTATCTCCTTGAGTATGAGGAGGACTAGCATGATGAAGCACATGATAAGAAGCACTGTTGCGCATGTCACCATTCCACCTTTCTGCTGTGTTCTCTCTGCCTGCAAAACGTGACGATTCAAAACAGGCAACTACTAATGTTGTTATTGATGTTGAATGATAGTTATGATGGACCAGCACGAAATGCATCAAAAATGGTAAAACCACATTCTATAATGATAGCTGTTTATAGGGTTCGTGTATAACAGAGAGAGAAAGAAAGAACCTTCTGGAGCTGTTTAAAACCCTCCTCAACTGATACAGCAACAGTCTGAATGTTATAGTCTATCCGATCAACAATAGTGCCCTGCTAGAAGATACGAACTTCATTAGTCGCCCAGTTTTGCTGAGAGTTTATCCATAGAATATACAAGGATGTGGCTTTGACCTGGTCAATCACAAGAACCGAGAGGTCCTTCATAATTTGAGCAAGCTCGTTCACTGATTGGACAACCTACAAATGAAATTTGTTTTAATTTTAGAGGAACAAAGAAGTTGATCTTCAGACAATAGGTCAGGCGCCTTCATTTACCTGCGTGACTTCTCTTTCCCTTTCCTCTGTGAACTGCCCACTCTTTTTTAGGTTAAGCATTTGGTGCTCATTAAGACTCTGTATTCAGCAAACGTCAAACAGCATCCATAACATGAAAGAGAGAAATCAGTTGAATCTACTCCCCAACAAGAACCCAGGCGATAAGAAAAGAAAAACAAAAGCAGGCTCCGAGAGAGGAGAAAAAAGGGGGGGGGAGGGATTCTTCCACTGGTTATCAGGAATTAGTGACCGATTCAGGCCCAGCAAACTCGGAAACCAGATTCCAAACAGACTCAACTTAGTTCCCCAACAAGTGTGAGAAAGGTTAAACCACCGCTTCATTTTACACATGGGTTTCACACTTAACGAGGAAAAACTTAAGAAGACAGAGAGAGAGAACAAGAAAGGACCTCATACTTTTTTTAAACTCAATCTTGAGAGGAAGGATATTAAGAAGACTAATTTCAGAGGTGAATATTTCCATATCCGAGTAGATCCCACCAAAGTAACATAAAGAGAAAACAGCATACCACATCTTTAAATTCGTCATCTTCTAATCTGGATGCATTTCCACTCAAATTCATTTCCAGGTCAACCCCATCAGGTCCCTACAACACAAAACGTGAATAGGTAAATATAAAATACAAATAGAATCTAAAACAAATTCCGGATCTATCATGTGCACAATTATTAAATCAAAACATGCTCAAGATAAGTCTTCAATAGGTTTTCAGTACAGAGATATGTTATCAATAGGTTTTAGCAGATATATAGACTTATTTTCTCCAGTTCAGTATATTATTTGCAACCAAAAGGTACATAAAACACAGACCTCTTTTTGCTGCTGCAAACGTTTCAAATATGTTGATTGTTTTCTTCGAAGGTCCATGGAGAGGTTCTGAAGGTCTGTTGCAAGAGAACGCTGTCAGAAGAATATTCAGAAGTGAGTCAATCCACAGGAAACCAAAAAAATCCACTGGAAGTACCAATAGGAAAGCTATATGTGATAAAATGCCTGGATACGTTGAAACTATACTTACGACATCACTGCAAGAGGAGCTTACGCATATGATTGATACTCCAATAAATTACTTGAATGGAACTACAACATCAGAAAATAATTCCCTCTTATGAATATATCTTTTCTTATGTCACACATGATAAAATAAAAACACTGTGCATACCATGGTATTTAATGTCCAGGAACTTCTCATAAAGAAATAATGAAAAACCAAGAGAGAGGAAATCTTAAAATTGTATGGCACTAGAGTTGAATGAAAAAACATGTACACTTTTCCTCAAAGAGTACACCTGACCCTCAGAACCTACCTGTACATTTTTCCTAACATTTGAGTCCTCAGCAGACCCACTTGCAGAAAGTTTCTGTAATCTCTTCTCAGACCTTCTCAATAAGTCTGTAATCTCTTGGGTTAGAGCCTCAATCATATGTTGATCTTCTCTTCCATCTCCAAATGAGGGCATTAAAGCCTTGGAATGAGCCTTGGCTAACCCAGTCATTTTGATCCGAGCACGTTGTATATTTGCAGCCACTTCCTCAGAATCATCAACCCAAGCTGGAGGTAGACCAACAGTAAACGCATCCCTACTGCACCAAGGTTACAAGTTCCACAATTAGGACGATTCAAAAATTTTCAATACAAACTTAAATACCCCATCTAGAAGGAAAATTGTGAAAAGCAGGATATATGTTGTATACACCAAGAAGTTGAAGTCACCTCAAGAAAGAAAAGGTGCAAGGGAAGCCTTAAAATCTAACATGAATTGAACTAGCTCAGACTGTGAAATAAAGCGCAGAAAAGAGTTTAAAAGGGAAATAAAACACAGAAAAGAGAAAATGACTAAGAAGCAGACATTAAGCTTGTGAGCATGAGTCCATAAGTAGATGATGTAGACACTCCAGCAATTCCAACCCCTCTCCCTTAAATCATCCATCAACCCAATATCTTTCCAACTTCCAGACCATAAGGAGCCACCCACCCAACCAAAATAGCTCATTTGGTTTTGGTAACTGGTGATTAGAGGTTCCGATAGATGCTGAACCTCCATCACATTCATATGATGTCAGCTGAAATGGTAAGAATGCTTTCATAATGGCTTTTTGCGATGACAAGAAGAACCTTGTCCATGCTCCAACCACCATATATACTCTACAAGTAAAACCCAGGCACTCAGAGCTGTCCCACACTCCCAGCATCGGGTAAGTTTGAGATTCGAAACTTGAGACTGCTCAGAAGGATTAGCATGACTTTCAAACTCACTTCAAAAGACTAAAGGACAAAATGCTTCCAGCATAACTAGAATTTTCTGAATAATTTCATAATTTAATCTAATCAAAGACGAGTTCTCCTCCTCTCCAAAGTTTTACAGAACCATTCCTTTACATTTAACATGTGATGTGGGATAAATACCTGTTATAATCAAAGTGTATCTATGAATCCCTACAGTCAGGTAATCCCAATTGTCAAAAGTTTCACTATATTGAAAGATTAAATACGCATTACGTATAAACATAGTCATAAAAGAAAGTTACTCCGGTAAAATTGGACTGAATTCTAATTGCAACATATCAGACATGTTAACTCTGCAACCCGTAGGCATTTGTTCCCAAAAACCCTTTCCGCTCTCTTCATTCTAAACAGTCCAAATTTGGGGGCATTTTCACATGCATCGGCACAGATGCTTCCATCAACAATCACATCAGGCGACAGAAATTGTAGCTAAGTTTCAGTCAACGGCAGTTCATAATTTGTTCAATTACTTTAACTTCTTGCAGGCATAAATAATCTAGAAGAATGAGCATAAAGAAAACCACTCCACAACTCGAAATAGACTTGGAAGTTAGATACTGTTAGTTAGGACATGTAATTCAGTACAATGAGCCTATTATCACATCCTTAAGCAACATTTGGCCTTGAAATATTTGAAAAACAAGCAAGTTTCCAACTGCACCAACAGCCAACATTTTTTTAACTATTTTTTCGGTTACAGAGACGACAAATTACAGACTTCGTTCGGTAGCTCAGAAATACAGGAGAAGAAAAGAAATTAAACTGCCAAATTCCCACTCAACGTACGCAACCACAACTATGCGGCTTAATTATCAATAGAAAAATAAAGCTATTTGTCTGAATTTAGTCGAGTTGATCGTCTTTTATAGACCAACTTAATCAACCAAAAACACAGAGACTCAAAACGTACCTTGAAGGACCAGGATCTTCAGTGCTAAGAGGAGCATAAGAAGACCGGTTGGAACCAAGAAGCGAACCCATTTCAATGACCGGACCGCCAGAACCAGACGCCGACGAAGACAACGGAGCTCGTACGCTCTTCACGGCGTCTCTGTGCTTTTTGTATATCGGGGTACGATTCCTCATCGCCATTGAAATACAGAGAAGCAATTCAATCTATTCAAATTGACTAAAACCTAGGAATCAGAATTTCAAAAACTCTCAGTTTTCTGGAATTGGAATTGAGGTTAAAGAAATTGGAACGTCTGGGAATTGAGTCCCCGAGGGCTCTACGAGGGACGACGGACGACGAAAGGCTTAGAAAAACCAAAACCGCTACTTTGCGCGTTTGTCTTGGTGCACAACGACTGGGCTTGAAATCCGGTGGTCCCTGGGTCTAGAAGGAAATTGGGCCTGTGGTTATCTAACTGGGCTACTGACCAATATATTACGCGGCAAAAAAAAGAAAACGACAAGCAACAGTAATAAGACGATAAAGACCTCAATGCGTACGCGCATTCCAAGAACTCAAGGAAAGAGTTACTGTAATATGACCGACTATAGGAGGCCGTAGAAGTCCAGAAGGTTCTAATCCAGAATCATAGGTCTACGGTAGTTGGGGCCTTGGGGGTAGTTTGGGAGAATAAGGGAGAGTCGGAGGTCATTTCTAAGTCAGAATTCGTGTAGGCTAAGAATCCCAGCCACACCATCCGAAGGTCCTTGGTTGTTTCGTTGGTCTCTCACTTGGCCCTGAACTTGCTCAAGAGACCCGCGATAAATAGCTTTAAGAAGAGCTTGGTGATCGGTATATTGAGCAACACCCCCAAGTCTTAGCACCTGCACCTCGGTCAAGCGTGAAAAGTAATTAAGGGGTTTTTTTTTTTTTTTGCTGAAGATTGATATCCAATGGAGGATGATGCTTGGAGCTTCGGTTTTTCTACTGCTTCAAGAGCCTACCACTCAGCTTTTAAGTCTCACTCTGGTTAGCTTCAAAGTTCCAATCTCTCTCTCTCTCTCTCTCTCTCTCTCTCTCTCTCTTTTCTGTTTAATTTTGGGTATCTGTCGTTGGGTTTTATGGTGTGGGTTTCGATTGTGGTAGAATGGCGTGCTGATTGTGTTGGGTGTTGAAGCAGATCTTTGTTTTGATTTGGAGGAGGTTGAAGGGGACGACGAGTTGAAAGCGGAATATCCGTGCCCATTTTGTCCTGAGGATTTTGATTTGGTTGGGTTGTGCTGCCATATCGATGAGGAGCATCCTATAGAAGCGAATTCTGGGGTACTTAGTTCTTATCTGACTATGATGTTGTAATTACTGCTGAGCTATATAAATGGGTAGTATTAGCAAATGCATTCACATGCTAATTATTTCAAGAATCTTTCTTTTAGTTTGGGTCTTTTTTTGGTTGTTTATTCTTTCTTCTTTTTTTTTTAATGTTTGTGCTGTTTCAGAGAGTTATGAAATATCCTATGTAAGTTGATTTTCTTTTTTTTTTTTCGTATTTGCTGATGGTATTGAGCTAGTGATTGGAAAAGCCATTTCTTTCTAGATGTACTTATCTAACCAAGCAAAGGGATCTATTTCAACTATTAATGGTCTAGCTACATGAATCAGTTATGGCAGTATAGGATTAACGCTTTGTGAAGTTTGTGGGCTATGGTATCTTCATTACTCTTCGTGTACACATGTTTTTCCAGCTTGCCTCCTATGCTTGTCATATAACCTTCATGGAATGTGTTTGAACGAACTTAGAGGAGGTTTTTCATCTCAACCTTTAGTGCAGCCTCAAATTCCGTAGGATCGCTTATGTTTATTGTTATGCTGCCTTTCTTCATCCTTGACATTCTTGTTTTAGTTGAGCTTATGCTATGTGAAGTCATTTCTTCTTTGCCAAACTTTGCTTCCATACAAGACGGATAGAGTTGTTGCTACGTCATATATTTCATTGGCATGATTTTGTTCATTGCACAATAATCTAGAAGCACTTCTGCCAAACACATTGTTAGTCAGATTGACTTCACTAGCCTGCTCCTTATGTTGAAGTGCTACACTATAGTTCTTGTAGACTTCGCATGACTGTTTGTTGCTGTTACCTCATGCACCTAAAATTATACCTTTTTCTTGTTTCTTGATCAGTAAAATTATAATTGATGCATAACATTTAAAACTTGCTTCATACTCTTAGCAATCACTTTTTAGTTCTGACTTCTTGTTCATTACGCTGGTTTCTCAAAAGACTGGAGTCATTAGATCCTTTTTAATATGACCACCATTACTATAACAGAGAATAAACAGTAAGGCTCAGCTTACAGTGCTGCATTTCTGAAAGAGGAGTTTATGTAGAGTTTCCTTATGCATTAGCTCCTAAATTTTGAAATGGCAAACTTATATAAACTTAGAGTTCATCTCAGGGAGAGTTAAACAACCATACTCCTCTGAAGTATTGGTGTGTTTCTATTTATTTTATGTGGAATGCTAGCTGCAAATGACGAACCTTGAATGTAGTAATCTGATATAAATGACCTCAAAATCATTTGATAGATCATTTATTAGCAATTCTAGTGGATGGATATGACTTAATATGTAACTGGACATAATCAGCTGCTTTGTTGTAGTCATTCTGGGCTCTAATTATGCTTTATAAATTTCACTTGTTTATGATCAGCACTTCTTCTGGCTGTAGGTATGTCCTGTTTGTGCTACAAGAGTGGGGATGAATATGGTTGGCCACATAACAACACAGCATGGAAACATTTTTAAGATATCCTTTTTTTCTGATTCGACATGGAAATCATATATTGATCAAACCTTTCTAAATTCATAAGCAATTTTGTCTTTCAATTTATTACGCATAAAATTTTCTCACTATTTTCTTCTGTAGAATCCAGTTAAAATTTTGAGGTGTTGGAGTTGGTGAAAAAGTGAAAAGAGGGATGATTTGATGAATTTTTTATAATTATTTTGAATGAAAAGTGATGATTGATGGGGAGAGAGAAAATTTGGAGGAGTTATTTGATTAGGGCCAAAATTTTGGCTCCTAAACATCACCTTAATATGTCATGATGAAAGTTGATACTAGGCTCTGTTTTCCTTGACTTGATATTACAATTGGCACAAATTGAAACTCCGTAAAGGTGAGTCTTATTCTGCTCTTTCTTTTTCGAGAAAGGACTTTCAGAATGTACATCTACAGTCTCTTCCTGCTGGGTCATCTCCTTTGGTTTCTACGTCTAAGATGGCACCTGATCCACTACTGTCATTTCTTTACAATGTACCTACTGCTGACATATCTGAAGGTGTGCAGCGTGATTCTTCAACTGAGCTAAGCCTCGAAGATGAAGCCCCCAATGAGACAGTGTCAGAAAGGTATAACAGATTCCACAGCCAATTCACTTGTTGTGGGCATTTTTTTCGTCTTTGTTGCGGTGTCTTTAATCAACTAAGAAACTAGAACCTGTTCAACATGCAAGTTGCACGAGTTTGGCTTATAATATCTGTCTTCTTTTGCTTGGATGCATGCTTCCTTATTTGTTGTGCTTACTAGAAGTTGTTGAATGAATTGATCATCATTGTCTTTTGTTAGGATTACTGGGAAAAGGTATTGATCAATGATGAGAGGGAGGGAAACTCTAATGGATTTTGCATATTGAACATGGTGGATGTAGATTCCAAATGTTCGAAATGGACACTGAAGGCAGATTTAATTTGTCAAAAAGCAATGGCATAAAAAGGAGAAAAGAGCTCATGTTGAGAGTTTAGGCAAATGCTATGTGAACTAAAGTTGATGCCTCGATTGTAGCTTCAGCTATTTCAAGAAGGAAAAGGTTTTTTCTTTCTTGGGGGGAAGGAGGAAGGTGTTAGATGGACTACATACTTTAAGTGAAGTCGGATCATTTTTCATGTTAGCCAGATCATAGTTGATAGGGAGGTGAATGCTTGAGAGACTGGATTGGCATAATCAATTAATACATCGAAGCCATTTTCCCTATGTGACCAATAAACTCAATGATCATCAGGGAACAGTCACAGATGAGAAACAGAATGCCAAGCAGTGAGAGAGGGCTCTTTGAATGTTGGATATGTATATAGTTGCTATGTTAATCGGTCCCTGGGACCAAGATTACTGAATATGCTATGATTGATTGACAGGTGGGAAGGAGAAAATTTTAAGAAATATTTTGGGGGGATGGTAAGAAGTTGATAAAAAATAAAAAGATTTAAGTTGAAAGGGCAAATGTTTAATACTAAACTTGAAGAAGATCCAAAGACGCATTGGTCTGCATCCCTTGTTAATTCCAAATGCACTTAGAACACTATTTAGTGGAAGCCCAAGGCAGAAAGTCAAGGTTTGAACCAAAATAAACTTGGCTTGTTATTGGAATGAGACATAAGTTCAGGCGCAAGTCATCATTTCAGTGTCTCCGTATGAGATTATTCGCGCTCTACTAAATGGCCATATTTCTAGTTTTTACCTACAATTTTTTCCTTGTCTGTTGTCTCTGTGATATCTATGTTCTCCAACCGTGCTGTGCTGGAAACTAATAGTGCTTCAATTGTTTCAGAAACTTTCAAGTGAGTCCTTTATCAGATAAGGACCAAATGGAGAGGACAAGGAGATGTGAATTTGTACGGGGACTGTTCTTGTCTACCGTCCTTGATGACGGCTTATGACTGGGATACGACATGTCATGTTTGTTGTGTTGCCAGTTTCTCAAATTTTACCGGAGATAGTCCATGATCAAGGTTGCGTGTTGAATGTGTCGATACCTGTTATAGGAAGAGCCAAGTTAGCTACAGGGATTGAAGATAATGCATGTTGCTAGTCAATGTAATCATTGGGGCTCGAATGGATCCAGACTCTTGTACCCCTTGTATCTCAAATTTATGTGCCTAGTGGAGATATTGTGCAATTCACTCTTGGGAAATTGCTGTTCCTGAATAATTTTCTTCCAGTATTTTGCTGCCACAAATTTCGAAGACAAACAGTCGGAGCCAAATTCTTTTGGCTGGAAGAGCTCGGTGCTTCTTTTGTTGCTCCGTTTTGTAGACCTTGAAGCTTAAACAGCCAAGCGAAGGACGTCAAAATTCTCTTTAAGTTTCTGGCCTCCCAATCCATCTAGGTGGGTGATTTGAGTGGACATGGACGGACGGAATCCGCGAAAAAAAAAAAAAATAGAACGCAGAATCCAAATGTAAAGTAAGCCCTCGTACGGGATTGGTTCCATAAAGCCTTTTTTAACCCCTGAGCTCCATTAAACCTATTTGCTCAATCAAAAACCCTCCCCTGGTTTAGTTCCGTCAAACGTATTTGATCAATCACACAAACTCAAAAGGAAAATAGTTTTACAAGCCCTTCGTCATGTCTGGGCCAAAAAAATCCCGTCGAAGATCCTTGCGTGGGTGAAGCACAAGGGACACTCCTGGCTGTCTCAGAACCTCCTTTAGGATGGCCTCTTTGAAGTCATCTCCGCAATACAAGATCCAAACCTTACTTAAGACTGCAAACTTTGCCCACCTAATTCCAGACATTTGCAAATTTCTGGAGGTCATCCTTTTTGGCCAGCAATAGAAAAAATACGTCAGAGCATGAACTCTGATGTGCTTGCAAAATAGATGGCCTTCACTTCCCCCATGGATGGGTGTCCATAATCCAACCTACTCTTAAGGAATGGCAATTCAGAACCCCCTCGATTCTCCTTTCTCTACAATTCTAGTCTTATTTGCCCACGAAAAAAGAGAGAATCAAATTACCATGAGCACCTTCTCTTGCTATTTTAAACTTATGTATATCAGCATTTGTACATGCTAAACTGCATTATGCTTCAAATAAGTTATACTACTTGGTGTAATGTTGCAAATTTCAATATTTCTTCACATTAGTCATCCATCACTCAGATCTGCTTCATAGGTATCCCATATTTCTTCACATTAGTCTTTTTTTTTCTTTTTCTTTTTTTGCTGTCAGGTTCTATTTGTGACCACCATGATACAAAAAAATAACTAGTCTAATTTGTTGCAAAATCTGAGTGTGCACGAGATCTGGCAAAGTGCACAATACAGAATATCACAAAAATCCTACTCCTGTGGTTCTGGACGAAGTTTCCTCTGTAACCACTTTTTTCGTAATTTAACTTCCAATGCAAGAAAAGTTTTCGCCTTCTTTTCATCCTCTAGGAAGTCACAGGCATCTAATATAAGATCTTCATCCATGTCCGGTAATGCTTGAACTGCTTCGATCACATTCTCTACTGGGATGGAATCTGAGATCTCATCATCTTTCTTCTTATCTGAAAGAGAAGAAACTGCACTTGCCATTTCACGAAGAGCACTAGCCATGCCCTCATCTTTGCGGCGTGACTTTTTAACAAGACCATTATTTGACCAGTTTTCCAGTAGACGCTTGTTCTGATGATTTGTCTGTGTAGATTCCAGTCCATCATCAACGTGGTCTTGTTGAGATTGAAAAGTACTTGACCCTCTTGCGAATGTGACATGTTCGACTTCGTTTTGCAGCTCTAAACCCAGAAAGCAGTCTCTTTCATCAATACTTGGATCACATATCACACACAAATCTTTATAGTATGGAACAGGTCGAGTCATGAATTGCCGTGCATCAGTATGTGCCTACACAATATCATATCCAAGTAAGGCATCGATAAACTATATCCAGGGACTTTTCAATGTCAATTAATGACGAAATTCTTTCATCTTGTTTTGTTTTCCAAATATGAAAGCCCAAACTCATTCTTTCAGTAGCTGGAAAGATCCACTGTGCATGGATGGTTGACCAACCAAATTCATTCTTGTTAGGCATGAGACAAGGCAATTACGAGGTATTGATTTTTGAAGTTGAAAGTGATCCCTGAATATGATATAAAATCCATTTCAAACTCAACTTTATGGCAAATAAGGCAACTCGAAGTGTATGAGACACTATTTAGTATGATCAGTTCTGTGAAACATTAGGATGAGTTTGGTTCCATGTTGCAGAGAAAGACATAGTAGAGCCCATACAGACCTTGATATAATCTTGCCAGACATAATCATCAGCAATCACCATTTGGCGTGCATCATCCCATGTAAAGCCATCCAAATTGAGAAGATTTTTAATAACATTATACTGCCTGCGCAAGGTTTTATATCGGTTCTTTAGAATATCCATGCCATAGTCAAAGCCAAATTTAGAATTGAATGATGCAATCATCTCCATCCACGCTTGTTTGCTGAACACACCGTCAACTTTGTTTCCTTTCTGCACTTGATCTAGCATAAGGTCAATAAAATAACGGTCCATTGGTGGTTGCCAATAAGTCCTGGACCTGCTACCCATACCAGTACCAGTAATATTTGGCAATGCTTGTGAAGCATCATCAACTTTCTCCGATATAGGGAGCCCATAATCTTCATCAATCAGTATTTCATGAAGAGCCACTGTAGCACCTTCATCTGTTGGCTGTGTGGCAGAGTTTGTTCCAGTGTCACCAGTAGGCAATGTTAATACAGGCACATTGTCACCTGATTAATCAACATCAACAAGGGTAGGAGCAGATTACAGACCACTCAAGAAATCAGCAGTTCTGGATCCTGATAGTTTGTTTGCAAAGATAGCATGAAGACTACTACAATATTCACCTTTTTGCTCTGTGGTTGCACTTCCATATATCATACACAGATCACTATAATAGGGGATGCTTTTGATTCTGTATGAACGTGCATCTGGGTGTACCTTAAGCATAGATGGTAAGGACTTGTGAAAAACATGCATAATAAGCAAAGAGAACATCTCAAACAACTTATTAGCGCACCTTGATGTAATCATCCCAGACATTATTATCGGCAGTCACCATTTGACGCATTTCATCCCAGCTAAAGCCTCTCTGATCAAGAAGATTCTTTACAGCCTTGTACAGATTCCTCAGTGATTTGTGCCGATTTTTCAGAACATCCTTCTCATACTGGAATTTGAATTTTGCATTGAACAATGAGGTCATATGCTTCCATGCTCGTTTGCTGAATAAATGATCATCAAATCTATTTCCTTTGCCAACCTGCTCTAACATGAGGTCAATGAAATATCGATCCATCTCAGGTGTCCAAATCGTCCTCAAGCGATCACTACAATTTCGACCTCGGATACCCATACTTCTACAATTCAAGAAAAGGTATCAGTAGGACATTCCTAGAAGCACATTGTAACGAGAGTCATGTATCACTTGCATGTACTAAGCTATGTGTCTCTTTCATAATAACTCATGTACTTCTTTGATTAAAGCCAATGCAAGGTTGGGGTGATTATACAAAAAACCCAAACCATGCCTAACAGTTGAGACGTTCCATAACTTATGTTATTGCATCCTTGCTGCATGTCACACATGAAACGGTTGATTTATTTTTTGAGATGCCAAGTAAAAATGCCAAAACTGCATGCAACTTGTCACAGTGACGGAGAGAAAATTATCAGTGGGAGTTATCTATCCATGGGAAACAGAGAGACCTCAAGAAATTTCCCATGCTGTCTAATTTCCTATAGTATGTTTTCAGAGGATTTTCAAAACCAAATAAGACAGAAAATGTCACGCCATAATGTACCACATGCAGCTGGTCACCATCCGATGCAATTCTACTACTGAAGGGCAATTTTTTTCTCTGTTAACGGCAATATGGGGATTACACATACCACACACCATATCAAGCTCCTATGCCCAACCAACTCCAAACAGAATGTTTTCCGTACCACCAAACCAACATTTCATGATCAAGATTACAAGTAAACCATACAGTGTGAGGCTTTCCACAGGGCAGTTTCTACTTTGGAACATAATCTCTGCAGGACTATGGCATCTTTCATCACTTTTGCCTCACATAGTATTAAACAAAGACCGCCGTAGTCCCCATTTTAGTACAGGCACATTTTATTATCCGAAAACCCCAAGGAAAACTAAGAAGCAAGTTAGCTTAGCTGAAGTCTGTCGACCAGAGATCCCCATCATATCCCATCTGATTCCAAATAGGTTGACGGACTCTATCTCGTCCAGAACACTCTGAAAAGACGACTGATAACATTTTGGAAACAAATAAGGTCCCTTTGCCTACCAAAACAAAAACAAATAAAGTCCCTAAACCAGATAAATCCTCTTCATACAAACTGTTCCAGCAGCATCAAACTACCAAATTGTCTTTAAATACAACATCTTCAGTCCCACTAAATTATCAGTGACTTCATCACTAAGACAATCTATCTTATTGACTTCTACATTATTTCCAAAATTAAAAACAGTGAACCTCTTCTTCTTCATTACTTAAATTGACATTGAATAACCAAACTGCCGATACCCAAAGGGCGAAAACAACAGAAAAGCAAGTGAATATCGCAGATTTGTACAAAAGTAGAAGGCATCCAACTAAACCAAATCAATGCCGAGAATAAAAAGTAATTCACGGAGAGTCAGGTGGTAAGGACAAGGAGTATAGGAGAACCCGATGATAACTATTAGAGAATTGGCCTAAGGGACGGAGAAAAAAAAGGGACCTTGGCGTCGATTAGGAGGATCAGGGGACAGCTCTGAATGCGTTTCTGAAAGCCTAGGGGTAAGGTTTTCCTGGACAGGGTCGAAGCTGCTTCGTTGCTAGAATACTGCGCTAGCCCCGACTTTAACAATTACTTAACCCCGATGGGGTTATCCGAACCTACATGGCTAGAATTATGGGGTGAGAATGTTTATACGACAGACAAATCAGCATCAAGGATTCGGGTAGAACGTCCCGCATCGTGGATCCAACTAAAAAAAATTAGGAGTAAATATATTTTTCACTCACATTTTAAACTATCATTTTTAGTATATTTTACCTTCTATCTATTAATTTTAGACATTTTATATTTTTCAAAATTTTTAAATTAAAAAGATAATAATACTTTTGACCCACTTTGCATATATTAAAGGTATTGTTGTAAATTCATTAAATTTCGAAAGTATTATTATCGAATAGAGGGTGTAAAGTATCTAATATTAGTAGTTAAATGGTACAAAGTATAACAAAAGTGGTAATTTAGAGTACAAAATACAAAAATTATGATAATTTGAGAGTAAAAAAGTATAGTTACCTGAAAATTAAAATAACAATCACTATCATGTACCCTGCCCAAACCTCTATCATGTAGTAATCTTTGATCGATTGGTGTTTTCTTTATAGTTGCGCCAATGAATTTTCCTTAAAGTTGTAATGTGTATCTTAAATCACTAATTTTTATACACTGCCGTCTTAAATTATGAAATAATTTTAATTTACATTCTATGTCAAGATTTAACCATTGAAAATCATCGGGGAAAAAAAAATCAAATGGCCCAAATCTCATAGCTTACATCAGATGGTTACAAATTGAATTAAAAGTGTAATGTCTCAGGAATGACAATTTGGAATGCATTTTATAAATGTTACGACATCGTGAAGGTGTAAAGCGGTTTTTTTTTTTAATTAGTACACTAGTTCTAGGGCGTTGTCCAATCTCAAACTATTCTTTGAGTAAGTTTCATCCCAGATTGGTCCTGTGGAATTTTTTTTGTTCTGAGGTGGTTATATCGTCAACTCGAGTGATCTTGTAAATGGAACAAATCCAATGTGGTTAATGGGACACATGTTAACCAATTACCAATAACCATGTGTCCCTTTTTAATTTCTAAATCACCTAGCAAGTAGGGGGTGTGTAGAAAATCCTTGATCCGACTCGCTGATCCAACTGGGTCAGATGGTATGAAATACGAAGTCGAATTCAGATAGTGTAGGTAAAAATATTTTGAAATCGGGTCAAAGTCGAATAGTCGAAGTCGAATCCGAAATCATCTGACCCGACCCGATATCTAATTAAATTAAAACGCGCGTTTTAGGGTGGTGTATTTAGTCTTACACACCTCGCCCACCCCCCCAACCCAATTTCGCAATCTCCTCCCCAATTCCCCCTTTCGAAATTTCCTCTCCCTAACCTAACCCTAGAATTTCTCGTTGCCTTCCTTAGCCAAAGCCGTCGCTGCTCTCCTTACCTCTTCCCTTCTTCTCAGCCATCTCCGATCAGCTATCATTGATTCACCAGTCCTTTATCAGCCATCTGTTGAATTTTGAGCCTCATCAACGCTGCTCTCCTTTCCTTTCCTCTCCATTGTTGTCTGCTCCCTCTGTTCATCTTTGCCATCTGCTCTCCTCTCCTCCATCTCATGGTATCTCTCATATTTTTCACAGCTTCTCTTATACTCCCTCTGTCCCCACTTTAATTTTTGTAAATTATCTACATTCTCTAATTTATAAATTTTTTGTCACTTATTGTAGATCTTTTGTATTGTTGGGGTTGTTGCTTTGCTGGGTTACTTGATTACTTCTAAGGTCAGTGTATATCTCGAATTTTTGTAAATTATTATTATATGGATAATGGAGGACAGGGTATTATTTGTTGGGTTGCATGTTAGTTATCTTTGAGATTGGAAGTTGCTAATTTGGTAGGTCAGTGTATATCTCGAATTTTTGTAAATTATTAATGATTATAATGAATATAATTATATGGATATTAGAGGCCAGTGTATTATTTGTTGGGTTACATGTTGGTTATCTTAGACATTGGAAGTTGCTGATTTGGTTAATGTGTTGCTGATTTTGTTGTGTTTTTCTATAGGATGGAAAACATTACTTTTTTTAGTAGTTGTAAGGACTTTTTTTTTTTAATAGTTGAAGGACATTTTGTTATTTCTATTAATTAGAATTTAGAAGCGTTAAAGACCTGTATGTTTTTTTTTTTGTTCGATTGGCATAGTTGATTTGATAAAATGATTTTTACAAGAAAATTTTTTGTAAAAAAAAAATAATGGCTCAAACTAAATAAATGCAAATTGTGCAATTTGCTAGATTATGAAATGGGCCCAAGCTAAATAAGGCTGAAAGTAATAGTTGCCAAAAAAAAAAAAAAAAAAGGCCCATAAAACAGCTTAAATTAGGCATAAATTCGGTTTGGCCCAAATCTATATCTGCAGAAAATTTTTAAAAAGCCCATTAAACTACTTAAAAATATGACCAAATTCGTCTTGGCCCAAATCCGATCCAATCTGATATACGGTCCGAATTCGAATCCACCGACCCAACCAAATATTAGCTATTCGAATTTGGATTCGGATTTAAAATTCGGTATCCAAAATTTTCAAATTCGGATTAGGATATGGGCTTTCCGAATCCGAAAATTTCGATGCACACCCCTACAAGTAGACAAGTCATGTATGAAATTCCACCCTCATTAATATTAAAAGTCAACTCTCTTAAATACTAAATTGGTCCAACCTAGTACAGAAAATTTGAGATAGAATTAAGGGTTAAATACAATGTAATATTTTTTAGACATTGAGCCTCTTATCTTTTCTCCTCCCATAGATTGCACCCCGATGTGAAATCTGATGTTAAAATACACGGTATTCGTCTACATGTACATCTCACATTCTTTCTCCATGTCAAATTACTAAATTGCCCCTAAGACTTAAAAAAATCAAATTTAGCCAGAAAATGCCCTTACTAAATTGTTCATGTCACGTGTTTTACCTTTACCTCAACCCAGTGAAGAACATCAAACCCTTATTCCTTGCCCTAACCCACGCGATATCTCATCCCACACTGTCTTCCCCGGGAACATTTCTGCCACTTTTATCCACCGGTCAGGCCTGTTCTCATCGTATATAGCAAGAGCGCTCTCAAACATCTTGTTCTCTTCTCTAGTCCATTCCATGCCATTCCATGCTCTAGCTCGGTTGGATAAACCAATTTGAGTTTAACATACACGAAGCCAAAATACTGAGTCTCCATAGTTTTTAGCACTGACATCCAATAACAGCGAGATAATTTAAGCAAGAAGCAATGAGATTGTTAAAATCAGCACTTATTTCTCTCTAGAAAATTCTAGGACAGCCAAAAGACTTCGGCAAACAATAGAGAAATCTGGACATGATGGAAAAATCTACAATATGTCTGCAAAGAAAGAACTTTCTGGACAAAGTTACACCGACCTATTTGCCTATAAATAGGAAGTAAGTGCTGGAGTGTAAAGTGAATAGAAGAGTGAAAAGTGGTGTGAGCCGTGTAGCAGGAGTGAAAGAAAGAAGTGTAAAAAGTAAGAAAAGTGAAGAAGTGAGTGTGTGAGTGTGAGTGACTTGAAGTTAGAGAAAAGTGTAAAAAAAAGAGTAGTGTGTTTTTATGAAGTTTGTGTGGGTTCCTTCCTATTTTCTCATACTTGTAAAAGTTTTTGTTTCATTTCTATAATAAGATTTTCTTCAAAGCTCATTCGTTCAAGTTCACCCAACAATTGTATCAAAACTAGTTGGTCAGGGACCAGTGTCAGAGTGAGATGGTTGGGGTTATTTCAGAGTTGCGTAGTGGAAGAGTTGTTGGTTGAGAGTTAAGGCAGTCAGGGATCATGTTAAGGTGCTGTTCTAGAGATCATTGTTCGTGCACAATCTGAGATTATAAAGCTCGATAGTCTAGGACTAAACTTGCTTGGGAAGATATAAGACGACATAAAGTCACGATAGAAGATCTCCAATATGCTGGCACAGTGGAGAAGCTTAATGACCAAAATTATTCTACTTGGTAGACGTGCATGGAGTCATATTTGCAGGGTCAAGATCTCTGGGAGATCGTTGGAGGGAATGACTCCACGCCACCTTCTACAGAGAATGTTGACGCACTCCGAAAGTGGCGAAGTAAAGTTGGAAAAGCTTTGTTCGCGATTAAGATAACCGTTCAGAAAGAAATGCTGGAGCACATCTGACACGTCACCACACCGAAGGATGCGTGAGACACATTAACAACCTGTTTTTCAAGGAAAAATGATATGAGGCTTCAACTACTGAAAAATAAGCTCATGTTAACTACATAGCAAGAGCTCACAATTAATCAATATTTTACTAAGGTAAAGTTTCTTTGATGAGAAATTTCTGAATTAGACTCTTCTGCAAAAATTAATGAGCAACATATGAGGAGAATTATTATCCATGGATTAAGACCCGAATACCATGGATTTATTACTGCAGTCCAAGGTTGGCCAACCTAACATTCCTTTGAGAAGTTGGAAAATTTATTGGCCAATCAAGAAACCTTATCAAGGCAATTAGCTGGGGTTTCAATAAAGAATGAGGAGGAGACACTGTATAGCAGCATCAGAGGTCGACACAAATTTCGGAGGGGCTCCGACTTTAAGAAGAAAGGTAAAGACGATGAAGAAGAAGAGGAAAGAAAGAAGAGTCGTCAACTCCACAGAGTAGAACCCCACAATTAGGAGGAGCTCAATGGAAAGGTAATTAATATTATAGACAGCGGAATGTTGAATGTATAATTGCGGTCGTATAGGACATTAAGCTCGAGATTGCAGATTCAAGAAAAAGTATGTTGAAGAAAATTTGGTAACATCCGGCAATTACCAAGGTATGTATGATAGTGATGATGAGTGAGATTTTCATGCTTCTTTTGCCACTATAGATAACAATATATATGAGAGTAAAGATGAGTGAGATTTTGAAGTACCCTCCACTCTAATAAGCTTTGGAGATAAAGTCTATTCAGAAGAAGAGATAGACTTTAATGAGATAGCCATGTGTGCTATTGTTGAGCCAAAAGATGTCCAACAGGTAGATCAGGTTGGAGGAATTCATATCTCTAATAAGTGGAGGAATTCATATCTCTAATAAGTGGAAAGGAAAAAGAGTCGGATATATCTGGCAAATAAGAAAGAGAAGGAAGACCATGGCAGACGTGTGTATATAACACCAGTGAAGTATATATGAACATAACCATTGGTGATGGAGACTTAAGATTGGTAGAAGAAAGAATGAGGAAGCATCTAAAAATGTAGCACGGAGAAAAGCAATAAAAGAGAAGGTTATTACAGTGGTGAAGAATAAAATTTGGGATTTGGATGTCGAGAAGTCCCAATGAAGTCAAAACACCATTAACAGCTGAGGAATCGGTTAACAGCAAAGCATTTAGAGAATCAGCAAATATCAAGATAGTAGATGATGTGTTGCCAATATTAGATACTGAAAAATTATGGAAAATTTAACAAGTAAATATAAAGAATGCATCTTACATGAATTGCTGGATCGAGGAGAAATAAATGCTGAAGGAGGACAGCCAAGAGAATTTGGCAAACAATAGAGAAATCTGGATACGATGAAAAAATCTACGATACTTCGACAAAAAAAGAACTTTCTGGACAAAGCTACGCCGACCTATATGCCTATAAATAGGAAGTACGTGCTTGAGTGTAAAGTGAGTAGAAGAGTGAAAAGTATGTGAGCCGTGTAGTAGAGTGTAAGAAAGAAGTGTAAAAAGTGAGAAAAGTGAAGAAGTGAGTGTGTGTCAGTGTGAGTGACGTGAGGTTAGAAAAGTGTAAAAAAAAGTGTAGTGTGCTTTTGTGAAGTTTCTGGTCTCTACATATTTTATCTTACTCGTAAAAGTTTTGTCTCATTTCTATAATAAGATTTTCTTCAAAGCTCATTCATTCAAGTTCACCCAACAGAGATTATGCTTTTAAAGTGCGAGAATGTGAGAAACAGAGGCAAACGGCAGGGAGAATGTAGTCTTTATAATGATTTAAAAGGTCGGGAACTCATAATCATTTACTGGGAATCAATTATCTCCTTTTCTTAATGGCATCAACAGAGGAATCTTGAAAAGAACCCAACTTTTAAGAATCGAAGGGAATCTGGAACACGAGAAATCTGGGCTATTGCTTGGGTATAAACACCAATAGAGATTAGAGAGACAACCAAACCCAGATGGAAATTTTGAATTTGAAGCAGAGAAGCTGAAAACTTTTAGAAGAAACGAAGCTCAAAAGTGAGATTTTTGATGCTACTCAGGTTACCACTCTTAGTCCACAAAGTGGAACACATCTATTTCAAACTAAGAAAAAGAGAGAGGGGGAGAGAATATGAACAACCAAAGTTATATGTTCTTTTGAGATATCACGTGGGTTAGGGCAAGGAATAAGGGTTAGATGTTGTTCACTAGGTTAAGGTAAAACACGTGATAGTCTTATTAAGGGTATTTTAGTCTAAATTTGATTTTTTGAGCTTCAGGGGTAATTTAGTAATCTGATAAGAGATTCAATGTCTAAAAAAATAACACCCTAGGGTTACAAAGTGTATTTAACCCTATAATTAAAATTAATGGAGATTGATCATACGTAGCATGCAGGGTGATTTGATAATTAATAGAGACACATAATTATTGACAAATGGTTAACGCACGTTCCCGTTAGCCACGTTTGATTTTTTTTTTTTTCATTTATAGGATCACTCGAATTGACGAAATGACTACCTCAGGACAAGAAGAATTTCACAGAGACAAGTATGAGACGAAGTTATTCTAGAGACAATACCACAAAGAATAGTGGATTAATTAAGCCTTTTATTTATTTATAGTCCTTAATATTTGTAAAATTTGATAATGGAAACAAAGGAATAGAGATGTGGAGAGAGTCGAAGATGAGAGAAATTTTGTATATACCAATAATTGATATAAAATGTACATTCGATAATATATACACGAGAATTAACTCTGAACAAGTAAGACTGAGTAAGAAGCATAGGATGAATTAGGCTTAGGCAATGATCCATCAACAAATGCAAATTTGTTTTTAGCGCTCAGTGTCATCTCCATAGATCGACACCAGTTTGGATAGTTTTCGCCGGTAAGAACTTGCGAAACAAGAACAGCACCAGGATTCTCTCCATTGTCCAAGAAATGCGGAGTAGACTGATTTTCAGAGATATTGACAAAAGTAACTGAAGAAATTAACAGGATTTTTCAGAAGCCATGAAAATCACTGTTCTGCTACCATGTAAATTTTGATAATGGAAACAGAGGAACAGAGACGTAGAGACTAAAGAGAGAGTCGGAAGATGAAAGAAATTCTGTATATTCAGTTGTTGATATAAAATGTACATTCAAGAATATATATACGAGTATTAACTCTGTATAAGTAAGCTAACTAATTACAACAAATTACTAACTATAATTAGTTGATGTCGAGCGTAACAGAAAAATCTAGTTCAGCATCGCAGCACAGCTCAAGCTCCGCTTAAATATTAGAAACTCTGATAATAGCCATAGACTCTTGTTTTTGTTTCCCAGTTGTATTCCAGATCAGAAAACGATTCTTTCAACTAATTATAAGACGAAGCTATCAAGCTATCACACTACGTACGTGCAAACCAAATCCGGAGTAGATGTTATCATTATATTCTCAAGCACCGCAAATTGCACTGTCCTTAAAAATGGATCCGCAGCTCTATATATGGTCTCGGAATTCCCATTTTCCTTTATCGTGGCAATTGATATGGATTGGACGAGAGAGGCTGGTCTCGTTGTTGGACAATGAAAGGATATCTTTAATCATTTGTGGCCAGATCGGCTCCCATATAGTGCAATCCGCACCTACAATCAGAATTTAGCTCATGAGTTTGATTATAATTTAAAACCATTTTTATCCAAACAGAATAACTCAGTACTGTTTGGATCACTCCAGAAGAGAGGTACTATCCAAACAAAATAGGATTAGAAAGCTGAGAGTGAATGGAAGATATTCTGCCTGCGTTGGATTTAAGACCCGGATCTGGATCATGTCTCTTTCCGTCCAAATTGCTTGGGAATCTAAGAAAAGTTGGCGATAAAGTGATAAGCACGAATCCTAAATTATTAAAGTGATACCGAAGAAAAGAAGAATCGGTAATGCTTGACCAATCGGACTATAAAAAGGCATGAGCCATGAGCCAGGAGGCCATGAGCAAAAACTGATCTGGTCGAAGTTGAGTTAGAACAAAGAAAAGCTCTCGATCGAGTAGAGTGAAAATTAGGGAATTGTTGTCTGATAAAATGGCACCTCGGGCTGATCTTAAGGCAATAGGTAGAGATGGTTTCAGCATTCTTGAAACGGCTCTGCAGAAGAAGAGAAACGCAAAACCTGGAGGAGGAGATCGATCAGGCAGCAAGGAAGTAATAGACAGCGAACAGGCAGCAAGGCAGTTTCAAGGAGTGTGCATTCCCGATGACTTTCTGGGCGGGAAAAATCCAGCGCCAAAACTAGGAGCGCCCCTTGTTGCGAAGAGAGGACCGGCAGGTCAGACAAATTGAAAGCTAACAAGTGTTCCGATCGTCGGAAGAACATGCAATGCCTAAACTTGAGGATATTGCTATAGAATCTTCCCGATTGCTCGAGAATTAACTACCATCTTTGTCTTTAAAACTTTAATAATCATTTCCTTATATTTAGAAGGCTTCTAAAATGTACTGCTTTTTTAGCTTTGTTAGAAACCACTTTGGCCTAATGCAGCGTTGTAATATAGTGTTATAATTTACGTTTAATCTTAATGTAGCAGTTGTAATATTCACCGAATAATCGACTTTTTGGCCTAACACATCATGTGGATAACTCTTCGTAACATGTCTAATACTTTTTTTTTTCCCAAGCAATAAAGATTTTATTCTAAAAGCACGAAAAAAACCCTCAAGGGGTCGAAACACCATAGTCTGAGGCAAAATAGAAGAAAAAACAAAAGAGGGGGGAAATACAGCCGTGGTGCTTTGAAGAAACAGCCCACTTGGCTAATGCATGAGCTTTGGAATTCACCGCCGAGCGTGAAACTTTTGAAAAGTTCTAGAGAGGTCTATTCTTCGTAATCTCGCGGATGACTTTAATGAGGGAATATGCACGGTTATCAATCAGATCAATGGCAGAGACAATGATACCAGAGATCAACAACAGAGAGTAGTAGCCATCTTAGATCTGCTTTCTCATCTCATCGGCCTGGATCAAACCGGACCGGATGACTAGATAGGCCTTGAATTTCAAATAATACTCCTAGTCCTAGAGAGCGGTTCTATCAATGGTAAAGTTAAACATAATAACCCCTAAATGGCAATTGGGTCTAAACAGTTGAGATTTTTCAACGAGCAAAGTTAGTCACAAACTACATAGATTGCATGAAGTTAATCAACTCCAACATCAAATTCAAAGCTCAATCGCAGGATTACGTGTATTGGGTCATGATGAGTTGTACATTATGAATCATCAGGTAAAATGGTAAATTTATAAAAAAAAAAAAAACACTTAAGTGGATCATTTTTCTATTCATACTGAAATCCACAGTTGAAAGATATTTTCTTCTCGATTTTCTTGGATACCACCGTCAAAACTTTTTCAGCCAAAAGAATTGGAAAGAGAACCCTCCTTGGTTCCCTATTGAAAAGCAAAAATAAATAAAATAAAATATTCCTCACCTTTCCTTGACATTTGACATATCCTTCATCATCCCTAATTGATCTTCCCTCCACCTCTCCCTATACTGGTCCGTGGGGCATCCTCAAGCTTCTTTTCAGGAAATATCAATCTCGGCTATTTTATTTGGATAGGAAGAAATATATTCCTTGCTGACTAGGACTAGGTAGACTTCTAACTCAGACCAAGAAGATTTGCACCTTGTCGTAGTAGAGACAAATTAGGATTTTGAATTTTGCGACGCCACGCACGTGCAGTGTCACTAAGCCCAAATCGAAAAAATAATTAGCAGCAGTTCAGTTAGCGGATTCCGAAATGCAATTAAGAAAATAAATAATTAAGAGTATAGTATAAGCTGCTGTTTTTAGGTAACTAAAAGTTTGGAACAGCTTTTAGAATCCCCTCAACGTGAAACTACCTAGTTGGGCATATGAAGAACGTTTTTCTTTGTTAAATTGCCCTTTCCCTGTCCCTTCGCTTAAAAATGACGACTCTACTCATAAGTTTCAGTAGAGAATTTTCGAGATAAATTGTTTACAGCTTTTCGCAAATTTTTGGTAAGAGCAGAAAATATTTGGTGCAAGAAATCTTTGCTTCTTTTTCCCAAAAGACAACCTTTACTTGGTCAAAAGGAAATTTTCCCTCTAGGCGCTGAAATTCGGAGATAGCAACTATAAGAGTAGAGTACAACGCTGCACAAATACGCAAATAGATTTTGGTATAGACATTTCAAAGAAAATGACCTCTTTCAGGAAACTATATACTGTTTTGTGTGTCTACGTGATAACACGGGGTATAGCTTTTTCTAAGTTTCATCAAGATTGCCAAGGTTTGCTAAAAATCCCTCATGGGATCAGTCAATCCCAAATACACGAGATGATACAGCCATGAGCCGCAAACCACCCCCCGGGGGGCATCAAACACAGAAGTGTGGCCATCTGATTCCAGTGTTGTTTGTGTCGCTGCTTCTCATGTGCTGCCCAAATGCAATAGAACAGCATTATAAAGAGCCCTTTGTGCACCTCCAGACTTGAAATAACATCTAGTTGCATAATCAGCTTCCGTTTGCTCACTGCATATGGCTGCGGATAGAAGTCCTTTCCCCCACCCCCCAACCCCCCTTTCCCTTTCAACCTCTTATGGACTGTTATGCTTCTGAGACGAAACTTATTTCATTTTAACAATGATAACACTGTAGATCAAGCCGCAACTTAGGAGGATCTCTAAGCAAAGGCATTTATCTTTCATCACATCTCATTCCAGCAATGAAAACTTGAACTTCTGTGCCCATATTGAAGAACATTCAAACTCGAGCCCCCTATCATCTCCATTGTGAGCTGTGGGAAACAAAGAACTGGAAATCAGGAAGGCTAACCTGCAAGCGCCTGAGCCAATTGTCAGCAGCCTGCAATAAAGAGTTTGCTTGCTGACATTCATAGGCTCCAGTGGGAATCAACATTGAACCTCTCAACTTGTAGGAAGCTAGGCCAAAAACAGGCAGAGAGATCTTTGAAGATGTATCAATCCCACAAACCTTCCTGCCACTTGAAGCATGAAACTTGGATTGATTTTTGCCTACACCCGTTACAAAGATAAAAATTAGTACCTGAACAATAACAAACTGAAAAAACCAGAGAGAGTGAGAGCTAGAGAGAGAGAGAGAGAGAGAAAGGGATAGATACTTCCAGAGTGTGTTGATAGGGAATGGAAGGTAAGAAAAGATGCATCCAGGCTTTGTAGTGTTGGACCAACAGGTATTCTATATATGGGATACCTGGAACCAGGTTTCAATTCATTCAGCAGACACAGAACATTAAGATTAGGGGGCTAAACAAATCACCATCCCATATCCTGTACTTGAATGAGAGGGCAAAAAACATACCAAGCAACAGACACCCAGCTCGCAGGCAGAAGATCACAACTCCTGTATGACTGCAACTCTGGAAAATGAGACGCAAGATAGGAAACCTGCAGGTGGCAGTGGGAGAGAGGACAGGGGCAGAGTAAGAATTCACAAGCACCCAAGACAGACAAATAAAATGGATTAAGACAGCTGAATACATGAATCTTAAAGAAGATGGACTTACCTTATCATATAAAGGTTGTCGATAATGTGGCTGTTCTTGTTCAAAATATTCAAACACAAGCTGCCCGGGTGAGCTACACGCCTCAGTTTCCTCATTAGATGAACTAATAGGAGGTTTATCTCTCAATGTTAGTCCATTCACTCTCTGGGAGGTTAAGTTTATGTCATTATGCCGACCCCGAGCTCCATCAACAAAACTTTTGGCTTGCCTTTCTGCCTCACAGTCACTGCTGCCAGCACTACTTGTCTCCCTTGAAGAATCGGCATCACTGTCATCACCGGGCCTCCTGGTAGAATATCGAAAGCCAACATCGTTGAGATACAATCAACTACACAACTTACAAATCTTACAACAACATCACTCTCATTTATCTATATAGATATTAATTACTTCCAGATGGAGCACAGAAAATGACAGACAGAAATCACCACCGGAGCGATGTATGCATCCCCAAAATAAGGTGAATTTGAGTGTGGTGGACAGCACCAAGAACAGAAAATGAAAATTCACCAAAAAAATATCTGCCCAATGCATGCGCAACTGATTTGAGATGAAAGAACCCCCCGCTCGACCCATTGGGTTTCTCCCCAAAATAAGGTGGCTCTGAAAGACGTTTTCCTTTTGTTCTTTTCCTTTCAATTTTTGTAAAAGGAGAGGAGGGGGGAGGGGACAAAAAAGAAAATTCACCAATGAAATATCTGCATAATCCACAAGTGGTTTGAGAAAGGACTCCAATAATGCCCATTCTTTCTCCAATTTATTTTCTCTATGAAAGAATAGAATGAGTTAAGTCCTTTTTCTTTCTGTTCTCTCAAGTGAATTAGTTAGAACATACTAAAACATACTAGTTGCGACTAGCAAACTTGCAACGTGGTCTAGATGTTCTTTCGTTCTGCATGGGGAGAATGTTTCAATTGACTCGTATGGCTTGCTAAAAAGCTATACTGTTGCTTAACAAGTTTCCCCAATTCCCACCAAAACAAGGAAAGAAAAATGCTAAAGCCCAGCAAGTAAATAAAAAATCAATTTTAACATGAAACATGCAACTAAGGCTCGCTTACCGACATAAATACACTACTGTTATGAATTTTAACATGCCATAAATTTCTCAGATGTTAACAAGACCCAAAGCAGAAATGAACTATGACATTATTACACTGCAACTAACCATATCAGGGATACTTAAAACCAAATGTTATAGAAGAAAATTAGCAAGTCCTTTTGATAATGTCCATGCTAATGTAGCATGGTATAGCTAATGAACATGTTCTAACTCATCAGTCTGAACAGAGAATAATGTCTATATCTGCACTCCTAAACCCCGAACCAATGAAGGTCGAAAAGACCAAGCACTGGGTCAGGCCTCCAATTACTGATTGAATCAGCAAGTGCTAAAACTAAGGAAAAGTAGGACTCTAGTTGAACACGATAATGATCACAAAAGTAAAAGAACCAATGTCCTAGTCTCTTGAACAAAACACAAAAAAGAATGTGGGCTGGGCATTGTGTTCAGGAGGAAGCCAACACTAACGAGGCTAAATTTACTATTGAACAAAGACTGATGACATGAAGCCAAAACTACCACTACAGGCTGCTTTCCAATGTGATGCAGCATGGAAATGGGCATAGCAGCCACAACATTGGAGACCAATTAAAACTTACACGGTACTCAGCAGCAACAACAATAATAATCAATAACTGACGCAAACAACTAAAAATGAAAAAGAAGCAACTCGTTATCATCTTTTGTTCTTCTCACTGTTCCTTTTTCGGATAGTTCCAACATTTTTTTAAAATCTTCCTTTGGCAAACTTTTTTCTACCTCCAAAAGTACAGTCCCCCACCCCCCCCAACAATGATGCTTTTCCAGCTTCGTCTCTGTTTGTTTATATGCAAAAATACAATTAACACACACCCTCAAAATGATATCATATTCGCAATGTGGCCTTTAAACAAACAATTTGTGTCGATGAGCAGTAATATGTGTGTGTGGTATGTATATACAAGAGAGCAGAGAGGGAGAGTTGGGAGAGAGAACAGGAATTTGATCAAAGGCTAACTAACACAGGCAAAGGGAACAAACAAAAGCTCACCTCAACCTATGCGGGTCCAGGTATAATTGTATACCCGACAGGGATGGCACATAATACTGTTTAACAGAGTCGCTGCCATTCAATAACAGTGGCACTCCCACTCCATACACACTCCACTCTCTGAAAGATTCCCAAAGATCACCAAGAGTAAAAGATGGGTGTGTATCAGGTTCACGAGTTCTCCATCTTGTCACCCTTGTCTGTGGACCAAAAATGCACCAATTAAAACATACACAATGATGCTAGTTGCTGAGAAACCAAAGGAAACAACTTTTATTCAGTGCCAATTGATTTTAGATTTTGCCTCTCTATTTACAACCTAAGAAACAAAAACCCCAACTAAAAGAGACACATTTAACTAGTGCGCCCCCACCCCCTTCCTCCTCTTCTGTCTCTCAAACTAACCACAATAACAGTACATTAGTACTCAACCCAGAAATATAATAATTTCCAAAGAACTTAGGTTGTGTTTGAGTGCCAAAATTTTAGGGTGGTTAAAATTTTGGGTATAGAAATTGGTGAAAAAGTGAGGAGAGAGAATAAAACAGTTGATGAAAAAATATAAAAGTTGGTAAAAAAAGTGAAAAAGTTTATGGGAGTTAGATGAAAAAGTGAGAAGAGAGAAATTTTTGTAATAATGATAAAATTTTAGAGAGCCAAAATTTTGGTTGCTGAACAGTTCTTTACTTAAATGTGGTGAGTCTTTTGTCTATTAGACTCCGAAACAAAATAAAACAATAGATTGGATCCAAAATGTTAGCACCTCTCCACTCCATTCATTGTTTGCACCATCAACCAAATGTTATATGGCAAACCTATGGTTCTCCTTATCTACAACAAATACAGGTAAACAAATGCACCCGAGGAGTTTATTTCCTACATCTCACTACCTTAACTGTTTCCCTAAACCAACCATGAGATTGAGTAGAACTGAATTTTTCTTTTTCAGAAACCCCAAGAAAAAAAAAAACAATCATATTTTAAGAAACACATAGAACATAATAGTTATGTGACTCAGAAAACATTTATTGATCTTCTCCAAGTTCCTCATCAGCCAAACATACCCACCGCAAAAATTACTAACTTGGAATCACAAAGCAACATATTCTTTGATTTTCTTGGCATCCAAATAGATTCATGAAGTTATGAACTACCTCGGAGAGTAACCGAGCAGGGACATGGGGAGTAACCGATTCCATGAGCCGATCCAAATTGGTCAAATCAGAGTTCCCCCGGGGAGAGGACGAGCAGGACGAGTTGGGCCTGGACAATGTCGACGACTCATCCGAGTCGGTCCGGTTACCCGCCTCACTGGAGTCCACTAGATTTTGCGACTTCACGGCCCGCAGCAGCTGCCTCTGCTGCTGCTGCTGTTGCAATAGCAACTGGTGGTGTCTCCGAACTGGCGGCGGGTTGTAGAACCGGTCCGAGCTGCGGGTCCGGGTCACGGCAAAGCCACCCGAGTTGGACATTACTGGAAATGACTCGACTTCAGGGATCAAAAGGGTAGTGATCGGAGAAAGCGGGTTCGACCGTAATTTCAGGAGCTTTAATTCTTATGGGAGAAAGACGGTATTTGAGCAGGGTTTGGCTGGGTTTTAGGGGATGATATCCGGTAGGTAAGAGAGAGAATCCATGTAAGCGAGATATATCCGGATTTGGGAGAGAAAGCAAAACGGAGTCCGAGTGAGACGGAGAAACGGAAACACGAGAAAGGTCAGAAAACAAATTTCGCGACCAAGAATTTATTTGTACCCCTCCCTAGTTTCTTTTTGGCTTTGAACCATTTTCCGCGGAGCGACAGTATAATGGCCAAATTAGCCCTTTCAGCTTTTGGCAAAACTTCCCCAACTTCGGAACCGTACCAATTGTCGCCGATGCACGTGGCTTACGTGCGGTGTGATATGTATGCGTTCGTGTACGCCCTCGCTATATCGATGTGTAGGCACGCATCTATTCTACATCGGACCACATTGTTCGTCTTGAAAAAGTTAAAGGCAATGTTTTGTTTATATCTCAAAATAGTTTTTTGTATTTATATTTTTTTAGAAATAATATAGATTTAGGATTGGTGAAAAGTGTGATAAAATTTATTGAAATTTGTAAAAATGTTATTGAAAGTGGTAAAAAGATATTGAAATTGATGAAAAAATAAATGTGATAAGTGTTTGAAAACGTTTTGAAACACTATCCAAACATAGGAGTGTGTTTATTTACTAAAATTTTTGGACTTTTAAAATTTTAATATAATAAAATAATTACAATATTTTTTTTATTAAATCATTAATTTTCATTATAATAAATATAAAAAATTCATTCAAACCATCTATTCTCTTCACTTTTCACCAACTTTAATACCTTAAAATTATAACCTTCTCAAAATTTTAACCATCTATCTCTATTGGTGTATATGTTAGTGTATGTTTAAAAATTCATAATTCCTACATTTAGTAAAAATGGATCACCATCTTCTGTAATTTGTGACCCGAATTACATGGTACAATTCGGAGAGAGACAAACGCAATAAGTAGATCATATACTATTTAATATTATCTATATAAATTTTTCGAACCCTACTATATGGTTCACATGCTGTGTCTATTTCTGTCTAAATTGCACAGTGCAGCAAGTTATAGAAAATCCCCATCCGGCATATAGAACATATCAAAAAGGACTAATTCCATCTTTTCTGTCTTACTCCCAATGATTTATTTTTATTTTTATTTTTAACAGAAAAAATTACTGGCTGCAGAAACTATGAAGATCCTAAAGGCAGATTCTAGTTACTTGAGTTGTCTCACGCCTCGCTAAATCAGTAACATGAGAGAATACTCCTTAATATTTTCATTTTATTCTATATCTTTTCACTAACTTTGATATTATATTAACTAACAATGATGAAATTTCGATATTGTCAAGTATGGTCCTAACCAGTTACTTTTTTTTTTTGGGTACTTTTTTCTATTTTTTGAAGAGTTAAAGAGGAGGAGTAAATGGTCTATTTCAACGGATCGTGATCCTCAATAATTTTATGCTTAAATTGAATTCTATATTATTTTATAGAGCTTATGTATGATTTTGGATAATGTAAGTCACTGGGTCTGCATCTATTTTTTCTCGCATTGTAACTTATAAATTGGATAAACAATTAGATACATATATAATTGCAGAGGATGTAATCTTTTCAAGGTCAATAAAAAAATGAACAATAAAGGATCGTTACAACAAAATGTCAAAGAGAAAGGATTGCCATTAAGGGCAGAGTTGTACCATTGATGTTTTACTTTTGTTTCTGGAGTGGATTTTTTGCTGTTGGAAAATATCGAATCTGACATTATTTCAACGTAACGCTTGCATGCGATCCTTTTTTTTTTTTTTTTATTATTATTATTTAAGGCCTTGTTTGCTACCTCAAAAAATTTTATATTTCAAATGTTTTAAGTTTAGTTTTTTATGAAATTTGTTAATAGTTGAAATTTTTTTTTGAAAGTTGTGTTGTAGGAGATTGAGTTTTATTAGGGTTTATGAAAAAATTTAGATATGACAAGTTGATGAATTTTTTATAAATTGAATATTATTAAAATTTGTGAAAAAGTATAGAGAGAATGAGTTGTTGAAATTTTTTTTTATCTTTAGCAAGAGATTGATTTTAATTCGAGTTTGTAAAAGAAATATAGATAGAACTAATTGATAATGATTTTAAAAACCTGTAAGAATTTTGTTAACTAAAATGTTTAGATTTTATTGTTTGACTAAGATTTTTTTTAAAAAAGAAAGTTTTACACAACATTAAAATTTTAACAACATTTTGATAAAATTTTGAAATCAAACGCGCTATTAGTATTGCCAAACAACTTTCACATGTAGCCTCAGATGAACCAAACGAATCTGGTCCTTGTTCCAAAGATTGATAAAGCTTCCAAAGTAAGCTAATTTCGTCCAATAAGCCTATGTAATGTAATATACAAGCTGATTTCTAAAATTTTGGCAAAACGATTGAAAGGTCTTTTTCCAAAATTGATATCACCTTTTCAGCTTGCTTTTGTCTCGGGAAGGAATATTCAGGATAATTACATAGTGGCAACAGAATTGTTTCATGGGATGGGTCATAAACGTGGAAAAAGTGGCTGGATGGCTGTAAAGGGTGATATGGAGAAAGCATATAACCGGGTTGAATGGAGCTTCCTTCTTCAGGTGCTAAAGCTATTTGGTTTCAGTGAAAAATGGATTATTTGGATCCATCAGTGTATTTCAACTCCAACATTCTCTATCCTCTTGAATGGGGCTCCCTTTGGTAACTTTTCTCCATCTACAGGACTTTGTCAAGGTGATGTTTTATCACCTTCCCTTTTTATTATTTGTTATGAAATCTTATCAAGGATTTTGATGAGGGCTGAAATGCAGGAAGAGCTTCGGAGAATCAAACCGAGCAGGAGTTCTTTGGTTGTGTCTCATTTACTTTGTGCCGATGACCTTATGATTTTTGCAAAGGTGACTGTGAGAGATGCTAAAGCTATTTAGGTATGTCTCAACAAATATTCGAAGTGGTCTGGCAAAAAAGTAAATTGTGAGAAATCCCCTTTCATTTTAGCTGTAACTTTTCTAGTTCTGCTACTATTCCTATCTTGGATGTATTGTGACTTAAAAAACTTCCTCCCAAAGCTAAGCATTTGGGTCTCATTGCTAATTTCATGATTGAAAACAAGTGCAATTGAGAACTTGAAAGAGCAGCTATTAAATAGGATTTCAAGTTGGCGTGCTAAGCTTCTTTTGCAGGCGAGTAGAACTACCCTTATCAAGACCGTGGTAACTGCTATCCCAGCTTACCCCCTAAGTTGTTTCATTATGCCGAAATCATAGTGTTTTGATATTGATAGGCTGCTTTGCCGTTTCTGGTGGGGATTTAAGCCTAAAAAAACAAGAAATCTCACTCTCCATGCATGGAAGTCCATTTGTGTTCTAAAAAGGGTAGGAGGTCTTGGTATTTGCCTAATGAATATTTCTTTGGTGTCTCGTCTAGCATGGAGAATGGTAAATGAGGAGGACAGCTTGTGGGTTAAGTTGTTACATAATAAATATTTTCGTGATTGTTTCTGTTGGCAATCTCAGGTGGGCAACAATTCATCATGGGTGTGAAAAAGCATTTTCAGTGTGCTACCCCATCTTGAAATTGGTTCTTTCAATATGTAATACCCCGACCTTCTAATCATTCTTAATTATCTTAATTTAGGTAATTAACTTATAAAATAATATTTAATTATTATTTTCGGATTTAATTATTTTATTAGTTCAAAAATAGGGAAAGATCCCTAAAAATAGTTATACATAGCTGAAAATTATGAGAAAAATTTCTTCTTTCATCTCTTTTCAAGATCTTCGATTTAATAGCAATATTTTACTCATTTGGTATACTAGAAAATTTTAAATAATGATTATTATATTGAAAAATTCAAAAATGCTATTATTTCATGCTTTTAGCTCTAATTACCTTTTAAAACCCAATTTTCTTCAAAGTTTTTGCATGGACTTGTGTTAATTACTTAATTACTAAGCCAATAGGACATGTTCTAGGTTAGCCGTGTGTCTTAGGATTATTTTTGAGAATTTTTGCACTAATTAGATTGCTTGGGCTTGGAAAATTAGGTTTTAATCATTTGGGCTTGGAAATAAAATGCAATTGGGCTCCCATTCACCCCATTCGGCCTAGCCCATTCCCCTCAACTTTTCTCCATAAAACCGGCCATGCCCATAGAATTGCTAAAGGTAATGATTGCAAGTGATTAACAATCATTACCTCGTACAAAACCATGCAATACTTGGACTTCTCCAAGTAGTTGCCACCCCTCCTCCCCAATGCAGCTTCTTTGCTGGCTTAGACACCCTAGTCTAATGGTAGACAACATAATTCTACCTACTTAACCCTAGTATGCTCAAACTAACCCTAGAGCACTAACCATAGTCAAGAAGTAGTATAAATAGGGCGAAGATCACTCGGAATTCCTTAGAGAAAGGGAGAGTTGGAGAAAGAAAGAAGAAAAGAGGAGAAAAAGAGGAGAAGTAGTTGAGCCCCTCTAGAAAGAAGAAAGAGAAGAATTTTCAGAGAAAAGTCCTAAAAAGATTGAGGCATCTTAAGATTTGTTATTTTGGAGGTTCTTATTTTGGTATTGATACTAACAACAAGCTCAATCTAGGTTTTGAAACTCAAAGAGATCATCAAAAGGTCAAAGATATCAAGAGGTAATGGGCAGTTTACTATTTGGTAATACATGTAGGCATTTTGATGAAATGAGGTTAAAAACATGCCAGGTTCTGATCTGGAAACTTTGATTTTGCTAAACACGTGATTATAATGACTAGATGTAAGAAAATAGTGCAAATATGGAGGTTATTGTCAAAATTGATCTTAGACCTCTTAGGATGATTTTGATATGATTTAGTTGAAATATTTGCATGGCATGTTTGCTGGATGTTTTAAGGAGTATTAGAAGCATATAGGATGGTTTGTATGCAAAAGATCAAGTGAAAAATGAAGAAATGACTAATTAGATGACACTTAAGCTAGATTTGAATATTATGTGAAGATAGTGTACTTAAAGGGCAATCATATGTACTAAGTGACCTTGCCTTGACGCCAAATTTGGAGGGTTAATACTAGACAGTGTTAGGAACCTACAGTTAAATTTCAGGTCAAATGAAGTTAGGATGAGAAAGTTATGATCATTTGAAGTTTGCTGTTAAAAATAGGTTTTTAACTAAAACAAGTCCTTTTATAGTAAGACGGGTTGGGCTTCTTTTCTACTGCTTGTGCTGACTCTCATGGACTTCAAAGATCATAATATTTGCTAGGACATGAGCTTGCAAGTGAAGCCCAAGTTTAGGTCCTTATTGGACTTAAAATACCAAAATAGGATAACATGTGATATAAGTTGTTGGACTTGTCCTAGTCTAATTCATAAAATTTCTCAATAAGCTTACTGATCTAGACAAGGATTAATCTATAAATCTTGGCTAAGTTTATACTTGATATTATTGCTTTAGAAATAAAGTCTAGACATGCAATATGATTTAAATAATCACCATTTGAAATAAGTGTACATGATTAGTAAAAGAGGTTAATACACATGATTAGTGAATAATAAAGAGCATATTTTTATATGGAATAAAAATATATGCAAACATATGCATCAATGATAAATGAGCATGACATCTACATCAATGGCAAGTGGGTGATGGCATCGACCATTGAGGAGTGCAACCATCACTACTGAGTAATGAATGGCCCTTAGGTAGAAGGCATCAGGGGGCCTTTACCCGTGTTCTAGTGTGATGGATAGCATAGAATTGTCCTAAAGTGCAGGGGAGTCAGGACGCACAACCTTGTCATTTAGGGGTAAAATAGTTGACAATCAAAGGCATTGTAAAGGACATACAACATGAGCTTGGTACTCATACATCATACTGCATATGATAATGACTGGTCTATTGAATACGTAAGCACTGTTTTTATCACTGCTTATCATCACATGCCCCTTTCCCACTTTGCTGAGTCCTTAAGACTCACCTCATTTTCTTATCTATATTGTGTGATTACTTTTAAGACAGACTATTTGAATCATATATCTCCCATGAGCTCCCATGCAAATCCTAATTATCCACGTACGAGCTCTAGTCACGGAGGGATTAGATGTGATTGTGGACCACCAACCCTATTTGGTCCCGAATGATTCCTTTGAATGCTCTGTACGTGAACAACTCCCTTGGACAGAACCCCGCTGACCTAAATTGGGTGGACTTCACCCTGACCGACAATGAAGACTGAGATTGTTTAGTGTTATGTTTATTTAGTTCTTGACATGTATATAATCTTTGAATAATAGGGTTAACAAATTAAAATAGGCTTATCTGTTAATAGCCTAAATTTTGTAAGGGCCTTAGGGTACTCCCTAATCCCTAAACCCTACAAATAGGTTGCTTTCTTTTTGTTATTCAGTGTGTTATTTCCTATGTATCTAGTGACAGCTGTTTTGCTTTTAAATATTTCAGTGTTTTATTTTAACTTGACTTCCATTTTCACCATATTACTTCTAAGTAATTTGTACAAGTCTTCTGCTGTATTTTCTTTTTAAGTAGCAAATTTTATTACAAAACCCCAAGGAAATACTATAGTCTCAAAAACCTATAAGTAGGACGTGTCGTAATCTTGCCTTATATAGCATCTCTGTTACTACAAAGTGAGCTTAGAGACTAATGCGGGCACGAGGTCATGACACAATATTATAAGGGACGGGCATAATACCCGGGTATGGAAGGACCTGTGGATTCCTTCTATGCCCACTTGTTCCCCAATCAATAGACTTTGGGGGAGTTGAGGATGAGGAGCTTATGATGGCATATTTAATCCTACAAGAGCCTCAACGCTAGGACATGTTTAAGTTGAGACATCTTTTTGTGATTGGCTCAATGGCTGAGATTTTAAAAATCTCTCTCCCGATTGTTAGTAGAAGAGATGAACTGGTTTAGATTCTTGATAACTCTGGCTAATTTTCAACAAAATTCATGAATAGTGTTATGGTTCAGCAAAGTCTAATATGAATCATCCTTATGTGGAGGATACATGGAAAAGGCTTTGGAGTCTCAACATCCATGAACGTCTTAAGCTTCTCTTGTGGAAACTCGCATGGGACATCCTTCCTACAAGAGATAAGGTTGCTGAGAGACTTGAAGGGAGTGGTGAGGAAGGTACTTTTTATGGTCTCTGTAATTGTGTGGTAGAAACTAGTCAACATATTCCCCTGGATTGTCTGTTCGCAAGGATTCTTTGGCATCATTCTCCCTAGAAGATGGATTTGCTAGTTTTATGCTCATATGTCTTTGCAAGAATGGATTCACTGTATTATTGATCCAGCTCCATTGCTTGGAATTCTTACTTAGGAGTAGGGTTATGCATCGACGATGACGGTAGCTGTTATGGCCACCACTGCCACCGCCTTGCGTGGTGTCCCATTTCTAGCAGTCGTTACCAGTACCGGTAATACCGGTCACCAGTGCCCAGTGGTGACAGTGCTACCGGTGGTGGTAGCGGTTAACCACCCACTGCTGGGCCTATTTTTTGGACCATTTGGGCCTCTATTTTTGGTTTTTGGTTGTTTTTTTGGGAAAATTACTCAGAACCCACTAGGTTTTAGGCCAAAATCAAAAGCCTCACTGGGTTTTAAAAAAAATCCAAAAGCCCACTTGGTTTATCAGTTTGATATGAAAACTAACCCGAGTCAATTATGTTAGTAGAGATAACGGAGCTCAATCCACATAATATAAATGAACAAATCGTTACTTGACACGTGCTCAAAAAAATTACATAAGCTTCAGCCTGCCATGTTGCACCCACATCCTACCACGTCAGTCTCCTCTATACTAACGAAGAAGCCTTGGAGGAAGCCCTAGGTTCATCGATCTGAAATCCCTCAAAGTTCTTTGCCCTTCTGTGAAGCTTTAAAGCTTTAGTTTGCCATGTCGTTTTGCCTTAGAAGTTCCTTCAAGAAAACTTCAGTCTGCCATGTCGTTCTCCCTATTCTGCCGTGTGGGTCTTCCTCGACAATGTCCTCATTGAGCTCATCATCTGCTACAGATGCTCGAAATTTGGACATAGAGTTGGCTCGGGTTAGTTTTCATACCAAATTGATAAACCAAGTGAGCTTTTGGATTATTTTAAAACTTAGTGAGGCTTTTGATTTGGGCCTAAAATCTAGTGGGCTTTGCGTAATTTTTCCTTTTTTTTTTGCCTTTTTTTACCACTGCAACTCATCCAGAATCCGTATAGGACCATAAACAATTTAACAATCTACCCTAGATCCTTTAGTCCAATAGCTTGAAATTTGAAAACGTTAAAGACTTAAACTTTGACTGTAAAACTTTGAAACAAATTATGTCCAGATATCTAAAACAAATTATGAAATCAAGGAATAGAATTGTGTCCAAATATTGAAATGTTGGCTATATTATTGATCCCCATGACAATAGTTAATTTTAATCATTGAGATTCTTATCATATGGCCTTCTTTCTTTATGCTCCATTTTTTAGAATGACTAATAAAAAGTAACCCAATATTGATCATTCTCACAATTACAACACTAAGACCTAATTGATTATATCTTTTAAACCCAAGTTACAACTTACAAGTTATAAATCTACAAGATTACATAAAGAGTCCAACATTCCAAATACTCAAATACTCAAATACATACAATGCTATAAAATCACAAAATACACCAAAATAACATTGTCCAAATGCAAGAGCATAAAAAATGACTCAAAAGTGTGGCAAGCGAAATAAAATAAAAATGTAATGCGAACTCCTACTCCATCTCGATCTTCGTCCTCAAGGTAGGTAATTCTACATAATTAAGATTTAAGAGTATCAAGTTATAATGATTAGATTTAAAAGCATCAAGATTCATGTAAACAATAATAGTAACAACCAAAAAAATTAAATTTACTTGAATCAAGCCTGTAAGTCTCTTTATCTTCAGTTATATCAAATACCTGAGCCTCAACCATTCCCACAATAGGGTCACCTTTCAATCAATTCTGAACACATATTAGTCCTTTTGCAGTCTTTAAAGCCAATGAACTCCGGAAAGAATCAAGATCCGACCTGATGTACTAAACACAGACTCAGAGGGCACAGTGGTGATAAAAATTGCCAATATATCACGGGCTATGCGAGCAAGAATTGAAAACTTTACATAGTTCACCTTCCACCAATTCAAAATATCAAATATTGGAGTCTTCTCTTCAACTAACTCAGATAGATACCTTTCCACCTTATATTTGGATTCCAAATCTTCTAAGACACTCTCAATTCATCAAACTCATCCCAATTCGAATGTTCATCGTCAACATCATTAAGAGGAGCAGTGGCAGTACTAGTGGGTTTAGAAGTACCAGTGGCAGTACCATTACTGCTAAATGAGGCACTACTATACTCACTAAACATTTGATCAAATACATTCTTAACTTTGCTTGCCTTCTTCCCCCTTTTCTTCTCCCAACACTTTCTTGAACCAAAAGTCCAACAAACCCAACTTGAATCGAGGATCAAATACCGCTGCAATGAATAGAAACCCATTAACCTTCTCTAAATCACCTCAATACTTACCATACTTCGCTTGCATTTTTGTAGCCATATCCATAAGCATCCTTTACCCACTGGATCTATACTTGGTGATATGTCTAGTAATCTTATCTAACTCTTCAAAGAATACATTAGTTGTAGCCAAGTTCGATCTCGATACTCGTAAAGTCACCTCATAGAATAACTTCAAAAATTTTATACACTGACGGATGTCATCCCAATCCTCAAAAGTGGGTGGACCCAATCCCTACCTCCCATGTCCGTCTTCATGCAAATAAATCCAAAAATGTCCATCCAATTCCATCATAAGATTAAATGCCTGTTGGTACTTTTCAGCCACATTCAACATAAAATAGGTGGAGTTCCAATGGGAACTTTAAATGCCTGTTGGTACTTAATCATATTGAGGTGTCCACACATTCCACATATTAAATGCCTGTTGGTACTTAATCATATTGCGAACTTTAATTATTGAGGTGTCCACATCTTTTAACCCCTCTGTCACAATCAAGTTTAAAATATGTGCATAACACCTCAAATGTAAGAACTCATGACCACACAACCTTCAAGTTCAAACTACCTAAACTTTCAAATATTTGCCTCCTAAATTGGTCAATCACCAAATCATTAGAGGATGCACTGTCAACTGTAATAGTGAGCACTCTATCGATCCCCATACAAATAGACAATCTTCCAATTCCTTTAGAATACTTGCCCCTTTATGGTCTTGGATCCTTTGAAATGGCAAGATCCTCTTATGCAATGTCCAACTAGAATCAATAAAGTGCCCGATTACACACATTAGTTATAGTTTTGGATTGACGTCCAAGTATCTGTAGCGAGGCACACCTTATACCTATTCACTATAAACCCTTCCTTCAACTTCATCTTCTCCCTTAAATACATTGCCATATAATCTCACATGAACGTTGATGGGAATAGATTTTTCGGTCCTAAAGGAAGCCTATTGAGGCCCCCTATTAAAGGGTCTAGGTCCATTTGAATACATGCAAAGCTCCTGTCGACTAAGAGTTGAGCCCTGTGGGAAAGACCGACAGCTCTCTTAAATGGGGATCACATCAAGAGTAGAAAGTAAAGCCTAAGGAAAGTTAATCATCTGATTCCCTGACACCGCCGATGCTAGAAAGAATAAAATCCAATCATTAAATGGATGAACAAGAACTGCCTTACTGAAGACTAATAAGAAAGAAAGAAGAAGTAGGCCCTACTCAATTAATAAAAATCAGAAGATATGAGATAAAAAATAAACCAACATCAAAGAAGAGGGAGAACGGGCCAAGGCCCAAGAAGTCCCGGCTCAGACGATGAAAAGAGGGTATAAGTTAAGAAAGATGAGGAAGGAAAGGTACGCACAATTCTCTCTTAAACTTTCTCTCTGATAACAAAAACCAGAAAAATAAAATATATTTAAAAATGGTGATTGACAATGGCATCAGAGAAATCTCCTTACGGGGAGGACTCTGAATTCTAGCATGTTATTTGCTTGTAGGATGAAGGAAGGAGATTTTGAACCTTTCAACTCATCCCAAGTGCTAGACTTTAAGTCTAGCTCCCTCGGGCTTTTAGCCTAGTGGATTTTCGTGATAGGCCAGTTAAATATGGCTCCATTAGTCTGCACCGTCTATGGGAAAACATAGTCCTTCAAACTGGTTATTCCACCTTACCCCCCGCAAGCAAATAGGCTTTTAAGTTCTTTTCGTTAATACGAATTGGGGCATATGGCTATGGAAGGTTCCCCACTGGGAAAAACAATTGTAGTGACCCCTGATACACCTCCTCCTCAAGTTAGTAATACTCAGATTGAGGCTTTTACGCTGAGAACGGCTCAGATCCAACATATCCTTGTGGATAACCCCACTCTCGAAAGCTTCCCCAGTTAGGTTCTATGAACCCCCAGCAAGGAGATTCCCTTCAAGGTATTCGGATTCCTCCCTCAGGAAGTACCAACCCTGGGTATTTGAGAACTGTCCAAGAAGCTAATGACCATCTGGGTGACTTGGAAAATAATCTCAATTACGTTTCAAGATGCATGGAGGAAATGCGCACCTAGAGTGAAAGGTTGTTTCGCCACATAGAGGGTAGCCCTCATGCTTGGCGGTCAGACCGACAATCCCCAAGGACCACCCCAGAGAGGACCTATCAACGCTTGGACTTTTCTAGCCTAGAAAGAGGCAGATTAGGGAAGCAGTTCGAGTTAATAAAAAGGTAGTTCGGGTTAATGAGGAGTTTCAAGAAGGTAGGCTTCAAGAAATGGAACGAGCCTTGGAGATCATGCCACATGAAGTAAGGGAGAAACATTCCACTACCCTGAATAATCTTATCCAGCAAACTAAGTCTCCTTTCATTCACTGGATTTTAGAATACCCAACCCCTCTAAAGTATTGACCCCCACCTATAAAAGCTTTTGACGAGTCAGGAGATCCCACAGATCACTTGAAAATCTTTAAAAAGCATATGGCTTATCCGGGGGTGGAAGACGCTCTCATGTGCCGAGATTTTCCCTTTACTCTAAGGAAATCGGCCGAAAGTGGTTTGGGCAACTTCCCTCAAATAACATTCATAATTTCAAGGAGCTAAGTACGGTTTTTGTCAACCATTTCTTAGCTGGCCGCCTCACTAGAAAGCCCTTTGATCATCTTTTGAATATACGTCAAACCATGATGAAAGTCTCTGCAACTTTCTGGCACGACTTAATAAAAAGGCCCTGGACGTTGATGGTACTGAGGACATCTCAAAGATCATGGCTGTGATAAATGGACTAGCTATAGAAAGTGATTTCTTTCATCATCTGGCGCGAAATAACCTTGAACATACACTGACTTAATGGCAGAGACCCAAATTTTATAGGGGCCGAACAAATCTTTAAAGCCCGAGAGACAGCCCAAATGGCCCAGGGTGGAGGGTCGAAGAGGAAGTGAAGAGAACCAATGCAGACACCGCCGGTTGATACAAGGGAAATGTTTGTATGCCAAATAACAGAATGTAAAGCACCTCTTCCTATGCCTGCGCTACTTCCAAAGCCCGCAATGGGGGGAGAACAAGCATATACTCCCCTGAATGTACCGCTCAGGAAAATCTTGATGAAAATTGCAAATGATCTGGGTTTAAGATGGTTAGGTAAGATGAAAATGGCCCCTGAGAAGAGATCCCGTGAGAAGTACTGTGACTTCCACTAAGATCATGGGCACATTACCAAGGCGTGATACGAGCTTAGACAATAAATCAAACTCCTACTAAGCTAGGGAAAGCTGAGACGTAAGATGAAAATGGCCCCTGAGAAGAGATCCCGTGAGAAGTACTGTGACTTCCACTAAGATCATGGGCACATTACCAAGGCGTGATACGAGCTTAGACAATAAATCGAACTCCTACTAAGCTAGGGAAAGCTGAGACAATTAATCCTAAACAACTGAACTTTTTCAGCCCCAACGTCGATAGCAGAGAGGAAATGACAACCCCCTCCTTGGGGAACAAGACAGAATCCTCCTCCTCCTCCACCGAAGGGGAGGTTAACATCATCCACATAATAGCTGGAGGCCTATAGGCAGGTGGTCCTAACTCAGGTAGAAGGTTTACGCTCGGGAATCTTATCAACATCATATATGCTTAGTTGAATCCCCTTTGGGTAAGAAACCAAGAATCACTTTGGCCCCTTTAACTTTCTCGGATGAAGATGCAGAAGGGGTCCTATAACCTTACACTGATGTTGTCGTTGTCTGATTGCGAATTTCCAATTTCACCATGCAGTTCGAGGGGGAGGTTAACATCATCCACGTAATAGTTGGAGGCCTATAGGCAGGTGGTCCTAACTCAGGTAGAAGGAAGGTTTACGCTCGGGAATCTTATCAACATCAAATATGCTTAGTTGAATCCCCTTTGGGGAAGAAACCAAGAATCACTTCGGCCCCTTTAACTTTCTCGGATGAAGATGTAGAAGGGGTCCTATAACCTCACACTGATGTTCTCGTTGTCTGATTGAGAATTTCCAATTTCACCATGCAGTGGATGTTGATTGATAATGGAAGTTCTGCTGATATTTTGTACTGGTCCACTTACCAAAAGTTGGGAGTTGAGGGAATCCAATTACAATCGACACCTAGCCCACTAATAGGGTTTGCCAGCGAAACTGTTATTGTAGTGGGATCTATTCTTTTGCCAGTGCTAATGGGTACATATCTTGTAGTGTTAAGTGAACTTCTTGGTAATTGATTCCCTAAAGGAAGCTCCAACCTGCAACGCTATTATCGGTTGTACCACCCTGTGTGAGATACAAGCTGCTACATCTATTTACTACCTTAAAATTCCCTACCCCGTTTGGGGTGGGGGAAATCCGCAGAAACTAGAAACAAGTACGGAGCTGTTATATTGTTATGCTTAAAGGTACATGAAACACAACGGTGTCCATTGGAAAAAAGGTATGTATTACTTTTGTCAAAACACTTTCATGATTTTATTCATAGCAAAGAAAAAGAACATGAAGTTGTGGAAAAACTATGGTATGTGACTTGAGAGCCTAATGCTCAACTATTTGTGAATAATAATGAGGCCCTCAAAGCCCAATGTTTCTTAAAAAGAAATAGCTAATTGGTATGTACGCCTAAAAAGCAGAAATGATAGGAGCCCTTGTGTCATGGATTTATAAAATTGTAGGAGCCCTCGTGCCTTGGGTTTATGAAATGACAGGAGTCCTCGTGCCTTGGATTTATGAAATGGCAGGAGCACTCGTGCCTTGGGTTATGAAATGGCAGAAGCCCTCATGCCTTGAATTTATGAAATGGCAGGAGCCCTCGTGCCAATATATATCACTAAATAAATACCTAGGGCTTCTATGCTTGAACATAAAGCATAAAGAGAGCCAAGTTAAGAAGTCATGAGCCCTGGAATGATAGAGTAAACACGTAAAAATTTGGGGCTAAGTTAAGAGACATGGTCATAACTTTATACCTAGAAAGTGTAAAATACACCCTAATCGAATGCAGAACGTAAAATAAGGGTGCAATCTTGAAATGAATGTCTAGGGAACTCTCGAGCCCCAAATTGAAGAACAAAAGTTATTCAAGTAAAAAAAAAAGTATTCTTGGGCATCTTTTTAGGCCAAACAGTTATGTTGTGAATAGATGAAGAAAAAAGGCAACTTACCACCAAATACAATGCACGGTTGTACATCTAAGAGGATAGATAACAAAAAAAAAAGAGGAGAACTCAAATGGATGTATATTATGTCCATGCAAATGAAAAGTAAACTACAGTATCTAAGTTGAGTCAAAAATAAAAAAACAACGAAGTATTGTAGCAATGAAAGTGTAATGCCCCTCTCTATTTTCACCTACTTAATATTTATGTTACCTTATATATCATCATATACATAGTAGGCTATTTGAATTTCCTTTTCTCAAATTTTCTCCATGACAAAACTTAATTAGATTCATATCTAGCTAATATTTTATTTTTCTTATTATTTAGTTAAATATTTCCCATTGAATTTTGAGCACTTTCATTTTCTTGTAAAGGTATGTTTGTTTAATTCCTTGCATTCATCAAGCATTAGAGAAAACCTAGTTTTATCACTATTTTATCTTTTGAGTAAATGCATTAGGAAGGTTGTAAATAGATACATTAATTCTCCTTGGTTATCATTATTATTTTATTTCATTATGCCTAAATGAATCTAAAATTTTCTTCATCAAGAGATTTATACATGTCTTGATTTATTTAAGTTTTTACACTTTTTCACTATCTTAGGGTAATTTTTTTACAATAGTGACTTAATCCTATATAACTTGAAATTCTATTCATTCTCTCATTCTCCTATGTTCAGCCGGCCATTAGATTCTTTTTGGTTGATGAGTTAAATTTTGTCTCCATTTGCATGCAATTGTTCAGCTTTCTCCATGTGGCATTAGTTACTTATCTTAGTTCACCTTGGTTAGGATGAGTTAAATTTTTCTCCATTTGCATGCAAAGTTAAAAGCAAGAGAGCAGCCTTTCTCTAGATAAGAGAGGAGAGACATGTGGCATAACCCCCCTAGTTACTTATCGTAGTAAAACTCTAAGTACCTAGAACTAGGTTAGGTTACTAAGGTGGCAAGGTAGTCATTAATTAGCTAGAAGCCAAATGAGTGTATGTGGCCTTTTCTTCTTGTACAATTGCCGACATAGTGAAGAGAGAGTGGTGTGTGAAACAAAGAAAAAGAAGAGGAAAAAGAGTAGAGGAAGAAGAAGAAAGTGTAACCAAAAAGGGAGAAAATGAGAAAAAGAAGGAGAAAGAAAGGTTCAGCTGCCCCTTTTCTTTTGGTCCCTTTCACCTTTTGCTTTCTTTTCCTAACTCTTGTCTTGCTTTTAAGGTGCTTTGGTGCTTTGTTCAAAGGAAAACAACTTATATTTACCAAAGAAGAGAGGTAAAGGGTTAGCTTGATTTTTGAAGGTTATTATGTTGGATTTGTAAATTATCATCATGCATGTAAATTAAGATTTGATCATATAACATGACCATTATCATGTTAGAAGAGAGATTAGGTTGCTGGAATAGGGAAATTGTAGAGGTTTTCATGAGAAAATGGAGGAAGTCATGAAATAGGTCAAATAAGGCTCCTTTGTGTTAAGCTTTGAGGTCAGTACGATTGGGCTATGCTCGCATGGGTCAAATGGAATCGTTTCGACCCTAAATTTGGAGGGTTAGCTCAGAACAGGTTAGGAAATCTTTGTTTAAAATTTACAGCTTATTTGGAGTTACGGTTAAGAAGGTATTAGCTTTCAAAGTTAGGGGTAAAACTGAAAAGTTTTCTAAAACAAGTCACTTTAGGTATACTCGAATTGGGCTTTGATTTTTGCTTTTTGGGCTGACCTAGCTAGGCCATAGGATCCTTGAACCTCCTTCTAGGATAGCCTTGCATTGAAGGCCCAAGTAGTGGTCCTTATTGGACTTAGAGAAGCTAAATAATTCTTAGATCATTTTAGGTGCATAAGTTGTTGGACTTGCCTATTAAAGTTTTAAACCACTTTGCATCTCGTTAGTTTGTTGATCTTCATATTTTCATATCTAAGGCTTGTTATGATTATATTGTTTCAAGTATGATGACCTAAATCATCAGATCTAAGGATTATAGCATATGAACATCACATGAGATAGACAAATTAGGTCTTTTTAGTGTAAAACTCTTGCTGTCCAAAACATCCCCATGAAATCTTTAGACTTTTTGCATGCAAATTGGTGGATGTGTAGTATATGGTCAAAGTAGGTCCCAGTAAAAATTGTAGCTCAGTCGAAAGTCAAGAAAGGTAAAAAATGCCTCTGGAGGTTTCTATGGCAGTTTCGACATTTCACATCAAACGTTAGGGTAAAAAGGTCCACTATAAGAAAAACAGCGTATGCCCACAGAAGCAGTTGTGGCAGAAAGGCAGTATTTCGTCGCAGAAGGCCATCCTCAACGGTAAGACGTCGTCGAGCTCTGGTGGACGTTGTAGCGTGCAGGCAGACTTTCGCCGACGACCAAAGATTTCCGTCGGCGCCGTTGAAGCTCTGTCCACCATGGAAGACGTTGGGGGAAGTCTGAGGAACTCCATCGATGTTGGTCGGACCTTTGCCCACGGTATCTCTTAGTTGACGATGACCATTTGTCAAGAGAGGTGAGCCGTTGCCAACGAGCTCCGATTCGTCAACAAATTCACCACCCCACTACCAACGAGCTCCGATTAGTCAAGAGAAGTGCCACCCCAATGCGGATGAGCTTTGATTCATGAAGAGAAGTAGGTTCATTGTTGATGAGCTCAACCCACCGCCATTTGTGTATTTTTTGCCCCATGAATGATGGAAAGTGCTTTGGTGGAGAAAAATTGACTGCCCACGACTTGCAGTGATCGTGTTGGTGGTTGGCTTTTCGGTCAAACTTTATTGCAATTGGTTGGTCAAAGTTCTGTATATTTTTATTAGTTTTCACATTTTAGTGCAATTGATTTTTGGCATTTCATTTTAGAGTAATTTTTTTTCTTGAGCTTCTCCAATTTATTTTTATCCATTTAGCTCACGGCATTCCTCCAATAATTCTACTTATTTCATAGATACTAAGAAAATAACAAAGCTATAAAGAAACATATTATAACAGAGTAATATCCATATTTATATATATTCATATCATATTCACATGATAGATCTTCATCAGAAAAACCGAAATCAAGCTACAATTCAAATAAAATTAGATTCCATAATTAGGGGTCCAAATCTTGCGACATACCTTGATCTCCCTAATTGCTCATCTGGGATTCAAATAGTTTGCCAATCTTTTCATCATATGATTCAACATGTGCCACCAAACCTTGCATATGTCCCCACAACTAATTGTATTTCTCCTTACACGCCACTATCTCACTTTTATATTGTTCTATTTGTTCAATGAGATAGGTGACATGAGATGAGCGGGAGGTTGGAGATGGCTTCGGAATAGCAGAGTTCTCCAATCCCCTGACGTGTCCAGATTTGTGACCTAGCACTTCATGAAATACTTGCTCTGCCACCTTCAAGTCAACCTTTTCGGGGTCTCGAAGAGCAAATAACCTCATCATCTCTTCCTATACAATGTGGTGGCAAAAAATATATTAGAAGCTTACTATTCATGCCTAATATCTGTAGCTAACAATATAACACTTCTCCACTTGCATAGTGTTATTAACAGAATTTACTAAACATAGAGTTGTTATTTTCACAGCTTCACATTATACTACTTGACACTAGGGTACTTACATATGTGGCCTCTGCCACCTCATTGATCAATTTCCCATCCAATTTTCGTGTGTGGGATCATTTGTAAAATTCAATCAGATTTTCCTTACTTTCAGTCTATATATTTCAAAGGCATTAGTTAATGTAAAAACCATATTTCTTAGACTAAAACCAAGACTATAATATTGTAACCTTCTCTGCGAACATGTTTTGCAGAGACTTCGAATCGGAAGTGTGAGGCACTTTAAGCTTCCTCCTATTGATTGAATTCGTCTTACAGACTTTCTGCAAACAAAATTTTGGATCAACATTTAGTTTTTCTTGACAGGTGTCTATAATTAAAGCATTATAATGAGCATGACAACTGAGAACCCAGCAAAATCTGCAAAATTCAGAACTGGATGTAGAACTCAGCAAAATTCTAAGATTAAGTTTATTAGCATGCTTGCATAGATAGAAAACCCTCAAAGTACAATACCAATGACAGCTTTGCCAAAAATAGAAAAAGATGGAAATGGCAAATGACTTAAGAATTTAAACTCTAAGTCTAAGTAGTACTCTACACAGACCACACGGAGGAAGTAGCTTATATTGTCTGTATACCAAGCACAGCTAGCAAATACATGAATCAGCAAGTAACAGAAAAACACATTACTCCATCACCTATCCATCTTTATGAAGCCATTGATCTCTATTCATATCACCAGATCAAATCTAATGACAGCAAAATGCAGTGGGAGTCTAAAAGAAAAGAAAAAAGAACCAAAAAAAAAAAAAAAAAGAAAAAAAGCGTTTAAACATCTAGATTGTCATGAAAAAATGTCGATAGAAGTATAAGACTCTTGTTGTGGAATAAAAAGTGTTTTCTTCAACCTAATAGATTCATGTTGTTACCTGTTGTTACAGCATTTCTAGTAGCACCACAAAATTCAAATAGCAATTTTCAATGTTCTGTTTCATATATTATGTTAAGTTTGAGGAACTCTATACTGACATGATGATCTTTTCATGGAAAAATTTATGTATGTGTTTGAGTGCTTGATGGTGGAGCGAATATAAAATTCTTTATGCGTGGACAATGTTGCCTAAATTTTCCTAGCAGGTAGAAATGCAAGATTGGTTCCAAGTTTCACTTCTGCTCTGTACTGTCTTCTCATCCCATTAAAACATAGATATCTAATGAGTTACATTTTAGAGAAGATTATGTTGTATATTCTGATCTGAAGTCCTCAAAAATATTCATCTATAACTCCAGAATATTCATCTATTCGAGTTTGAACAATTATCTATGTCAACTAGTTGGATGTTTATGCTCTCTATGATACTGAAATATTTAAATAGTTAGATTGTCATGAAAAAAACCTTATGACTGGGAAAATAACCTTATGACTGTGTAGAGCATGAAAAATAGATGGGGAAACCCAAATATGACTCCAAACCAAGTAGAATTAGGGGCTCAAATCACAAAGCCCGTTTAGTGGCCTAAATGGACTTTAGGCCTGTTAATCCTAAACAAGCCCAATAAACCTTGAAACCTTAGGGATAGGCCCAATAGGGTCTAATGAGGCCCCAGAGGCTCTCATGCATGGATTTAAGTGAAGAAGTTGCAATTACTTAATAATTTACATGATTAATTCATTATTAAACTAAATTCATTATTAAGCTAAATTAAAAGTGTGATAACCCGTTTAAAAAAAAAATGAAAAGAGGGAGGCTACATGCCTAGGCTTCGAACCCCTGGCCTGATAGTAAACAAAGGGAAACCACTGAGCTACACGCACTTTTGTTTAACATGTGGTGCGCTTTTACATTTATGAGCTCCAAGGTTTAAATGAAAAAAACATGGCAGCGCAAGGACTCGAACCTCGGTGCCGAGAGGGATAAAACAGCAAGATAACCACTTGAGCCATGAGCTCATTTGCTACCGTAGGCGACCTTATATTCTATTTAATATTTTGTTCGTTTGTTATTTTTAAGTTAAACTGTGCGTTTTGATCTTCTTCTTCCTTAACCCTAAAACCTTTCGATTTCTTTGTTTCAGTTCACCGTTCGCCGACCTTCGACGTTCTCTCTCATGACTTTCTCTCTCTTTCTTCATTTCCCCATCCGTTACACCCATTTTCGTCTGATTTGCGTAGCCTTTTCACCTCCATTGTAAAGATCTCGAAGTTTCTCAGCAAATCATGCGATTTATCGTGTTTAATGGGGGATTACGAAAAGGCATTAGTTTTAGACGTTATTCAATGATTTTTCGGCTAAAATTCAAGTTCGCCTCACCTATAAAAGGGGAGCTCGTTCAGAGGTGAGCACACCTCTCAAATCTGACCTCCCAAATCATTTTTGAGCCATTTCTCTCTCTATCAATCCTTGAAGTTTTCGGCTCTTAAGCCGTGTGGGTATGCTTTGTTGTTCTTCTATTCTAATCACGTGTTTCAATCCTTTAATCCAAATAGAGTTTGATTCCTAAATATTCGTTTGGTTACTGTTAGGTTGTGCTAGAGGCAGTGATATTATTCAAGCGAGACAGGTAAGCGGAAGTAACGATACTGTTTTTCTTCGAAATTGTGAAATGATAAATTTTTGGAGACATACCTAAGCTTGTTTTGAATTCATGGATTACTGTGTATGCTGAAATATAAATTACTATTTCTGTTTTATTATTGATTAATGTTTTCAAATCCCGATGGCAATGCTTATTACTGATTACTGCTAACTGATTATTGGTGCACCCATTCTTCGGAGTGGTTTTTGTGTGGGTTCTCCCTAGTGCATGCTTGGCATTTGTCGCTGAGTCTTGTTAGGGTGAATTTCACATACTATTGACTTACTTTTGGTTGGCCGCCGAATAAGTCGTTGCACAACCCTGCCATAGGGGGTAAATATGGCTTACTGATATTGCCCAAAGGGAATTTTTTTTCTAAATTACTGCTGAATCATTCTCAAAAAGATATATAGAAAATTTGTTTAAAAGATTATATTGTCAACGTTATTTTATTCTCTGCTTACTGAGTTGTCGAACTCACTCCGTTAATATGTTTTTATCGTCAGAAAATTTTGAGGAGCATGCGGAGGATCAAGCTTAGATGACTTGCGAGCTGGGATAGATGAGAATGAAGTCTTGTTTCAGAACTCTGTTTTATCGAGAGATTTTGTTTTACTTATGTTTATGGTTTTGAAGTGAGACCTACTTTGATATTTCGTCTTAAATAAATGAATGAAATCTCTTTATTTTAAGTTTTTCTTTTTAAAATATTAAGGGAAAGTCCACTGCTGGACCCTACCGGGTCTGGGGTGTGACAAAAAGACAATGGTTATTAATTCTTATCAAATGAAGGGCATTCAATATTAATGCATTCTTATGCTATGTCTTTACATGACAATGTGAAAGTGCATATATATATATATATATATTAATTTTTTTTTTTATGATCAACTTATGCGAATTATGAATCTGTTTTGCTTATGATATGTCAACTGTATAGTTAGATTTCTATGTGCATTCCAATGATCGTCTTTGGTGAATTATTTATCGAATATGCATATGATAAGTCATGTTGCATCAACATATCATGGGTATGGGAATACTGTTGATGAAATGATCAAAATAAAACCTATACCCAGAGGTGGTCCTGAGATCGGGTGACGGTACCGTTCATAGTGGATAGTGCAAGCCACCACTGAGAGATAGTGGTTGGTATCCCTAGGCGATGGAACAATTATGCCTAATAGGGTCCTGGTGCCAGGGCACAAGACAGTTTTAGAGGAGAGGAGGGACGCACAACCCAGACTCTGGGGGTAAACAGAGTGAAGAAAGGATACCTCTACCGACCGAAAAAAGAAAAAGAAAAAGAAAAGAATAATAATGAAAGAACTCGGAAATGGATGCATTCATTCAACATTGCATCGTTCATAATGCATTTATTGGTTTATATGAACATTGCTCTATGATGATTATTCTATCATTCTGTTACTTCTATTTTATATTGCATGTTCGTCCCCTTACTGAGTCAGTAGGACTCACCCCTTTTATCTATTTATTATTTTGTATGTACTGCGGCGGTCATCGGACTTGACAGATGAAGATATTCATGAGCGAGCAAATTTTGGATTTTGACACACATGTATTAGTCGTAAGATTTGGACGTATGTCTGACACATTTGAGGTGTATATGGGGTACGAGCCCCATGGTTGTCCACACTCCAGTGTATGTACGATGTCTACCCAAGATCTCAAAGGTCCACCCCTGTTGGAAGACTTTGGGTTGGTAGATGTAGATCAGCCCTTCTATACATTGTCTCTCCCCCACCAGCCCCATTGGTGGAGGGTACCGGAGAGATAGAGTTTATAGACCTGACCTCTGACACTGAGTTGGAAGATTAGTCAACTTTAGCAGTTGTTTTGTTAGTTTTGGATCAGTCAGCTATTTCACGAACACTTTAGTACGAAAAGCTTTAGGCAGCTTCCACTTTTGTACTATTTACTCTTATTTTTGTTTTCCTCATGAAGAATGTTTTGTAAAAGAGAAAATACATGATCATAGTGAAACAGTTTATATTTTTTAAAAAAAAAAATTCTCTTATTTCATTTCTCATCCCATGCCATTTTGATTTTATTTTCTTAAATTTTCATTTCTTCTCTTAATCTTTTTCTGTTAATTTCTATTGTGAATTCCTTAAATATCTCATTTTGTATCGTTATTGTTTTGAGATAGAATTTTTCACTCCTAGAATTATTTGAAATGTCATATTTCTAATTTCAAAATAACTTTACAAGTAAACGTTTTCCGCTAAGCTGTTTCAAAGCCAATTACCAGTATTTTTATTGGATTAATTCGTGCCGTAATCCCAATTGTGTGCGTACTATTACTATAGGTGAACCTAGGGGGTAAGTACTGGCACGGGGCGTGATAGAAAGAATATCCAAACAAATAAAGGGGCAATAGAACCCTTCAAATATTGTTTGGAGAAGGGGGTAAAATATCCCCCGAAGTCACCAAAGGTTTTTTACGAGCACTCATCTCAAATGGGGATGAAGGATTTAGCGTAGAGTCGGGAGCATTATCTCCTACTCTTTCTAGATTTGTTCTCAATACCTTCCAAGTCTTCTCAATAATCTCCATAGAAGGAGAAGTCTCTTGAAAATCCAGAGGAGTAAGGAAGGGAAGAGGCATTTCAAAAGTTGGAGTCCTAGGTTGTGAAGCAGGCTAGTTAAAGGCTACAGATAATGCTTCACTGAAATCTCAACATAGTCCAAATCAGGATACCGAGCAAATAGGGCAGTCTTGAGGGAGTTAGAGCTGTCAATAAAAGCTAGGGCCCAATGGTTAGATGAATTTCCGATCTCAAGTTAGAGATTATGTTTCACCTCATCCAACTTATTTCTCAAGTCTTTAACTTGACCCTCATAAAGTTCAACCTACCCTAACAGATGCCCTGCCCTACCTTCTAGGAGGTTAATGTGTTCCTCCCTTGAACCTAAAGGTTCCCACAACTTACAATTCTCATCCTCAAGCCCAGTTACGGCTTCTTCCAGGCTGGATACACGGTCTTGGAGCATTAATTTGCTATTCGTAACTGTGGTAAGTGATGTTTGCAAAGAATCTATGGTACTTTGAGTTTGAGCAATCAAAGCATCCTTCTCATGAGTGATTTGGATAACCAAAGTATCCTTCTCCTGCTTGGCTCACTCCTGGAATGATTGGAAGTCAACAATGAGTTTACGATGAGCTTGAATGGCCTGATCGGCCTGTGCCTCTTGTAAATCCTAGGATTAAGGCAACCTAAGAGGGAGGGTGAATTGAGTTTCCAACTTTTTCGCTTTTAACCCCCAAAACCGTGTTTGTAAAGTAAAGTCTAATTTAGCACAAGTATATAGATGCGATAATAGAATAAGTGCTAAATGTAAAGAGTAGGGATAGAGAAGCAAACACGTGATTTTTAGGTGGTTCGGCAAACCCGCCTACATCCACCCCTCAAGCTCCTTTACCGAGCCTTGAAGTTTTTCCACTATCTTCAAATAGTGTACACTCTAGCTTCCAGGTGCTAGAGAACCTTACAAGTGTTTTCCCGGGCTCAACACTCAAACCCCCAAGTGTTTTTCGGGCTCACCACTCACAACCTAACAAGCTTGAGATATACCCTCTCTAAGCTTCTTCTTTAGTGAACAACCTCACTAAAGGAATCACCTCTTTTGGATATAAAGATACAAGAATAAACTCTCTCAAAGAGTGGATATGAAAATTGGAAAGCTCTATCTCTTGATTCACACAAAGACAAGGATATGAAAGTGTGTTTTGTGTGAATGATATGAGAAATATAGAATATGAAGGTTTGGAATATTTCTCAAGTATCTAAATGATATGTGGTTATTCTCTATTATTTTGGACATTATGAAGGTGTTTTATAGGCCACATATGAAAACTAGCGTTTATAGCCGTTGGGGGTCGATTTGACAATTTTACTGTTGTACCGGTCGACCGCTTCAACTAGCCATTGCTCAACGGTCATAAAATTTGAATGCTGTCAAATTTTGTCTCATCATCCGCTTCATATAGCGGTCGATCGCTATAAATCATTTTCATAGACCGCTACAATTAAAAAGCCATTTTTGACGTTTTTGAAATCCCACTTCAAAAATCAACTTCCCAAAAGTATAACCAAGGCTTGGGAGTTTATATAGGGATGATTTGAAAACATTTAAAGCGCATTTTGGTTGTCAAACATGTGATAAGAAGATTATGCACGGTTTGAAAAATATGCAAGTGTGTGATTCAAATCCTTGTCAAAAGTGAAACTAAGAGTTACAAGGTTATACCCTATGGTCTTGAATCTTCACTTTTGAGCTCCTTGCATCTTCTTGATCTTCAATCTTCTTGTCTTTGGCTCTTTGATAAAAATGTCTTTGTCTTTGAAGATGTCCATTTTGTAAACTTAATCCATTTATTGAAATCATCAAAATATCGATTGTGAACAAAAGCCAACACCTCTACCTCAGAGATCTCTATGGTGTTTCTTATAAGCTGATCATCTAGCCTCTAACACTCTTCTTTATACTTTTTGTCCTTGCCCACTTCATGCTCACAATAGGTTGTCTGAACTTGAAGTTCTTGTTTCAGCTGCTCAATCCTTCCTAACAACTCCCTAACTCCTTTGGTTTGTTTAGGCTTGCTAAGATTATGAGCCTTTCGAGGGCGAAGAGCATCTTTAGGGTCAGAAGGCATAGCAGGGCTTTCCTCCTGGTGTTGTTCTATTGGTTCTACTGGCTGTCTACCTCTTTTAAGGGATGAAGGGATTGCTCAGGCAAAGTTTTAAGATCCCTACCCTGATTGAGTTCTTGTTCAAGGGATTTGAGATTTTCAACCTCTTTTTGAGTTGTCCCTTCTTTTCCTGCTCATCTGACAAAAGTGACTGGACTTAGGCAAATCTCGTTCTTTACTATAGAAGCCTCAAGGGTTTGATACAAGACCATGATAGTCTTTACTATAGAAAGCATCATGATTCTAATGTATATCATGATTCATATAAGATAGGTACAAAAAAAAAAAAAAAAAACAACAAAAAAAACAAAAAATGCGAGTCAAAGAGCATTATCCTAACCAAGACAAATGAATGGGCAGCAGTTGGAAGTATACTCTCCAGATGGGGTGGATTTGGCAAATGCTCAGCTAGGATAAATTCTCATAAGCGAACTATGGAGTCTGACAACTAGGCTCCCAGCCTATTAGAGACACTTTCACCTTGAGGAATATAGGGAGCAAACCTTGTTGGGTCTGATCTAATATGGCTAGTTTCTTGACCAAGTCCTCCGAAATATGGGATTGATGATTTGGAAGGGCTAGGGGCTCGAACCCTATCTCCTTTTCGGACTCCTGGAATAACAATACCTGGACCCTACCCAGGGTAGAAGGAGAGACTTTACGCTTCTTCTTAACACGGGGTTCATGACTCTTCTATTTTGATTGAGAAGAAACCTCTTGTTTTAAGTTAGGGGCTACCCTACTGGAAACAGCTCTGGATTCCTTGGGCAGGGAAATTCTAGAGCCGAGTTGTGAGTGTTTCTCGGTCCTGGAAGTTGTGGAGATGGGTGAAGCTGCAGAGTTCTTCTGCAGAAGAGCCGCCACGACGTCCCCTGACTTTATTACCCGAGGAAAGGCTGAAGAATCCCCATTGAATGATTCTGGGATCCACTTCCGGAGAACCTTCGAAGAGCCTAGGAAGGAGCAAAAAAAAAATTACAGGTTAATAAGATGACCCTGGAGAGGATGATGGTTAACAAATAAGAACGAAGAATTCCGGAAGAAATAAGGGCAAGGAAGAAACGAGAAACAGTATATAAAATACCTAGTGTAGCAACCAGAGTCACAGGTTATTTTGGCTTGAAGAATTTTTCAATGTCGTGTGGCGCCAGAACTAAGGTCAAGTTCCTTGACCCAAAGGTCATGATTGCCTGGGTATAAGATATTTTTTCTTCCGATAAAACGGGGGCTGATAGGGCTAGCAAGATAAGAATTGAAAGGAAATATGTCATGCGCCATGCCTGTACTTACCCCTAGGCTCACCTATAGTGATGGTATGCACACAAGCGGGGATTACGGCACAAATTAATCCTAATAAGTCCTGGATTGGCTTTGAAAAAGCTTAGCAAAAAGTTTAATTGCAATTTGTTTTGAAAATTAAGAAATACAATAAAGAAGGAAAATTGATTTAATGAAAAGATGACACTTAAATAATTCCAGGAGTCATAAGTTATGAATTAGATAAGGAAGTTAAAATGAATTAATTAAGAAAATGGAATTATAATAAAATCAAAAACAATTATAAAGAAGTGAAAGTTAAGAGAATAAAATAAATGTGGGGCAAGGAAGAAATATAATAGGAGAAAGTTTTTGAAAATGAAAATACATAACTTCACTAAGATCAAGGAATCTCCTCTTTTACAAAAAAACAAAATCCTTCATGAGGAATACAAAAGTAAAGAGAAGATAAATACAAAAGTGGAAGCAGTCTAAAGCTTTTCATACTAAAATGTCCATAAAACAGCTAACTGATCCCAACTAACAAAAGAGTGACAGCTGCTAAAGTTGACTAATCCTCCGACTCGGTGTCGGAGGTCAGGTCTATAATCATCGTCTCTCTGATACCTTCCGCTGGAGAGGCCGTAGGAGAGGGACAATGTGCAGAACGGCTGGATCTACATCTACCAGCCCGAAGTCTTCCACGCAGGGAAGAGGAGGCAAGGATGGACCTTTGAGGTACCACTGGGGCTCGTGCCCCATGTACACCTCAAATGTGTTAGTGACATACGTCCAAATCTTAATGACTAATACATGAGTGTCAAAATCCAAAGTTTGTTTGCTCATGAATATCTTCATCTATCAAGTCTGATGACCACCGCAGTACATACAAAATAATAAACAAACAAATAATAAACCAATAAATGCATTATGAATGATGCAATGCAGAATGAATGTATCCGTTTCCCCAGTTATTTCAATTTCTTTCTTTCTTTTTCTGGTCGGTAGAGGTGTCCTTTCTTCGCAATGTTTAACCCCCAAAGTCCAGATTGTGCGTCCCTCCTCTCATTTGGGACTATCCCGTGCCCCGACACCAGGACCTGGTCAGGCGTACATTATTCCATCGCCAAAGGATACCAACCACTATCCTCTCAGTGGTGGCTTGCACTATCTCACTATGAGCGGTACCGTCACTTAATCTCAGACCACCTCTGGATACGGGTTTCTTTCTGGTCAAATTAGTGTTTCCATACCCATGAGATGTTTATGCTACATGGCATATCGTACTCATAGTAGTTATACATTTTCCATAGATCGTTTAATCAAATGCCCATATGCAATTTCACAATTAAAAAAGAAAAGATATAACATAAAATGTTTTCAATCCATATTAGATCTTTAAAAGAGAAAAGAAATATGGGTACATTCTAATCACGTACCAATTTTAATTTATTGTACCAAATTCCTATACTTAATCTTGATGATTATCTCTTATATTCTTAAATTATTCATCAATGTCCCAATGACAATGACAATGACAATATACAATTTTTATTTAGGAAGTAATAAACTACGTTTTAATTAAAAGATTAATTTCCTATTGGGCCGGTTCTTTCCCCACATTAGGCCTTGTGTTTTGGGCTTAATGTAAGTTAGTTATGGCTCTAATTTCTATCTTAACTCCCTTGAATTAAGTCATGTTAATTATAGATCTAAATTTTAGGCTTGGACAATCTTACCCCAATTTTCTCTATAAAAAAAGGCCGGAATTGCTCCTAGGTGCTTCCAAGGGTAATTTGGTCATTTCTATTTATCCAAATTAGCTGAGATTTTTAGTGTAAGACCTATAACTATTAAACTTCATATATGGAAAGTTTGGTGTCAAAATAAATTTTGTACCTACAAAAGAATTCTTTAAGCAATCGGGTACCTATATTTGCATGCATCTTTTTTTATTATTATTATTTGACTTCAATGTTAACGCATGTGTGCCTGGATTATTTCTACCTTATTAAAAGCATATTCAAAGGTAGTTGACAGCAATAATTCATCACACAAACATCACCATTCACAGTTTTCTTTTCTTTGAAATCAGCAAGTATTTCAAATACATGGAAAAGTATCATTTATTATACATGTCCAGCTATAAGTAAAATATCATTTATTTAAGGGCATTGCCGCCCCTTCTATAACACAAAACTTCCTCTATGCAACAAAATATACAAAAATGATACACAAGTTCACAACTTTAAAGCAAAGCACACAAAAAAAGGAAAGAAATTAACTAAATAAAAGTTACTTGCATTCTCAAGTGTAACCCATGGCATACCAAGACTCCATTCCTCTTTTGTGTTCCCACCTTATTCGGCCACTAGAGTCTATTTTCGCCAAAAGAAGTTCAATCTAACATTTTCATTTCAATCTTCACATGCATGCACCCATTTCACTTCAAAAACTCTTAAACCATTAACTATCAACATGCATGTCTCTAAGTCTAAAAAGAACTCAATAAAAGTAGCTTTCTCTACCCAACCGTGACCCCCCTTCTTTGTCTATTACCGAACACCCCAGCACCCTTTTTAGAACAACTTTCTACACCCTTACCTTCCTTGTTCGGTGATAAGTCTTGAGCAAAAGCAACAGCAAAAGTAAAACCACCCAAAAGTATGACACAAGGTTAGAAAATGGAAGACAAAAGGCTGAAAATCTTCAAAAGGCAAGGGGACAAGGGCTGACCGTGCCTTTCCTTTCTCCCCCCCCCCCCCTTTTTTCTTCTTTCTTTATCCCTTCTTCTCTCCTATGGCTGCACCTTGCCTTTCTCTCCTTGGTTCTTCTCTTAATCCCTTGGTTTTCTCCTTCTTTTCTCCTTCGGTCAATGGGAATTCTCTCACTCTATTCTCTTATACGTCTAAGTCACTACACTCACCTTCATATGTCTCTCTCTCCTACTTTTCAATGGCAACCAAAATCCCCTTATAAACCGATAGCTTCTTGGTGCAACCCTAGGTCTATAGGAACAAATGATGAACTGATGGCTAACTTAAGGAAGGCAGCTCCCTTAATGGTTTGCTTGGTCGGCCAAAAGGAATATTGAGCCAAATGTAAGCATGTTTCTACCCTAGGCAATCATGAGGATTGCACAAATCTATTTTGCCCAAACCAAGACCTCCACCGAACTGCCCATACCCAACGTGTAATGGCATGCAAGTAAGACAAAAAAAATGGCCAATAATTAAGGGAAAAAGTGAAAAAGAGGGTAGTTGGCTTCAAAACAATTAATGCAAAGATGCAAACACTAATTACTAAGATATAAAAGTGGAGAGCATTAATTACCACCAAGATAATTGTGAGATTTAAAAGCAAGTTATTTGAATATACAATAGTTGGCCATAAGCAGTGGGAATTTTAATCAAAGCCTATAAAACAAGAGACAACATTAAAGCTAAATATCATTATGAAAGACTCTGAAAATACAGGCCCCTAATGTATTTTAATAATGAAATAATACTAAGTATCAAGCTCGAAAAGATAAAAACAAATGCAACCACATAATAAAAAGTTAGGAGAATTAAAAATGTGCAAGCAAGTATATATATATAAAATTAAAAAAAAATGTAAGCTCAAGGAGGTAATAAATTAAACAAGAAATCTCCACTTAGCAATATGTATATATTGTATCATATATGTGTCAAACAGGTGAAAAAGAGAGGGACGTTACAAAGTAAAAATAACGAATGGAATCAAGAAAGAGGAAAAAGGGAAAAAAAAAACCACCAAGGCTCCGGAAAATAATTACCAACCTGCAGAGGAGGGAATACCCTAGACGCCGTAAATGGCTTTAAAATCCTTTGTCCTATGAGCCTCTCGCACCCTATCCCGGAGATAAAGAAAAATTTCTCCTTACATCCTTTGTTACTGGATGGATGCTGGAAAAAGTGAACTTGGAACCCTGATTGATGAAATACCACCACTCGTCGTCTCCCTCCAATTCTCGCAGTCGGTAAAAATGTGGAAATTCTTGTGGCAATAGGGCAGGACCATCGAAAAATCTTTCTCTCCAAAGACAAATAAACCCTAAGAGAAAACGCTAGCCGTTGGGAGCCAATTGACAAGGGGCTATTGACAAAAATTTCAAAACTTTTTTTCACTTCTTCAAGGAAAGGAAAACAAAAACTAGCCACGAGAAAATTGAGATAAAAGGCAAATTCATTAATTTTGGATGATGGTATAAATTCCTTCTCCCTTAGAGCACGCATTCTAATTGAGTCAAGTACTGAATACATTCGGCGATATTTAGCCAACTGTATATCATTTACTTTAGAACGAATTCAGGTCAAGGGGGAATCCTTTAAAGGTTGAAGGAGAGGACGAGGTGTCATTGATTAACAAAGGTAAAATGAGGAAAATCGAGTAGAGAAAGAATAGTGCTCCCAATGAAAAGAGGATTGTCACGGCAATGGAGAAGAAATCACAGACAAAAGCATAATGACACTGGGTTTCTGACAGAGAATGGGAAGTGAAAAAACACTTCTTCAAAATAAAATAATAAAATGTGGGAGAGAAAAACCCAAGAAGACTACGGAAGAGCTCTAGTCATTTCCTTGTTTTCTTAAATCGTATTCAGAGAAATGGAGGCCTACTGATGGGAATAGATTTTTCGCTCCCAAAGGAAGCCTATTGAGGCCCCCTAATAAAGGGCCCAGGCCCATCCAAATACATGCAAAGGTCCTGTCGTCTAAGAGCTGAGCCCTATGGGAAAAACCAACAGCTCTCTTAAATGGGGATTACATCAAGAGTAAAATGTAAAGCCTAAGGGAGGTTAATCATCTAATTCCTTGACATCGTAGATGGTAGAAAGAATAAAATCTAGTCATTAAATGGATGAACAGGAATTGCCTTACTGAAGACTAATAAGAAAGAAAGAAAAAAGTAGGCCCTACTCGATTAATAAAAATAAAAAGATACAAGATAAAAATGAAACCGACATCGAAGAAAAGGGAGAACAGGCCAAAACCTAGGAAGCCCCAGCCCAGATGTTGAAAAGAGGGTATAACTTATCACCCTCAAACAATTGTGCCTTTTTCACTTTGCACCCCAAAGTACCACTTTTGTTACATTTCACCCTCAAACTACCATGCCTCAACAGTTTGCACCCTCCATTCATAATTTATGTCAATTTAGACAAAAAACCAATCACGTGTGTCTCGCGTGTTTTTCACCTGATCTTCCCTTTTCACCCTTTTGTTTTGGTTTACCGCCAAAATCCCAAAGGGTGCAAAGTAAAAAGGGCATGGTAGTTTGAGGGTGATAAGTGTAATTATCCATAAAAAAATCTTAACTTTTGTTAATTAACTTTTTTTCATTCACCAGCTCTTATGACTATGATTATTATTATTATTATTATTATAAGGAAATGGGTCAGTTAATAAAACAAATTATGATATGTAAAACTAAAATCAAATTTAATATTATTAATTATTTTTTTTAGTATTTTTCAAATACTAAAAATATATATTTCAAACCAAGAAGTTAGAATTGGTCAAATGATAAAACCAAGTTACTACTCAAAAATAAATACTTACTTTTTTTAAGTAAGATTTTATGAAACTACAAAAAATAAAAATTTCAATCATTATTACTTGTTACAATTTACATTATTACTTTTTTTTAGAGGTAATTACACTTATCACCCTCAAACTACCATGCTTTTTCACTTTGCACCCTTTGGTTGGGATGTTGGCGGTAAACCAAACGAAGGGCAAAAAAAGAAGATCAGGTGGGAAAAAGTCACGTGAGACGCACGTGATTGGGTTTTTAGTCTCAATTGAAAAAAATTATAAATGGAGGGTGCAAAATATTGGGGCATGGTAGTTTGAGGGTGAAATGTAATAAAAATGGTACTTTGGGGTGCAAAGTGAAAAATACATGGTAGTTTGAGGGTGATAAGTGTAATTACCCCAAAAGAAAATATGTTCTGTGTTTAATGGAGAATAGCTTCTTAGACGGAAAATGATGCATGTGTCTGAGAAGCATATGTCATTTTTCGTTGGTTGACCGACGGATTCGTAGCAACACATTCATCTCTCCAATTCTCATTCAGTAAGTTGATTTCTAAGTATAGGAAAAAAATTTATTTTGTATTTGACAATAATGCCTTGACTTATTTTCTATTTAGAAAGTAAAATTTACCTTAGTTTTCCGGATTTGTCATATTATAACTAATCAGTCATATATTCAATTTATAAGAACTATCATTATTTTTAGGGTTAAATACATTTTGCACCCCTTATGTTTAAGGGTGTTGACACATTGCACCCAAATATTTTACTTTTTAGACATTGAGCTCATTATGTTATTTTTTCCAACGATTTGTATCCTAGAGTGAAATTGTGATGTTAAATTAGTCAGTAATCGTTTACACGTATCTCTCACGTGACCTCAGTCACTGTTAGATTACTATATTGTCCTTGAATCTTAAACAAGTCACAATTAAATGAGCTTCAAACAAATTACGATTTTCACTTATTGGGTTTTGAAGCTCATTTGATCATGACTTGTTTGAGATTTAAAGACAACGCGGTAATCTAACGAGTATTGAGATCACGTGAGAGACACATGTAAACGATTACCGATAAATTTGACTTCAAAATTTCACTCCGAAGTGTAAATTGTTGGGAGAAATAACATAATTGGCTCAATATCTCAAAAATAAAATATTTGGGTGCAATGTGTCAACACCCCAAACATAAAGGGTGCAAAGTGTATTTAACCCTTATTTTTATAATATTAAAAAATAAGGATTAACCTTTTCAATATGAAACATATATCTTTATTTGTATTTGAAATTATTTTCAGTTGTTAGGCCCAAGATTGAAAGTTATTTTTAAGCTTGTTTTCCACGTGTCTGCCAAACAATAAAAAATAAAGGGGAAAATTCACTTTGCACCCCCGAACTTTGGGGTCATTTCTAAGGCGCACCTCTTTTATTCATTTTGTTAGATTTAAACATCAAACTACCCGTTTCCGTTAAAAAGCACCCTCCACCTCAAATGGCCGTTACATCTGACGGCAAACGCATCACGTGCCGTCCACATGACCAATTATAATGCGAACTTCCCGTTTTGCCCTTCTTTAATGAATATAGACGTTAAGCTTGAATCGGGGGAAAGGAAAAAACGCGAAGTGTTCGAAATCAACTCTTCGAACCCAGTGGCCTGTGTTGTCTTTGGTGGTTATCATTTCGTGATTGGAGTTGCAAGATTTGAAGAGACCTCAGATCTGGTACAGGTATGGCTTTCGGTTCTTGATAAATGGTTGTTTTGCCTTTTCTCACTGCTATTTTAGGGTTTCGGCACTTGTTTGTTAGTTAGTGAAGTTTAGGGTTTTCGATCAAAATTGGAAATTCGTTTGTTGGTCATGGATTTTATACGTACTATTAACTTGATTCCATGCATAAAGCGAAAGTGCCCAGGTTATTTTTCTTGCCTAGTTGGAATTTTAAATCCCACTGGTTACCGTGGTCCCCCCCCCCTTTGTCCCGTATGTTGAATGTGTTGGCTGCTATTAGTTTACTTTAGCTCAGTTTCGAGTCAGAGCAAGTGGTCCCATAAAAATATAGATGTTTTGTTGCTCGTATCGGTTAAAGTACATTGCTTTGAACGTAGTGCTTCTGGGTCCCTGTGTTTTTGCACGTTCTTGGCTGAATACTTTTGCAGATATGTGTTCTGTGGGTCAGTTTGTTTAGTGTGTAGGTCTGACCTTTTTCACTTAATGTTGTTGGTTGTGGGTCAGCACGTTCTTGGCTGGTTTAGTTTGTTTAGTGTGTAAACAATGACTGTGCAGTACAGTTTTATATTAAAAAAGTGATTGCTTAAGTAAATAATGACTGTGCAATACCATTTATCTTTAAAGAACTCACTGCTTAACTAAGTAATGACTGTGCATTACCATTTTAGATTAAAATACTCATTGCTTAACTATATAATGATTGTGCAGTACCATTTAACATTAAAAAACTCATTGCTTACCATTGCTACTATTAATTATTCTGTTATACGAATCTGTATTGCTGATATGTGGTCTATTTTAAATCAGACATGGCTCCTGAGTTCTTTCTATTTGAAGTTCATTACGGTGGACTTACGTGGGGGGAGATGTAGGCATGTACGATGAACCCTACGATCCAGATTGCCTATCATTCTTCGAGGTGGAGAGCATCGTTAAACCATTCGGTTACAAGGCTGGTGACCTTGTTTACTACAAGCAACCAACGAAAACTCTTGATGAAGGGCTGCAGCTTATATCATCTGACCATGATATTCTGGAGATGGTGAGATGTCATGAGGGTCAGTCTGTCATAATATTATACGTGGTTTCATTTGATGATATTGGGTGGCCACAAATGTTGGTGAGGAGGCTGTACAGTCGGAGGAAAGGGACAGATGTCGTTTGGGGTTGAATGATCCATTCTGGGATCAAGTTCTGAGCTCTGATGAAGAAGTTTTTGACGTGGGTGAAGACGAAGCTAACAGAGATGGTGCCGGAGCATCTGAAGTTAGACCTCCGTCCTTATCTGGTGGAGATGTCGGATATACGACAGGGAGTGAGGGGGATAACGTATGTGACGATGAAGGGGGGACCAGGTCATGATGATTGTCATTCACACAAGGAAGGCAAGGCTCCTATGAAAGAAACCATGCAACAAGAATCAGAAGAGAGTGAAGGTAAATTGATAACATGACTTAGTAGTTTTATATTTTAAGTACTTTGGCGGCTTTAAGTTTGATAACATGTCTCTAACAATGCACCTCCTTTTGTCAATGTGTTGCAGGTAATGGCTCTGAAATGGCAAGAAGTGATGTCGTGGCCTCTCCTATAGTCAGTGATATGGGAGAAGACGCAAGCAGTTTGCCTGAGCCATATCGCGGACCTGAGTTTCATGAGAGAGACTTGGTTGCTCCAGTTTTGAAGCTCGGGATGAAGTTCCCATCCTCCAAACTTTTTAGAGATGCAGTACGTGAGGAAAACATATTGAAGGGTAAGGACATACGTTTAAGAAAAACTGCTCTGATAAGATCATTGTCGTATGCCGGGACGCACCGCGATGCGATTATAGAGTATATGCTCGGTGGATGAAGGGGGAGATGACATTCCAAATCAGAAGTTTAGAAAGTACCCATCGATGTACGAGGAAGTATCGGAGCTCGCTAGTGGGGTCTAGGTTTATAACCGATAAATATTTAGAGCGTTCAAGACGCAGCCCAACATGCCAGTTGACTCCATAACTCAAGAAGTGAAGAGGCAGTGGAAGGTGGATGTTAGTGACGGACAAGTGTATCGTGCTAGGAGAAATGCACGAGCTAGAGTGTTTGGGAAACATTCTGAGCAATATCATCGTCTCTGGGATTACGCAGCGACCTTGAGGGAGACCAATAGAGGGAGTTGTGTTTTGGTGAAGTTGGAGAGGATACCTCCTGAGTTGACACCCATTTCCAGCGATGCTATGTTTCGCTGGCAGCGATGAAGTCGGGGTTTAAGGAGGGCTGCAGGCCCTTGATTGGACTCGATGGGTGCCACTTGAAGGGTCCATTTAAGGGACAACTGTTGACTGCCGTCTCAAGAGATGCCAATGATAACATGTATCCAATTGCGATGGCAGCGGTTGAGGCAGAAACAAAGGATAGTTGGAGTTGGTTCCTCGAGACGTTGATCTCGGACTTGGGTCAACCGCCATTTTGTGGTTGGTCCTTTCATTTCTGACCGTCAAAAGGTACGATTTAGAGTTTATGAAGTTGCATTTTCATCTGCTATATGTGTCATGCAATTTATTAAGTTTCACTTACATGTGTCATGTAGGGCCTTATACCGAGTTTCGATGAGGTATTACCTAATGCAGATCATCGCATATGCCTTAGGCATCTATATGCCAACTTCCGGGATGCTGGACACAAAGGCCTAGCATTGAAAGACAAGTTATGGGCTGCTGCATCTGCTTACTCAGAGTACAAGTTTTTGGCAGTCATGGATGAGTTGAAGAAGCTGTCAGAACCAGCATGGAAGTATCTCAACGACATCGACCCAAGACAATGGTCCAGGGCGTACTTCAATCCGGATGTCAAGTCTGATCTCCTAGTCAACAACCTCACCGAATGCTTCAACTCTTACATCTTGAAAGCCCGTGACAAGCCAATCATCACCATGTTTGAGATGATTCGAAGAAACTGATGAAACGATATCAGTTGAAAAGGTCGGCATGGAGAAGTATGAAGGGTCATTTGCCCCAAGATTTTGGAGAAGCTTGAGGCTGCAGGCCAGGAGTCATGCCATTGTTTGCCAACATATGCTGGTCAAGGCCTATTTGAAGTGGAGCATAGACACCAGCAATTTGTGGTTAACCTTACAACTTCGAAGATGTGGTTGTCGGAAGTGGGACTTGACCGGTATACCGTGTCCCCATGCCTTCTCAACCATTTTATACGATGGGGGATACCTGAGAACTATGTACACCCTTGGTATAGCAAAAACATGTACATATTGAGCTACGCACCAATCATATACCCAATGCCTGATGAAAATCAATGGAGGAAAACAAACTACGATGTAGTTCAGCCTCCTTTCTGTGAGAATACAACCTGGTAGGCCGAAAAAACTCAGAAAAGAGGTCAAGACGAGCCTCGCAGTAACGGTACAAGGATGACGAAGACTGGAACACCAATGAAGTGTTCAGAATGCAAGGAGCTTGGACACAATAAGAGGACCTGCCCTAGGAGAAAGGCAGCAATGAGACGATCACACTTGAGAGCTCCAGCAGCCCCCTTTGTTGAGGGAGAATCTTTTGCATCAGCAGATGAGTTGGGACCGAATGAGGTATGCCATACAACCTTATTTGTTTAAGCAACCAAATTATTAAACAGTTAATGAATGTGATTTTTTTTTTTTTTTTGCAGTTGTTCTCCCCCCTGCAGCATCGATGCTAGCTCCACCATCTGTAGAACCTTCTCAATCTACCCAACCTGAAGTGCAAAATAAGAAAAAACATAAGAAGAAAACTGGAAGTTCTTCCAACCTTCTCAAAGCTCTATGGCTAGAACAGATAGTCCAGTAGAGGTAATCTTGTGGCGGCTTTTGATGTCTTGTGGTACCTTCTTTTCTCATTTTTTTTTATGGTTGCCTTAAGGATATAACCTGATGTAGGTGGGGTGGGGGAGAAGTAGTTTCTTATTATTTTTCTGTCCTTTAATTCCATTGGAAACTTCTGAATCAATTGACTTGTAAGATCTAAAAGATAAACTAGGTGACTTCAGTGACTTTAATTCCATTTGGTTTCTGTGTTTTCTTAGGCATCGGCCCCAATACCCCAACTACTATGACTGCCTCTCAACCTATTCCAGCAACAAGGAGGGCTGCACCAAAGCTCACCGTCCGTAGAAACTACACATCACAACCGGACTCTTCCATTGCATCTAGAGTACATCGAAGGTCTGCAAGGAAGGCTGCTGAAGTGGGCACGATGTCAAGTGCAGGGGCTAGCCAAGGGGAACGTGAGATTGTAGACTTGACTATACCGGAGAATAGGCCGAGTCAAACATCAACACATCCCATATCCTGGTGTACCCCAGATACTCTGTGGGCCAAGTTTGGCCCTGGTTTTATGGCTGCACAGCAGCAGAAGTTGGAAGCTCCAACAGCGTGGTGGTCCCAACCATTGACCAGGCCATACAGAGAGTTGAAGAAAGGAAGAAGAGAAAGACAGCTCAGAAAAAATGAGTTTTGTTTTGTAGATGGCCCTGCTTATGTAAATTTGTTATGTTGGCTCTGCTTATGTAAATTTTGTTTAGTTGGATATGTGCATGTCACTTTTGTTATCTACATGGGTGTGGTTATATAACTTTGTCTCCTGATCGAACTGAAACAAGCACTTTTGTTATGTAGATCGAACATGTGCATTTTGCACTTTTGGAATATGCACTTTTGGAAACTTTGTGTTAATGGATATGTGCATCTTGCACTTTTACACTTTGCTATTCTCAAGTAATAACAGGTTCCAATAGCCTATAAAAGTAGGCATCATTACGTCTAACATGCACATTACAAAATAAGCCTCTCAAAGTAGGCATGTCATATAGCGAAACTACGATTACACTTTTTCGCATTATGGTGCCAAGGCTGGGCAAACACCCACTACCTTTCCTCCTGACATACACTGAGGGCAACATCAACAGGAACAACACACAAATCACCATAAATGATATTAACAACAGTCTTCTGTAGAATTTCAAGTCTTCATTGTGACTGAATTTTGCGGAAGCCAACTCTAAGCGAAGGCGGTTTGTCAGATTGCGTTCCATAGTCAAATTGCATTTCAAAGAGTCCTCCTCCTCCATGTGTGTCTTCTCATGCCTCTCCCGAAGACGTCTTAAAACCCTCCTTCCATGAACACACATAGGAGGTCAAACCAACTGAAAAATTGGCATGATCTCCAAATCTGACATTATATCAAATCTTTGAAAACCACCATTAAACACGGGTAAACAATGGACTAACTTATTGTTAACACAGAGTGAAAACTAAATTCTAAAAGTGGAAGACAATGGATTACATTATGGTTAACACAGCTAAAAAACCTTCTACCAAAGTTCTCTTCCGTGTAGGCAGTCTTCAAGCATGAATGAACCCCGCACCAACAAAGAGGGTTCTTCTTGGAATCTCCAGCCCAACTGGTAGCCGAACCTCCACTACTTGGTGAAGACTGTGCATCACTGAGTAAATAATACAATTCATTACGTGTATTAAAGGAAGAAATTTAACTATTCAAACAAAATGGGAAGGATGCAGTTTAATTAAAATGATGAGGCAAAATAATGAAAAAAGGGGCAAAACTAGCAAAAATAAGACATGGGTTACCAGTGTCACATAAAACACTGGGGCACAAAGGAGCCGAAGAAAATATGCAACAAAAGCCTAAGAAAATATGCAACCAGATGCAAATCCTAAAATTAAGTAAATCCAGAACACAGCACGATGGGGCAACGAAGGAGCCTAAGAAAATATGCAGGTAGAAGCAAAATAAGCCACCAAAAGTTCGGTATTTACTATTGTGATGCCTTCCTGCTTTTCCTTGGAGCACGAAGGTTGCTTGCCGTTGGAGCTCGCTAGCACGATGGGGTACGAAGATTGCTTGTCGTTGGAGCTCGCTAGGGCTCGAAAGCTTCAAACGGAAATAGTTGCTGTCGGGTGGGGGGAGTAGCTTAACGTCTATATTCATTAAAGAAGGGCAAAACGGGAAGTTCGCATTATAATTGGATCATGTGGACGGCACGTGATGCGTTTGCGTCAGATGTAACGGGCATTTGAGGTGGAGGGTGCTTTTTAACGGAAACGGGTAGTTTGATGTATAAATCTAATGAAATGAATAAAAGTGGGTGCGCCTTAGAAATGACCCCAAAGTTCGGGGGTGCAAAGTGAATTTTTCCCAAAAAATAATATCACATTTGTTAAAATAAGATTAAAGCAGGTATTGTTTTAACAGGTAGATATTTATAATGAGGGTTACATTATTGCAGAAAAAGTTCTAATTTTCATTATCAATTGGGGATGTATTTGGTAGCTTGATAATTACCAGAGTGCAAATAAACAAATATAGGTCGACTTGATGGAATTGTGACTAATTATTCCAAAGAGTTTCTCGCTCTTTTCAATTCGGCGTTAGATAATGGTGGTGGGGTGGAAAGAACGCTACCGCAAGGATTAAAGATGATTCTGACGTTCCACTTTCTTTTTTGGTGAAAAGATAAAGCTAAATGAGAATATGATTTAAACGGTTGTGCTTAATTACGCCCTAAAGTAATGCATTAATTAGGTGTTGAAAAGTCGCCCCAGTTATACGTGTTCTGGTTGATCGGAGCAGTAAATTAATCTTTGATCTCGAAGCTTCTGTAAACCACTTAACTAAACGGAGTACTAGTCCCTTGATTTAAATGTTGCAAAATTATAACATGAAGTGGGTCTGATCAGTAACTAAACGGAACTTTTCCCTTGATTTATTGTGTAAATCTAAAATCAATGGGATGCTGGTGTCCTATTAAGACAATGTTGACGCAAGATTATTTATAAGGACATAATCGGAAAATTAATCGGAGTGGCTGGAAGCCTGCAGGAAATTGGAGTATCTCTGTGGAACGCACTTTCTACAAATATCTATGGGATGCTGGTGGCCTATTTAAACTCAGAAAAATCTTTGGTATGTGCGCGTCTTAATTGTCACACAAAATACGAAGTATTTGTCCAATGGAGTTGAAGCGTTTTTGGTGGTGGTTCATGTTGGTCTTGTTTTCATTATGTATTAATGGCTGCTTCGGTTGTTTGGAGGAAGAGAGGATAGCTCTCCTGCAACTCAAAGCTTCCATCAACTACCCAAATGGATCATCTTTGTCCGGTTGGGATGAATCAGCCAACAAACTCAGTGACTGCTGTCAGTGGGAAGGTGTCGAGTGCAACAACACTACAAGGCATGTAATCCGACTTGATCTTAGTTTTTTGATGGAATACCCCACTCAGAAAGACAGGTACTTGAATGCTTCTCTGTTTCTCCCCTTTCACAAGCTCAATTACCTCGATTTGAGCGACAACGGGATCTCTGGATGGGTCCCAAATGAAGGTCCGTTTTTTATCACAACCAAAGGCTTTAGTAATATTTGCTTTGTTTTTTGTTTACCTTTCTTTTTCCTTCATCCAATTGTTTTGGCATTATTGAGGTTGAAGCATCTAAATTACAGGTTTTAACAGATTCTCTAGATTGAACAAGCTGGAGGTGCTTGTGTTGAGTGACAATCACTTCAATGACAGCTTCTTGGCATCCATTAGTGCAGTTGCATCGCTCAAAAAACTATATCTGAGATACAACCAGTTGGATCAACTAATTAGTATACCTGGTAAGTGTATATGTTTTATCAATGAAACCTTTCGCGACATTGCCCAAGTCCATCTTCTGTTCCTTAATAGTATTTTGACCTCTTCTCTGATGTAAATGCGTACATCACACTTGATAGGGTGGTTTTCAGTTCTTTAGTATAGGTCTAACATAAATATTTTACGACACAATCCTATTTGCGATATAGTGAAATTTATAAGCGGCAACTTTCTTGTGGATTTTTCACCCACTGTCACACAAAATAAATCAATCTCTGTGTTAATTTTCTTGTCTTAGCTGGCATAGCACATTGTATTTGAAACTTTGTGATTTTGGTGTCATTAGCTTTGTAATAAACTAAGAAACTGGGGAGGACCAGGGTTAGGAAGCAATTCCCTAACTAGCTCAAGATTGATCAATGTAATTATGGGCTAAGCCAAGATATAAATTGTACAATTTCTTTTAATAATTGATATACTTTTTATACCACCATTGGAAAAAAAAATCTCTAAAGCTTTCATTATATCTGACAGAGTTGGGTAGACTAAACAACCTAAAGGAGTTGTATTTGGACGGTTCACACATTGAGAAAAGCTTCCTTCAGAGAGCTGGAATTCTTACTTCCCTTAACGTATTGTCAATTGGAGACTGTGGACTCAGTGGCAGCTTACCTGCCCAAGGTAGTGCTGCTTTCATTATTAATCACTCAGAGACAATCTTTTCAGTAGTAGAATCTAATCATTACTTGTTTTAGAGTCTTTCAGTAGTAAAACCTAATCACATCATTAATTTTACAGGCTGGTGTGAACTAAGGAACCTACAAGAGTTGGACCTTAGTGAGAATGAACTTGAAGGGATACTGCCTTCATGTTTAGCAAACATGACAGCACTCCGATTGTTGGATCTCTCTTCCAATCACTTTAACGGAAGCATGCCACCTTCTCCCCTATCTAGCTTGCAATCACTCAAGTACCTTGTCCTGTCGAATAACTACTTTAGCCCGATCAGATTGTCCTCATTTTTCAATCTCTCAAAGCTTGAGGTCATATTGAGTGATAACAATGAAATAGTTGATGAAGCTGAGTCTGAAACTTGGGCTCCTACCTTCCAGTTAAAGGTCATCATTTTGTTAAATACTTCAACTAAGAGATCCAGTGGAGCGATTCCCAGATTCCTTCATTACCAGCATAAGTTGCGAGTAATTGATCTATCTCACAACAATCTATTAGGGAAGTTCCCCACTTGGTTGCTAAAAAACAATTCAAGATTGGAGCTTCTTAATTTAAGAAATAACTCTTTCATTGGCCCTTTCCATGTGCCATATCATCCTAATCCCAAGCTTTGGAGCATAGATGTTTCAGATAATCATCTGAGAGGTCCAATTCCTGCAAACTTAGGTCTAGTATTTCCAAATCTATGGTATTTAAACACTTCTAGAAATGCTTTTGAAGGGACCATTCCATCTTCTTTTGGTGATTTGGTCTCCTTAGTAACTTTAGACTTGTCTAACAACCATTTGTCAGGAACAATGCCCAAGAAATTTGCTATGGGTTGCTCCTCCTTGCAATACCTCCGATTGTCAAACAATAATTTCAATGGCCAAATATTTCCTACTAGTTTTAATCTAACTAACCTGTCCTATTTGTATATTGACAACAACCAATTCTTCGGGAAGATTCCTAATAGCTTATCCGGTATTGATGGCACCACATTTGATTTTAGCAACAACTATTTGTCAGGTGAGCTTCCAAGGTGGATGGGGAATATGTCTTCATTGGAAGAGATTGCTATGGCCGGCAATCAACTTGAAGGCCCAATTCCACTTGAGTTGTGCAAGCTTGATCATGTTCTAACATTTCTTGACCTTTCTGAGAACTATCTATCTGGCTCTATACCCTCTTGCTTCAATTCCTCATTCATCAAACATGTTCATCTGAATAAAAATAGACTAAGTGGTCCCATTAGAAATGCATTCAAAGATAGCTTTGAACTAGTCACTTTAGATCTTAGAGAGAACCGCCTAACTGGTTACCTTCCAAATTGGATAGGCAACCTCTCATCATTGAGCATTCTCCTCTTGAAAGCCAATCATTTGCAAGGCAGGATTCAAAATCAATTATGCCTTTTAGGCCACTTAAGCATGCTTGATCTTTCCCAGAATAACTTTTCTGGTCTGATACCTCATTGCTTGAGTAACATTACTTTCGAGGTAACTGACCAGAAATCTGATCTAGATGAAGGATGGTACGGGGATTATGATCCTGTAGTAGAGACCCTACTGCCATACCAGGGAACAAAGTTAAATGGTATCTTGTTTCGGCATTTTGCGGTGTTTTATATCCACCCAAATGTGGATGCGCAACAAGTGGTGGAGTTCACAACAAAGAGAAGAAGTTATATCTATAAGGGTGATATCCTTGATTACATGTCTGGAATTGACCTCTCGTGCAACAGTTTAAGTGGTGGGATTCCAGCCGAGCTTGGAAACTTGAGCAACATCCATGCATTGAACCTATCTTTCAACAATCTAACTGGATCGATTCCAATGAAATTCTCAGGACTAGAGCAGATTGAGAGTTTGGATCTTTCCTATAATAACTTGAATGGTATTATCCCCCTCAGCTCATAGAGTTGCACTCTCTAGCTGTATTCAGTGTGGCGCATAATAACTTGTCAGGTACAACTCCGGAAAGAAAAGATCAATTCGGGACCTTTGATGAAAGCAATTATGAGGGGAATCATCTTCTATGTGGACCCCCATTAGTTAAGTCTTGCACAAAAAATGGAGCACCGTCTGCTATGCCAGCTGATCATGAAGGGGAAGAAGGAGATAGTTTCAGCATAGACATGGTGGCCTTCTACATAAGCTTTGTGGTCTCTTACGCAATAGTGTTGATGACAATTGCTGCAGTTCTGTACATAAATCCCTACTGGCGTCAAGTATGGTTCTACTTCATTGAAGTGTGCATCACTAATTTCTACTGCTTTGTTGTGATCAATTTTCGTAAGCTATCCAATTTTAGAAGTACTACCTAGCCTTGGAATTGGTGATTTAGGCATGCATGTCTTTTTTTTGTTGCTTCATTTCCTCTGTGATGCTTGATGCAGTCCTAATAAGACTATGAACCGTTTTGTAAATTTTTCTTTTGGTCACATAATTCTAGGTGACGTGTGTTTGCATCTGTTAGTCTCAATTCCAGATAGTTAGAGAGATATTGTTAAGACCTGATCCGGCGTTGGCTTACCCGACAAGAAAAGGTTATGGATAACTGTGTTCAATCAGTAAATAAAAGGAATTATCACCGATCATTTTCTTCAAAAGTTTTGGAAAGAAAAAAAGTGAAGAAATGGGAAGAGGTTAAAATCGTAACTATCATAGAACAAACCTCATTCAAAACTCTAATTAATTACAAAGAAAAAAAACCAAACCTTTTACCTAGGTTCCAAATTTACCTTAATATATACTTTTGCAAGGAGGACAATCAATCCAGCGCAAACCGAAGGATATGTGCTAGTTTTATTGGTGCGTTCCGCTTGCCCAAAAAGGGTGCGCTCTGACACTGCAGACGATCTGTACTAAAAGATATTGAATTATGGATTGTTAGTTTTGCTGGACTAAAAGATATTGAATGACACGGCTAAGTGAATTGGTTAACAAAACCCTGGGTTTTTTGCAAAGAGACATTGCTTCTGCACTCTTTATCCCCTCCTCTTCTTATGACAACCCGTATGTTAGAGTTGAGTTGCATCCGCTGTCAGTTGTTCTTGTTTGACAAGTTCTTCAACTATGTCATTTGGCTCTGCAGCTGTGGCCCTATACCTTTCTGGTCATCATGTGTTAAGCTGATGGGATAATCTTTCTGTTTTTCTTCCCGGAAACAATTTCCAAGCTCCTATTTATTGCTTTTGCAGGAAAAAAATTTTGCCATGGCAAGATTTCAGAGATTCCGGAGTTAATGTGAAGTTAAAGAGTCGAGGATGGTGAAATTCTCAACAAACGTTTTAAGGCAAGACAAAAGAAACATCAAAAACAGTTGGAGATGCCGCTTGTGCAATCATATTGGATGCTTTCACCTCTCAATGAGATAGCTATTCATTACTAGACCCACAATATCTGCCTGACAATGGCATGTTATCTTGTAGATGTTATATTGAGGGCATAGAGAGTTATGATTGTGCCTTACGGATGATGTTCGTGGCCCGAGTAAAGGGATTCTTTTGTTTTTTTTAAGAGACATAAGTAAGAAGTCCCATTCTAAATGCTGAAGCTTTGAACTCTAATGTCGCGGGGGAGTGATGATGGGCCTGATGCTTCATGTAACTGCAAAGCAATTAATTAGGAGTGAAAATTACAAAGATGCATTAGAAGTGCTCACGATGGGGGAGGTAAGTGGCAGTCCAACTTTTGAAATGGTTAATGCATTTAAATTAGTGCATGGTATTTTTTTCAAATCCTGTGAGTTTGCTAGGGATGATCAAAGAAATTTGATGTACTTTCATTATTTTGAATTTTGCAATCCGAACTTTGGATTTTTAAACTCCCCCTCCCTCATGCCAAAAAAGAGAGCGAAATGTCTTTGCTGTATTTTCCTTGACTATCTAAAGACTACACCCAACAGCTGTCAATTTTATGTTCTTGAGATCCATGTCAAAAAGAAATAATCAGAGGCAATTTTAGAGAAGTAAGTTTATTATGATCATAAAGAGATATGTTTGAGGCTCTAAAGTTTGGACCCAGTTCTTTCTTCTTTTTTTTTCATTAGATGATCGTTCTTTTCTCAGATATCATATTTTATCTTGCCTACCGTTCTAATCAACTATTTGCAACTTCCCTCTCTCTCTCTCTCTCCCTCTCTCTCTCTCTCTGCGCTTTTGTCCTAAAGTGTCTAGATGATTGATTCCGCATCCTAAATGGACCCTAAATTGGAAATATTGAACATTAATTAATTAGACATTAACAAATTATTTTATCTAACTTTGATGAGCAACACAATAGTTAATTATCCTTTTTGAACAACCTAATTTAGACCCAATAATGCGGAAAATACCTAGAGGGAGTGAATAGGTATATTTAAAAAAAAATTATCAATTAACTCTTTTTTAAAACAAAAACTAATTCTCAATAATATCAACCCAAACACAATTCTCTCAAGTCCTAATTAACCACTAAATATGAATATATGAACAGTAAAACAATTAAACACGAATCTGTAAAACAGGTAATCTGAACTAATTGTAAGAAACTCTAAACTCACTGTAGAATATGAATTTGACAGATTTCACAAACTAAATTGATATGCAATCAATATTTCGACACCTGCACAAATAGTTAATTTAGATCTAAACAAAAACTGTTATACCTTTGTCTTCAACCTCCTTGGATCAGAATAATCAATATTTTCAAGATCAATATTCTAAGAACACTAATCATAAGAAAGATTAAATGTAAACGAATAAGACAAAGGCAAATTAATCAACCACACGACACAAGATATGGCGACAAAGAGAAACCCTTTTGAAGAACTTCTTCAAAAGAGAAAAACTCTCTGGGCCGAAGCCGGTTTTTAAATTCACTAATTTCAAATGAGATTACACAGTGATCTATAGATTACACAACCTAGCTAATCTAAGCACCGTTAATCTTACCCAAACCAACTCGATTCAGATCTGCTCATCATTGAACTCCATGACCATTTGAAACCAAGATTCAACCGGATTGATCTATCCACACAACACCTTATGCAATCAATGTCCAATGCTGAAACCTCCAACAAACACTCTTCCAGAACCTCCAGAAGCCTCAATCAAATCGAAAACATCAAGTGTATGTGATTGACGAAACACAATAGCCTTCAGATCTGATCTGCTAACACATATACAGCAAACCCAAGCTTTCTACAAGAATAATGAAGCAAAGACGATCAGCGCACTTCTTGGAGAAAAACTTTCTTGAAAGGGAGAAAATGAACAACAGAGAAATGGCCAGATCTGGATGTTATATGTGAAAACCCATTCTGTTGTAAAAGCTTTGTTATATGTGAAAACCCATTCTGTTGTGCAAGCTGTTCATTTCACGCGTAAACCACAAAACTGCATTCAGCTCCTTTTCTCACATATTCTAGAAACTTAGGAAAAAGACAAAAGAACCCTAAAAAGTGAGTCACGTGAGCATGCCAAAAAAACCGACGTTACACTTTTTCTAAAAGAAAAAATAGAGTCATATAAGTTTCTAATTACCGAGGGGAGAGGAAAAAAGAAAGGAAAAAGTTAACGTGAGGAAGTGTTTGATCTTATAAAGGATTCCATTTCTTCCAGTTTTTATTTTTGGGTACGACAACTTGCAACAGATTTGACGCCAAATGTTTCGCCTATTCTTGAATCAATGTACGCTCAATTAATGCAGTGGCCCGGACAAATCATTACTTTCTGGGAGCAAATACAAGATATTGAATACTATTGTTCCAAGAGAAAAAATGAAAGAAAAACAAAATATACTTCATCATTATCTACAGAAACTAATTGGGTCTACAAGTTTTGCTACAAACAAAAAGCACAGTGTTAAACTTTAACAAGTAGTCTAGACTACATTCCACAAGTTTCTAAAATGTACGTATTACCATCCAACGTAAAATAACTAAATTTTTACTTCTCAGTAGTAGCATCAGCGACATCATCATTGTCATCATTGCCTACCATGGCAATATTGAAAGAAAAAAAAAATTTGTTGACTTCTAAACCTTATTTAAGCAAAGGCTAAAAATTCTCAAAGAATGCAGCAAGAAAGTAACAAAAAGGTTCACAAACAAAAATAATATTTCGAACAAAGATATAAATCTGGACAATTCGGCTCAATATGTATACATCTTTTAAATAATAGGCTGAATAGTCAGGTAGGTAACTTCAATATAGCACCAAATACAACTCCTAAACTCACTTCTACCACAATTTGCAAACACATAAGCGTGTATAACCACAGATTAATAAGGAACACGATTCTTAATATAAAAGAGAAAGAAATTATGAGACACAAATATTCACCAGTACCATTTTAGAATAATTTATGAGATCTCTTCCAGAAAGATTCAGACCTAAGGTTACTGCAATAGAGGAAAACAAAGATTTTGCCAAGATGAAGATTAAGGAGTTGGTTGGTTCCCTGCAGAACTATGAATTGACATTACCTCAACCGAAAAAGAACAAGTCAATTGTACTTAAATCTAGTAAAGAGGAAGCAGTTTCCAAGGATGATGATGAAATATTGGATAATGTGCAGTTTGATCTTTTTGTTAAGCATTTCAGAAAATTGTTCAAATCCAAGGATATTAAAGGAAAATTCAACAAGGGTGCTGAAAAGCCTCAGGGGAACTTCAGCAGTTATAGAAAAGAGATAAGAGACAATCATGATTCGAAAACTCAGTGTTTTGATTGTTAAGGATTTGGACATGTTCGCCCAAAATGTCCAAATTATCTTAAGTCCAAGGGACAAGCCATGGCAATGCTGAGTGATGATGAATTAAGTTCAAACAGTGATAGGGAATATTGATCATCTGACGAAAAGGTAAATTTTGTGAGTTTTGTATATTCTATTGATAGTTGTGATTTGAAGGAGACATCAAAGGATGAGTCTGATGCGGAAGAAAGCTTACAAGAGGCTTATAGTCAACTATTTATGGAAAGCCTAAAACTGCACAAGGTAACCAAAGCAACCCTTACGAATTTTCACGAGGTTCAGCTTGAGAAGGAAAATCTCATTGCCAAACTTGAGGAAGTCAAAAAGAAGAATGCAGCACTTGAGGATGAGGTCAAGAATGTGAGAAGTGAATTGGAGAAATCCAATGCACAATTACAACAATTCTCTTGTGGAACAAAGAAACTTGACCACATACTAAATCTTGGAGTTCTTGCTAGAAATAGAAGAGGATTGGGCTTTGATGAGTCAAATATTGCTTCATCCTCAAAGACAGTGTCTGTTCCTGCATCTGTTCAAATTAAGCAAGCAAAGGTTATTCCTATTCAGAAACAGGTAAGTAAAGATAACAGCTCATTTCCCAGTCTATGAATACTCATTCTTATGTTATTCCACCTAAAGTAAACTCTTCGCGTAGGTTTGTTCCTACTTGTCATTTTTATGGTAAGTTAGGGCATTAGACCTAACTATTTTAAATTGAGAGTACAAAAGCACATGCATGTTAACCCTTTCTGCAGCACTGAACATATGGATCTTGTGAATCAAATCAGAGCTTACTGAACATACAAAGCTGATTAATGAAAAATTGGAGTACCTGACTAAATGTACTTTCACCAAGAAGATTTGGGTGAAAAAGGATGAAAATCCATTAGCCGGCATGAAGGCTATTGGTATGTGTTTTACTCCTTGAGTATTTTTGTTCTTGCTTGCATTAGAGTAGATTGCATTTATTTTTATTTTTATATTTTTGTCATATTTTTATTCGTTTGATTTGTCATGATTTATGGTATTTTGTTTGATCTGTTATTTAAAAAAGAAATTGTGCTTTTGTGTGTGTTTTGTTAGCACATTGGACTAATTGACATTGTTTTGATTTTCATGCATGTATTTATGAATATCTTATCATCTTGTGTCTAGATCAATATAAGATTTGATAATAATGCCTTATGTCTCTTGTTGGTGTTAGCTAAAATGATCTTTAATTGTCTTTTGGTACAATCAATCACAGTACACATAATTTATAATTGAATGAGACTTGGCCGCATGTGTGAGATATGGGGGTAAATCACAAGTGTTTGGGTTCATTTACCTTAGTTTGAATTGACCCCTAACTAGATGACCTTATTTTTAGTCCCTCAAGAAAATAAATTATAAAAAAAAAAAATAGTACTCAAAAGAGTAAATCCTTATCAAAATAATAATAATAATAATAAAAGAAAAAAAGAAGGCAAAGCAAAATCAAAAGAAAAACGAAGAAGAAGCAAAAGAGTTTACAAGTTTAGGGGGAGCAACACTATAATTTTTCAGGTCCTAGTAGCATTAGGTTTGACTTTTACTCTTTGGTTGTGTTCCCTCTCACAACTGGTTTCATTTGTTAGCCTTAATCCTGCTCACAAATTTAAGGCCTTAAGTCTCTAAAATTATGTTTGGTTCATCACACACATGTTCTTTTTGATAAGTTTTTTAATCAAAGATCTAAAACCAAATAGAGACATTTGGCATGAAATCGATGATTATGGATATCCATGTATATGAGGTGTTTTTATATTGTCTTACATGCTACTGAGAGTTCACCTGTATGTCTCTAAGTCTATTGATTTTGACTGTCTTTCACTATGATAGTCTTTTATTATTGTCAAAGTTTTTCATTTGACTATTATCCTTGATTGTTCTGAGATCATGATTTTCCTTTGACCATTTGTGACAAAAAGGGGGAGTAAATATACTCTCTGATTCTATTATATTTCACTATTTCAATGAATTCTTTGTGTTTCCTATTCATTTCACTTGCTTATTGAGAATTGATTTTTTTCAAGAAAAAGGTTTAATTCAGAAAAATCTTGAGACTTTTGAACACTTGTTTTTTAAGTCATAGGGTGAGTCAAAAATGTAAACAGAATCTTGCTTTGGTGATTGGCAAGGACCTTTGTCATTTTTGTTTTATGAGTTTTGTCATGGAATTGCCAAAGGGGGAGATTGTTAGTGTTTTGAATGTTGGCAAGATTCCATGTCAAATTTAAGTTGAGTTGTATTTTTGAATTAGTGTTATGTAAAGTGTTCAACATGATAAGAGTCATTCAAATTTGAAAAGAGATGAGGATGTCTTTCAAAAGAATAAGAGTCTTTCAAATTTGGAAAAGAGATGATGATATCTTTCAAGAGGTTTGCTGAAGAAGATAAGGTTGAAGGGCGTTTGAATTTTAAAGGAGAAGTTCAAATTCACGAAGTGTGATCCATTCCTAAAGATTAGGATTGAAAATCATTTGAATTACGAAGATTAGAATTGAAAAGCATTTGAATCACGAAGATAAGAATGAAGGGCGTTCGAATTTTGAAAAAGGAGTTAAAATTCGCAAAGTGTGATCCAATCCTAAAATCTCTCAAGTGTATCTCCGGAATATGATCTTCGCTTGATTTTTGCCTGACCTTAGGTGGAGCGAAATAGAAGATTTTCTATACAATAAGTTTTGCCCTATTTTCGCCATAGCTTGGCTTGAGCGAAATTGGCACTTTTTTATACAGTGTATATCGCCCAAGCTTCGCTCGACCTTAGCTCGAGCAAAATTCCCCTGATTTCAACTGTCCTTATCCTTTTCTCTTTAAACTGTGAGAGAAACATCCAAGAGGCTTACCCAAGTTATTTTCATCCTTCCTTGGAGTCTCATACTTGAGAGAAAAATCCTTTGATACCTTTGCACCTAAAGTGTTCATATTTTCTCTCTCCTACATCAATCACCTCAATCACCGTTGAAACCAACCTTCCTGTGAGAAATCTTCAAAGAGCTTAAGGAAATTAGCCGGAGTCACCGATGTTGAAGAACCAGGACGTTCGTGAAGAGATTTACAAGAAGAACCTCAAAAGGCTGACGGTTAACCGCATGGGAGCTGGTCTAGGTTGGATTACCTAGATTATTACTTCGGGGTAGTTAGAGTCAAGCAACTGGATGTTGCCCATGTCTGAGTCACTAGTGTAAGGTTTTATCTTCTAGTGAATTTTTGGTGTACTAGCCCGAAGTGATTTTTCCTTTTAAGGTTTTCCACTTTGTCATCAAATCTCTTGTCTTGGCGTGTGATTGATTATTATTTCTTATTGATATTTTTTTTATATTTTTTTTAATATTCCGCCGCATATTTATTGCTTGTTAAATACTTTTCAGATCTAGATGAGACTCTTTTAGGACTTGTTCTAAATTTGTCTATTCATAGAAAAAGAAAGTATCAACACCTATTCACCCCCTAGGTTAATAGGGTCTAAAATAGATTTTTCAGAGTACAATAATTACAATTAGAAAGCAAAGTGCTAGCTGCTTCTGCCGCCGCCGCCGCCACTCTCTCTCTCTTCTCGGAAGCTTCTGCTATCACTCCCATGATGCTGTTTGTTCTAACTAGTTTTTCCTGCATTTTATCATGATTCCACATCACTCCACATCCAACATTGACCCAAACTTCCATATATTTAACATTTAGCCATCAATAAATTATATGATTTATATTTGTGACCAATATAAAATCATTGCTTGTCTACAAGTTCTTGATTTAATTGATATTCAGACTGTGAGGCGGATTCATTGTTCAGAATTTGCTGTTGGACTCTCAATTTAGCTAATCAGTGCGTTTTTCAACTAGATTAGATTCGTTTGAGCCCAATGCACAAACTCATGGGTGCAACAAATTTATCTTGTAAACTCAAATAAAACATAAAACTATTCTATACTTCTACAGGCCTTTTCCTTTCTTTATTCCTGGATTACCTTATATATTTGCTCTTGCATATCGTGACCTATCTCCAAACCATATGGATGCTCACGTCTGAAATTAATATATCTTTTTCGCTCCGTTGCAGTTGCAGATACTGAGCAATAAAAATGGGGAGTGGAACAGTTCCCGCGGATTGAGGAAGGACAGTATTGCAATTAATATGAAGTTAGATTTACTGTTGGATGTCTGTATGAGATGAAAAAGTATGTTCTTTTGATCATTGTTTTCAACGTTTTCATCAAAAGAAAGTGAGCGGGATCTTCATTTAGTTGGGTTTTAGTAGAATCTAAGCCCTTTAGGAGACATCTGCAAGTCCAGAGCCTCCATCATCCAAATCATACCATGTGGGGCAAGTAACAAGTTAGACGTGGCATGTGACCCTTCGTTGTTAGGTTCTTTACATGTGACTAGAGGTGCACTCCTGAGCTCCTTGCTGATGAGCCTTTTCTCCCCCAACTGGCACCATGTGTTCCGTGTAAAAAGAACCTATATTTGCAACAAATTTACCTCCTAAAGTCAAATAAAACATAAAACTATTGTATACTTCTAAGGCCTTTTCCTTTCTTTATTCCTGGATTACCTTCTGCTACAAGATATGTTTGCTCGTGCACATCGTGACCTATCTCCAAACCATATTGATGCTCCCGTCTGAAATGAATATATCTCTCTCACTCCGTTGAGTAGGGAGCCATAAAAAAAGAGCTTTGCTTCTAGTACGAGTTGTTTTGGGTATTAAAGAAGGGGAAAAATTACAAATACCCACTAGGTTTTACGCCTTTTTAAAAAACTCACTGGGTTTCAAAAAGTTTAAAAAGGCCCACTGGGTTTGTGTTTTGAGTGCGAAAACTCACTCCACCCAACAACATTACTAGACCTAACGGAACTCATCCCACATCATATAAATAACCCAATCAGAGCCAGACACGTATTTAAAATTATACCATCAGCATTTTTGATATCCCGTTTGCCATGTCTGCCTGCCACGTCAGTGCTCCAGTCACATGCAATCAACTCGATGCCACGTCATTTAATAAATGTCGTTGATCATCTAATTAAGCCAAGAGTCATTTGAAACCATCGAGAGTCATTTGAAAAATTCGAGCCCTAAAATCGCACGAGACAGATAAAATCCCCAATTTTTTTGACCCCTAAAATCCCACTATCAAAAAAAAAATCTCCAATTTTTTTTAGCCCTAAAACCAGTCAAGCGTTGGAATCATCGAGCCATTTCTCCTTTTCTGTGTATTGTCGTCCACTGAGACGTTGAGCGTTGTCAGCTTCATACGGAAGGTATTATCTCTGTGTTTACTCCTCCTTTTTTTGTGTTGTTTGATTCTGTCTCCTACCTTGTTGACAATGGAGATTATTTAATATTTTTGTCCTACCCGATTATTTGTTGTCTATTGCAAGTGGGCTTTGTCTTGGTTCCTGCTGTTTACGTCAAAGTTCCTTTGTTCCCATGTGCACTTGTGGTCCCAATACCAATGATTGTTTAGTTACTTTGGTCCACTTTAGTCTTGTCAGTGCCTCAACAGAAAAGGAGATGAATTTTTTATTCTTCCATTTCTCACAGTAACTATTTCCTCATCTGTTGATTTAATTTTCTGGTTGCTTTTTTAATGTTATTATTTATTTGTTATGCGTGTGCAACTGATGATTAGTTAGGCATGAGTAGTCTCTTGCACGAGTGGAATAGCGTTAACAATTGGCATTTTGGTCACCCAAACAATTGGTGATAATTTGCATTCTTTTTATAATGTTCAGAACAATAATTAGCCGAACATAGTACAAAATAGGAATGGATAACTTTTTCACATATTTTTTTTTTACCATAATTTGTCGAACATAGGACAAAATAGGAATCTATTGTCTTCTAACTATAGACACTGTACTGAAACAAATCTATGTTCATATGCTTTCTTTTTTTTAATTCACCATATTTTTAAGGGGTAAGCTCTCTAATTTGTTGACATGCCTAAATTAGATGGCCAAATTAAGTAATATTGTTTAGTCATGTAAACTTGTTTCTCACTTCTCACGATTAGTGTGCAACGTCCTGTTTCTGCTCCATGTGTTTGTTTCTTGAACACTGAGTTATGACTTAAATTTGATGGTTTTGGCTACTACATGTAATGGTGTTCTCACATAATCTGAAATTTTTTATATCCCCTACTAACTGAACATTCTTTGAAGGATTTAATCATAACATTGTTTGGGAAGCATATATTCATGGAGATGGCACTCTTTGTGTGAATAGAACTTCTTAGAAAAATTGGAGTTCTTAGATTACAATGTTACAATCTGAGTTGCTGTGTTTTTTTTTGGCAGGTTTCAATAATGGTGAGGGTACTGATACACCATGGAGTGAAGTTCAGATGGGGGGAAG
>CM025856.1:17208247-17306552 GCA_003952965.2 Morella rubra | reverse complement strand
TTTGGCTTTAATAGGAAAAAATCAATCCATCAATCTGAAGTTTATATAGATGATTGAATTAATAATATTGGAAATTTGAAGAATACAAATTCTGCTATGGAACATGCTTGTGGCATAATCAAGAACTCCTTAAATTTTAAATTCTTTCCAAGCCCAATAAAAAAAAAAAAAAAAAAAAAAAAGGCAGCTTTACGTGAAATTAAGAGCTAATACCAATGCATATCCCTGGAACCAGAATTTGTTGAAGTTCAGCACACAATTACCACTATAACCACTAAAAATGGCTCATCAATTTGCGAAACTGCATCAATGAGAAGTGCAACCTCCTCCATCTGTCATTCAAAATCAATACTTCCAGTTTCAAAAATAGAGAAGATAAATGTTGAAGAAATATAGAATCATCTGAAGTATAACTCAGCTACCGAATATCTTAATTAAATGATCACCAGTGGAGCAGCTTTCTGGATGGCACTTATTGCTTCAAGCAAAACTGTTTTCTCCGTTTCTATCAACTGTTTCTCTCTATCTTCCAGTTTAATAAAGCCAGCAACCACTTTTTTCCCATAAACACCATTATCCACATTCATTAACTTGAGCTTAATAGAGCTTCCAACTTCATCCCGCTTTCTTTTATTCATTGCTACAGGGTTAAATAACTTCCTCAAAACCTCATCTCCAAACAATCTCAAACCTTCCAAAGAGATCACTATACCGCTAGCACCCAATTTGAGTGAATTTGATGCCTCGGTAAACAATGTGTTTTCTCCACGTGAAGCAAATGCGAGAAAAATTGGTATCTTCACATTCTCAAATACGGAGTGCACCGCTGCATCAACAGGTTTGTCTCTACTAATATCATATATAAGAAAATCAGCACCTTCAGATATAGATGCATTTAATGCAGCATTTGCAGTTTGCACATTCCTGGCGACCAAAGGAAGAATAACTGATTCGGAGTTGGAATTGGTCATTGTGTTTCTAGCCACAATGGCAGGAAGACCTGTACCAGAAAAGACAATTATAATTCCGAGTAAATAATATCGACTACAACTTATAAACATGTTTCAAAACCGAACTCAAATGATCTAGGCTTAACTGAAGAATACGATCCAACCTTTGGGTTTGCCTTGGTCCAAGAAACAAACGCTAGAAACAAATTATCCTAGTCAGAAATAGACACTTTACCTTCACGATCACAAGATTTCATCTCACAGGTGGGGAAAAAAAGGAACAAAAGAATGGAACAGGCCACAAAGAACATAGTAGCTCACTTTCTGTAAAACAGATAGACAGCATTATCACTAATCCACATTGACCAACTTGTGTATATGAGTGATATGACACCTCAAGTATTCTGCACTGCACTCATGCCTTATTGCTGTCTTTCTAACAATTTAATTTTGCAAGGTTTGGCATGACGTTTGGCCTTCAACCAATCAATTACAGCAGAACTTTATTTATTTCGTAGGCTATCACGAACAAACTTTCAACCAGCATCGCTCAATTCCGAGTAACATCACATCAACAGAAAATGCAGCTCCAGACACGAACTTAACCGACTATGCTAACCAAAATTCAATTGTTCAAGCTTCAGAAAAGAACGATATGACAAACAGGGCACAACACCATCGAGTTAGCAAGCATGTGATAAACAATAAAAGCAATATGATATCGAGGATAAAAAAAACCTTCATCAGAGAGCACAACCCCACTAGCACCAACAGCTGCAGCAACATCGACGCGTTCAGCGATTAACAAATACGCGCGGTCCCGAAGCACTGATTTCAACAAACAAGCGGCCTCGTACACCCGCCCAGCACCGCTTCCTTCACTGCCATTGAGCAGAACAATCCGAACCCACTTGGCCACGGCCTTGTCGATTGAATCCAAGGCGTCTTGCCGGCCGAGAACGTCGTCTGGGTCCAACTGGAGAACGAGACAGGGGACTTTGATCTCGGGGCGCTTGTAACCTCCGGGGAAGAGGGTCCTGGGCTGGGGTTTGGGTGGGTTTGGAGGGTTTTGGTTGTGAAACTGAGATGGGTTTTGGGAGATTGAGGCAATGGAGTAGTGGGTTCGGCGTGATCGGATTTTGAAGCGAGTAAGTTGTGTGAGAGGGTGGTGAGTGGGATTGAGGAAAAAGAGAGGGGCTCTGGGGGTTGAGAAGGAGAGGAGGGGTACCATGGGACTGAGAAACGTGTGATACTTCTATGGTTATTGCTCTGAGAGAGAGAGAAGACAGGCAGCGAGAGAGAGTGTCTGTGTTTGGATGAGACGATGAGAGGGCGGGTGGGTGTGGGTGTGGGTGTGGGTGTTTTAGACAAAAAGCCTTATCTTTGAATGGGTAAGAGGTGCATGTCCCGAGTAATAATCTTCTTATCCGTTGGAAGGTAAAGGAAATGCGGATACCTACTGCGTCGGCGAATTAAACAACAACGTCGACAAGAAGACGACGCAAAGAAAGAGAGAGACGGTGAGAGAGATTCCAAAATAGAAACTTTTCTAGCTAATACGAAAGTTATTTACCCGTCTTTAAAACATTTTACCTTCTAATTATTGATTATTATCACATTACTCTTTAAATATTTTATTTTCATTATATTGAACTGAGAATTGAACAAAAATTAAATCATACAGGTTGTATATACTTTCTTCAATTTAGAAACCACCAAATTACTATAATTTTTTAAGTTGTTTGAATTTTTTTTTCCTTTTTGTTCTTTTCTTTATTTTATCTTTTTCATACGTGTAGGTTTTTTTTTTTTTTTTTTTATAGTCTAATAGTTTAATTTTGTCTTTCTAGACTAAAGAAAATAAATACAACTCGCATAGTTCAGTTGTTGTCTAATTCTTAGTTTAATTTAACGAATATCAAATATTTTGAGTACAATGTGATAGTAATTGATAATTTGAGAATCAAATGTCTTCCAGCTGGTAGATAGATGTGAAGTGTAAATGACCCGGATGCTGAAATTATATTTTGTGGGATTAAAATATAAAAAATTGAAGAAAATTATTAAAAACAATATTTTTTGTTCAAAGGAGGAAATGTCATAGTTTGCCCCATAGGTTTGCATCAATTGCATTTCAGTCCCCCTAAATTTAAAAACTACGATTTACGTCCTATAACTATGAAACATTTGCAATTATCGTTCTCTGTCAAATTTCTCGTTATAATCGACGGAACTGGGCCTCACGTGAGTTGCACACGCTGGAAGCTCACCTGCCTTTCTCGAATTGCCTCTGTGCGTTTTATGGTTTCAAATCCAACATTTTTATTTGTCGAAGAAGCCATCCTTGTCCTCTCCATTCGCCAAAGCTGTCCTCCACACCCCGTCAGGAACCAGCCGACCTCCCCATCCTCTCCATTCGCATAGTTAAAGGTATGTGTACTTCTCTGTCTTCCTCCTGCTCCATATCCCCTCCCATCTAGCTCATTCTTAGATTTCTTAGAAGGAATGCATTTTTATTTGTCGAAGGAATGCATTGAAATGTCCGTGTAGCCTTCTTACTTCTCAAGCTTGCCGATTTCTTAGCTGGAGATTATTCATAGGTGAATTTATTGTTGTAGTTAGTTTCGTTGTTCAATTGTTGAGTTAATTTTCACAGGTGAAAAATGGGTCAGTTTGTTTTGTCTTAGCCTCATCCTTTGAAATGTCCAAATCATATACTACTGGTAGCTCTGAAAATGTACAAAGTGCATCCTCGATGGAGGGCCCCAGATGTTTTTGCCACTTGAGAGCAATTTCAACCACTGCCTTCACGGATGAAAATTTTGGTAGAAGATTCTAGGGTTGTGTGAAATACAAGGTTAGTTCTAGTCCCCACATTTAGAGCCTTTTTTTATGTTGTCATGAATTGTACAGATTTTTTAACTAAAGTTAAATAAGGTTGACTCTACTTTAACATGTGTTTATTATAACATAGTAAATTAATTGCAAGATAGCACTCACTGCAATTATTTTTCATGGAGAGATCTAAAGATGTGTCCATATGGACGAAAGGTGATTCGGCAACTCCGAGCAATGCAAGAGCAGAAGAGTGGTGAAGAAACTCCTTGGGAATCAATTCAGGGACAACTCCGACATCAAACTAAGAACATGGAAGCCATAAGTGTGCAACATCGAGAAGAGATCGATGTCATGGCTTCACAACACCGATTAGCCATCGAGGCAATGACTAATGAACAACGAGCCAAAATTGAGGTCATTACTACGCAACATCGGTGTGACATTCAATTGGAGAGAAAGAAGGCCGAGGTCTAGATTATGGGTTATAAAGGTGCATTGGTTTTCAGCTGGTGTTTTTTGGAGTTTTGGTTGCTCAACTATATAGTACTGGACTGTGTAGTCATTTCAAGCACATGTTACAAGCATGAGATGTCTCTGTTGGTACCAGCCCGATGTTTTTTTATTGGCTCATTGGTCACTTAGTTTGTGATTATGTAGTCTCTTTGTAGTTGTATTGTATTATGACAAGGATGTGTATTATGATAAGGATGTGTACTTTCTTCTTGTTCAATGAATTGCTAGTTGTGCTTATTTCCTTCAGTATTATAAGCCATTATTTACTGGTTGTGCTTATTTCCCATCACCTGCTTATATGTTATATGAACATTATATTTCAACCACAAAATGCAAAGCTATATGGACATTATATTTAAACCAAAAAATGGACAATATATTTCGAATCATCTGCTTATATTCCAATACATGTCATTTAAGTAGTGGTTGTCCTAATGAAAAGCATATGCCACTTTTCTACAAAATAGTGGCTGTCCAACTCTAGAATAACTACATCTGAGCACATATCAGAAAATATATAACATATGGGCAGAAGGTAGACAACAAAATGGTGCCCATGTCCATTACAACAACCAAAAGCATATACAAAATGGTGCTCATGTCCAATATAACAAAATTTATCAAAAGTTCCCAACACTAGAGCTGTCATAAGGGTTTTTTCCTTTTATCCTTTGCCCTCAATCTATCTTTAGCTGGAGCCTTTCCCTTCCCCTTCCCCTTCCCCTTTTCCTTATCTCGCGATCCATAGCCTGGAGGGTGGTCTGATACTCTGAATTGCACGCCACCGGTACTAGGTGGCCCCTAAGAGCATCTAACTCCTAATTCAGATTCTAGCTCAGCCAGATCAATAACAACAGGTGGTCTGCTGCTACCTTGTGAACCCATTCCCCCATGCAATCTGTCAGATATACGCATCCGTACATGGGCAGCGATTCTCGTGCTATCCACCCTTCTGGTCATAGACGGTGGCTGTGTTGAACAAGTCTTCATGGGGCGTGTCTCAGCCGCTGCCATAGTAGGAGGCTCTACCGCATCTGAAGGATCTGCATTTGAATGCTTTCTATATGGCACTGGAGCTGAAGCCTCTTTCTTCTTAGATTTCTGAAAACATGAACAATTGTAGGTTAGATAGGCAACATACATTATACCATGTTCCAGAATTAAGAATTGATAAGTATGCTTACCGTTGGCCTTGCTGGTACAGCCCCGAGTGAGGCGAACTCCGGTAGGAGCTGTGATAGTCTCCGGCTCCGAGTAAGCTGCATCATTAATTAGAGTAATTAGTAATCAAAAGTGTCATGACAAATACAAATTCTGCTAAAACATGTCGTTACCGGTACAGATCGTTCCTCGGGAGTGGATTGCGAGGGTATTTCTTCATCTACCAACTCTAGTGTTCGCCTAATCGAGGTCTGCAATATCAACTTATGTTAGTGATGCGTAATAAACAATTCTATGTGGTGTACATATGCAATGTGATTAAAATGTTCACCTGTCTTGTAGTGTGAGTAGTTGGAATATTCTCTAACGGTGGGAGTCCACTATTGAACGGTGCTGTCGGGGCTCTAAACACACTACCTATACTCTGTGTTGCTCTTCTTCGACTGAGTCTTGGACAAGTTTGCTTATTGTGGCCCGATTGTTTGCACTCAGAGCAAACAAGTCCATTCTGACGCCTTGGGATCCTTCGACTTGATGATGCTGGCTCCTCGGTCCCCTCTTTCTCACTTTCTAGGCCTACCAGGTTGAGCCCTTGATGGTGGGGGCTCTATCGGTTCATATGCAGTACGCTGCCACTGCTCTTCAGAAGGCACTGGGTAGATGATGGGTGCATATGCCTTCTTATACGCCTCAACAGTGTAGTACCAATCAACAAAGTCCTCCGGTTTCTGCCATCATATACTATAGCAGAAAATCCATGAGCACATGGTATGCCAGTCATATTCCACTTTCTACATGAGCAGGTATGCCTCTGAATATTCACCACGAATTGCCCCATATGGCACTCAACCTCGAAGAACCCATCCCCAGCGTATGTCGGGAGACAATAGCATGCCTCCAGATCGATCTCCTCGAGCTTCTCCATGATTCGTGGGCATAATTGCCCAGTGTGCTTCATTATCCCCTCCCTCTTCTTTTGGTATCTCCTCATGAGTTTCTTCCTTATCATCTCTACCATGGTGATAATCGGCTTATCCCGGGCTGCCAAAACGTATGAGTTAAAGCTCTCGCATAAGTTGTTGACGACCATGTCACTCTTACTATGCGTGTGAAACCATGATCTCGTCCATAGGCTTGGATCCACTTTCTGAAAGTACTCATGTGCATCTGGGCTGAGTGCCTTCAGCTCGTCCATTTTCTTATTGAAGATGGCCTCCGTATATGCTGTTGTAAGCTCCCCTCAAGCTTGTCTTTCAATGCTACACCATGATGGCCAGCATCTCTGAAGTTGGCGTATAAGTGCCTGACACAAAATCGATGGTCTGTCGTCGGTATGACAGCATCAAAAGCTGGTACAAGCCCCTGACAAACAATAAAGTAAGTTAAGTAAATGCGATGTTATTTTGATTCAATTACAATATTCAGTTATATAAAAATTCATAAACATACCTTCTGACGGTCAGACATGAATGTCTAACCATAGGGTGGAGCGACACTAAGATTCCCCATAAATATTGCTAAGAACCACGTCCAACTCTCCTTAAGCTCTGCTTCCACCACTGCGAAAGCCACGGGATACATGTTGTTATTTGGATCCCGGGCAACCGTACTCAACAACTGGCCTTTGAATTCCCCTTTAAGGAAGCAACCATCCAAACATATTAGTGGCCTGCAACCTTCTTTGAACCCTCTCTTCATTGCATTCAAAGACACATACAATCTTTAAAAGAATGGGGCAGCTCTGGAACAATCCGGTTAGTCATCACCATTACACAGCTACCACGGTTGGTCTCCCTCAGAGTTGCACAATAATCTCATACCTGACCATACTGCTCCTTATGGGACCCAAATATGACTTCGAGTGCTCTCTTTTTGCTCTATAGCATTTTGTCCTCATCGCCTCACACTGCCACTTCTTCTTGACCTCGTTAGACTTTTTAACTGTCAAGCATCTTCTCTGCAATCCATCTAGCTCATTTGAGAGAGCTTATATCGTCTGGGACACTTGTGCGTTGGTTGAATGTCTCTAATCTCGAAACTCCGTTCACCAGGTATCATTCTGTCATACACTCTATATGGACACGTATCAGTCTTACAGATCATCACAACTCTATCCTCACTATTTTTCTTAAAATCCACGTACTTCCCCAACGTAATGTTTGCCTCCCTCACAGCTGACCTGAACATAGCAGTAGAGGCAAACTTCATCCCTTTTTTAAGAGATACTGATCCCAAGTCATGCTCGTGAAACTCTGGGCCACTGCGGGGGGTGGGGTGCAGTACACGTCATCTTCACTAATCGGTGGAGATAAGAGGATATCAGACCCCGTAATGTTAGACAAATAACCTACAACAACGATGTTAGCCAGAACAACACAATTAGTAGCTTCCTAATCAGTAATTACAATGCGATAACTTTATAAGTAAATAGCTTACTATTTGCAATGTCATCCTTTTCATCCAATTCAGGATCGATGCTATCATGGGGCACACCCGATGAGCCACCTTCTTCTAAAAAAGTTCCACCCACACCTGTGGGCCACCTTCTTCAAATGACAGCCCACCCACACCCCCTCAAGAGGTACAGATGGCCCACTATCGCCATCTTCATCAACATTGATGTCAAACAAGTCGTCATCACTACTTATGGCATCGCTCCACCACTTCGTACCAATGCCAATACGACACCTCTCCATATCTTCATCACCATAACAGCCAAATCCTCTGTAGGGCCACTCTCGAACCCAACTACATATATGACAACAATGTCCTTCCCCACATGGGAAGCCACCATTTCAAGTACATCAGGATCCCCTGATATTAATTTCAACCCCTCAGACAGATTCGTCTCTGGCTCTTGGTAAAATACTATGTCACTGGACTTGTATCCATATTCCTTTAAAACACCCTCGATTTCTATAAAAGATAGACAATCGCGTTCATATGGCTTGCTGTGCACAGTTACGTTCTCCCCAACGTATGCACACCCATTGGATCTGTCAAACTTCCCCCCATAATGCACCTTAAACACTAATGAATCAGACGACATTGCTAACAGCAAACCTGCATTGTGTGAGCAACCCAAACAGAAAAGTAATAAGCATAGATTAACTTATTATCTCCAAATAATAAGCAAACCACTTCCTAATAAGTTCAACAACAAAAAAGTATTTAAGCATTTCATGACAAATTTCAAAAACATAAAAGTAATTAAGCCTTACGCGTTGAAACGTTTTCGGTTTTAGGGTTTAGGTTTTAGGGTTTAGGGTTTTAGGGTTTAGGGTTTAGGGTTTAGGGTTTAGGGTTTTAGGGTTTTAGGGTTTTTGGTTTAGGGTTTTAGGGTTAGGGTTTTTTTAGGGTTTAGGGTAGGGTTTAGGGTTTAGGGTTAGGGTTTAGGTTTTAGGTTTTTGGGGTTTAGGGTTTAGGGTTAGGGTTTTAGGTTTTAGGGTTTAGGGTTTAAGGTTTAGGTTTTACAATGTTCATAAACAGAAACAAACTTCAGCAAATACCCAACAATATACAAACCTTTGGTAATGCTCAAAAAATAAAATCATCACTGCTTCAGAATATCATTTTGTGGCTTGCAAAGCAAAGCAAAACCCTAACTTCACAATCACAACAACAATATCATCAATGTTCATAAACAGAAAAGTGTAACAACGTACTTGATGACAAAGTTCTGAAAAGAAAATAGACAACAACATGCTTGAGAGGCACTTTCCATAAGAAACAAACTTCCACAAACCCAGCAATATAGACATATATACGTATGTACCTATATCATTCTTTGGCATGCAAAGCAAAACAATTTCTCACTTCAGAATCACAACAACAATATCATTCTCTGGCATGCAAACCAATTTCTCTACTATAACTATTACAACAACAATATCATTCCCTAGCATGCAAACCAATTTCTCACAGGGTCAAGTTCAAAGTAAATGCAGGATCTATAAAAACAGCTGTAACTACATACCACATTTAAGCCCTTGATAAGAATACACACCTCACTGGGATTACCCCACAATCTTCGCAGGTTGAAGTCTGACTCAGCCTTAACAATTCCTAGAGGTAGTATTTCTGCACCTTCTAAGGTTTGATGGAACCCAAATCTGCAGCAGTCGTAAGCAAAGCAGGAAAAGTGAGTGTAAAAGTGTATATATAAGCACCAGTTCTAGCTCTTAATAGTGTATACATTATTAGTTAGTTTTAACAATCATGCATTGTGTAGTTGAATAACAGATAGTTGGTGCAACTTCCACTTGGTGCACCAGTTTTAGCTCTTAATAGTCATGCATTGTAAAAACACTCGTATATATGCCATATCTGGTTGGAGAAATTTACTTAACATCCCAAATTAATATAATACCATATCTGGTTGTATCAATAAGAATTTTTTCCCCTATAAAACATTGATGGTTCAGTAATTTTAATTTGGAGTTTTTTTTTCCCAAAACATTCTGGTTCAACATTTCCACGAAGTTCCACTTTTTTATTTGAAACTGGTCCACGAAGTTCCACATTCAGTACTACAGACAACAGACAACAGTCTGGGACCACAGATAATGACAACAAAGGGACCACAACAAACAAACTTGTCGGCCAACATTGAAAAGCAGAATAAAATAGTTCATTTTGTAATACTACATCACAATCAAGACCCCGAAATAAACCTATATAAATACACAATGTCATACGTTTGCATATCAATGTTCAAATAAAGCACACTCGACAAGCACTCAGAAAAACCAACTTCCCTTTATCCATCTCCATTCGGCCTAATCAACCCAATCAGAATAATCTGCAAGCTCAACCTATAGAAAATAAGCAATGGATTCAACGGGAATCGAGGGTATATCGTATACGAGTCGAAATCTCAAGTGTTGTCCTCCTTTGGGGCTTCGTTCAAAACACACTCCAACTCAGCATAATCAATAGTTTTTCGATGTTCAACGATGACTAGGTTCAACGGTGATTGGGTCAACTAATCGGAGATTGGGTGTTAGGGTTCACACACAAGGCTTTCGGGTAACAGAGGAAAAATGGCGGCAGATAAAATTTAGGGCAAAAGAGTCGGGATCTTAAGGGCATACGGGAGTCATTTGGCTCTCACTTACGAAGGGCAATTCGGGAAAGGCAGGTGAGCTTCTAGCGTGTGCAATGCACGTGAGGCCGAGTTTATCGATTATAACGGGAAATTTGACAGAGGATGATAATTGCAAATGTTTCATAGTTATAGGACGTAAATCGCAGTTTTTAAACTTAGGGGGACTGAAATGCAATTGACGCAAACCTATGGGGCAAACTATGACATTTCCCCAAAAAAGCCATTTTCGTTTTGGGAGGCTTGGGGTATGGTGGCACTGGCTCCCATGTGGAGGTGGGTGACTTGGCAAAATTTACCTTAACATCCTTTGCGAGCTAAGTTGTGAAAGAATTACAGAAATGCTCATTCTGAAGAAAGAAAACCAAAGGAGGGTAAAGACTCAGTTTAGGTATCTAGAGGTAGTTGTTCTATGCTCGAGAGGAAAAAGACCATTAATATTTTGACAACGACATCTCAAACAAATTGACCATTGACGGAGCAACGGTTGCAATGTTTGCTGGAAAGCCAAAAAAATAAGATTGTGATCGTGCTAAATGCAGAAAACACCAGTGTAGTAGCACTCGTCAAGGTTGGCAACCTATCAATATCGGATATACAACAAAGTAGAAGACGAGAATTGAGTCATGTGAACCAATTAAGTCTACGATATGTTTTAGGTAACGGAAGAATGCGTTCCATAGGCTGCTTGTAAATAACTCGAGGAGAAGGCATGCTTTAACACACTATTCACATCAACGCCTTGTTTTAAAGAAAGAGACATCAAGAGCTGAAAGTATTGAATTAAAGGCAATGAAAATATCAAAAATTTGGTGTTTGCACAGGACATGCTTGAGTTTTGGCAGCAAAAAGATTCTTTAGAACCAACCAAGTTGATCGAGAGATAGAATGGTTTTCAATGAGAGGTAACAAAATTGCAGTTAGAATAAGCTGGTCGTGTTGGATCCCGGGAGTGTAAATCGTCGGACTTATGTGAGTGGAATCATCAAGAAATAACAAGGTAAGAGAGAGCCATTAATGTACCCAAATAGATGTTGTGTTGAAACCTCCACCTTGTTAACTTTATGTTATGGAAAACATTTGTTACAATATTAGGGTTTACAAATAAATTCCCCTCTGTCAAACCAACATCAGAACAGTCAGCTACCAAATCAATAAATCACTTGTCTAGCTCATTCTCCACACCTCAGCATCATCTGACTTAGCTCACCAAGAATTCTGGAATCACATAGAATAAGAATCTAGTTGGTTATTCGGCATATTTTGTATTTAGGAATCATTGTACCTTTTTCATTTCTATGTAATTTTTACACACAGTACTGCACACCACACGTTTGCTATAGAGGCTGAGAATCATGGCCTAGTCAGCAAAACCGTTAAGATTGTCTATGGATAAAGGATACGTCTCAATGAGCTTAGCTCCGTTGGCCCCTCCTCCCTTTGGGAAGGGATAGATCTGGGGGTCAAATCCCCCTTCCCCACAAGCTTTGTCTTGCTTCTTAAAGTTGCCTAGAAATAAAAAAATAAAGAAAATAAAGGATACGTCTATGCAATTATAAAGATCGAGAAAATTAATACATATCAAAGATTTTCTCCAAATATTTATCTTCATTCAAACATGGTATCAAAGCCACAGAAATGACCTACGTCGTTTTTTATGACCAACATTGATCCTTTCTCCATGGCTTCTTCCACACCACCCTTACCACCACCAAAACCAACTATCTGTTCCACTACATTCCTTCCAAATTTGTCTCACCTGGTCATTGTCAAACTCATATCAAACAACTATTTCCTTGGAAAGCCCAATGGTTCCTACCCCAAGGGGCAACTCCTCTTTCATTTTATTGATGGCATTGCCTTCGCTCCACCCCCTTCTAATCAACCGCTCCTCCTCATCGTCCTCAACATCATCTCTAGTCTAGCTCCAATCCAATCTATATCACTTGGATCCAAATTGACCAGCTCATCTTGAGTGCATTAATCTCTTCTCTCTTCGACAATATCATTGCATTAGTTGTTGGTTATACCACTGCTCGAGAGGTCTGGCTTGCCCTTGAGACCCTTTTCACCTCCCAATTTTTTGCCTGTGTGGCCAACTATGTTATCAATTTGCCACATTGAATGTTGAGATTTGCAAAGACAAGTCGAGATATTGAGGAAATTGCTATGTTGTATTGATGTTTACCATTGAAGAATTGGTGTGTAAAGAAAAGGAAACAAAGAAGGAAATAATTGTGCTATACAATGCAAGCAATAAAGGAAAAGGTAGCCGTTGGAGGCTAAGGAAGGTAAGGATTTTAGGTGATTTGTAATACTCCCCCTCAAGTTGGCGCATAGAGGTCTGAAATGCCCAACTTGCGAGATAAACTGTCAAATAGTTCACGATGAAGATATCAACAAATTGTACCAAGAATGTTTCCGACACGAACAAGTAGTCAATCTCAAGTTCGTGAAAAACTGTATGTACTGCAGTTTAGAATGTATGGAGCGAGAGGTAGTTGTTCTATGCTTCAATAAAAAGACAAGCATTAGTATAGCTTAATCAAGTGACAACGACATCTTCAAATTGACCATGTTGACGAAGAATTGACGGTTGCAACTTTAGATATCTGGAAAGCCAACTCAAGAGATTGTGATCAGCGTGCTAAATGTCCAGAGATCAACAGTCAACTTAGTGAGAATAGCAGGCTCGTCAAGGTTGTAGCAACCTAGAATATGGATATACAACAAAGTAGAAGACGAAATTGAGTCATGTGAACCATATTAAGTCCGATATGTTTTAGGTAACGGAAGAATGCGTTCCATAGGCTGCATTCTGGTCAACAATCCACGAAGTATTTGAAACTGGAGGACAACAGACAACAAGGCATGCCAACACACAACAAATGTCAGCAGAATAAAATAGTTCAGATCAAGACCTTGTATATAAATACACAATGTCATACGTTTGCATAAAGAGCACACTCAAGCACTCAGAAAAACCAACTTCCCTTTATCCATCTCCATTGCCTAATCAACCCAATCAGAATAATCTGCTCAAATTAAAATGGATTCAACAATCGAGGGTATAATACGAGTCGAAAAATTTCGGTGTTTGCACAGGACGCTTGAGTTTTGGCAGCAAAAAGAGTTCTGCATTAGAACCAACCAAGTTGATCGAGTTCCGTCGATTATAACGAATTTGACAGAGGATGATAATTGCAAATGTTTCATAGTTATAGGACGTAAATCGTAGTTTTTAAAAGGGGGATTGCAGTTATGAATAAGCTGGTCGTGTTGGATCCCGCGGAGTGTAAATCGTCGGACTCTATGTGAGTGGAATCATCAAGAAATAACAAGGTAAGAGAGAGCCATTAATGTGAGCAAACAGATGTTGTGTTGAAACCTCATCACCTTGTTAACTTTATGTTCAATGGAAACACAGTTTTGTTACAATGATCGAGAGATAGAATGGTTTTCAATGAGAGGTAACAAAATTGCAGCTGGTCGTGTTGGATCCCGGGAGTGTAAATCGTCGGACTTATGTGAGTGGAATCATCAAGAAATAACAAGGTAAGAGAGAGCCATTAATGTACCCAAATAGATGTTGTGTTGAAACCTCCACCTTGTTAACTTTATGTTATGGAAAACATTTGTTACAATATTAGGGTTTACAAATAAATTCCCCTCTGTCAAACCAACATCAGAACAGTCAACTACCAAATCAATAAATCACTTGTCTAGCTCATTCTCCACACCTCAGCATCATCTGACTTAGCTCACCAAGAATTCTGGAATCACATAGAATAAGAATCTAGTTGGTTATTCGGCATATTTTGTATTTAGGAATCATTGTACCTTTTTCATTTCTATGTAATTTTTACACACAGTACTGCACACCACACGTTTGCTATAGAGGCTGAGAATCATGGCCTAGTCAGCAAAACCGTTAAGATTGTCTATGGATAAAGGATACGTCTCAATGAGCTTAGCTCCGTTGGCCCCTCCTCCCTTTGGGAAGGGATAGATCTGGGGGTCAAATCCCCCTTCCCCACAAGCTTTGTCTTGCTTCTTAAAGTTGCCTAGAAATAAAAAAATAAAGAAAATAAAGGATACGTCTATGCAATTATAAAGATCGAGAAAATTAATACATATCAAAGATTTTCTCCAAATATTTATCTTCATTCAAACATGGTATCAAAGCCACAGAAATGACCTACGTCGTTTTTTATGACCAACATTGATCCTTTCTCCATGGCTTCTTCCACACCACCCTTACCACCACCAAAACCAACTATCTGTTCCACTACATTCCTTCCAAATTTGTCTCACCTGGTCATTGTCAAACTCATATCAAACAACTATTTCCTCTGGAAAGCCCAATGGTTCCTACCCCAAGGGGCAACTCCTCTTTCATTTTATTGATGGCATTGCCTTCGCTCCACCCCCTTCTAATCAACCGCTCCTCCTCATCGTCCTCAACATCATCTCTAGTCTAGCTCCAATCCAATCTATATCACTTGGATCCAAATTGACCAGCTCATCTTGAGTGCATTAATCTCTTCTCTCTTCGACAATATCATTGCATTAGTTGTTGGTTATACCACTGCTCGAGAGGTCTGGCTTGCCCTTGAGACCCTTTTCACCTCCCAATTTTTTGCCTGTGTGGCCCAACTATGTTATCAATTTGCCACATTGAATGTTGAGATTTGCAAAGACAAGTTGAGATATTGAGGAAATTGCTATGTTGTATTGATGTACGGTTACATGTGTATATATATTACATTGAAGAATTGGTGTGTAAAGAAAAGGAAAGCAAAGAAGGAAATAATTGTGCTATACAATGCAAGCAATAAAGGAAAAGGTAGCCGTTGGAGGCTAAGGAAGGTAAGGATTTTAGGTGATTTGTAATACTCCCCCTCAAGTTGGCGCATAGAGGTCTGAAATGCCCAACTTGCGAGATAAACTGTCAAATAGTTCACGACCCAAGGCTTTGGTGAAGATATCAACAAATTGTACGGAAGCAAGAATGTAGGCGAGGGAGAGGAGACCATTCCGACGCTTCTCACGAACAATGTGGTAGTCAATCTCAATGTGTTTGGTGCGTTCGTGAAAAACTGAATTTTTGGCAATGTAGAGGGCAGCCTGGTTGTCGCAATAGAGATGCATGGGTTGAGAATTATGAATAGTGAGATCTTGGAGCAATGAGCGAAGCCAAGTAAGTTCACAAATGGTAGAGGCCATGGCATGGTACTGGGCTTCAATGAAAGAACAAGAGACAATAGGTTGTTTCTTGGTGCTCCAGGAGATGGGACTGGTGTCAAGCTGAATAAAGAAAGCCTTGGTGGAGCAGCAAGTAGTGGGGCAGCTGGTCCAATCGAAGTCAGAATATGCAGAGACTTGCAAAAAGTTTGTGGTGGGATAAAAAAAGGCCTTGTCTAGGAGAAGTTTTGAGATAACGTAAGATGCGGAGAGCAGCGTCATAATGTGGTTGCCGAGGAGCGTGCATGAATTGATTGAGAATGTTGACGGCGAAGACAATGTTCGGATGAGTGACGGTGAGGTAAATGAAGCGGCCAACAAGACGGCGGTAGAGACTGGGGTCTTGCAAAAGATAGCGGATATCGTTCGTGATTTTGAGATTTTATTCCATAGGAGTGTGAGCTGGGTGGGTGCCAAGATGACCACTATAGATGAGGATGTCAAGAGCACATTTTCGTTGGTTGAGGAAGATGCCGAAGGGAGAGCGAGCAAATTCTAAGCCCAAAAAATATTTCAGCATACCAAGATCTTTGATGTGGAAACGTTGCCCAAGGATGTCCTTGAGATGGTGAATGTGAGAGAGATCATTACCTACCAAAAGAATGTCGTCAACTTAGATGAGAATAAGAGTACAAGATGAGGCTCTAGAATGAATGAAGAGAGAATTATCAGCCTGGGAGTGGTGGAAACTAGTAGCTAAAAGGATGGAAGAGAGTTTTGAAAACCAATTGCAAGAAGCTTGCTTGAGTCCATAAAGCGATTTTTGTAAGCGAGAAACACGAGACTCAACTTCACTGCAATAACCGAAAGGTAAGGTCATGTAAACTTTTTCATTGAGATCGCTGTGGAAGAAGGCATTGTAAACGTCTAATTGATGGAGCGTCCAATGTTTCGCGGCAACAAGTGCAAGAACACATCTCACAATGATAAGTTTAGCAACGGGACCAAAAGTATCATGATAATCAAAGCCTTTAACCTGAGTATACCCCTTAGCAACTAAACGAGCTTTGTAGCACTCAATGGAGTCGTCAGCTTGAAGCTTGATTTTGAAGACCTACTTACAGCCAATAGGTTTCTTGCCATAGGAAAGAAGCTGTAAAGACCAGGTATGATTTGCTTTAAGAGCTTGAATTTTGGTGGGTGGCCATAGCATCAAACCAGTAAGCATGGTGGATAGCGGCCAAATAAGTGGTAGGATCAGCCTGTTGAGCTAAGGAAAAAAGAAAAGCTAAATGACCAATATTAAAGCGATGATAAGATAAATGAGAAGAGAGACAACAAGCTGTACCTAAGTGTGGTATAGAGGAGGGAGAAGTCGAGATGGATGAAGGAAGGGTCGGACATATGTAGTCACGAAGATAGGCAGGTTGATGGGTTTGACGATGAGGACAGAGAAAAAGGGGGGATAGAGGGTGAAGGAATAGAGGATGGGGAAGGAGATGGAAAAGAGGGAAGAGCGGGAGGGGATATAGGTGGAGAAGGAAGGTCGAGAATTGGAAGAGGGAGATCAGGGTCAGATGAAGGATGGAAGGTGCGATTGTGATAGGGAAATATGTGTTCTTCAAAGGTGACGTCACGAGAAATAAAGGTGCGATGGGTATCTAGATTATAGATGCAATAAGCACTATGGTGAGTAGGATAACCAAGAAAAGGCAAAGTGTGGCATGTGAAGAAAATTTATCACAGTTAGAAGAAAGAGTATGCGAATAACATAAGCAACCAAAAATACGTAAGTGATCATAAGAAGAAGGTTTGTGAAAGAGAAGTTTGTATGGGGATGTGTTGTGAAGAATAGGGGAATGGGTGTGATTAATAAGATAAGTAGCAGTTAAAACGCATTCACCCCAAAAAGTGAGAAGAAGATGGGCATGAAAATGAAAAGACACCGAGCCACATTGAGGAGGTGGCGATGTTTACGTTCAGCAACGCCATTTTGTTGCGGGGTATCGACATAAGTCTTTTCATGAAAAATGCCATGATCATGAAATAAGTGTTGTATTTTATAAGAAAGAAATTATTGATCATTATCAGTGCGAATAAACTTAATAGAGTGATTAAATTGGGTACGAACGAGGACCAAAAAAGTTTTAAGAAAATTATAGGTTTCGGATTTAAAACGCATTAAAAAAACTCATGTGATGCATGAATAATCATCAACAATAATTAAAAAATAATGGGCACCAAAAAGAGAGGGTGTAGAATAACCACCCCAAATGTCATAATAAAATGCGATTAAAACAAATTGTGTTTTTATTCAAGTTTAAAGAAAATGGTAACTGAGTATGTTTAGCACGTGCACAAATATCACAAGGAAAACTAGCAACAGAAACATTAAGAATTTTAGGAAGACATTGTATAAAGGGATGACCAAGACGTGTGTGCCATAAATGAGAAGAGCGGACGCGAGTGGAATGAAGAGCGGAGACTGACGAAAATTTGCAGTAGTAAAGTTCATCACGAACTTCACCCATTCCAATCAGCCTCTTCATGACATGGTCTTGAAAAATACAAATATTTGAGGAAAAAATAGCAACACAATTTAGATTAGTAATAAGTTTGCTAATGGACAATAAATTAAATTTAAATTGAGGGACAAAAAGAACATTATTGAGGATTAAATGAGGAATTAAATGAACGGTCCCTGATTGTGTAATAGAAACAATTTCACCAGTAGGTTATTTAACAGGACAAGTATTTACAAGAGAAGTGATATTAGTAAGATAAGATAATTAAGAAACCATGTGATTAGAAGACCCAGAATCGATAACCTATTCAGTTTTAGGAAAAAAGAAAGCGGAGTTGCAGGATGCAATATTACCATCAATGTTGACTGAAAGGGAGACCAAGTTGACTAGAGGGACAGATTTGGAATTGAGTAACTCTAGAAGATGTTGTCCAGCCAAATTTGCCTTTGTTGGAGCTGAAGTGGTTGGAGGGGCATTTTTGGAACTAACCAAATACATTAGATGTTGGACTAAGTCAATCGTGAGAGTTGAAGACCCACGTAAAAAGGAATCTAGTCCTATGCCGTTGTCAACATATAGGACGCCTAGTGCAGAGACGTGGTGTGCCGAGGAGCTTGGACCATTAGAGCCATCCGTAGAGCTAGGAGAAGCACGGGAGGAGGAGTGCCGATGGCCTGGAGGGAACCGTGGAGGCGGTAGCACTACTCCTGCCAATGACAATAACGGTGACAGCAGCTGCATTTGGGCCTACCTCTGCCTCGACCGCGCATGTCTGAGGGACAGAAAAAGGGGTTCGGTTGGCAGCCATGGCAGTGTCATCTGGCTGGGGGTTGGGAAGATGCAGCAGGCGCTGGTATTCCTCTTGATGCAGAATCGAGTAGATCTTGGATAATAGGGGCAGAAGATCCATGACAAGAATTTGACTTCGAATGGAAGTATAGGAATCGAGGAGGCCAATAAGGGATTGAAAGGTACATTCTATGTCATTGAGAGTTTGGGTTGTTTAGAGAGTGCCACAAGTGCAGGGAGGGACAGACTGGAGAACAGAGAGTTCACCCCAAAAACCTTTGAGGAGGGTGAAATAGGTAGAGAATGATTAAGTATCTTGGGTGAGCAAGGAGATGTCACATTTCAATTGGAAAATACGAGGGTTGTTGGATTGTGAAAATCTATCCTTAAGATCAAGCCAAACATCTCGTGGGTTATGATGGTAAATGAGGATGTCGAATATGGATCTGTAAATGGAATTGAGAATCCATGACAGAACCATATCATTACAGCATTCCCACAGTTGGATGGTGGTAAAAGAGGTGGTGGGTTTGGGGAGGGAACTATCCACAAAACTAAACTTGTGCTTGTCATTGAGAGCAATTTTCATGGCTCTCTGCCAGTGGAGATAGTTGTCACCATTGAGGAGGGTGGAGACCAAAATGGCGCCAGGGTAGTCAGAGGAATGGAGAAAAAATGGATAAGAGGTGTCCAATTGAGTTTTAGACAGAGAAGGAGGAGGAGGAGAGACCTCTGAATCAAATTCAGATTGGTAGCTAGACATTGAGATGAGAAATTTTCACTGCTCTTCCATGTTGAGATTTGTAAATACAAGTCAAGATATTGAGGAAATTGTTATGTTGTATTGATGTACAATTACATATGTGTATGTATTACATTGAAGACTCGGTGTGTAAAGGAAAGAAAAACAAAGAATGAAATAATTGTGCTATACAATGCAAACAATAAAGGAAAAGGTAGCCGTTGGAGGCTAAGGAAGGAAAGGATTTTAGGTGATTTGTAATATTAAAAAAGGATTTTCTCTCCATCTCTGATTACTATAGCAAACTTAAACACCTCTTTAACACTATGTCTTGTTGGCAAGCCTTTCACCCTGCAGAATTTATATCATATCTCCTTGCTAGCGTTAGGACTAATTATGTCTTTTTTGTCACTTCAATTACCATCCGAGTTGAACATTATCCTTTAAGGAGCTCTATAGACTCCTGCTTATCCTTGAAAGTTGTTTGTCCCACAACACTAATACTCCCTCCATCTATCAATCTCACATCTAACACTTCCACCCATGGTGGCAGAAGTTCCTCTCAACTATTCTACAGTGGTGGTGGCTCTCCCCATGGTGGTCATCGAGGACGTGGTCGTATTCGTTGTAGCTTTTTTTTCAACAATTGTTTTCTTCTCTCACAACCACATAAACCCATCGATCAAGCATGTCAAAAGGCTGGTCACACTGCTCTGCAGTGTTACCATCATTTTAATCAAGCTTATCAAAACCTACCTCGCCAATCCTTTGCTACCAACTACATCAACTCTGGTTCATCCTTTCCAGCCACTGCTTGGTATCCGGACACCGCTGCAACCAATGATATCACTTTTTCCCTTCAGCATTTTCAAAAACCACCGGACTCTATCAAGGCATAGATCAAATTCGAACAGGGGGTGGTAACTCTATTACCATTTATCACATTGGTGATATTCTTCTCCCACATCTCTTTTCTCTTTGCAAGTTACTGCATGTACTACAAATTACCAAAAATCTTCTATCAGTACAATAGTTTTGTTTAGATAACTCAGGCTTTTTTGAATTTCACCCCTCTCTTTTTATATGTGAAGGATTGCAACAATAAAACAAATTCTCTTCTATGGCCCCACCAATGATGATTTTTATGTGTTGCCACCTCCTGTGTTCCCCACCCCTTAAGACTTGGTCACCCCTCCTTTCTAGCTAGTTCATTCTTTAGTTAATCATCATCCTCTTCTTGTGGTCTCGTCCTCCACTCTTCAATGTGTTCAGCTTGTTGTCAAGTCATGACATGTCAATTACCATTTCAACCCTCCTTCAATCGATCCACCTCTCCACTTCAGCTACTTCACAATGACATTTAGGGACCTTCTCCTTTGTTCTCTTAAAAAGGCTTTCGCTATTATCTCTCTTATGTACACGACTTTAGTCGCTTTACTTGATTTATTCCTTTAGTTGGAAAGTTATATGTCTCTCAAGTTTTCCTTAAATTTCAAAAAAACAACTTGAATTACAATTTACTTGCAAAAATCAAATCCATTCAAAATGATTGGGGTGGCGAATTTCGCTTCCTTCATTTTATTTTGGCAAATCAAGGCATTATCTATCGTTTATCATGCCCTCATACTCACCAACAAAATAAGAGAGCAGACCATAAACACCGTCACATCGTTAAAAAGGGCCTAGCTCTTATGGCTAATGCTTCTCTTCCTCAATTCTTTGGGATGGATGCTTTCAAACAACCACATATCTCATCTATCAACTCCTCTCCCCTACAGTTTTCAATATTTCTCCTTATGAAATTCTTTTTTAGCGTCCCCCTGACTACACCTTTTTTAATGTCTTTGGCTGTCAATGTTGGCCAAATCTTCAGCCATACATTCAATACAAGATGGATTTTTGCTCCACCTCTGCCTCTTCCTTGGCTATAGTAAGCAACATAAAGGCTACAAATGTCTAGACCTAAAAATGGACCATCTTTACATCTCTTGTGATGCAGTTTTTCACGAGTCTAACTTCTCGTTTTCCCTCAACTCATCACTTTCACCTTCACTTTCCATTACATTACCTATTTTCCGCCTATGCCCTTTATCCTAGGTCCAATTTTTACATCTCTGTCGCAGCCCACATACCATTTATCTCCACTTCACTTACCCCAAATTCCTACTTGGTCAACATGCTCTCCCCCATATCAACAACCACTATCCTTCATATCTCCAACTCATCATCATCTTTTCTTATGCAACTAATCCTACTTTCCCTACTTCCCCACTCTTACCTGTACCTTCCCCCTCTCCATCACCACACATAGTTACTCATTCTCACACTAATACCCTCATCCTAAATAGTATAAGATCGAACCATTCTTGGGCCTCCCCTCGAGCTTATCTCATTCAATAGACTCATGTTCCAGATGAATCAACATGTTAGTTTATTGCTATCAAGTATCAAGAATGACTTAATGCCATGAATATTGAGTTCAAAGCTCTCATTCAAAATCAAACATGGTCCATTGTTCCAGCCACTGCTGCCACCAATATCTTTGGTTGCCACTAGATTTATCGCACCAAACGCCTTCTCGATGGTAGCATTGAGTACTGCAAGACATGCCTTGTTGCTAAAGGCTATCATTAGCAAGCTAGTATAGACTTCTCTGAAACGTTTAGTCTAGTGGTCAAGCCAACAACCATTCGGATAGTTCTCACCTTAGCTCTCTCAAGTGGCTAGTCTCTAAAATAGCCAGATGTCCATAATGCTTTTTCTTCATGTAGCTCTCTATGATTAAATTTTTATGTCCCAGCTATAAGGTTTCATTAATCCGGATTTTCCCACCCATGTATGCAAACTATACAAATCCTTATATGGCCTCAAACAGGTGCTAAGGGCCTGGTTCTCTCAACTTATCTCCCAGCTCACCAATCATGTATTTTAGGTCTTATTTTCTGACCATTTCTATTCATTTTTAACAATTCTAGTTTGATCATCTATTTTTTACTTTACATTGATGGCATCCTTGTCACCAGTTTTAATTTAGCTATAATTTCCTCTTTAATCTCCACTCTTAATCAATTCTTCCCCATTAAAGACATTGGACCTCTTAACTACTTTCTAGGACTAGAGATCACCCTACGGCCACCAGCCACCATCTATCCTAAAGGAAATACATTTTTGATCTCCTCACTAGAACCAACATGCTTAATTCTAAGTCCATTTCCTCCCCTATGCCTCCTTGCCCCAAGTTGTCTATTCATGATCAGCCTTCTTTTGACAACCTCACTTTGTATAGAAGCATTGTTGGTATTTTACAATATTTCTCTCTCACCCGACCAGATATCTCCTTTACTATCAACAAGGTGTGACAGTTTATACATGAGCCTAAAATTCCTCATTGGCAAGAAATCAAAAGGATCATTCGCAATCTCAAACACACAATCAATTTTGGAATCTCCATCACTTGGTCCAAAGATTTCACGCTTCAAGGATATTCTGACGCTGCTGGTAGATAAAGTTAAGCCTATACTATCAGGATACTTTTAATAAGTTGTGCACATATAATTTCTAAAATTTATCAAGCTCAATTGCCATATATACATATAATATGTTATAATAAAAAAAAACATTTTTCTTTTCTTATCAATATGGTCCAAGTGGGAGCATGTTAGAACCACTTTAAGAGGGTCATAAGTGGATCACATTTGACATGCGTATTTGGGATTTGGGCTTAAGAGTCATGATATAAAGTTTGTATTTAATGAGCTTAAAAGAATTGTTATTTATTGAATTCATTGATGGGAGGAGACATGTCTTTTGGTTAATAATCTTTCTTGAAGAATTGTGATTGTTGGTCTCTAAAGAAAATAATATAAATAATTCTTAAGAGACCCTATCTCATAATTCACGCATAAATAACATTTTCTCTTTATAATGACCATCTCTTTCAATTCTTCAACATTTTTCGCTATAAGTCTAAATATCAATGGAGCCCATGAATCAAGGTTAGTATCGATCCATCTTTGTTCTTACAAAAAAAGACTCCCTTAACAATACCATGTAGAAGCTCCTAAGAAACGCTTCCCAATGCCTTGTACGTTAATCTATCATTCTCTTGATTGGAAAAGAAAAACTTGGGCCCAAGTTATAGGCGGGTACAAGATAATGCCATGGTCGGCTCAAAATCTAATTGGAGAAACATTATAGTACGTCTCATATTTATAGGTAAAAATCAAATTGAACATCAGAACTTATAATTTGTTTAATTATATCTCATAAGTTTTGAAAGACATCATCCTCACCCTCCGTTCGATTTGGCCATTAAACTACACAAAAATTGGCAAAAAAAAAAAAATGCCCCTCAAGACAAAATTACGGCCTTGTTTGGATGGCCAAAACTTTTTTTTTTTGTAGAATATTTTGTTATTAAAAGTAGTGTAGATTTTTTGGAGTCTGTGAAACATGTGTTGGAGTATATAAAAGTCATTAGAATTTGTGAAAAAATGTTGGAGTTTGTAAAAAAGTTATTGAATTTGTGAAAAAATATTGATAAAGCTAAAAATATTAAATAATTTAAATAAAAATAAAAATTAATATTTTTAACTAAAAATATAAAATTTTGTATTTCATTTATATGTATTTTTAATTTTTGCTCATGTTTAATTTTGTTCTATTTTTTTTTTAAGAATATTTCAATTAATCTACATAACTTTTTATCTAATTTCACAACCACATCGAGTGGAGGGTGAAGATTATTTTTTTAAAAATTTATAAGATGTAATCAATTAAATTAAAAATTATAGGATCTAATTTAATTTTTACTATAAATATGAGACTTAGATTATATTTATCCAATCTACTATGTAGTTCTACGGATTATGAGTAACTGTAAACCACCTCACCAAGTAATCCTCAAGAGGAGAATTCGTAGCCAGCATTGGAAAAGAGGAAAAATTAAAGTAGGGAAAATAAAAAGAATTCTTGGTGGACACGTCTATATTTCGTTAGCACAGTATTATTTTTTAAAAAAATTTAAAATCACTTTTTAATTAAATTCAAAAATAGTTCTTTCACAAATTCTACTATCAACTTTTTTAAATAACTCGCGAAATTTAAACATCTATTCACTCACAAATATCTTTTGTGCCAAAAATTTTAGGCTATTTAGATCATATTTCAAAACATTTTTAAATATTTCTTACACTTAATTTTTCATCAATTTTAATATATTTTTATTAATTTCAAAACCTTCTACAAATTCTAATAACTTTTAACACACTTTTCGCACTCCCTCCTTTCCCATCCAAAGAGATCAGCTCCTTTTCTTTGCCGCAGGAACGAACTAATATTTCATAGCCACGTGTATAGTAGAAATGACTTAACTAGCCCGAGCCTTTCCATATCATATCATGCCACTAGCGTGCTCGCTGGAAGCCTGAAACCGGAAGTGAGGATTCCCAAAGGTCGCAACTTTGAGAAGGAAATACTCTGCTTTACGCTGCGAGAGTTTCTCAGTGTGGAAAGTAGAAAATGGGGAGGAAGCCCTACGCTGCGAGGAGGAATCAAGAAAAGGGAGTCATGGTACGAAATCCCTTTTCTACCAAGTCATATTCGATGTTTATGCCTTCGTTGGACAAGTTTACTGTTCTTTCTCTGAGTTTTTCTTTGTTGTCGTATGGTTCGTATGCTTTTCTTTGTACTATTTCTTTTGACGTTGCTCTTCTTATGCTGTGCCAGTTCTTTGTTCTTTATATTACTTTTATTTTATGTTTGTTTCGGTATTATTTTTGTTCTTATGATTTTTTGTTTGTCCTTTGCTCTCTGTACTATGTCATCAGCATATGCTACTCCTTAGGATCAAAAAGCGATCTTTGAAAACTACTACGTACCCACCTTTGTTAGTGTATTTCCCTAAGTGGTGGTTGATGATAGTTTATGTTTGAGATGGACTAGGGTTTGTTTGAACTACGACATTGTGCTTATAGCTCTCAAAATAAAAGAAAGGGAAAAGAGATGGATGTTGCATTTGTGATAAGCATGACAGCGGATTTTTTTTTTAATTTTTTTTTTCTGTTACAACAAAAAGGTTGCTGTGAATTTTATTTTTTTGAGGCAATGGAAGTTCTGGTTTAATTATTTATCATTATGATGATAGATGTATCATGTTAAGCATGCTTCAGCTGAGGGAAAAGTATATCTCTTAGAAATATCTATTTGTGTGAAAAGAAACCACATGGTAGTTTCAGACCATGGATCATTTTTGTTATTTCAGTAAGCAGAATTATATAGAATGCCGACTAGTAAGTGAAGATTTTCCACTTCATTTAATAAGGGAAGGGGGGGAGGGAAGCTTTGTTGTTTCATTTGCCAATATCTTGGATTCTAAGGTGCATTCTTGTAACATCAGTGCTTGCTGTGAAATATAAAGATCTTGTTATGTATAAAGAGTATAGTACAGAATTAGACTTCAACGGACTTGTTTGTCCAGGAATTTTGGCATACTTCATCAAACTTTGCCTTATTATTGCTTCATTGTTATGTAAATTTAGTTAAATCTTCCCTCAAGTTTTTCATTTTGATCAAGTTAGGCTTTTGGAGCCACTAGTATTCGATTTACACCTACTCCACTACTGTTACAAATTATGTCTACTTCTGAATCTAAGCTAATGTGAAATCATGAATTTAACCCCTTAGCAATATTCCTACACAACATTGCTATCATTATCTGCCATTTAAGGCAACTGCTATTGGCTGGTTTAAGAACATGAATTGTGGATTTTTCTTCATTCTCTAATTGGTTTTTATGTCAGTCAAAGCTTGAAGGCACAAATGCAGTCTTTGAGAGAGTGAGTTTGCAACCTGGAAACAGAAAACCTCCTCCAGAGAGAATGGGAGCACAGCCCAAATATGTAAATCCATCCTCAAGCGGTGTGGGATTGCATCCTGAAAGCAGCATCCCATCCTTGGTGAGAGCAAGACAGTCCAACCAGCCAGGAGAGTCTGTTGAGCGATCAAAACCGAGGAAGAAGGATTATACTGGTGCCGTTAGGCGATCTGTACGTATTCAAAGTGCACTTTTGCCTTCTCAAAACCTGGACATAGAGCCTGTAATTTTAGACGTAACTCTAAGTGACAGTGAGAAAGAAGATGACCCTCCTGCTCAGAGAAAACAGAATGAATCTGAACCGACGACCTTTGCGAAAAAGAACTTGGAAGAAAAAGTGAACGACAACATACAACGATTGGAAACACTAGAAAAGATTGTGGAAGCACTGATGTCCAAGACATCTAGAGTGGATGTCACATACAAAAACTTGTACATAGACTCCCAAAAGAAGGTTCTATTTATGCATGAACTTGAATATCATCTATTGTTTCTTTCTATGTCAATATATGTTTAATTCCATTTTCTCTCCTTATCGTTTTGTCTCCCCCCGGGCGCCATTTGTAGGTTGAATCCTTAACTGAGGAAAAGAAACAACTTGCTATGAAGCTTGACGTCGCTCTTGTAAAACTTGAATCAGTAAGTCTCAGTGATCCACTTTAGATACATTGTTTGTTTGTGACTTATACAATTATTTTGCTCTGTCCCCAGTCTTTATTGCTGCAAACTTGTACCACGACTGCGTACATGGTTGCTTTTATATCAAAATATGCCTGAAACAGCAGACAATTGCTACCAGCAGATAATGGGGGCGTTTGTTTACCGAAATTTTAGAGAATATTCCCAAAATTTTGGGAATCTTTTGAATGTTGAAGTTTATTGGGGTTTGTGAAATGTGTTTGGTGTGGTGGAAATTTTGGGCCCCAAAAAATTGGGCAAACAAACGCCCCCAATATATCTATGTTCTATAGAAGGACAAAAGAAGAAACTGTCTAAATTACTTTTTCTTGGGCCTCTTAGTTGTTAATTGTAAGCAATATCATAGTGGTCCCGCACAATGGGTTGTCGATGTAAATCTTGCTTCTGGACATTACTAGCGGTATTTTTCTTTCCTTTTCTGTACATTTTGCTATGGCCTGCACCCATGATATTCAGTTACAATCCAGAGGAAAAGCTTTCCAGTTATGGAGGCTCATACTATTTAATCAGCAGTTAGTCCCTTTTCCTTTTGTTCTATCATAAACTTTCCTTACCAAGCTTCTGCTTGTCAAGTCCTTTGCATTAAAGCTGAACTAGCTACTTTGAAGTAGAAAGAAAAGCAACCATTGCGCAGGTATCGAAATTCGGTATATAGCGAAGGGAAGACCTATTAGCCCATGTTTGGATGGACAAAAAAAAGTTTTGAAAAATTTTTCACCACCACTTGTTCACAAATTTCAACAACTTTTCACAAACTCCAACACTTTTTTACAAACCCCAACAATTTTTTCACAAATCCCAATAAAATCTATACTACCTCCAATAAAAAAAATTTCTAAATATATTTTTCCCATCCAAACAAAGCAATCTGTGTCTGTGTGAGTCTTCATTTCTGCTATTTTCTAGATATTCGGTTCCCATGAAAAATAATCTTCTTATTATATATGATGGTGATTGTGGTTAAACAGCAATAGCGTAATCATTGGGGGCCCATAAGACTTGTGCAGAACGATCAATTTTGTCAATAAAACTTTAATCTTGGATTTGGGTTATTAAGGTCATATTGTTCAGCAGATGGAACGATTTATAGTTCTTCCTTAAATCTGATCTGTCTGCAGTAGAGGATTATTTTTATGAGCTACCGTGAAATTCAATACTGAAATCAACGACGTATAAGCTGCGGTATTGTCTCAATCAATTTTTTTTGTATGTAATAGATATGAATAACAAACATATTGCTCTCTACATTGTCAAGCTAAGTGGTACTTATATCAGCGGTGGAAAGGATGATACTGTGGTTAAATATATTCAATTGACTGGACCCCTTTCATCTTTTGGCTTTGTTTCCTTGTAGTATGAGCGCGGTGATCGTGTTGTCTCGGAAGCTTTGGAGAAATTGAAGGATGTCATCTTGATCTCAAATCTGACAAAAGCTACTGAGACGGCAGTTAATGCGTCATCTCAAGCATTTCACAATGCGTTATCTGCAGGTGATGTCCTGGGATCCCGAAGTCACGCTGGAAAGAAAAAGAAAGCTGCAATCTCCAAGTGAAGAGGATTGAAACTAAAATCGCAAAACCTAGCTAGTTTAATCTTTCAAATTCAGTAAATATGTCCAAAGCCAGGGTTGTGTAGTTTTGTCGTCTTTGGTTTTAAGCTGCTTGTAGGCCTTGTAGGCTTGTCACAGGTTGGACTAGTTTTAAGCCTAACTCGCCAGAGCTTACGATTTTGTCACTTAGCAGCAAATTTCGTTTGGTGCAATGGGGATTGTCCTTGCCACCTGAAGAATTTCAGGCAACTACTGGGTCTAAGATAAAACATCAATGCTTCACATGAGTAAACCGGCGTAATGGTTGCTTCGAGGGTCAAAAAGGGGCGTAATTGTGTTTGGGTTTAGGCAGTGGCGGAATGAATTTAAAGGGGGTAAATTTTTAATGGAAAATAATTAAAAAAAGAAGTTTTACCACTTAATGCAAAATAGTTTTTTTGAGTTAAAATATAGAAAATAAGTATTAAAAATAATAAAAATATATTATATGAAAATACACATACAGTATTTTCTTTTTTCGTTGGCAAGATTCTTCTTAGTTGGCAACAAATTTATTAGCAACAAATTTAATTTAAATCCGAAGTGATTCAAATTTCAACAACAAATTAATTATTTTTAAGAATAGTAGTTTAATAATTAAAAGGATGAAGTTTAATTTTGAATTAACAATTTTGAATTGAAGTGTAGAGTTGAAGAGAGAATTTTTTAAGGAGGGTGGGCCTGAGTTAAAGGGGTAGATAAGTTCAAAAAAAAAAAAGTTAATTAAACATTTTACATTGCCCAGTTGGCCCCTTGCATCTACCAATGTTTTTATGGTTTATTACATTTTATACCCCCCCCCCCTTTTTTTTTTTTTTTTTGAAATATTTTATCTATGTGGTTTGGAGGTAGTACATTTTGCACTTTTCGTTAATTTAGCGGTTATTTCGAATGAAAAAAGCCAATCACATGTAGAACACATGAGTTCAAAGTGTTAAAAATAAAAGAATAGACTGCAAAGTGTTAGACCCTTCAAATTGAATATTGGGACAAATGAACAAGTAACTATTTAGAAAAAAAAAAAAAAAAAAGTGTTAGCCCAAGATTGTTTTGCAAACAATCTATAATTTATTTTGATGATAACAAAAATTATAAGTTTTGAAGACTTTTAGATTTTACCTTGTCAATCCACTATTTTCTAAGATATATTTTAAAGGATTGAGGTTATCTCACAAAAATATTTCTAAGTGCACTTGAACACCATTATACAAGTTGATAAAATCAATTTTTCATACTGTAGGTGTTTAAAGATGAATTGGAGTGAAAACGACACTTTCAAAGTTGTTGAAAAAACCTCTCCAGCACTTATAGTGTCGACACATTACACTGTCTCCAGAGAGAACCGATTTCATATCAAATCTTGTCAAATATTGTCAACACATTGCACTGAGACACCTCGGAGATAGTAATGGGACCTCGGGATATTGTATCAGTATCTCAGAATGTTTGTGGAAAGGTCAGGAAAGTGTATAACATCTCGGGATGTTGTGGGAACGTCGGGAAAATGTAAGGACCTTGGGATGTTTTGAATGAGCACTTCGGAAATCATAAGGGAAAAGCTCGAAGCACATCGAGAACACCTCAGGGACACCTCGGAGCTCAGACATGGTAATAAGAAAGCACACCTTGGAGCACCTCAGAATAGTCGGTAATAATGGAGCTCGAGAAGTAACCGGGATAGATACCTCAGTTTGTAAAGAGGACAGGTGACAAATTGAGATAGATACCTTGGTCAGTAAAGGGGACCTCGGCTTAATGATGAGATGTACACATTGCAGTCTACCTAGGCTAGTAAAGGGGGACCTCAGGATAATGAAGAGACGTCGGACATTGCACTTCCGAGAGCTCTTCCAGATCAACTCATGCTGATTATGCGCCGACACATACACGATTTTTTGCTGAAATCCTGGAATGTTGACAGCTCCCCTCCAACGACTCTTTTAAAATCCTAGATGACCGTTGAAGTCAAAAGTGGTATAAATAGAAGAAGAAGAAAAGATGAAAACAACTCTCCGGTGATTCAAATTTGCAATTACTCTACGACCTAACTTCTAGAGAGAGAAAGTGCCTTGAAGAAGAGAGAAGACTACTCATACTGAGAAAGCTTGTTATTCTCCTGCAAAACTTCAGCTTTCTACATACTCTTGTTCTCGTGTGCACCTTTGTACTTTCCACTTGCTTCATACGACTTTAAGAGTCAAATCGTTGACATTTCATTCTGTACCCATTCTTTGTAAATACGTGAGTGTTGGGTAAACACTTGTCCTACTCGTGAGGTAGAAGAAATCCCTTGGGTTTTGGGATTTGTGAGAGAGTTGAAGCGTGAGCTCGAAAAACGCTTTGTAAAGGTTCCTTAGCACCCGAAAGCTAAGTGTATTTACTATTTGAAGAATAGCGAAAGAAGCCCAAGGAAGTAAATAGCCTTGGGGGTGGATGTAGGCAAGAGTTGGCCGAACCACCTAAAAATACTGTGTTATCTCTCTAACTCTATCTCTTATTTTTTTCACGCTCATATCACTGCCCTTTGTGTTATATGCTTTATTGTTATACTGCTCAAATTATTTTCAAAAATTATTGAAAATTTATTAAAACTCAATTCTCTCACTCTTGGGTTGTTATTTAAACTTTCAAAAAGAACACTACTGATTAACTTTTCTGTTCAAAATAATGGATAAATAAATGCAGAGTACAAATCAAAGGAAGTTTAAATCACATGGATGAAATATTTTAAAATTAAAAAAAATATATTTAAGATTTTTAAACTACGTAGTTGCAAAATGTAATAAAACACTTGTTTTTATTTCGGACTTGTGCATCAAGCAAAAGGTAAAGTTGTTCATTTCCTTCCTGCCTTTCTTTTCAAGAAAGTAGAATCCGTATAATTTGTTGTGTACTGCTTCTCGGAGCCTCATCGCGAGGATTTGCCCAAAAGAACAAAGGTAAATTTGGGAAGGGTCTGCGGTGATGCGGTTGAAGGACAAAATTAATAAAAGACTGATCTTTGATGTTGTCCAATAGCTAACAATCAAAGGTGCTTAAACAATGCTTTATTTTTTGCTTGAATACAAATCTACAACAGAAACAAGTTTGCACCACTTGTATCTGCTTGATTCGAAACGTAGATGGAGAAAACAGGCATTAGAATTCATGATTCCAACAGTCTGCCTCCTACTGTTCTTCATGGTAGCACTCTTCCAGAGAGGTGGGGAAGCTAAAAGGATGAGCTTGAGGTGTTTCAAAAACTTCAGCATCATTTGCCTCTTGTCTTGTTGGTGGCGGTGGAGACGAGAAGTCTAAACACATTCCGTGAATTAAATGTTCATATGATGCGGAGAGATCTTGGGATGTCAGTTGGTGGTACTCAACTAGTTGGTGGAGGCACTGGTTTTCCCTCACCAAATTTGCATTTTCATTAGCTAGCCTGGATTTCTCTGCGAGCAATGCCTCCATTTGAAGCCTCACCTAGCCAGGCAACGTTTTCACAATATCAACATTTAGGTTCTCAAACAAAATATATATGATGTCGGGGGAGAAATGGAAGCATATGAGCTATGACTCCTACCAGATCATCTTCATCCGGTCTTGTCCCTTTAGCAAATCCATCACGGAGCCTCCTATTCTCTTCCTCAAGCAGCATACATCGGTCTTGCATAAAACATAAATCCGACTTGATTGATTTCAGTTCTCTTGCAAGCGAACCCGCTTTTGTTGCCATGGAAATCGCAAGCTGTTGATGACAAATAATTAGCAATTCAAGAAGTTGTTGGTAACCTTCGTGCTTTTGCTTAGAGAAAGAAGAAAAGGATTAGCTTGGTATTATTTAAGCACGACAGTGAAGAGAAACTTGAACCTACGTTTTTGGCTTTCTTCAGCTTCCCATCTTTTAGGATTTGCTCATCATTTGCCTTCTGAGATTCTTCTTCTTCAGCCTCTGATGAATGAGCACGATCAAACTTCCTTTTCAGTCCTTTTCTGAGCTCTGCTTCAATTTGATCCTTTTCTGAGTCCTCTGCTTTACTCTCCGAGTCCTTCAAGTGGCCTTGGAATATTTCGGTCAATGTGGGCGGTTTAGCTAGATCTCTAGCTCCCTGTAAACATAGAAGGCTATAGTCAATCGCATCCAATAGTAGTTTGTGATAATTTAGACAACTCGAAACCAAACCCCACATAAGGGAAATTTGTGAGTTAAGCCTGTGACAGCTTTCCTTCACACTTCAAAGTTTGACAATTACAGAATACATTTTTTTCAGAACCCAAAGATCAGTGTTTAAAAATCCTTAGAGAATCGAAGAGCTTCGTATACCTGAAGGGCATTGTCTAGATTGTTCGATAGCTGGGACAGAGTGTGAGATACGGAGTCAAACCCTCTCATCAGAAGCAACGAGTCTTCCTTCAATTGCTTAGCTTGATCCGACCCCCTGGCATTCTACACAAAATCCGACAAACCCATTAATGTAATTAGTATCGAGCGCGGACATTAGAATTCAACCACAGTTCCGACTACAAGCACTCACCAACTGGGATGATTCGGAGTTCTCACTTGGGATTCTGCTTTGACGATTCTCAAGAAGCGAGTCGATCCGGCCTCGTAGCGCGCTCCAGAAGCGCTTATCGGAGGAGGGGCTGTACATTGGAGACGAACTCGTGAAGCTCCTTCCCTCCTGTACTCAAATTCAAAGAGATTTTATAATATAGGACCACAAAGATTTATTCGAAGACATAAAGTAATACCCCCCATAGAAAGCTGAAGCAACATAGAAAAGGAGGAGGAGATGAAAAGAAAGATACCTGGTTGAGGGGTTGAGGCGATGGGGTCTCCACTGCGGCTGCCATGAGAGAGAAAGAGAGAGTAAAAGAGGTGTAACGGCTAGTTGTCAAAGGAGCTTTGGAGGACGTATAATTTTAAATATATGCGCCGTTTGCGCCAACGTTCTAAAACCTATCCGACTTAAAAATTAATAATCTGAACGAGGCTTGGCCCGGTCGCTGGTCCGCTTCTTTTATGATCGATAAAAGTGAGTTCGCTTTTGAACGCTCCAAGTGGGGACAGATTCAGATCAGATCCCACGGCTGTAGACTTCGATGGATTACCAGCTGTTAGCCAACATTGTTGGCTTGTGCCAACGGTTAAGGTTTTTTGTTTTTTATTTTTTAAAACTCAAGCATGTTGTAGAATTTTTATAAACTACACATTTTGTAAATCAAATTATGATATTTTATTATGTTAAGATTTACTATTTACTCAATTTTTAATCACTACAAATTTATATATTAAAAATTATAAATATTAATTACAAAAACTGCCTACCATTAAAGTTTAAATCCGAAACTTTATAAGATAGAATATCAACAGAATTGTTAAAAATCTAGGGATCTCTGTGGTATCACAAAGTTACAATTAAGCCCTTAAGGTAACGATTTAGACATTTGACTCCCTGAGGTATTGATTTTTTAAAAAACAAGCCCATCCGTCTATTTTCGTCCCAACACGTTAACGGCAATTCCACGTCAAGCCTATCACGTCGCGCCACATGTCCTGTCTTGCTGAATCACCCCTAAATTGCCATGTCAACGCTGACCCACTCATTCACTAACGCCACATCAGCGCCTAATCAGCAACGACGTCGTCTAGCTCTCAGTCAAAACCCATTATCCGCTGAGTTGAATTTGATCAAAATTCAACAAAGATCGACCCCCTTTGAATCTCGATCAAAATAACTCAGCAAAGATAATGGGTTTTGACTGAGAGCTAGACGACGTCGTGCTGATTAGGCGCTGATGTGGCGTTAGTGAATGAGTGGGTCAGCGTTGACATGGCAATTTAGGGGTGATTCAGCAAGACAGGACATGTGGCGCGACGTGATAGGCTTGACGTGGAATTGCCGTTAACGTGTTGGGACGAAAATAGACGGATGGGCTTGTTTTTTAAAAAAACCAATACCTCAGGGAGTCAAATGTCTAAATCGTTACCTCAGGGGCTTAATTGTAACTTTATGATACCACAGGGGCCCCCGGTACAATTTCGCCAAAATCTAGATTCATTTGACTAAAGGAGTGATCAAAATCTTCTATAATTTTTTACCTAAATAAATTATACAATTCGGATAGAGACATGCAAAACAATCATTAAATATTGTAAGACTTACATTATCGAAATTTAATATAAGCATAATTTAATAGTACATGATCTACCTTATTAGGATTTATTTCTCTCCCAATTAAAATAAAGAATTATAAAGGATGCTATCTTATAATTAATGACATTTTCCTGCTTTGCATTTAGGCAGCAAGTGAGGTTAACTAATTATCCACCCAAGAATTGGGTGGCAGACGCATTTGGTAAAACCCAACGCAATCTAAGTGTCAGTTTATGTTAGGATCTGGATAGCTCAAAATCTAGGCCTTTGGTTTAGAGGCTCATTTGAGCTGAGCTTATCCAATATCCACCTTGTTTGTCTGGTTCTGGAAATCGTGACAAAAAGGACTAACTAGTCAAAGGATTCCGTTACCCCTTTTTGCGGTATTCAACGGCTACAAAATCAACATCAACTTGGAGACCGTGAGAGCCAGATGGGTAAATCTTTTTGTTTGTTTGCCTAATTGAGCTTGACCCTGACCAAATACTGCATAGGCATATGCGCTGATTTAGGTTCAGGTAAAACATGATAAGTTAACACATTGACTTGCGCACCCGTTAATTAGTGAATAGGATGTTGATTTGAATGATTTTTTTTTATATTTATTATAAAAAATATATAATTTTTATAAAAAGAGATAAATTATTTTATTATTCAAATATGGTTGGAAAACACCGACATGACTAGCAACTTCGCGAACAAATTTTTTTTTTTTTCTCAGATATCACGAACTAATTTAGTCATTACGTTTTTTTTTCTCCTTTCGTTTTTTAATGAATTTTTCAACTGTTATATTTAAAAAAAAATTAAAATTATGTGAATTTACTTTCATGGTAATAGTCTCATTTGAATTACTTGGTATAAAAATTTAAGGTGACCCGTCATCGCAAAAATTTGGATCCAAACTTCAGAGCCATGACTAACAAGCCCCTAGTCATCGCTCTTAGTAGTTCGTTACAAAAGCATCAATCAAAATCGTAAATCATTTATACGACATCCACAAAATTAGAGTTAGTACACCCCCATCAACCATTTACTGCCATGCCGTACTTATTTTGCGGTCCTCAACTTTCGTCAATAAAGTACGAGTATTGTCCACCGCTAATGCGATGTCATCAAGACTAAAGATAAGACCTCGACTGTAAATAAGGCATAAGCATACATTGATTTTTCTTGGTGATTTATGTGAAGGGGCCTCATTGACATTAGGTCAGATCTCCGGAAGGCTCACCGATTTCCGATTATTTCTCTTATTGGTTAAAAGGTTTTGTGCTTAGAAAAAAAAAAAAAAAAAAAAAGGTTAAGAAGTTTTGTACTGTTAGTGGTTTAATATAGACAGATAAAACTGTCTCAACGAGGAGCTGTTAAGGTGAGTTTAGATAAAACCCTTAAATTTTAGCTTTGTCAATTGCTTCCCCAACATATTTGTGCAGAAACACCTTGAGGAATGATGATAATACGACTATTGGGTATTTTTTATTTTATTTTTGGGAGGGACATGATTTGGGTGCCATTCTTGTTGTGTTTTGCTCAAGAATTTATATTATTTTAGGATTAGTTATACTTTGCACCTAGTTCTTTTAATTTTGAGATATTTCATTCAAGTGGTTTATAAGTCTTGTCACTTTGCACCCCCGTCAATTTATTTGTTATATTAAACGAAAAAGTCAACCACGTGCAGAACGCGTGACTGATTGTTTGAGTACAAAGTGTCTTAAAAAAAAAAAAAAAAACAAGGTGCAAAGTGTCATACCCCTCAAACTAAATGGGTGCAAAAATGGGTGCAAAGCGTAATTTTTGAATATTGGGGGGTAAAATGAGCTAGTGAGCCACGTGCAAAACACATGACTGACTTTTCCTTTTAAAATAACAAATAATAGACGGCGGGGTATAAAGTGTCAATACCTCAAACCACGTAGATGAAATGTTTCAAAATTGAAAGAACGGAGTGCAAAATGTCAAGACCCTAAATCATGTGAGTACAAAGTGTAATTAACCCATTATTTTATGAAGATAATACAATAAATCGTGACTCGAGGTCGTTTATGGTTTCTGTTGTGGGTTCTTGTTTGTCTCATCAGAGAGGTTTTTGAATTCAGAACTCGTCACTTGTTGCGGTTGACGAAGTTCATTGCATATCTGAATGGTGAGTGATTGCGCTGCCTATTGTCTCCTTATGTTTTGGCTTGTTGGTTATGTCCATGTTCATCCTAATAGAGATCATGTTCTGGTACTCTGTCTTCCTTCTAAATTTCGTATCTCTATGTGCAATTTTTTCGGGGGGTAATCTCTTTGTGCAAGTCTTGCCTAAGCATATTTTACCATTTTTACAGGTCACACAACTTTCGGCCTTCGTGCATGAGGCCCCAGGCATCAATAGTGCTTCATGTGGGCCTTTCATTTCAAATGCATTCTTGCAATGACTGCTACCACAATCCCAATATTGCCCTTGTTCATGCCAGATGTCCTGTGTGTGACGTCCTGCATCCGTATTAACCTCTAAACTTTATTTATATAATTAAAATGCTAATTAAAACGAGATTACGGTCTGAAAATTCAACTCATCTTATCAAATTTATAAAGATTTATTATCTCCTTATTTTTCTTATCAAAATCAAAGTAGGTAATTAATATTAATGCCTGCAATGCAAAAAAAAAAAATAACGGAAGCAAATAAGTAAAGGTAACTGAATACAAGAAAACATATGATCAACATAATGACAGTTAAAGTACGGTAAGTAAGTAATGCATGAAACTATTTATTGATAGAATGTCAAAATAAGTTAATAAGACTTATACGTGCGCTATTAAAGATTAGTAATTAGTAATTAGTTAATGTCACGCCCTGTGCTAGTACTTATCCCTTCAGCTCTCGTATAGTAATCGCATGCACAAAATTCGTGGATTACCGCACGATAAAAACTCTTAGGATCGCTTAAATGCCCTCGAATTTACTTAGCGGAAGACTTGTTTTAAAACGGTTATTGGTTAAAAGAAAAGTCATTAAAATTAGAAGATAAAAATCAGTTTAGAAGCTTGAATGAAAGAAGTGAAATCTCATAAAATGAAAGAAGTGAAATCTCATAAAATATTAAATCGATATATTTGCACTTTACTTGGGAAAACTTTAGTCGGTTAATTACTAAAACGAAAATGAAAAAATCGTATAAAATATCATATCATAATAATATGCAATTCTATAGGAAAATCTCATTAACAAATTAGGTTGAAAATTGATTGGTATTAAAAAAGATTAAGGTGAGATTAAAGGAAATTGATAAACCTTGTAGAAAGAAAATCAACATAGAGAAATACACATTTTCCTTTAAACAAACATGGTCTGGTACAAAAAGGGCCTTCGGGAGAATAACAAGAGAATAGGCCTAGGTTATACAAAAATGTGAGCTTCCTATAGTCCACCTAGCCTATACAACCGCGTTTCAAGGTCCAAAAATAATTTTGAAACACATCAAAAAAATAAAAGAAACAACGAAAGGGATACAAAACAAACCCTGCATCTAGAATCTATTCGCCTTAAAATAATCCAACATCCCGCTTAACAATAAAAAGGCAAACAAACAAACATAAAAAAGGGTGAGTCATATTGACTCAATAAGGTCGAGGAAGGGGCATGTTTATACAAATATAACTCATGCTTCGAAATGAATAGCATAATGACAAAGATCCAAGTCATAAATGGCATAGCAACAGTACGAAGAATGCATGCAATGCAATTGAAAATTCACTCATCATATGGTTCCCTGAGGTATTCCCGGTAGCTGCTTTGTTCACCCCTACAGTCGGGTTGTGAGTCTCTCCTCTCTTCATGGAACTGTCTTGCATCACCTACACCAAGACCTTTAAAAACGACGCCGTAGCGTCCAGGAGGAGCCCACCCACTCCCTATAGTAGGGGGTTGCACTCTCCTAACATGTGTCTGGTACCGTCACTCTTTCTTCGGGAATCACCTCGCAGGCTTGGGGGTTCCTCACATTTATTTTCCTCTTATGATGTGAATGCAATTAATGCACGTATACATTCATATGCAAAATACATATCCAAACATCCAATGATATGACTTGAAAACATAAACTGGTAAAGTACTTTTAATTTTAATGCATGAATAATTAAAAATGAAAATTTCATAAATTAAATCAACAAACTGAATTTTAAAATACTCAATCAGTTTCTAAGTCATATGGGTTCAGATTATTAGACCTTTTTCCTTAAATAAAGAATTAATAAACTTATTCCTTTTATAATACTAATTAAAGAATTAAACATGAAATTTATAATTAAATATTAATCCTGCCCTAAATCTCCAAATAAAGGCTTCTTGGGTCTCATTAGACCTTATTGGGCCTATCCCTAAAGTTTCAAAGTATTCTAGGCTTGTTTAGGTTAACGGGCCTAAAGTCCAATTAGGCCGCTAAACGGGCTTTGTGATTTGAGCCCCTAATTCTACTCGGTTTGGACTCAAATTTGGGCTTCCCCATCTATTTTTCATGCTCTATACAACCATAAAGTTATTTTTCCCCTTTTGGACCTTTTTACCCTAACGTTTTGTGTGAAATGCCGAAACTTCCTTAGAGACCTCCAGGGGCATTTTCGACCTTTTCCAACCTCCGATTGAGCTGAAATTTTTACTGGACCTACTGTGACCCTGAATACAGGTATACAATTTTCATGCAAATACTCTAAGGATTCTCAATGAAATTTTGGACAGCAAGGATTTTTCATTAAAAAGTCTAATTTTTCATTACATGTAATGTTCATGTGCTATAATCATTAGATATAATGATTTAAGTCATCATAACTGAAACAATATAATCACAACATGCATTAAAATATAGATCAATAACAAAAATCACATGTAACCTCATAACTTTCTTCAAAATCATCAAAACAACACATGCTTGAACATTTTGCTTCAAAACTTCGTCTCAAGCCCTCTTGGCTTCATTTCCATGGCCTTGATCTGCCATTTCAACCATAAAATCCATCCCTTGCCATTCGGTTCATATCAAACCTCTTTCATCACAAAGTTTCTCAACAAAAGCATGTAAAAGTCATCATAGACATAAGTATTCACATGCAACTATTATTTACACTTTGTATCATGATAAAAACTAAGTTGAACATATTTTTCAGTGAAACTAACATGTATAACAAAGATTTCACATTGACAGCAACCAAAAAAAGCTCAATCCCACATTTTTCCTAACCAAATATGCATAAAACTAGCCCTTACCTATACTTGAATACAAGTCCTTCTCCTCTTTCATTTTCTTCTTCTTTCTCTTCATTTCCCTCTCTTTTTCTTGGTCGATCCTCCCTTTTCTCTCTTCTTTTCTCTTCTCTCTTCTCTCTCTCTCTCTCTCTCTCTCTCTCTCTCATGCACAGCTAAAATACAGAATATCGTCCATGAGTTGCACAAAAGGCTTAAATGCCTTGTCTCTTTCTTCATTACTTCTCTCTCTCTTTCCTCTCTCTCTCTCCTCATAACTTCTCTCTTCATTCTTTTCTTCCCCCTTTTTCTCTTTCTTGACTCACGGCAATAAGCATTGCTGTGAGTCTCATGTGCTTTTACATCTTTATTTTTGTCTTTATTCTCTCTAATTAACTAGGGGCATGCTATAATTATGGAGACATAATGATTTATGGAGACAAGAAATTTATTATATTCATTGAATCTTTACTCGTAGGAGAAAGAGTTTTTGACACATGGCCAACAAGATAAGATTTACAAATTTCCTTCACTAAATTAGCCGACCAAGTGTATGTGGAGTGGCTTGGGTGGGTTTTGGGCTTCCATGCACTAATGGGCTTCGGCCCAACTCATTTTCATAGGCTCAAGTCTATAATTCAACAACCCTAGGCCCAATTGAAATTTAAATGCAATTAAACAAGCATTATAAAATAATTAAGCTCAAATATCCTGAAATAATAAAATCAAATTAACAAATAACATCACATTAATATAAGAAAGAGAATTTATTAAAACCAAGGTAAAATAAAATATTTAAAAAGGAAAATTCGGCCACATATATTAAATTTGAATCAAATTAATCTGAAACATTAAATGAAACACATGTGATACTAATAAAAATTGGGATCAAAATTCCAAAGATTAAAATTAAAGGAAAGAAATTCTATAAGCAATTAATTAAATTATAACTATTAATCAAAACACTAAGATCATGAATTTAGCAATTAAAGAAAATAAAACAAGTACCAAAATATCACATTTACTAAAGATAATAAAAACAAAACCTTAACTCAAGAATCTCACAAGTAGCTCAAAAGGTTACGGGTATCACAGTTAAAAATAACATAACATTAGAATCATTTACTCAAAATAGATATAGAAATCTCCACATACAAGTGTATGACTAAAGTAGGCTATCCTTTGCTACAAGGATTTACCAAAAATGTTAAAACTATGGACTATTAACAAAATATTGGGTCCACGTTTCTCATTCCAAAAGTTATAATATATATATCGTGCTGCCAAAAAGCTATCGCATAAGTAAGATATGTTTGGAAGGTTAACCTGAACTTTTATACAAATATTTACACAACATAAATGATAGCAGCAACTAAATGCTAGAAGAACGTATCAAGTATAATATTTACTATTAGTAAATGAGTTCTTCAGCACTAAATTTCCATCAACAAAATATAGCAGATGACTCAACCCACAAAATATATATATAGGACGGTGCCGATGACGGTTTTTGCCCCTACCAGCACTGGCACCACCCATGCCAGTGTTGCCTAACGGGATGCAAACACCGTTCCGGTTTAGCTCGATAACCAGTGAATGTTGGTACTGATGGGCGTTATCGATGAGTGATAGAGAAAGAGAGGTGGGTGTGGCTGGCCAATTCGGGGGATAAAAGAGACACGAGCGGCGACAGAGGAAAAACTCAAAATGTATCATTTGCCGTCCATATCTTTCCTTGTACAGATTCGCCAATTCTTGAAATATCTTTCCTTATACAGCTCTGGCGATATCTTTTCCTTTGCTGTCCATATCTTTCATTGTATTGATTCACCAATTATGTGATATGTTTCCTTATATAGTTGTGGCGATGTCTTTCCCTTTGATGTCCATATCTTTCCTTGTATTGATTCACCAATTTCGGCGATATGTTTCCTTGTACAGCTCTCGCGATATATTTCCCTTTGCTATACATATTTTTCCTTATATTGATTCACCAATTCTAGCAATATGTTTCCTTGTACAGCTTTGGCGATGTCTTTCCTTTAAATATCTTTCCTTTGCTGTTCATATCTTTCCTTGTATATTTCAATTCTGGTGATATCTTTCCTTGTACAACTTTGATTATATCTTTCCTTGTACAACTCTGGCGATATCTTTCCCTTTGATGTCCACATCTTTCCTTGTATTGATTCACCAATTCTATGATATGTTTCCTTAAACAACTATAGCGATGTCTTTCACTTTGTTGTCCATATCTTTCCTTGTATTGATTCACCAATTTTGGCAATATGTTTCCTTGTACAGCTCTCTTAATATCTTTCTCTTTGTTGTCCATATCTTTTCTTGTATTGATTCATCAATTTTGGCGATATGTTTACTTGTACAGCTTTGGCGATGTCTTTTCCTTTGCTGTCCATATCTTTCTTAGTATTGATTCACCAATTCTAGTAATATGTTTCCTTGTACAGCTCTCGCGATATGTTTCCCTTTACTATCTATATCTTTCCTTGCACAAATTCACCAATTCTAATGATATCTTTCCTTGTACAGCTTTGGTTGTATATTTCCTTGTACAGCTCTGGCGATATCTTTCCATTTGTTGTCTATATCTTTCGTTATACAAATTCGTCAATTCTAGTGATATCTTTCCTTATACAAGTTTTATTGTCTTTGTTAGAATAAACGTTATTATAGCATTGATATTAGCAACTCTTGTATGTGGTAGTTTTGTTCTAATGTTATCTACGACATCGTTTTCATATGAAAATGGAAAAAAACAAAACAAAACAAAACAAAACAAAAAAAACAAAAACAAAACAAAACAGTGAAAGTGATGAACCGCCACCGCCCTTCGAGGATATTGGGTACCGGTACCACTAGGTACTAGTTTCCACTCTCGATGATCAACCCTAGTTTTGGCTCTTAGGGTTTACAAAATACCAATTACATAACAATATATAAATGCTCAATCACCACATCATAGGTGATCTAGTGCTAAATAAGGATCTAGACCATATGTCGTTGAATCTCATGGTTGAAATTTTGATGGATCTCGTGTACCCTTATGGTCTATTAAGTAAGCAATCATAAATAAAATAAATAACAAACAGTGCGAGTCATAAGACTCATGATAACACCAAACAAGCAGTATAATCAAAGTGACATGTAACAATATGAACATGGGGATGCTCAGGATAATATCATGATTACATAAATAAACAATCAAAGTGACATGTAACAATATGGGCTACAATTTCTAGTATTTTTAAGAAGCATTTCTAAGCACCTTTAAAATTTAATGTTTATCTCTTACCTATTTGATTTAAGCTCTGATTATCTAGGTTCACATCAAATTACAAATTAAAATTTGATTATGGAAAATTCTAAGCTAATGGCCCACTTAATGCTCCATTTTTCCTCTAGTTATTCGATCGGTTGCCCTTTCCATGCAATTTTTCAACTATTCTTTTATTTACCTTATTAGAACATAGGTACTTGTTTTGTAAATGCATTAGTTGGTTGGCAAAATTATCATGTCAAAACATTATATTCATTTACATTTAATTATCGAGGACCTTGTGTGTATATAACAAAGTCATTCCAGCCATAGAGTCCATTATACTTGACAACATCAAACAAGCTGCAAGCAACATATAATCGAAGCATTGCTCTATTTATAAACTGATTTAAGCATCAATTTTTCACTGCCATTTTTCATGCTTTTCCATATTATATGCATCATATCATAACTACATTAACCACTTTAAACAAAACACGAATCAATTACAATTAGGTTCAAATCCACATGCATCTACGTCCATACTTTGAGGTTCATTTATCTCATGTTTTTCACTAACTTTAACATGCATTAATCTACCATGTACTTTCAGCTCTCAATTAGACACATAAATCAGCAACTCAAATGGCCAGATTTCATATCAAAACAGACCACAAGTTCCGCTAGTGGAGTAAATTAAACTAGACATACATGCTCTCAAATTTATAGACCACATGTGAGTTACATGGCTTCAAATGGAAAATTTCTAATAATTAGTCCACTAGTCTTTGAGGTATTGCTCAATCTCAAACTAGGTTATAGGGTAAGTTTCGTCTTAACTTGTCCCCATAGAATTCTTTTATGGTCTACGGTAGTCATTTTGTCAACTTGAGTTATCCCGTAAATGAAAAAAAATCCAACATAGCTAATAGGGACACGTGTTAATCATTTGCCAATAACCACGTGTCCTCATTAATTGTCAAATCACTAGTGTGCCCCATGTGATTGGGGCCCATTAATCTTACTTCTACCTCAAATTATCTACATCAGGTTGAACCAACCTAGTGTTTAAGGTATAGTTCTGAAGGACAATTTTTTCCCTATCAAACATAGAGAATTTGAGGTGAAATTAAAATTAATTTGGACCAATGATACATGGCATACTGGTTGATTTAGAAATTAAAGAGAACATGTTGTTATTGGTAATTGGTTAACACATGTCTCTGTTAGTAACGTTGAATTTTTTTCATTTACGGGGTGACTTTAGCTAACAAAATGACCACCTCAGGACACAAAACATTTCACAAGAACCAGTCTAGGACGAAAAACTTACCCTAGGGACCAATTTGAGATTAGGCAATATACCTCAGAGACTAGTGAACTAATTAAGTCATTTCTAATATGCAACAAAAGGGTTTTTACTTGCACATGTCTACATAAAATCATATACATTTAAAGGAAACACAAGTATTTAAGCCATGTGAAAGAGTTATCCAAACATTAACTTAAGCCTGCATGGTCTCCATTATTTTTCTTTGTCCAAATAATCGGTCATGCTTATTATTTTTCAGTAGAGATCAACCATAAATACTTAAAACTAAACTGGATATCGCATTCAAGACTAAATTATAGATTTAAGGGATAAATACAAAATCGGTGCCTCTGGTTTACGCCAAAATTAAATAGGTCCCTAAAAAATTTCGAGCATAACATAAGCCCCTTAAGTTAGTTTGCTTTTATTTTGAGTCCTTCCATCAATCTCCGTTAACAAAACTAATGGTCCAGTAACACACGTCAGTAATTTTTCCATGTCAGCCATTTATCCACCTCAGCCCACCCACCATGTCAGCCAAATTGAAACGCACCATCTCGTTTGCCACGCCCACTTATACTTAGAAGTAAAAATAGTATTTATAAATTCACTAGGACTTGGTTTCTCAAACCTGAGCCCTAGATATTTCACAAGCTCTCCAATTTGGCTGCTCATCAAACCCTTATACCCGAGCCCTAGTGTTTACCAATTATCCCCAATATCCCAAACATTGTTGCTGAAAAATTTGCCTTATATCACGAGAACATTGTCTGTTATCAAATAAGGTATTTTTCATCTTTTTCGTTTGTTCTACATTAAGCTTGTTGTCAATATTTGTTGTTAGTAGGTTTAGTAGATAGTGGAGTGGGAGTACTTTATTGTTTGTCATTTTCTGGAATGGATTGGTGTTGAATGTTGACTTTGTTTGTAATGTGCTCCCGAGTTTGAGTGGAAGTACTCTACACATGCTGTGTTCAGTTACTTTATTGTTGTTTCATTTGTCCTAAACTGATTAAATAACAAAATGAACTGGTCAGTTTTGAGTTTGGCTATATTGGAGTCAGTTTCGACTTTGCTGTTTCGTTAAGTGGAATATACTATTGTGTTTTGAGCCAGAGTGGTCCTTTATTGTTTCTTTATTGAACTAACTTTTCCATTGTCCCCAAAGTGGCCTCAAGTTTCAAAATTTAATGGATGTGCATGTGGTATTCTGTATTTGCACTTGAGAGTCTTCGAATTGCATATGCATGTGGTATTCTAAGTTCCTAAAGTCATCTTCAATCCATGCACATTAAGTCACACAAATGGGTTGTATATGTGGCATTCTAGGTCCCTAAACTCTTTATTTATTGTTTGACCTGAACATTTTTTTATTTTTGTGTAAACATATATGAAAGTCAACATTTTAGACCACCATAGTGGGACTCTCGAAGGCTTACCATTGACTTATATTGGTGGAGAAGTGTACAATGTTGGGAGACTTGAATATGATTTCCTAACACTCGTGGATGTATGGGATGTGATGCAAGTTCTTGGGTAAAGTAAAGAGCACAGGTACTAGTACTTGCTTGGGAATGAGAGCCTCAATGACTTGAGGCGTGTTAGCAATGATTCAGAAGTCATTGAGATCATTAATAGAGTAGAAACTAAAAAAAAAATGTCCTCCACATATATGTGGAACATGGTGTTGACATTGCTGATATCATTGACGATTGTAAACCCCAACCTTCCCTTACTCTATTTAAAGAAATTGTTGGTGTAGACTTTGTTGGGGTAGAGGCTAGTGAAAAGGCTGGTGACATTGCTGGTGTGGAGGTTGGTGTGGCAGCTGGTGTGGAGGCCGAAGCTGTTAAAGAGCAAGATGTTGGAAATGGTCCCAAGGCAGATCATCTATATGATTTGCAAGAGATAGATAAAGAGGATGAGAACCTGTATGCTGAGGCTAATACAAATGCTGAAAGTTCCATTGGTAAAGAAAGGTCGTTTGGGGTTGGGGATACTGAAGCGGTAGATGGTGGTAGTGATATTGACTCAAATGCCACTGACAGTGATGCATTGGATAGCATGTCAGAAAGGGACGAAGATACTGATGGGCGAGTCATACATAGATACCTAGAGTTTCTAGACAACAATGACGTTAAAATGAGGATTCACTTGGCTGTTGAACTCAAGTTTAGAGGCCCCAAGCAATTCAAGAAGGCATTGAAGGTTTATTCAATCCAGAACGGGTTTGAGTACAAGTTATTGAAGAATGACAAGCTGAGGGTTCGATGTGAGTGCAAGGCTGGTTGTGGGTGGAGAATTAATGCTTCATAATGAATCGGCGAATGTGATGAATGTATTTTGGTACTTGTTTTATGAATCTGGTACCTAGGAAATGATGAATCTAGTACCTAGGATGTGATGAATATATTTTGAGAGGAAACAACTTTTGTAATTGGTTACATGTGATGAATATGCCAAGTTGGTAGATGTGGTATTTTGTGATTCTTTGATACAATTATTTTACTTTACAGGTACACTTATTTTAAGTTACAGCATATGGTTTCAGAAAATGGCATTATGACTTTGGTTTGTGGGTACTTGTATTATGTTGTGAACCTAGTACTTCAATATTAGGTGAGTTTGGTTCAAATTGAATATGCACAAATCTGTCAAATGCCTCCAAACATATCTCACAAAAGGTTGATTACTACAAAATTATCCAAATACATAATATTTCTTCAAAGGTTGGTTACTACAAAACTATCCAAATACATAATATTTCACAAAAGCGACTACTACAACCACCTTCACTTACTAACTACTACCCCAAATTACAGAGAGAACTCACTAATGTATGTCAATAACAAAATGGAGATCTCACTGACAAAGATATCAACAAAATACAAGGTAGTTAGGTTGCAAATTATAGGTTAGAAGGTAGAACCTATTGGCTCTAGGACCTAACTATTCTAAGGGTAGTATGGAAGACAGAAATCTCTATCACCCATGACACACTGAACGCCACAACCAGACACTTCTACCTTGCTCTCTATACCTCCAGTTGTGCCTCCAGCTTCTTGATTTTCCTTGTCATCCCAGGAATCACTTGTGATGAACACTTGCACATTAGGGGGCGACCCTTTCAAAGAACTCGCAAGACCGAGGACCCTATGTACAAATAACCAAAAACACTCAAACAATTTGCAGATCTAAACTCATTCTGGCATTTCATCAAACATGAAATTCGCAATAAAAATTCACAGATCTAGTTTACTATAAGTAGCCCATATCTTGAGCACCTAAAGAGTCTACGTCCTGGATTCTTCTTCGTCCACGATGTCCTCATCTGAGCTTCTATCCCACAGTAACATAACACAACTCTTACAGGTGCTGCACTTGCTGAAGACATAGATGAAGAGGACATTGTAGATAGCAACAGTTGATAAGTTAACAGTTAGGGACGAGCTTGAGTGATTTGCAGGGTTTGGAGAGATTGGGTAACAATTAGGGCTTGGGTAAGGGTGATTTGCGATATTGGGTGAGAGTTTGGGTACCTTACCTTAAGTTCTTGCAGTTACTTTTTTTAGCTTTATACAAGTTAAGGTGCCAAACGGTGCGTTTCTGACATGATGGGTTGACGTGGACAAATTTCTGAACTGTTTTGCTGGACCATTAGTTTTTTTAATGGAGATGGATGGAAGGACTCAAAATAAAAGCAGACCAACTTAAGGGACTTATGTTATGCTCGAAATTTTTTAGGGACCTATTTTGTATTTATCCCCAGATTTAAAACTATCATATTTGACATCAAAATTTAAACTACACAGTTACACCACAAGTCCCAACCAAAACTATATGTTCTCTACTCTTACCTTGGCTTGATGACCCCTTTTCACTAAATATCTTCACCTATAACAAAAATAAGAGTTCGCTAAGGGTTAACACTAGAAAATAAGAAAGAAAATATAAGAGGAGAGGAGAAGGAGACCTAAACCAACCGGATTCATGCTTGCAATGAAAATTCTTGGAGTTCTGTTTCTCTCTCTCTCACATCGAAAATGAAAGTGCTGGAAAAAAAATGAGACTCAAGGTATCTCTTTCACCTTAAATCAGACTGTAAAAACAAAAGGAACTGACGAAAACTTACCCAATTAGGGGTTAAATAATTACACACCTAGTTTACTACAAGAAGCAACATAATTTGAGTGGCCATTAATTTGGGTGGTAAAATTCCATATTTTGACACTTGTTCATCTCCCTAATTACATCACCGTGATGAATTATTCTCGTAATCATTTCTTCTCCACATAGCTTGATTCTCCTTTAGCATTGGGCTTAATAACAAGCCAAACCTTAACCCATTTAAGTCTAATTCTAAGCTTCTAATTTTCAAAAGTCCATTAAGCCATAATTAATTAGTCCCTAAAGCCTATAAATCAAAAAGATTTTCAGCCCTCTAATCAGCCCCAAAACTGGTCAAGCCTAAGTCCAAACACTTCTCTCTTCTTAAAAAAATAATAAAGGCCTTAAAATACACTTTTTAATCAAATTAAATTATTCCTTGCTAAATCAAGTAATAACCAAGTCATAAATTAATACTAAAAAAAATGACGGGCACAATAGTTGACAAAGGTACATTATGTTTAGTAAAAATTCATTTTTTACATCATGGATTATATATTTAAATTTTAAATTTTAAAAATTAACAGGAAAGGAATTCAAAACATTTATAATTTAAATGCAAACTTTATATGAAAATATGTGTGCCACCTAAGAAAATATTCAAAATATTTTACATGTGCCGCTGTCACTAACTTTGTAGGCCTGTTCTCCTTTCAATCCTGATCTCCAAGGGTCTTGATGATATATGAAACACAATTATCACTTGGCCAAAACAAATGACCGGCCGTTAGCTTTATCTGTCACCGAGGAAACTGCTGCTGCTCATACAACCAGAGCGCAAACAAAAAACACAGTCAATGGCCACTCTTGCTTCCTCATCCTCTATCCTCCTCTTCTCTCAACCTTCCAACTTTTCTCCAGCTTCTCTTTCCCCTTCTCCACGTCTCTCTCTCCCTTATTTCTCTCACTCCACTGCTCTCTCATCTTCCCTCTCCATTTCTTCTTCTCCTTTTCCCACATCCCTCAAAAGTAGTAAACTTTTTCCTACCTCTGCTTTGAGTATCAGGGCCAGTGCTGCAGAGAAGAAGAAGGTTCTCATTGTTAATACTAACAGTGGTGGGCATGCGGTGATTGGGTTCTATTTCGCAAAAGAACTTCTGGGTGCTGGCCATGAGGTCACAATATTGACAGTTGGGGAAGAGAGCTCGGACAAGATGAAGAAGCCTCCATTTAACAGATTCTCAGTAAGAGATTCAGACCTTATAATATTCATTGGTATCTCTCGGTTTATGTGCGTGGTTTCTTTCACTATGGGCTTTAACTAAGTGATATCTCATGAGTACAATGATTTTCTGTAATCTAGTATTGGAACTAATCTTGTCAGCCAAATTTTTTAGGAAATTGTGAGTGCTGGAGGCCGGACGGTGTGGGGGGACCCGGCGGAAGTTGGGAAGGTTGTCGGAGGTGTAGCATTTGATGTGGTGCTGGACAATAACGGCAAGGACCTGGATGCTGTGAGGTTTGTTCTTGTAATTTTAGAAAACGATTGTACTCTACTATATATTTGATTGGATAAAAGGGCCAAAGAATTTTATACCAAACGTGGAGCTTTGAAAAGCAGGGAATCGGGAGTTTGAGTGAGCATAATTGAAGTAACTCAAGCATATATATTTTTTCACTCCCTCTGTAAGGAAGGGCAAGTTAGCGTATGATGGTTCAGAACCATGTCTTACTAGTTTGCAGGAGTGCACAAGAATTGGAACAAAAGACACAATTGAAAATGGAACAAAGGAGAATAAAGCTATATGTAAAGACGGTCTGTAAAATGTTTATGCTGACATAAATTTCCACAAATAGGCCTGTGATAGATTGGGCGAAGAGTTCTGGTGCCAAGCAATTTCTGTTCATCAGCAGTGCAGGAATCTATAAGCCGACTGATGAACTTCCTCATGTTGAAGGGGTATGTGGTATATTTGGAACCCCAATAACATACAGAATAGGTTGGATTTTCACTATTGAATGAGAGAACTTTACCTATAATAGGATGTCGTTAAAGCTGATGCTGGTCATGTTGGAGTGGAGAAATACATTGCAGAGGTTTTCGGTGTTTGGGCAGTATTTCGTCCACAATACATGATTGGATCTGGAAACAACAAAGATTGTGAGGAATGGTTCTTTGATCGTAAGTGTGTGTTCTCAAGCACTTTTTTCGATTATTACATATTTCATGATGTTGCTGTAAGCCGGCTTATTCAACGCAGGAATTGTCCGGGACAGACCAGTTCCAATCCCTGGCTCTGGAATGCAACTCACAAACATCTCTCATGTCAGGGACTTGTCTTCGATGCTTACTCTAGCTGTTGAGAAACCGGATGCTGCATGCTGTAACATTTTCAACTGTGTAAGTGACCGTGCAGTGACTCTGGATGGAATGGCCAAACTATGTGCTCAAGCTGCTGGTCGCCCTGTGAACATTGTTCATTATGATCCAAAAGCTGTTGGAATTGATGCAAAGAAAGCTTTTCCTTTCAGAAACATGGTAATAAGTTTTCTACATACCATTAAACGTTTTGGAAAAAAGTCTATAATAGCTCCATCTATTTTGAAAAGTAATACTCACCCATAATGATGAAACATTATTGCAAAAATCAGAGAAGATGAAACCTTGGATGTTGCATCCTGATTTGGCACTTTTGAAACTGTTTCAGTTGTGAGATAATTTACTTGATTCATGCACCGTGCAGCACTTCTATGCAGAACCAAGAGCTGCCAAGGACATTTTGGGTTGGCGTTGCGCCACAAACCTTCCTGAAGACTTGAAGGAGCGGTTTGATGAGTATGTAAAGATAGGAAGAGACAAGAAGCAATGCAGTTTGAGATAGATGATAAGATATTACAGTCGCTTAAGGTGCCAGTGGCTGTATGATCAATCAAACTGCAGCCATTTCTGTCCTTGCCAAAAGCTATATGACATACCTTTTTTCTCTCTCTCTCTCTCTCCATAGTTTGTCCAGAATCAATATTAATTGTATCATTTAGAGTAATTAAAATGATACGGTGAAGTTGATACTTTAGTAGCATGTAAGATGCGATTCTGAAATATGAAAGGAAAGCAAATAGAGCATGAACTTTTTGATATGGACTATGGGCAGCTTGATGCATGTACCTCAAGATAATGTGAATTTGAATTGCTTTTTGTCTACTAATTAGATTTCTAGATATATCCATCCTTACCGTAGGATTTAACGAAGTAAGATTACTATTTATAATTGTTAAGAGATTGAGATTGTGGGTATATTTTCTGTCATAGTGAAGGAGGTGGCATTGAGGTCAAATGGATATGAGGTTTCTCAATCTGAAGCTAACCCGCCAGCTTGCCCTAGAACAAATATTGCGTGACCCATTCATATAGTGAATTCCCATTAGAGATACCTGCCTTTTCTCGAGTCACTTCAAAGTAATCTGCACAAAGTTAAAATATTGAGTCTCGAAAGGATTTGCAAAAATAAATTGCATATTGAGAATCCAGGAAAAAAGATCCTGAAAATAAAAAATTCCTCTCTAATTAACCTGAACAGAACATTCTGTCCACAGTTACAACATTGTTCAAACATCAAAAGCAAACTCGTAAGCTAGGGGATGTTCTTAAATTAGTCTCCAACCAACCTATGACAAATGGATCTATTACACTCACCTAAATGCAGCAGGACTAACTGTTAAAAAAAATATTGTAAACCTAAAAAATAGGCCTGGAAAAGGTTCCCAACCCAAGGGAGCAGACTACTGCTTAGGAGTTTGAAACTCTATTGCCCTTGCTCGATTTCAAGGTTCTTGAGTTTTGATTCCAATTCATCCTCATTATAAGCACCATCCTCTTCAGCTGCCTCATCAAAATCTTCTCCTTCAGGGTCATTTTCATCCAAAGGCCCCAGCAAACTAGGCAAATTCTTAAATATATCCTTAACTTCATCAATCCCTTCATCAGATATGTAATTAGAATTGATATTGAGCAACTTAAATCCAGGTTTGTATACAACAGCCTGTGCCAAGACCCTTGCCCCAGCCCTTCTAATTGAGTTTGTGCTCAGATCAACTTCATTCAATTGCCCTTGGCATACTTCCAATGCCTTGCTGATCACAATTGCACCTTCATCCTTTAGTTCATTCTCTGAGAAGTTTAACTTGGTGAGAAATTTTTTTGCTGCTATACAGGCTGCTAATGGAGCAGCAGCTTTGGCAGTGATGTCGTTTCCAGCCATCTCCAGAACTTCAAGTGAAGGTGCAGAATCCTTAAGGGCATTGGCGAGAGCTTCTGCTCCCTCATCCTCCAAGTTAAGGTAACTGAGGTAAACCTCAGTAAGGTCTGCAAAGACTGATATAGCTTTACTCAGAGCAACTCCGGCTTCCACACCAAACATGTTGTCGCGCAAATCAAGCTTCTTTAGATGGGGACAAGTTCCAAGTGCTTCAGCTAGGGCAACTCCCCCTTCAGAGCCTACCCTTGTAGAAGAACACCGGAAATCCTCCAATGCAGGAGAACGGTTCACAATCTCAGATATAGCAAGTGCCCCTTCATCTCCTGTCATGTTATTGTGAAACTGAAGAACCCTAAGCTTCTCAGTGGAAGTAATTAGCTCACAGACTGCTCTTGCAGCTTCCTCTGAGATACCATCATTCATCAAATAAAGCTCCTCCAAGTTCTTCTGTGACCTTAGGAGTGACCCAAATGCCCTGACACCCTTCTCACCCATGGCATTGTTTGAAAGGTCCAGATATCTCAAAATACAACCTTCCAATGCTGAAGAAAAGATATTCATAACCTTAAGAGCTTCATCCTCTGGCCTTCCTGCAATAAAATCTGATAGGTCCACTTCTGTCAATTGATCTTTAATGGCTAATAGAACGGGCTCAGCCACAAGGGCAGCATCCAAGCCAAAACTTCTATTGCTGAAACAAATCTTAGTATATGAGTTTGGTTCACTTAGTGGCTTTAGAAGCTCCTCAGCCTCCTCTGCCTCAATAAAAGCCCGGCGACCTCCAGATATATCAAAGATTGTTTCTTTAGCAGCAGCAGCTTTCTCAGAGATTGCAAACTCTCTGTCCTTTATCCTGGGGCCTCTTTTGAGAACTTCCAGCATAAGCTTGCTTGAATCTTTGGCATAAATTTGCACAGCAGAACTTCCATCTGCATCTGACTCCTTCTCAAAGTGTTGGCTTGCAGTTGAAAAAGCAATATCTTCTATGTGCTTGGCATCCTCCTCTGCCTCTTCATTACTCAGCAGGCCGTACTTCCTGGAGAAAATTGATGGAGTTGTAAGATTCTTGGTCATTCGATCTACAAGCATTAGCCTCGTACTCTGGCTAGGAGGCCATAGTTTTATTGAGCGGTGTTGGAAAGCTTGTGTTGAAGAATCCATTCCAAAAGGGCCTGCAACCATGTAATTTACTCACTAATACATTGAAAATTAAAAAACCAAGATATAGTTATATAATCAGAGAGAACATACATTAACTGGATTAATTTATACACCCAAAAAGATTGCTTAAATTATCCAAAACATTTCTGGCTCAATGACATGATTACTCTACTAGTTCAAGCAAACAAGTTATGCCTTTCACAAAATTCTCAACTATTCAAGCTGAAATTCCAGTTTCTTCCACTCATAGTGAAACCAAGTTTTTATCTGCCTATGCATCAATAACTAGTGCACACAACAGCATAAATCTTTCTCAAAATTCTCAACTATTCAAGCTGAAATTCCAGTTTCGTCCACTTGTAGTGAAATCTAGTTTTCATCTGCCTATGCATCAATAACTAGTACACATTACAAGGAAAAAACTAACTCTTTGACCAAAAACAATAAAAGAAAAATGAAGAAGCGGTGGACTAAAAAATATATGAAAACAAATAAAAAGGATCAACCAAACATACCATTCTGAGGTGAAAGTTCTTGGAGATATGAAATATAACAATAAGCAAACATCAACATTGTATAATCAATTCGTTAGATGTCTGTACTCAACATGGAGGGAATCACTAGTGTTGTGCCAACACTGATGGTAAAAGTAGTGATGTCATTAAAGGAAATAAAATTCATGGTTCCTGGTATATAACAATGTGCAGTGTTGGTGACAGCACCAAGACAGCAAGTCGGTGGTTGATTGCGCATCTATCATTAAATTATATTCAGAATTAAGTACCAAACATGCTTTCCCCTTGTTAGTTCCATTTTCTATCTATAAAAGAAAGAAAGGCACTCTAAAGGTGCTAAAACTGTGACTGCCTGGATATTTATATGTAGAGCCACAAAAGTTCCTAAGAAAATATAGCAGACTACTCCCATTCTAAATCTTGGCACAAAAAGACCTTGTGTTAATAGTTGGTGCTCGAATGGGATCTAGTAGCAAAAGAAAATTCCTTAGTACAAGCTAGAAAGAAAAGGAAAATTCTTCGATGCGTTACATATAGATTAGAGAGTAAAGGAATCTCATCCATAGCCAAACAAGTAGCTATCACCCCAAAAGAAGAGCTTATGCATTTACTGCATCCAAATAATTTTATAAGTAGAAAAATAGTAGATTACCAGAAAAATATACTACTATGAATTCAAATCAATAAATAAATAAATAACAAGATCAAACCTAACAACATCAACAGTGAACTGCATGCAGAATCAGAATACCTTTTGGGTTTTATCAAAAAAAGGGGAACTCCAATAATATACCATGACATGAACAACTTATTTCATCTTCGTTTGTTGCACCGTGAAAGATTAAAGCTCTTATCCACTCATGCCCCAAATAAGGAAAAAGACAAATTGAAGTGCTTTCCTCCCAACCTCCTCTAAGCATCAACAATATTGATAAAACTTTTTAATCAGAACACTGTATTAAAAACTCCAATTCGATATGTCTGTAAAAGCAATTAACAGATCCAGCAATGGCACCTTCACTATTCATGGAGTAAATGACATAGTTCAAGGATAGGGAAAAAAAAATATTTTGTGGTAAGGAAATTGTCGTAAGAAAGAAAGAACAGTTGAAATCCATAAGACATTAAGATCACTAATGCAACTTGTTTAAACTTTCTCCACAATCCATCAAAGCAATAAGGTAAGAGCCAAAGCACAGAGAGAACATCAAGCATCTCTACTAAGCAAGCATTGAACAAAACCCTACGAGAAAGAAGATTTGGAGTATGCGAATAACACTGCAAACCACATTAAAATTCAAAATTTTCTTTTTTAGTGAATTTATCATTCTGTTTGATGGACGAGTAATCGTAAGAAAAGAAAAGCCAACTCTCAATTTCCAATGACCGCGTCAACCCCCGAACCTGCAAGTGGCATAAGATCCCAAGCATCCAGACATTTTTCTAAGTTTTCTAAGCAACCAAACAAACAGTGACGCAAAGGAAATGGAGTATAGAGGAACCGATTCGGCACCTGAAATGAGAGGAGTATTATCCAAAATCTAAAGCCACTAGAGGAATATACAGAAGCTATAGAGCCTAGAAATGAAAGAGAAATAAAGAAGAGCAGAACCACCTCTGTTTTTTTAACTGTCTGTTTATCGGGAAATTTTGTCTTTGAGTTTTGAGTGTGGGCGCTGTGGCCGAGAGAAATGAACGATTTTATCGTATTGCTGAGAAAAATTCAAGGAAGTGCGTGCGGGAATTGGAGGGAAATCATGAAAACCTAATCCAACTTTAAAATAAATGGGAGCCAAAGCGTAGGCTTTCCGCTTTCTTTTAGAGAATCGCTGAAAGAGTCCCCCTTCAATCTTCTTTTTATTATGTTATTGGTCATGATAAACTGGTGGTCTGGTTCAGAATGGGCTGGACTCGGTTGGGTGGGCCTTGCACATCCCTAAACGGGATTTTCTCGAACCCTCAAGGCTACCGTGCGACACTATTAACTACAGGGTGATGATTGCCTAGTTTGGCGTTTTTCCACACGATCACTCTCTTCTCACACGACACATATATATTTTTCAGTCGGAGAAATTTTGGAGCATTTTATGGGGTGTCGATATTTCTTTGGCCCCTCAACTGAAAATGGCGATTAACTCATGCTTGCCGGTTAAAATTTTTAAGAATTTTGAGTTCGTATAAGATTTTTTTTTAGTTTGACGGTTTATGGGAGGTTTGTAAAAAAGTTTAAGAATGTTTTATAGTAAAGGGTTAAATACTCTTTGCATCTCTAACTATGGGGTTCTTGACACTTTACACCTTAATATATTATTTTTGTCATATTACACTCACTAACTATTGATTTTTTAACATGTGCAATGACAATTTTGTCCCTATAATTTTTTTGGTAGCGTCCATTTCATGAGTGTAAGATCGTAATTTTAGAGACCAAATAATAAATTTCCGAAAAATTTTAACAGAAGGTGCATTGCGCTTGAAATCAATAGTTTGTGGGTGAAAATGTGATAAAAATAATAGATAGAGTGTTAATTAATGAAGTTTGTTAAAAAGTAAAGACATAAAAATTTGATGGATGTTTTAATGAAAAAATAATGGAGCTTGTTAAAATTAAAGAGAGAATATTTGATGTAGTTTTTTTTTCAATGAAAAAGTATTGAAGTTGGTATGAAAATGTATTACAATTTATGTACAAATTTTGAGATTTTAATGTTTAGTTGTAAGAATTTTAAGTTTTTAAATTTCCTTTTAAAAAAGTTCAAAATATTTCATATCAAATCATCAAATTAGAAAAAGCATATAAAAATAATGTAAATGCCCTAGAACACATATGCAGGGGCGGAACTAAACCGAGGCGAATAGGGGCCACGGCTCCGGTTGGTTCTACCAAAAAAGAGTTTTTTTAGGTGTTTTGCCCTCTATGAGCCCAGGCTCACACCCCTTGGCCCGCCCAAATATTGAGCCTAGCCCCTTTTTTTTTTTTTTAAATTATTAGAGGGTGAAACAGCGTCATTTCACACTCTGCTTAAAAAAAATAAAGGTTAAACCCAGGAATTATCCCTTTCGCACAACTCCCTCTCAACTCCTCCACCAGTGACCGGCCAGAAACCAGCGACTAGCCACTTTCTCTTGGGCTCTCTCTCTCTCTCTCTTCAGCCTCTCTTTCTCTCTCTCGAGTTCTCTCTCTCTCAGCTGCTCGCCACTCGCCGCCTACCAGTTCAGACCAATCGCTCTCTCTCTTCTCTCAGCCTCTCTCTCTTAGCTAACTAGGGTGCCCAAGAAGCCTTTCTTGCAAGTTCTTTACCTTATAGTATAAATCCCTTGGTAAAATGTCTATTTTGCAAAATGGAGCTATAAATTACTGCTATTGATCTCTTTAGTTTATTTTTGCATCGATTAATATCGGATGATCTGTGTACGTATTTGTATTAGCACAATCTCTTATAAGATTCTTCCGTAATTTTAATGCAGTTGATTTCTACATCCTTTGGATTCAAGATCTGACGTTTCAATATTTAGTAGAACTCGACATGCCGCTGTTATGAGGTTTGGTTTGTGAAAAGAAAATTACATATATAGACCAGAAAGATTCATCAGGATGTTCTGCACGTTAAGTTTATGCAATAGAAATATCTTAATGCCACTAGGAATAAGAGGAGAAGAACAAATTCAAGGACTTTCATTGAATTTCATATTATTGATCATGAGCAGCGGGAGACAAATAAAAGCACGAGTATGTAATTATAGCATCATTGACCCAATGAGATGTGTAGATCTCTTTCCCTTTCCTCTTCCCTTCCCCAAATTAACCAAGAAAAAATAAAGTGTATCTTATAGCATTTTCTCTTCTCCCGCGTTGCATTGACATATATAGTCATCCTAAAATTTTAAAAAAGAATTGACATAAGCATGCAACATATATAGTTGTCCTAAAATTGAAAAAACGAATTGAAATAAGCTTATGGGGTTGGAGACTGGCAGGCGCCATATAGAAATAGTAAATAAATATGATATCTGCTGTTCCCTTTCTTTTTGTTTTTGGCTGTTGATTCTGCATTCTTCTGTTACCATATAGTCTTTTCAAAGATGGCCAGCCCCGAGCTAATGATTTCGTTGCAATTGCATTGACGTTAATTTGTCATCCTATTTTGTATGCAATTAGCATTACTTAAAAAAATAAAAAATAAAAAATGTATCATTTCGTCTTAGCAGTTCGCTCTCCGTCAAATTGGCTCCATACTCAGCCATGCACATATGGTTACGATCTTTCCAAATGACAGCCATTTGGTTTTACTGTCCCCTCGGGTCAAGGTTGGACCAACTAAAATGCTTAGAAGAAAGAATAGGACAAAATGTCGGCTGCCACATATTCTGCAGTCCAGAGATTACAGACATTGGTTATGCTTGCATTATGCTATTTTCTTTGCATTCAGGATATGATTTATTAGTTTGGTATACAACTGACAACGCACTTTGTAGGAGTCTCATTGGATTGGCAGCCATGTGGACCGTGGTGGGTAGCACTGCAACTTTAATACTCCTCTCTTCTAATCTATCTGTTCATAGCTATTAGACTATTAGTCTACTTATCTGTTACGCGTCCGGGAGGTGGTCCACGATAAAGTGAAATGTCTCCGTCAGTTTTGTTAGGTGCACGCGATGTTAGCTATTTTTCCTTTTTCTTTTTTCTTTTTTCAATTTTTATTTGATTTGGTAAGAAGATAGGCTTGTCACCTTGGTTTTGATCTGTCGGGGAAGTTTTAACAGGAATTATCGAAATATGAGATAAGGTTTAGGATTCTTTTTTGGCCCCCCGAAGTACCCTTATCTCGTCTCATTTCAATTAATTCTACGTTTAGGATAGAAAGAATCCTAAACCTTCCTCGTTAGAAATAGTGAGATTTATCCCACCGGCTGGATTAGGGCTAACAAATATAAATGAAAAGTAAATTTGAAATAGTTATGCTCATAATAATTGTCAAGCATTCAATTCCTCTTCAAGATGAGACTGGAACGTAATTGAAATGTTAAGTGGTGGGTTGTCTAATCTTCTCAAATTTGTTCTAGTATTAAATTCGTTATGTACTATAAAGTCAGGTCAGTTTAAATTCGATACATCCAGTAAATTTCAGTTATTATTTAGAAAAAAAAAATAGAGTAGCTTCTAAAGATTAGAGAAAAAATTAAGAAGGGATTGTCAATTTGTATGATATTTATTTAGAAATTAATTTCTTGATTGTAAACCAGAAATTTAATTTAATTAGTTCAAGAAAGTTTTAGCGCCCGCACGACTCATGTACAAGCTGGCCGTCAAACAACAAGTATTCAGGATTTGAATAATGATATAACAAGTATATCCACTTGTCCATGAAGGCGACCGACGGACAAGTCCTTTTTTCTAGTAATTTTAATAACACGGATTAATAGCCTGTTTTTAAAAAGACCAATAATGTTTCGAGTATTATAATTACTTGTCTAAGCACGGGATGTTGGTTTTATAAAAAAATTTAAGATTTTTAGGATTTTTAATAGAATTGTGATAATTTATGTAGATTGGAGTTTTATAGATTTTTGTGTAAAGGTTGTTGAAATTTTTTAAAAATATTTAATTTTTATTAAGTTTGTAAAAAGTGCATAGAGAAATAATTTGATGTAATTGTTTAATAAAAAATATTGGAGTTAGGTGAAAAAATATGGAGAGAGAAGATTTGTTAGAATTTTTTTAAAAAATATATTAGAATTTGTGTGAAAAATTGTTGAAGTTTGTGTAAAAGGTATTGGTGTTTTTATAGGATTTTTTGAGATTTTAGATGTTCATTTTGTAAATTTTGTTGAATGTATTACACTTTTGCAAACTAACATGCATGTATACCAACATAAATCAAGGATTTTCTAATTGTTTTTTTAAATTTTAATGAGTTTTTTTTTGTTAATTACACTTTTGCACCCACGTAGTTTGGGAGTTTTAACAGTTTGCACTCTATTCTTTTAATTTTGAGACATTTCACCCATGTAGTTTGAGCTTCCTTCGATTTACACTCCACCGTCTATTTATTCGTTATTTCAAATAGAAAATTCAACTACGTGTTCTGCACATGGCTCATTTGTTTATTTTGCCCGTATTCAAAAAGGATTAATTATATTTTGCACCCATGTAGTTTTGAAGGTCTGATACTTTACACCCTGTTCTTTTATTTTTTAGACACTTTGCATCTACGTGTTCTGTACGTGGTTGACTTTTCCGTTTGAAATAACGATAAATTAAAAGGAGCACAAAATATAAAAACTCCAAAATCACACAAGTGAAATGTCTCAAAATTAAAAAAAGGGATGTAAAGTGTTAAGACTATTAAACCAAATTAACTTTTTTTTTTTTTTATATATATATAACTAAATTTAAGTTAGGTGATAACATCATCATAGATATCACACCACACCAGTTAACGTGCTCCAGTCAGCTAGAGAGGCGAGGACAAACAAGTCACCAGAGTAATCATAAACTCTCAAACTCTTTTGAACTTATCTACTAAACAATTGGGATTACACAAGATCCCCACCTAAAGCGGTGCCCTTTTAATTCTGGTTCTCTCAAGTCTCAATCATTGCTGTTTTCTTCCTCTGCTCAATCATTTTTATTACAAGTGACCCACTGATGGTGGCCTATTTTTGAGGCACAATTAATCAACTTTCATTGGAGATTACCTACCCAAAGCATGGACACATGACGAGGCTGCTTATTAACTGGCTTGTCCTAATCTACTTTCCTATTTTATTCACAAGTGAACCTCTTTTCTTTGAGTATGCAAATGAGAGTACTATCCCGCTACTAAGGTGGTAGTCTAGTGATACGAGCATATGTGACTTGGATCTTCAATATTCAAACCTTGTTACATGTGTTGCAAGCCACCTAAAAGGGTGGATGTGTCTTCACTAGATCTTTGGTCAAACTATATGATTCAATTTTTATTGCAGAAGAGACTGCTATCCCTTGCCTCAACGCGTAATTAATCTAAATCCTAACTAAATGACTTCCTGACGAGTAGGGCTACTATAGTTACGCTTAGAAAGGGTTCTCACCTCTGATCAGTGATCACTCCCTCCCATCTTTTTTGGCCAATAAAAAAAAAAGTGAGAGCGCTACCCCATTTTCTAAGTTATTTCAAGGCTCCACCTTTCTTTTTTTGTTCGTTTGTTTGTTTCATTTTTTGGGTTCTTTCTCTTCTTCTTTCTTTCTTTTCCCTACAAAACATAACTTAAAAGATAGTCTAATAAGCAAAAATAAAATTTGATTTTTCTATGAAGAAAAAGGAAAAAAGAAAAAAAAAGATCAACCACTCTTTCCCTTTTCTTTTCTTTTTTTAAGCAAACCACTCTCCCCTTCCCTTTTGCTAAATGCCAAAGAGAAGCAAATAAATAAATTCATAAGCTGAAAAGGCAAAGTTATTCAATGTAGGCACACATACTATGCCTTTCAAGTAAAGTTTACCCAGTTTATAAAAAAAAAAAAAGAAGTAAAGTTTACCCGAAATTCTAAAATTTATGTGCTGATATATAAATGATGATTTTCTTTAAAAAAGGAAATAGACAGAATATCATCGAGCAGAAAAAAACAAAGAAACGAACTCAAGTCTAATGCAAAATATAAACATAGATAAACCTTTCTTTTTCTTGGCTATTCGAAAAAGCACTGCATCTACTATCTAGTATCTAAAGGAGAAAAAGAAGAAGAAAAAACAGTGTTGTGGGACCCACTTACTCAACAGAGGTGAAGTGTTCTGCCTGCCGACACAATCTTTCATGTGAAGCTAGTTTGTTTAGGGATAGAGAGAGAGAGAGAGAGAGAGAGAGAGGGGGGGGGAGGAGGGAGGGAATCAGTTGAGGGAATAAATAAGGAAGCAACCTTTGATTCCCTTCGCCGTGGCAAATACTGCGCAGAAAAGAGTTATTGGCAGAGCGACGAAAGAACGGAAGACTCCGTGACAGAAGCTAATGCCTCCATGATTAGTGTCTCTTCTTCCTCCCTCGAGCTACGGTAGCGGAAGCTACTAGTTACCGCGCTGTAGCGATATCCTCCTTATAGTCTGTAAGTTTTATATATTAAATTTTCTTTTGTTCTTTCCAGATTTAGGCTTGACGCGTGGTAACGTAGGTTCAATTTGATGGAACAATGTATAATCTGTTCCTAGGTGTGATTGGAAATGCTTTGCTTCTGCTTATTTTTCTGGATTTCGTTGTTTCTCCTCTATGTTTTCCTCTTTGTGCGTATTACTTGTGAGTCTGACTTCCAATAGTTTAAGATTGTATATTGGATTCACTTTAGTACTTGGTTAGTTTGCTCGGTTAAGTTTTAGTACTTGGTTAGTTTGCTCGGTTAAGAGTTGACATGTTCGTCAGGAAATTAATTGTTACTCTTTCACGTTCTGGCCGAAAGAGGAAAATGGTCACTTGGATCTGTAATTGACGGTACAGAGAAATATTACCACAGATACGACTTGGGTTCAATTGCGTAGTGTCTCCAAGAGAGACTTCTTCTGGAGGTGGATTGTGGCTTCATGCTATTTTACACCGATTTGAGGAGAGATCAAATACTCCTCAGTAATCGATTTCTTCTTTTCGTCATGATAAATCCCCAAATTGGGAATCAGCTTGTAACTTAGAACTGGCTTGATGCGGGTTGAGATCCTACAGAAAGGTAGGGGTAGAGGAGGGAGTTTGGTACTATGCTTGAGCCAGAAAAATGGAACTAATTCTTGATTCAGACTTTTCTCATTGGCTGGAAGTGCGTCCTTGTGGGAATTACTCAGGGTGACAATAAGTTGTTAAAATCAAGAAACAATGGTAGAAAGGATTTGAGAAAGAAAAAACTTGAGTTAAAGTAATGCATATCATTGCAAGTGGAAGAAGCAGAAGGTTGAATGTTATTCTGAAAAGTTTTACATTCATTTGCAAACCTGTAATAAAATGGAATACTATAGAGTGCGAAGATGCATTTTGAGATATGCGTTTTCCATAACATGTTGATTTGAAACTGTATCCCACTATAATGCATTTGTGCCCTGTGGCACAACTGGTTGGTTGCCTACATCTTTCGCCTTTCTTCATCCAAAACTGATACCTAGAAAGCACTTGCATAGCTATCAAATGTGCTGTTTGCAAAAGCATTTTCATGTACCATTTTGGTACCTTTATTTGTAAGTTATCCATAGGGGAGTTAGGTGACAAGTTGAACCTCTATAAGCACCTTTGCATAGTGTAGGTTGAGAATTTGAAGCTCCATCAACACAATAATCCTCTTGGGCTATCACAGGTTTGGGTTGACCTAGGAATTGCTTGATGCACACAGCTGTGGACTCAGACTCCAAAGAGGGAGGGGGGAAGGGGATAGATCACAAAAGTTAACACTTCGTTAAGGAAAGACATAACCTTATGGTAGCTCTTTATACTTGGCCCAACTCCACAGCCATTACTGGGTTGGTGATTTGTGAGTCTTGTTTGGTATGATGGAATTGGACGTGCAGAATGGGAGGACTGCACATACTCAGGGATAAGCTGCTGTAAAGCTTAGGATACCTTCTTCAGGAAAAAAATCTCTTTAATGTTTTTAGAATTTTGAGACACAATGGATGAAAGCTTTTGGAGTGTTAGAACCAGCAGGATTATTCTGTTGTTGGCTTGGAACCAGGATGGGCCTGGGCCTTGGAATAGTCCGAAATGCTTGTGGCTCTTTTCTCTGATGAGTAATGGCCACTCTCCAGAATCAATATCACATCTTTCTTTTTTTTCCCCATTCCAATGCATAAAATATGGTTAATCAGGGTTTTTTTTTTTTTTTTTTTTTTCTGATACTATTGTAATGATATGTAACTTCCTTGCTCAAATTTTATATGCTCTGTTATACCTTTGATTGAATATTGCTGACGTGACCACATATAGGTCTTAAGGATTGTTCTAGTAACTCTCTCATGTTTCCAACAAAAATGTTAGGTTGAGTACTCATTGGCCATGAATTAGCTTATTGGTTTACGTTATTGCTGTGCAGCTTGGAGATGGGTACTTTGGCAATTAATGCTCATAATGTAGAATCGGATATTTACCTCTCACTGGGGCTTACAAAACTGAGAAAAGGAGTTCTGGTAACTCCAAGGGTTTTATCGCTTCTCTCCTCACTGCTTGAGAGATCTGTTCAGAAAAATGAGATGCTATTAGAGTCTACACAAATTGAAGATGCTGTTACGATATTCCATGGTTTGAGAGCACCCACTCTCAGCGTCCGGCAGTATATCGATCGCATCTTCAAGTACTCTGGCTGCAGCCCTTCCTGCTTTGTTGTTGCTCAAATTTACGTGGAGAGATTCCTTCAGAGCACAGACATTCTTTTGACTTCACTAAACGTTCACCGGCTTCTGATAACAAGTGTAATGCTTGCAGCAAAATTTATTGATGATGCGTAAGTACTTGTACAAGAAATAGTTGTGCAATTGATTTGGGTAGATTTTCTTGATGTCTCTTTAGTGGCCCTGTTGATGTCCAGTTATTCGTACTTGGTAATATAATTCTGTTCATTTGAATATACTTGGTAACCCAAATGCGAGTAAGATAACCAATTATTTGGAGAATTTGGAACCTTTATATCGTGTAATTTTCTTCGTTGCTTCCTTTGTGAGCTTTACCTTTGGTGTGATCTTCTCTGATGAATATATTACCTCATTTTGCAGGTTCTTCAACAATGCCTATTATGCCAAAGTGGGAGGAGTGAGCACAGCAGAGTTGAACAGATTGGAGATGAAGTTCCTTTTTAGCATAGATTTCAGGCTTCAAGTGCCTTTAGAGACTTTTGGGAGATATTGTTCACTATTAGAACGGGAAACCACAGAAGGGCTCCAGATTGAACGGCCTTACCAAGCCTGTGGAATTAAAGAGACTTGGTCAAACAAAGATGATTCAAGTTGTGCTCCCACAGTTGCACGATGAAAATGTGGAATCTTGTCCATATGCCTTGTTACAAACCTACAGATTTCTGAACTCCACGCAGATTAAAGAGCCTGATTGTGGAACACATCTGATTATGTCAGGGGCACTGTATTTGTTTGATTACTAGTTGAAATGTTGTAATTGGTACAGATTGTAATAGGTTATTTCTCGTGTCTTTTCATTGCGTGCTTTTTCGCGAAGCACAATCTTCTTGTGGTTTACCCATATGCAAGGAGTGTAAACACAGATTTTAAACAATCTATGGTTGGAAAAAGTGATTGATTGAGTTCTCAAAATTTCAGTTGGAAGCAACTTCTGATCCTCAAAATGAAACTAGGAAATCTATCTGATGGTGTTAATATAGGGGGAATATGGTAGCCTCAACTCTCCTCCGTAGTTGGAACTGAGGGCAAAGTCTACCCTCTCCATTTCTGGCCTACAACCCCAGAACAGAGTAAGCCATTACGGGCACCTAAAACTTCAATGTAAAGCGTTAATACCCTGCCCTTGATCTGTGCCAAGTAAAGCTGAAAAATCGATTTATGTTTGTCAGCAACCTCGCCCACTTTTCTGGGTGTTCCCTGTCCAGTTTAAGCAGGACTTCACGAAGCCAGAGTGCATTCAGATTCTGATTATCAAAATGCTCTTTACCATTAGCTAGGAAGAGCAGCAATGATCCAGTCAAACATCCCAGCTTGCACAGGAACATACTTCAGCAATTATCACCCCATGTTTCGGACCTCTGCACAGAAGATCTCCACCGGCTGCTGTGGTGTCTCACCCATAAAACGTCCTGGCCTGCCTCCACAGGAGACCTCCGCTCTCCCCTACAATGTCCCATCTATTCAGCAACCCTGCCCCACTGTTTCGATATCTAGACATCGAACCTCGTTTATGCAGCAATTCCCTGTCCTCCAGTAGCAGTGCAACAGGACAGGTAACACCCAGAAAAGTGGGACACGGTATTGATCGATGAATCTAGAATGGTCAACCTCAGCAGCCAATACATGGCCGGTGTGTCTAGAATTTACTTGAACTTCACCATTGCTAGTTGCTACTCCGGAAAGCTACTGGTAATTAAACGTCTGAATCTGCCTTTTGGGAAGCAAACGGGAGAAAGTGGAGTAGAAACTTGTCCTCAGCAGCCAATACATTGGTCCGAAGAATAACAGGAAAATAGCTGATTTAATCAGTATGAAGGAGCAAATCTCATCTTCTCTATTCTTTTGGTAAGTTAATAAAACAAAGCTCATTTTACATGGTGCCAAATTCGATTCATATCCTTGAAGAAAACAATTGGACTAGGGAAAATCGATTGTGAATTCGAGGACAATTGAAGTGCACCAAGAGTGGGAGATCGGACAAGACCAAGGAAGACAAGTACTAGAACCAAGGTGATCATAGGGAACAACAGTGAAGTTATTACAAAGCAAAAGCCAGTACCAAAAGCTGCAAGCTAATGGCTGATTTCCATGAACATGCCATCTACCAATTCCTGTCATTTCTAACAAACACACCATAGCAAATCGAGTAACCATGTCAAGCTCTTACCCTCCCTCCCTATAACCATCAATTTCGAAACAAGATCAAATCAACAAAGAAGCAAGGAAAGAGATGTATTCATTGTTGACAACCCAATAGGGATCCAGATTACTGAGACAGGAAAGTTACGGCTCCAAAAGTCTCAGCTCGATCGAAGTTTGGATAGGACCACAAATACATATAAATGGTAAAATGGCTTGTAACATGCTCAACGTCTTTGGCCGCAAGTACTAGCTGATACGGGAAGTCATGATCGACAATGTAGCGACAGTTCTATGCGACTGAGATTGAATTATTGACAAATTTCCATGTGATATCGATAAGGTTCATAAAAAATAAATGGAAGTAACTAGTGATGACGGTAGAGTTGGGGGCGAGTTACAGCACGCGTATCATTTTAGCCAAAAATACTTACTAAAGTCTGACGCAAATCAGAGGATGGCAGAGTACTATATTTATTGCTCTATAAATTACATGTAAATGGCGATCCCTCATACAACTTTACACACTCGGCTATGCATGGCTGATAACGTACAGAGAAGTCAACACTACAAGAGGCTGCACATTGCGGTCACTCGCTACAACACATGCAGCAGATAATGACTCCTTTTGGTAGGAAGCGTCATTTGCCTCCATGGAGCTTTCTACGTTCGGACCACATGAAATATCCTAGCTGTCTTTTTCGTAAGTAGTGGTATCATAACACAATGGAACCTTCTATTCCATATGAGACCTTCTCTTAACAAGATTTATGTTCTCCAATCTTCAGGACACACTCTATGTTCTGTTCCTGACGTAAGTTGGCATTTTTCGACATGAGGAGGAGTTTTAGTGAAGCTTACCAAGTCCTTGGTTTTCGAAATAAACATTCAGGGCATTATCTGGGAGGCCTCTCCAATGCAATCCAGCCAAATTTTCCTTTACGAAAATCAGACAGAACACGGAAAGCCGCTTGATGCATGTCCCCGTTGAACAAGTGAATAGCAAGCTTCTGGACAAATCTGCATGCAGAAAATGTAAAGCAATCAATTACCTTTACGGTTTGGTTGCAATGAAAATGAATGGGTGGCAGTACATTCTGCTAAAAGGTCCCCAAATGCCCGATCTGCATTTGCTTTGTGTATTATAGGATCGACTTTCATCTAGTTTAAGCCAACCAAAATTCTTTTTATCTTGCATACTTGGTTTTCCTGAGCAGACTGTCGCAAATAAAATTCTAGTACAATTGAGAACAACAGTCGCTATGCTGAGACATACACGTTACCACATTGACCATCCACATCAATCTTGTAGCGGTTGTAAAGAGCTTCTGTGCCTGCAATAAGCAAATATTGAGTATTGCTGATGTGTACATTGGGAAAAAAAAAAAAAAAATCCAGGTTTGGAAGCATCAAATCCATGCTAAACATGGCATAAATGCCAAAGAGAGTTTGACCCCAAGTGGAAAAATGAATAAAATGTGCAAAATGGAGATTAAGACAAAGCTATTCCTTAACAGTAATAGAATATGCAAATTGGATACTAAGACCAAGCTATTTCTTAACAGAATTAAACTCCTATAACTGTTGATCTCTCCATTTACCAATGATACAGGATGCGAATTAAGAGAACTGCCATGTTAATCATCTTGGAACCAAACACCCACATCTTAGACGCTATGAAAGCAGTACAATTTCAGGCAATTTATATCTAAAACCTCAAGTGCGAGCAGTTATTCATTGCAACCCCCCTAAGAGAGTGACGGGAGGTGGGCATAAAGACAGATTCTGTTACACTTTTCAAGGCCTTGACAAAATTTCTTATGTGGTAAGAAAATCAGTGTGATAGCATTTTTGTTTTCTGTTATCACTATTGCAGATGCTGAAACAGCTCTTGGACCAGTTACTGCTCCCGTAATTTATCTTAATAGAAAGTCAATTCGTATCAAAGGATCACTCGTAGTATTATAATATTTATTAGGTTGAACTAACATGGAGCATCCATCGCGTCTAATGAAATGCAAGAATCTGTCTTGCTACTGTTCTCCAAATTTAAGGCCATTATCAGATGGATAATCCAGTCTAAAAATATCCAATGACAACTCAAAACTTCTCAATAAGTCAACTACTGAGAGCCTCACTCACCATGACTTAGGTTCTCCTTCGTTAGCAAACACATAAAATGTTGTCAATAAAAATAAACATAGGAGCTCTCGAAACTTGAGCCCATTCCCTTCTTAAGCAAAATTGTTCCACTTTGGCAGGGATCATAAGTAAAACAGGAGCCAAAGTGAACTATGGAAGAATTGTACTTCTCAAAAGCTACAAATAATTTCTTGACATCCTAACAAAAGGTAGCACAAGTATCATTCAAACAGTTACTGCTAGTAGAGTAAATTGGGCTGATTGTAACGTTCTCATAAAGATCAAGTTATGTTAAACCGTTCCATGCTGGTAACCGGATAAGTATCCTTATAGGACAAGCATTCTGGAGAAATCCACAAGACCACAGATGCAGATTATTTGATGAACAGACACGATGCTTACCTACTGATGGAAGCCTTGTTAGCATCTGTACAAGAATTGCTGCAACATCAGCAAAATCATAGGATCTCTCTCCAATGTCATCACATATAGCAAGCTTTATCGCTGCTGACTGATCGCTTATCCGCATTGGGATTATTCCCGGGGAGTCTAGCAACTCAAGGTCTTTCCCAAAATGAACCCACCTTTTAAATAAAATATTAAAGACACCAAAATGAATGAACGAACTTTAAGAAATTCCAGAAGTCTGTACTTTTCAAACTTACACAATTTAGGTTATAGTACGAGTTTCAGTAATTTTTTAGAATTTCAGAGCTTTCATTAAAATGAGGTGCCATTATTTGCCTTTTTCCTTGTCAAGGATTCTTTGCCATTCTTGGCATTACAAATTTTCAACAGATTTCAACTAACTGCAAGTTTCCAGTATCTGCAATGGCAATTAAGAAAATCTAGCAACTTGCCAGTGAAATCTAGCTCAAACACCACTTTCCACTCCTACAAGAATGTGATGGAAGGTGTGATCCTTGGTTTGAGACCCATTAAGTACATCTATAACTCACCAATCAAGAGGGTTAAAAAATTGTTAATCTCTCTTGAATTTTTCTAGGACTGCAATTAATACAAGTATTATAAATGTATACCTAGAACTGAAAGCTGCTTCAATTTTCTGCCTACCCCCAAACTCATTGATAAAAGACATCTAAGAGACAAAGATGGAGAGTATACTTCAATTGTCTCGTAACACCTGGTCTGGGAGCTGCTGGACACATCCGCCGCTTCAGCAAACGGTTGACTAAAGATGATTTTCCAACATTTGGATATCCAACTACTCCAGCTCGAACCTGTGAACAATAAAATAGAAATTTGTTTAAATATTAAAATTAATTTTCTGTGAAGCATGCTACATGAACAGTTATGAAGAGAAAGACCAATATGTGTCTACATGACAACAGGAAACCAACATAAAGTGAAAATCTCTTTCCTCTAAAAATTAACTTTCACTTTGACCTGAGAAATTGCATACATACTAGAGAGCGGTTTTTAGGTCTGCTTACACTCTTGACAATACAGTGTTTGCCAATGTTTGTATCTAAAAATTTATAATTACAAACAAATTAACAGATATAGCATATACGGAAATTGAAAACTTAACAAATGCCCAATATAAGTTGATTGTTTTTAAATTTTGATAACAAATGAATCAATAGCAGAGAGAAGGAAATATGTTGTGAAAGTACACAAACAAAAAATATTCCAGAAAAATTAGAAGTCAGAAAAAAGACCATGGTCTTTTCTGTGGAAGATAACTACCAGCAATTAGCTTGAAAGCTTCTCCATCTTCATGTTCTGCTCACACCAATTAAGAATCTTACCATTTCCACCCAGTAACCACCCAAAAAGTGCAAAATCACTTGAATCTATTTCATGGCTCACAGTTAGCCAATTTTAATGTGCAGTCTGACTCCAATGGAAATATTTGATAAGAGTATCTGCCCAAACTCCACTCTTTTAAGTCAACTACCCCTTCTTTGCAACCCCAATCACTTTTGTCTTAACAACCACACTTGAAGGCAATGCAAAAATTTGATAGCCACTTCTAACGAAATTAGGTGCCTCTATAAGCCTAGCAACAACAGTTGTTGGATGCATAAATCCTTCTCACTTGTTGAGATAGAGATGCAATACCAAAGAGGCATCCAAGCTCTAATCCTTTGGTAAAATAGCTGGAGACTCTAGAACTGGGAAAAGGCAGTTAGTCGTATTTCAAGTGAAAAAAGAAAGACGTCAAGACAGAGATCTAATACATCGATAAATAATTCGGAAACATGATTCTCTGTCCCAAGTTTTGAACTTTTTCAAATCCCGTCATTTGGTGTTCTTTTTGGTAATCGTTTTTGACATTGTGCTTGTTGCTGTAAAAAAATTATAAGCTTTCTGCTCTAAATGCTATTCCAATCAGGAAGATCTCAAGTACTTTGGTTCTGTTGTCAGTTGCAGGATTTGAAACCCAGAATTTTGGGTTGCTTTCAGAATCTCAAAAGGTGCTGAGTTGGAATCCCATTAAAACTTGTTTAAAATCAGAAGGCTTCCTTTAAGTAGATGTTGCCGTTCGAGTCAAGTCGCTGTCACCAGAGAATTTGTCGTCTTCTAGTATTAGGATGTGGATAGAGTGTAAAAGGGGGTGGTGGGGGCAGTGGTTGTTGATACCAACAAGGTTGAGGCAAGGGAGGAGGGCTTTTGAGGGAGGGTCTGATAGATGAAGGAGGTGATGTAATGGTGTCATTCCTAATGGTGGCAGAGACCAAGCCAAGGGGAGGCAACAGAGAGCCCTCCCCACAAGCCACCCCTGGGACCCGCCCCCAAGATTTCAAGAGAAAAACAGCTATGGGATTTTAGTCCTTTCCAGTAATGGTTCTTCAAGATCCAGGAAAAACTTCCAGCCCAAGAGAAAAAGAGAAGAAGAAATTCTGCCTCCCTTCCCAAACCGAGCAGTCTTTGCTTCAATCCTGGATTGTGGTACAGAAAGAGGAATATGGGGAGGCTGGAGGTGAAGGCGGCATCGTTCTGCAGAAGAGTTGTGACACGGTGCAGTTATCTAATCAGAGGTGCTCGGTCATGGCAATACACATGGGTTTCATAGGCTAGTATTTTCGAAAGGAATGTCACTAAATGCAAGCCATAGTTACCTTCAATCTAGCCCATAACTAGCACCTAACTGGGGGATGAGAGAAAATTGGGGGCAAATTTGCACCCCCCTGCAAAATTCAACCAGCAACCATCTTAAAACTATGGATGCTACCTAAAGAGTGTATAAATACATTTGAAAGAAAGGTTATGTTGGGGAGATTGGAAAAGCAAACATGCTGCTCCAGAAATTAACTAGCTCTCATCAATTCCTTGGGGTGTAAACTATGCCGAGTAAGAATACCGATGAACATCAGGCTGAATACAAAAGCATTTATAATTTTCTGGAACAGTATTAAAAAGCACATGACTGTAAAATCAAATATTAAGAGAAAGACTAGAAAAAGGAGATAAATGAAAAGCTTTGACATTGTTTTTCACTTGGTCCAGGAACCCACCGGCCGTGGAAGTAGTCCTTTGGCTCTACGTTTGACATTTACATCTGCTGATAATGCCTTTGCTAACCGACCTAGCTTCATAGTGCCCTGTGATTGCCACACAACCATAATAACATTCTATAATGTACAAATATGGAAAGATGAAAGAGGGTCGCTTCTTTTGGTACCATTCCATGTTGCCCGTTAGAAAAGACAACCTTCATTCCCTGCCTTGAAAAATAAGCTGCCCAAGCATTTCTGTCCGCAGTGGATATCATGTCTTCCCTGTTCAATACCAGAATTCTTTTCCTACTGCCAAGCCATGAATCCATCTGCTCAACAGAAAGCAATCAGTAGGTTAAGACCAAGGAATTTTGTTTCAACCTGCAAGTCTTAAAGTTGCTTTTTGTCGGAGAATCAAGAACCATTTAACATTAGTTGCAAACATGGTATCTACTAATGCTGCTTAATGCCATAACATCAGCAACCATGGTTTTCACCAGAGGGAAACATAGCTCATTGCACCACTAACATTTGTACATTATTGCCTCACAGGTGAAAATAGATCAGACATCAATCCTTACACCAGTCAACAACACACGAAGTATGCATCTAAAACATTTTCTTCTTTCCAACCACACAAATTTAACAAATAGACCTCATATTAAATGTGCCTGGGGAGAAGAGAAGAGAGAGAGAGGACATTCTAAGACCACAACATGTTTTCAAATGCAATTCACAAATGACAGATGTAATGGTGCTAGTCAGTTTGCATTGGATCTAAGCAGTAACAAACGAAGCACATAATTCCAACCTGTGGATGACTTGTGGAACGGAATTCTTGCATCTCGCACCTCTATCACAACATCCATTAACTTGAGTTGCTCTTTAAGTTCCTTTTCTGTTTTTGCAATATGACCAGGATACCACTATGCAGTAGCCAACACCGAAGAAGCATATTACAGTAGAAACTATCAGTTAGAATTTCAATCAGGCTCAACCAGAGCGTATTCTTACCTGAACAGGACGCAGTGCCTTTGTCCAGTGATGAAGATCAGCATCTAGGTCCACCCAATCGCTCTCGCCTTGGCATTGTTCTACAAAATTGGTATTCCTATTTTCATACCCACTAGGAGTTTGACCACCAACAATCTGCAACGGTATCAACCACAGTTGTGTTATCCTATCCGTTTACGCCAGAATTTTATTCCCGCATCATATTGTTGAGGTATCCAAAGAATTCAAAAGAACCTTAAAAAGAATATAACATTCCAAATTAATTCTCAAAGCCAAGGACAAGAATATAGTTCCTTATAGAGATGGAGATAACACAAACAGCCGCCAGAAGTAACAATAATTAATGACATCTAGGCTACATCCATATTCAACATACAAATTCAGAAGCAGATGGGGGATACAAAAGTATTCTACTTTAACATGCCCCTGTATTAGCTGCACATCACGAGCTGACCGCCCCCCCCCCAAAAAAAAACCAGTACAATATAATTTATTTCAAAAGAAGAAGGAAATTTAGTCCACCAGTAACCTGCTCGAAACCGAATCCAACTCCAATACAAAAGAAACGAAACCCACCCTAAAACCTTTGATTTGGTTCTTGAGGAAACTTAAGTGAACACAAAGAAGATGAATTTTCTTTATAAAAATTAAAAAAGGACCACTTTTGCGTTCTCCACTATAAAGAGCCAGAAAGGACAATAAAAAAAAACCCATATAAAAGCAAAAATAAAAAGATTATAATTTCTAGTTTCCTCCATATTAGTCGAAGCAACCAAACAAGACGAGTGAACCAAATTACGAATGAATGCTGAGGACATATTGAAGTTGGTAATTCATGCCTGGATGGTGGAAAGTGGTAATGGGAGAGAAGCTGCAGCTGCTAAAGCAGTTGGAGAAGACTTGCGTTTGATTCTTGGGCATTCGAGAGTTTTTCTCGGGACTATAGGAGAGTTTGGTAGCCATAGGCCTGAGAGCTGAACGGCCATCAACTGGAGTAGTAGTTTACTAGTCTCAGGCTTTCAGCTTGGCTTCGTCAGGGTCAGCCGTTCCTCACCGTCGAACCTGCCTTTATTTTATGCCGTTAAATCTTCTCTTCCTGTATTGTGGGCTTTTCTGTTCATAGTTTTAAATAATGACCAATTTTGGTTTTGGAGTTCTATCCGAAGAGTATCCATCACCCCGATTTTGGCTCCGTTAGTTCGTTGAGTTAGAAACCGAGACAAGAAAAATTCTAATGGAGGCTTTATCCGTAACCCCAAAAAAAAATAAAAATAAAAATAAAAATTAATTACACAACCCCCCCTTGAACTATACCACTTATTCCAAAATCCCTCCGAATTTGAACTCGTGCCAACTCGGCTCTATAAACTTACGTAACTGTTGCAAATCCGTTTTTGAACTAGTTTTAACGTTACCGTTGTACTTTTTCTGTCACACGTGATAAACACGTGAGTTGCCTCCTAATGAAAAGACGAAATTGCCCCCATTTATGCGATGAAATTAAAAGACTCATTTGTCTGAAATTGGGCTTGAGTGGGCCCCGCTCGAAAGGAAATAACCAATTAGACGTTGCCACCTCTACAACAAAGACGACGCATTTTGGTCTTTGTTCTTTGTCTTGTCCCTGCATGTATTCGACAACAGGTAGTCAAATTTTGACAGTTTCACCTGCAATTGTTGAAGCCCTATCTTCCTCATTCAATGTCGCTGCTTTAGGGTTTACAAATCGACAAGTATTTGCGCATAGAGAGAAGTGTTGGAGGTTAGCCACTTACTGTTAACTGTTTAGATTTTTTTTTTTCACATAAATCGAATGATTTAGGGTTCGAGTTTGTTATCAGTTGCTTGTGAATGGGACGAATGTAAAGGAATGGGGTAGGGGTTATGTTTATGTAGGGAGAAAAGGTGATAAAAAGTGGATGCGTGGGAAGATGCAAGTGGAAAAATAGTTGGTAAGGTTCGTCGAATGTCAGATTGATGTTTCTGTCCTAGAGTGGAGTGGTCCCTTGCCCTTTTTGAAAATGGTGGATTGAAATAATGTACTTTCCCATTATTAAACTGATGTGCATGTGTAAATCCAATATTAAACTCATGTGCTTGTCCTCTCTGTCGAGTGGTCCCCTACCACTATTGTCTTTGCATTCGGTTGTCTATCAATATATGTGCTCCTTTGTTTGTAAGTGAATTTGCTTAAATGTGCTTGCTTTTGTTTGTTTGCTAGTTTTTTAATCACCTATTTGTACTATTCGAGTGGTCCCCTAAAGTTTAAGTTGTCTGTCTGTTCTGTGTAAATAATTAGGCATTGACTTTATGAATTGAATACATTAAGCTTCTGAATTGACTTTGTAACTTTGTGGATTGAATTGAATACGGTAATATATTTTTCTCAAGGAGACAATGATATAAAAGTAATGTTAATAAGTTATGCTAAGCATTTGTTAATGGGAAATATTAGACCCATGTTCTGCTAATCTCTTGTCTCTTCATGTACTTGGTATGCACAGTTTCAAGTTCCTTGAACATTTTATTAGTTTCTTGTATCTTCTCCCTAATACAAGAGGTCAAAATACTCATAAGATATAAGTTGCTTGGTTTCGCCTAACATTCTAAGATCAACAAACAGAAGACGATATAGTGATGTGGAATAACTTCTCCTTCACTCCAAGCCATCTCTTTTTTTTCTACCAACTTAATTATTCATGCCCTGGCTTCATTAAAACCGATATAAACAACAACTCAGGCATCTTATCTGTGAGTCTAAATAACAACCCAAGAGGGGGGGGGTGAATTGGGTTTATCAAAAACTTGGTCCTTTTTCTAAACTTCCAGATCTAAAAAATAGCCCTTTTTAACAATAATAATGCAGATCTAAATGTGTATAATGTTAAGCAAATATATGCAACAATGATAAAGCATAAAGCATAAATCTCCACAAGTATAAATATGTACTGAAACATAAGAGAGATAGAGTTAGAGAGATGACACCGTATTTTTAGGTGGTTCGGCCAACACTTGCCTACGTCCACCCCCAAGGCTATTGACTTCCTTGGGCTTCCTTCACTATTCTCCAAATAGCAAATACACCTTAGCTTCCGGGGTGCTAAGGAACCTTTACAAAGCGTTTTTCGAGCTCACGCTTCAACTCTCTCACAAATCCCAAAACCCAAGGGATTTCTTCTACTCTCACAAGTAGGACAAGTGTTTACCCAACACTCCTCACAAACAAAACCCAAGGGATTTCTTCCTCACGAGTAGGACAAGTGTTCAACACTTAAGTGTTTTACAAATAATGGGTACAATAAGAATGGCTCTCTAAGCCGAATATGCAAGTGGAAAGCTCACAACTTGTGGAATGGCTCTCTAAGCCAAATAGCAAATGAAAAGCTCAATAAAGTGCAAGAAGACAAGATTCTTGAATGAAACCTAAAGTTTGGCAAGTAGGAGCACAAGCTTTCTTGGTAGGTGCGGTCTTCCCTCTTCTTCAAAGCACTTTCTCTCTCTAGAAGTTAGGGCACGATTGATTGCAAGTGTGTTGTCTTCTTCAAGAAACTTCTCTCTCTTTGGAGGCTAGATCGTCAAGGATAAGCACGAGAAGAAGATTTAACAATGGGAGCTTTGATCTTGGAGGAATCAACAAATGAAATCTTTGGATCTTGGCTTTTTCTCTCTCTAGATGTTGCGATGATGATCGAGCTTTTTCTTCTCTCTCCATCTCGTTTTTCTTATAGCCCCTAGGTCTTTAACGGTCATCAAGTGGCTTCATTTACCGTTGGAAGGGCATCCAAGTCATTTGAGACCATTTGGAGACTTTTTGGATGAGTTGGCGTCGTTTCCAGAGTATCTGCAAATTCGCACCATGTGTCGACACATTGTCTTCATGTGTCGACACTTTAAACTTAGTCTGAAATTTTGCTCTCGGGAGACAGTGCAATGTGTCGACACATAGTGTTCAATATGTCGACACATTGAACACTTAGTCTAAAAATGCTATCGACAGTGAATTTTGCATTTTGGAGTTGGGCTCTCGGGTGTTAGTGCAATGTGTCGACACATGTTCAATGTGTCGACACATATAACTAGAGAGAAAAATCAGCTACTTAAAGTGTCCAATCCATTCCAACACTTCTTTAAACACCTACAATATGAAAAATTGATCTTATCAACTTGTGTAATGGTGTTCAAGTACACTTAAAAATAATTTAAAGAAATAACCTTCAATCTTTTGAAATATATTTTAGAAATAGTGGATTGACAATGTAAAATCTAAAATCCTTCAAAACTTAGAATTTTTGTTATCATCAAAATCAAATATGGATTGTTTTACAAAAACAACCTTGGGCTAACAATCTCTCTCTTTTTGATGATGACAAAACCATTTTAAAAACAACAATTTGCTAACAAATAGAAAAGCTCCCCCTGAGAACAAGCAGGAGTTTTTCATGACATTTTTAGCAAAAAGGACTTTGAGATTTTACAAAAATTTTGCAAGAGTTTCCTTTGTAAATGGAGGTTTCCCAAAATTTAAAAACAAGTAAGAACACTTCTATAAGCTTCCTCCAAACTTCCCAAACTTCCAATTTTCCAAACAGAACACAAGACTTCATATTGATACCAATTGAAAGTTAGGAATACTACCTGTAAAGCAAATCTCAACTGTCCACAATTAAGTGCAAAGAGACAAGCACTTTTCCAATCCCTTATAATCATCATTAGATAATCAATAGATATGAGCATAATCAAATAATCTAATGGAGACATATAAATTACAGAGATATGCATAGATAAGGCAAGTCAAGTGATCAGCCAACATCAAAATGGAATATCCTCAGTAAGAGCTAGAGAGTCAACATAATCACTTAAAACTTCTCCCCCTTTGGCATCATCAAAAATAGGATAAGGGGAGGTCAAGGGCAGCTGGCTAGATAGGAGGAGTCTTTGAAGTGGAGGTGGAAGGTTTAGATTTCTTGATAGCAGGAGGAGGATACTCAATCTCAAACTTCTTCAGCCAGCCCATCCAAGTCGTGGAAACCAATATGTCCATTTCATTACATGAGGCCGAAGATTTCTATCAGCTTCCATATGCACCTATGTTGTCTACAGAATGCGGAAACACATTTCTAGTCACATGGATGCTGCTGTTAACTTGATGCTTGAGGCCCCTTATTTCCTATCAAGAGCCCCAAAACGCTTTGTATGAACAACATGCAGCTTTTTGATATCTTCAAATCCCAGCTTCATACTTGTGGCAATGTCCTTCATATTCTTACTCAATTTTCTTTGTTCCTCCTTGATTTCAGCAATTGAATCCTCAAGTTTACTTCAGGTGAGGCTCACGAGAACTAGCAGTAGAAAATATGGAAGATAATCCAATCTGTAGTGAGAGAAAAGAAATAGGAGTTTGCTAACCCATAGGAGTCCTTGTTCCTGTGGAATTCTTTCAGTGTCAGCCTCTTTCTAATCCTCATCTTCTTCCTTAGAATCTGAAGCCCCTTCACCTCATTTTTGAGGTGTCACCACACCTTTCTTTACCCATTCTCCATCATCATTTGAACAAAACCCATCAACCAAAGGTTTTTCTTGTTGTACTCCATGGAGTTTTTGGGTTTTTCTCTTACTTCCTCAATCATTCCAACCTTAAGAATATGAAACATATGCGTGAAAAGCATCCCATAAGAGAGCCATTGCTTCTTCTTCTCAGTAGCGACCTTCATGTGATTAAGCATAAGATGACCAAGGTTCATACAAGTGCGGGTAATGGAATTTGTGAAAGAAAAGTGAGAATTTGGCTGTTTAGGAAAGATGAAAGGTTTATGTGAGGTAGAGAGAAGCAATGAGTGTTGACCCTTAGCCCTTGGTGAGTATTTATGTGCCATGCGAACCATTTTACAAAAATGTCATATTGAAAGATATGTTGACACATGGCGTGCAAAATGAGTACATACAATTTTTCAAAAGGAACAAGTATGATTTTAGAAAGAAATGCATAGAGAGCAGTTTAAACAAAGATCAAAACATGTCCAATGCAATCAATTAACACATTAACAAAACAAATCAATCACATATCACCAATTTAATCCAAAGGAAATCTCATTCCAATTTCTTGATGAATGAAACAAAATCTATCCTCATTAAGGGGTTTTGTAAAAATATCCACCAATTGAAGATTCATTTACAAACTCAAGAACAATATCCCTTTTTTGAGCATGATCACAAATAAAATGATGTTTAATCTCAATATGTTTTATCCTAGAGTGCTGAATTAGATTTTTAGTAAGATTATGCACTGGTGTTGTCACATTTTATTGGGATGAGAGAAAATGAAGATTAAAATCTTCCAATTGTTGTTTCATCCACAATACTTGTGCACAACAATTGCCCAATATACTCGGCTTCCGTGGTTGATAAAGCCACGAATTTTGTTTCTTACAAAACCAAGACACTAGTGAGGGTCCAAGAAATTGACACGCACCACTAGTACTTTTTCTATCAATTTTACAACCAGCATAATCCGCATCCGAGTATCCTTGTAAATTAAATTCAACACTCTTTGGATAAAACAAACCAAGATTTTGAGTGCCAACAAGATATCTAAAAATTCTTTTAACCGCAAGGAGATGAGATTCCTTAGGCAAGATTGAAATCTAGCACACATGCATACACTAAACATTATATCAGGTCTACTCGCAGTAAGGTAAAGTAAAGAGCCAATCATACCTCGATACCTTGTTTGGTCAACGTCTTTACCTTTTTCATCATTTTCCATTTTGGTTGATGGACTCATTGGTGTACCCATCGGTTTTGAGTTGTCCAAATCTTTTGAGTAAGTCTTTTGTGTACTTGGCTTGGTTTATGAAGATGCCCTCATGATTTTGTTTAATCTGAAGCCTGAGAAGTAATTCAATTCTCCCATGAGGTTCATCTCGAATTCACCTTTCATGACTTTGGAAAATTCTTCACAAAGAGACTCATTAGTAGAACCAAAAATGATATCATCAACATATATTTGAAGATAAGCAATTCATTTTCCTTTTCCTTAGTAAAGAGAGTGGTATCGATCATACCTCGTGAAATCCATTTTCAATAAGGAAAAACTTAACCGTTCATACCATGCTCGAGGTGCTTGCTTCAAGCCATATAGTGCTTTTGAGCTTGAACACATGGTGTGGTAGCTTTTCATCTCAAATCCTAGGAGGTTGTTCTACACACACTTCCTCGGAAAGATAACCATTAAGAAATGTACATTTCACATTCATTTGAAATAATTTGAAATCATTAAACATGCAAAGGCAAGCAACATGCGAATAGATTCTAAACGAGCAACGGTGCAAAAGTTTCATCAAAATCGATTCCCTCTTCTTGATTATAACCTTGGGCTACCAACCTTGCCTTGTTCCTTACCACAATCCCCAGATTCATCCATTTTGTTTTGAAAAATCCATTTAGTACAATAACTGGATGATCTTTGGGTCTAGGAACTAGATGTCATACCATATTTTTCTCAAACTGTTTTAATTCATCCTCCATGGCATGGATCCAACTTTCATCATCTTTTACCTCAGAAATATTCTTTGGCTCAATTTGAGAAAGTAAGGCAAAATTATTAGCTTGATTATAAGAAGAGTGAGTTCTTACACCTTTCTCAACATTACCAATGACTTGATCAATATGATGATTCTGACAAACTTCCAAGCCTTTGGTAGATCGTTGTTGCTTTGAGGTGTCTTCTTTTTCAAGATCTACAATATCAATGTCATCTCTTCTCAAGGAAGTGTTAGATTCATCAAATACCACATGAATGATTCTTCAACAACTAAAGTCGTTTATTAAAACACGATAAGCTTTACTAGAAGTTGAATAACCAAGAAATATACCTTCATCTGCTTTTGCATCAAACTTACCCAAATTGTCTTTGTTGTTGTTGAGCATAAAACATTTGCAACCAAAACATGAAAATAACCAATGTTGGGTTTTCTATCATTCCATAGCTCATAAGGAGTTTTCTTAAGAATAGCCTAATCATGCAACAGTTCATAACATAACAACTTGTGCTAATGCTTAGCCCAAAATAATCAGGCAAGTTATTTTCACAAGCAAGGTTTTATCCATTTCTTCAAGAGTCCTATTCTTCCTCTCAACAACACCATTTTGTTGAGGAGTTCTAGGAGCCAAGAAGTTATGGTTATACCAATTTTCACCACAAAACTTTTCAAAGGAGGAATTTTCAAATTCTTTTCCATGATCACTCCTTATGCTAGAAATAGCAAAACTTTTTCATTTTGAATTCTCTTGCTAAGTTTTTCAAAAGCATGAAAAGCCTCATCTTATGAGCTAGGAATAGAACCCATGTAAATCTACTGAAATCATCAACAACAACAAAGCCATAACATTTGCCACCCAAACTCACGTTCGGGTTGGACCAAATAAGTCCATGTGTAGAAGTTGAAGTGGACCTAGAAGTGGACACACATTTTTGGGCTTAAAAGATGTTTTGGTTTGTTTGCCTTTTTGACAAGCTACAAATTGTCTTTTCAAAAGTAAGGTTAGGCAAACCCGAAACAAGATTCTTTTTGGCTAGTTTTGAAATAAGTCCATGCTTGCATGAGCAAGTCTTCTATGCCACAACCAACTATCCTTGTCATTTAGAGATGAAAGACATTTTATATTTCTTGAAGAAATGCTCTCTAAGTGAATAGTACACATTTTCAAATCTATGTCCAACAAACAAGACTTTCTTGTTTTCAATGTTTTCAATAATACATATTGATTATTCAAATATGACTTGGTTTCCCTTATCACATACTTGACTTATGCTCAACAAGTTATGCTTCAAACAATCAACAAATAAATATGTTCAATAGTAGGATTATGAGTCATACCGACATTTCCAAAACCAATAATCCTTCCTTTATTGATATCACCAAATGTAACTGATCCCTTTTCTTTTGGGCTAAGAGATTTGAACCAACTCTTATCCCCTGTCATGTGCTTGGAGCATCCACTATCAAGAACCCAATGTTCCTTGACTTCGATTGACTTCAAGCACTCCTACAAAAAAGAATCATTCTTGATTTTTGGTACCCAAATCTTTTTGGGTCCTTTGGTGTTAGAATTAATTTTTTCACCTTGTCCTTTCGAATCCAAACAAATTTAATGCCACTAGAAGATTTCTTTCTAGTTGGACAAACATGTGATATATGTCCAGATTTACCACAAAAGTTGCACAATGTAAATGATGGAGATGATTTTGTGATCATATAAGAATAAGATTTTTGATCATTGAAAGAATCATATCCAATGCCACTTTTGTTGAAGCAACACCTTTGAGAACCAAGAAGAATATCAAGGTTCTTCTTCCTTGAGTAAATCTTGCAAGATCATTTGTAAGAGAGTCAACTTTCACTTTCAACATTTTCAACAATCAAAATACTTGACTCACTTTGCAAAGGTTTTTCATTTTCTTTTGTTGTCCTTGCAAGATCATCTCTAAGAGTATGACTTGACTTTTCAAAGTATCATTCTCTTTTGCAATATTTTCAAAATTCTTTTTGAGAGAACAATATTTTGAAAATATTCTTTTTAGTTCAATATTGTTCATCAAAGCATCTTGCAATTCATCAAATGAGAAAAATAAATTAAAGAGTCTTGTACCTCACCTTCATCTTCCTTTGCCATGAAGCATAGGTTTGCAACTTCTTCATCACTAGAGCATGAGGCTTTCAAGGCAATGCCTCTTTTTCCTTTTCCTTCATCCTCATCTCCCTTTACTTGATTCATCTCATGTGTCATGAGAGATCCCATGAGCTCATCCAAAGAAAGCTTTGTCAAGTCTTTGGCTTCTTGAATGGCGGTGACCTTGGGTTCCCAAGCTTTTGGTAAACACCTAAGAATCTTTCTCACCATTTCAACATTAGTATATTCTTTACCAAGAGATTTAAGACCATTTATAATATCGGTAAAGCGAGTAAACATAGATGAGATATTTTCATAGGGATTCATTTTAAAAAGCTCATAACTATGAACAAGCATACTAATCTTGTTTTCTTTCACTTGATTCGTACCTTCATGGGCTACTTGAAGTTTGTCCCAAATTTGTTTCGCGGTATCACAACCGGAAACACGATTAAATTCATTTGAATCAAGTGCACAATATAACACATTCATAGCTTTAGAGTTCAAGGACATAAGTTTTAAATCATCATCATCCCAATCTTTTTCATCTTTCAACATACCTTACTTTGTCTCTAGGAAATTTAGGACCATTTGAGATAACTCTCCACAATTGATAGTCCACGGCTTGGATGTAAATCTCATCCTTGCCTTCCAATAGTTATAACAAGTCCCATTGAACAAAGGTGGTCTATTTGTGGATTGACCTTCAGCTAAGGAGGTACTAACAAGGGTTGTCATAGATAGAGATATTAAACCTCAGCTCTGATACCAATTGTGAGTCTAAATAACAACCCAAAGGGGGGGGGGGTGAATTGGGTTTATCAAAAACTTATCCTTTTTCTAAAACCCAGATCTGAAAAATAGCCCTTTTTAACAAAATAATGCAGATCTGAATGTGTATAATGCTAAGCAAAATATATGCAATAATGATAAAGCATAAAGCATAAATCTCCACAAGTATGAATATGTACTGAAACATAAGAGAGATAGAGTTAGAGAGATGACACCGTAATTTTAGGTGGTTCGGCCAACACTTGCCTACGTCCACCCCCAAGGCTATTGACTTCCTTGGGCTTCCTTCACTATTCTCCAAATAGCAAATACACCTTAGCTTCCGGGGTGCTAAGGAACCTTTACAAAGCGTTTTTCGAGCTCACGCCCAAAACGATTTCTCTCACACTCTCCTCACAAATCCCAAAACCCAAGGGATTTCTTCTACTCTCACAAGTAGGACAAGTGTTTTCCCAACACTCAAATGTTTTACAATAATGGGTACAATGAAGAATGGCTCTCTAAGCCGAATATGCAAGTGGAAAGCTCACAACGTGTGGAATGGCTCTCTAAGCCAAATCAGCAAGTGAAAAGCTCAATAAGTGCAAGAAGACAAGATTCTTGAATGAAACCTAAAGTTTGGCAAGTAGGAGCACAAGCTTTCTTGGTAGGTGCGGTCTTCCCTCTTCTTCAAAGCACTTTCTCTCTCTAGAAGTTAGGGCACGATTGATTGCAAGTGTTGTCTCTTCTTCAATAAATTCTCTCTCTTTGAGGCTAGATCGTCAAGGATAAGCAAGAGAAGAAGATTTAACAATGAAGCTTTGATCTTGAGGAATCAGCAAATTTCTTTGGATCTTGCTTTCTCTCTCTCTAGATAGATTTTGAATAATGATGCAAATCCTTTTCTTCTCTCTCTATCTCATTCTTCTTATAGCCCCTAGGTCTTCAACGGTCATCAAGCCCTTTATCGTTGGAAGGCATCCAAGTCATTTGAGACCATTTTGGATGATTGGCGTCGTTTCCAGATATCTGCAAATTCGCACCATGTGTCGACACATTGTCTTCATGTGTCGACACTTTAAACTTAGTCTGAAATTTTCTCTCGGAAGACAGTGCAATGTGTCGACACTAGTCCAATGTGTCACACATTGAACACTTAGTCTGAAAATGTGTCTCAAGACAGTGCAATGTGTCGACACATCCTTCAATGTGTCACACTATAATGTGAGAGAAAATCAGCAACTTTAAAGCATCCAAACCATTCCAAAACTTCTTTAAACACCTACAATATGAAAAAATTGATCTTATCAACTTGTGTAATGGTGTTCAAGTACGCTTAAAATATTTTAAGAGATAACCTCAATCCTTTGAAATAAATCTTAGAAAATAGTGGATTGACAATGTAAAATCTAAAATCCTTCAAAACTTAGAATTTTTGTTATCATCAAAATCAATTATGGATTGTTTGCAAAACAACCTTAGGCTAACAAAATTGAATAATTGGCTTAACTTGTAGTTTCTTAATTAATTGCAATATTAATATCTTCAATCAAGAGATTTGATAATCAATATACTTTTAACGTTAATTTTTGAGCCTTGATATTAAATTTTCTTAAATATACCATTAAAGAAAAATTTGAACCAACAGAGCCTCCGCTTCTAGTTGTAGTGTTGGTGATTGAGAAGCTTCTATAAACTCATATGAGGGATTCAAATAGGTACTGTAGAGCAAGACACAGGTAGTCCCATGCTACTAGGGCAACAGAAAAGGAATAGGCGGATGCCATGTTTAAGTCTATAATGGAGGATGGGCAAATAACAAAGCAGCGATTGTTAAGCTCATGACTCGGTCTCTTTTATATGCAACAAACGGAGGATTAAAGTGTCCTGGGCGCAAGGACTGTGCACACTAATTTATTTATTTTTTTTGGGTAAGGTTCAAATTTTAGAACCCAACAGGTGTACAATATCAAGGGGCATACCCTCGTTTGATATCTTTCTGCTTTTTTAATGCCGTTTACTGGGTCAATGGTGAAGAGAAACGAAGGTTACTCGCGCTTCGTTTTCTTTATACGAATCAATCATACATACAAAGGACTGCGAGGATGACCGAATGAAGTCACAGCAATGCGTGTGTACAAATGTCCTTTTCGAATACAGCAGTCTTGTGATCACTACAGCAAAATAAGAAAACTAACTTAAATGGGCTCAATCGTCTATTGCGGCTAACCTAAATACAAAAAGAAAAGAATATATATGTACAAATTTTACAAAAAAGAAAAAAAAAATATTATACATATAGATGCAATAAAAAGAAACACTGATAACAATCCTGTCCTTAGTAATGGTCAACAAAATACCTGATTCTTAAATACCTTATATACTATTACCAAAAATTTTATCGGTGATCCAGCAATATATAGAGAACGTTCTTCTGATTTTTTGTTAAATCTTAAATGTCCTACTATGGCTGATTTTCGTTGGTATAAAGATATTTTTTCTCAAAAGTATTATTATGTGATGATTGTAATCAAGCTTATTGGAAAGAAAAATTAATAGCAGGTCTACCTTATTACTTTGCTCAAAAGGTTCGTATTAATTTAGTTAATGATCAAGGTGTTATTTTGTATGATCAATATACTTATGGTGAAATGATAAATATTATTAATCAAACTGGTTTATTAATTTGCAATGATTTGAAGTTAAATAAAACTTTAGAAATAGAGAAAAAAATAAACTCATAAAGAATTAGGCTTCTTTGATACTTATGATAAAATAGACCAAGCTTATATACGTAGTATTTATTATACTCATTTAAATACAGTGCAACAACATATACCTTTCTTTTCATGGTTTGAACAATATTTACCTACTTTAAATGTTCTTACTAAAGAAATACCATGGCTTACCACAAATAGTCAACAGATTTATGAATTTTATCCTCCTAAAACTACCATTAGTATAGATCATCAAGCCAAACAATATTTTGCAACTCTCTATAAAGTCAATACTTTAAAATAATAATGATTAAAAAACTTTGATAAATTATATAAACAAAATAATTATACAAATGTTTATTTACAACAACTCGGTAGTCATTTAACTAAACTCGAATCTTTAATAAAACCATCTGCTCCCGTTAAAACCTCTAAACCTCAACCCATGTTTATTCCTCATGAATTACCCCCCATGCCTCCTTTAAATACAGTCGACGCTACTACAGAAAAATTAGATAAAATCAATGAAATGCTTACTAAATTATTAATAAATGATGCTAAATTATCAATAAATGAAAAGAATAAAACTACTGCTTCTTCTTCTAAAATAAAAGTTTTAAATCAGTCTAGTCCATCTTCTAGTCCTATTACTTCTGAATCTGAATCTGATGATACTCCTGATCTTGATATACAAAAATTAGAATCTCAATTTCAAGAAGACTTAAATCTGAATAAAATACATCGCTCCAACAAGAAGAAATATGAATCTAAATATTATCACTTAAATAATAGAAATTATTATCCTCGACCTACACACCTCCTGATTTACAATATGAAGAAAGACATTTATTACACACTTCTTTCTTTTTCTACCAATGAAATTTATGAATGGAATATTAATAGAATATCTGAATATGAAATTCTTAATATTATATATATAATATATATTAAAGTGTCGAGAATGACGAAAACAACGTCAAAGCTATACAAGTTCAATAAGCTATAATTGCACGTGACTTCACTGGAGTGAGTTTTTGTGGACTTTATATTCTTGTGACAGAGAGTTAATAGGGTCTACAAAGGTCGGTTTGTTCAGCATCCCAATTTCGAAAGAATAGAACCATTCATAATGTGATTATTATCTTAAATTAATTAAATTGTAAGGGAGGTATGAGTCAATGTGAGCATGTTATTGGATAGTCTCATAATTTGATTCATGATGTGATTATGAGAAATGATCAGGTCCAATAATCTGATGAGCTTTCCAAAGATTGATCGCTATCTATTAGATATAAAGATGTCTATCAACAACCTTTCCTTCAGGGCCCCGCCATGGTTTATGCAATAGTCCTTGTAGGGTCTATTTATTCAAAATATAGCCTATGGAGAGCCTATCATAACAAACTGGTCAGGGAGAGGGTTTGTAGATGTGCATGACTTTGTTGCATAGCGTGTACGTCGAGTTAGGGTGTCAAGGTTCACATCAATCATGGCTGGGATCAACTGTTAGTCTAGGCACCTTGACTTGCTGCATAGCGTGTACGTCGAGTCATGGCTAATTGTCAAGATTCTATTTTTTTGTAAGTAAATTGAAATATATATATAAAAATCCACACACAAAAAAAATAAGGGAAAAATACACTTTTCACCCACAAACTACCGGGATAGTGACACATTGCACCCCAAACTACCATCTTTAAGACATTGCACCCTCAAACTACCCAATGTTATACATTGCACCCTAAACTACCCACTTTGACACATTACACCCTCCAACTACTAATATTAAACACTTTGCACCCTCTATTTGACAATAATACCCTTGAGAAATTAATGAATTACAATAATATCTAAGGCTTATATCGTCATTTTAGTTTTGAAAATTTATAAAGGTGCAAAAGTGTTAAAATTTAGTTAAAGGTTTGCCAATGGTCAAAATTTGTAGTTAGGGTGCAAAGTGAAAATATATGTAGTTTTTTTTTGGGGGTGTGAAAAAGTGTACTTTTTCCCCAAAAAATACAGACATTACAGAAAGATAATAGGCCAGAGAGTCGGGAAAAAATCTAAACTGACCTAAAAGGTTCTACAATATGCTGAATCTTTATCCAGCTGCCGATCCGAACATAAGTGCTGGAATCATCAACAGCCACGAGGGCCACAATACAATCACCAGAACTATAAATCGACCTCAAGAGTCGGACCCAATACAAATTGAATGTAAGGATCAAGACACAAGTCAAACAGACCACAAGAGCCAATACACGATACAATCACAAATCGGCCACAAGTAACCAAACACAACATGACCACTGCTCAAGGTTGCAAAGGAAACTCTTTAGTGAAATTTCATAGATTCATTTCTTCAAGTACTCAAGTCACAAGGGAAGGGCGGTTAGAATGCTTTAGTCGACCAACATGCCTTTTCTCGTTTTCAAAATCCGTTCGTGCTGTCTAGTTTTCCTATGATTTTGTTAATAAAGTGAGTGTAACAAAACAAATTGCGTTTCTTTTTCCTTGAAATTTTCTACGCACCCAAACAGAGGAAAAAGTCGCTTCCTGTCAGCTACTATGGAAGGATTAGACGGTCCCAGCGTAAGGGCAAAGGGCCGAATTATTGGACGACGTTGAATCCACATCTAAAACTACATTGAGGTAGCTCACGCCGGTCCTCGCCCAATCCATGGCCACGAAGTCTGCGCTTGCACACGACGGCGTAGCTTAGTCTATGGGAAAAAGACTCGGCCATACACAAGGTGTAATCCCACTGATAGAAAACACGAGTTAAAGTGGACTGATTAATTTGCCACTTATCTTTTCTGATATTGAATTAAGAGCAGTGTGACTCACAATGACTCTTCTGTGTGTACCTAGCTGATTGACTTCTTTTTCAATTTGTTGTCTAAAAGAATAGTACACTTTTATAGGGAGACAACAAATATTAAATGTTGTAAAGTCAACACTACTGAAAAGCATAGAAGTTATAGAATTTATATGCCAATGTCTATCTCCTTCGAAATATAAACCAACCAATTCGAACACAAATTGGAGAGCTATCCTTAAACCTTTATAATATTTCATCTAATATTGTGAAAATAAAGCAAAGAGAATTATTTTTACCTTTTTTTACACAATCAGTAATGAAATAGGTTATTGACTATAGGATACGTGGGAGGTAATTTATAATTCGAAATTTCCGACGTAATTCCATTTGGAATTTCCAAGTATTTAACGACCAAACATAAAGTTGATTCCAATTGCAGATTCCTGTACAGCCCCCCTTTTACTGTAAACAAATTCGTCTTAAAATACTTACCCAAAAAGAAAAAAATTTCGTCATAAAATGTAGTCCACCTTTCTTAATGTTCAATTCTCCCCCTTCTTGCACGGCAAACTGTTTTTCTTTTTTTCTTTTCGACACTGTGTTTGATCTTTCAGGAGAGTACCCCAACCCTCCTCCTCTGCACTTATTTTGATATTAATATCAGGCTTGGCTGCAAATTCTCAGATTTCAATCTATCAAACATTTTTCCAATACCTAAAAAATGAAAAAAAAAATCAAAAATATGACCACCAAATGTATTAACTAAAAGATCCCTCCCTCGGTCAACAAAAATCTTACTGAACAACCTGAATAAGGACCACTATCTACTACATTACGAATGCTTTAGCAAAGCTCTATGGCTGAACAATTTGGACTGATTTAAGCTCTTTATTAATAAAGCAAAGGAAAAAAAATATCGATTTTATATTTGCCGCTAATCACACTAAGCACAATAAACCTAGAAAAATAAGATTCCGCCACTAATAACTACTTAGTCCAATCAATCTAATCTAAACGAGTAACGGCAATAAATTGATAAAATACACATTTTATGCTGAAAATTATAATATAATAGAAAATGCCCACTATACCTGACCATCGCTGCCATAGCTCTTTAGTCCAAAATCGAATAAATGATATCAAAATAAACAGATAAACGGTACACACCATACTTCTTATTACGTATATTAAACATCTATTACGACTTACATCTGCTAATTCTCACAAGACATGGCTACCAAATAAGGTTGCCTGAGGGCACCCTGGTTACTTTGTAATTTCCCTGGTTTAAGCAATCTTGATAGTGATTTACCCATTCCTCACTCCTCCCTGACCTGCTTTGTGTGTTTTCAGTGTTGAACTAGCTTTAAGCTATTATATTTACTTTTTCGCTCTATAGTTAAAATCTATATAATTACGGCACACTCAAGAGTTCGAACACACTGTCTCAATACTAATCCACCAATGTGTGTGGCAAGTCAATGGTATCACCTGCAACTCGACAGGTTGTACAAAATCACTACGAACCAGAAACTTAACTTATGACTCGTCCTCTGATTGCCATATGCCACTCCAAATCACTGAAAATCTACTCGTTTGGGTTTAACTTCTTTGCACAGTCTGATCAGCGCCAGACTTAACAAACTGTGTGGGAAACATATTGTGTGAGCACAAACGAGAAACACAAACACACTGAGACCAAAATTTAATGTGGTTCGGCAATGTGCCTACGTCCACAGAGAATAGAATTTTGATTTCACTGAATCAATTTACAACTCTCAACTCAAACTCACTGCAGCAGCTCTCTCTTAGTTTTACTCACTGCACTTCACACCACTCTCTCTTGCACTCATGCACGTATAAATTTATATAGTGAGAAATTACAGTGAACACTTAAATCACACTTTGTCAAATTCTTCCAACACCCTGCAAATCTTGTCTTCATGCTAGCTCACCCTAAATTCAAGAGCATGCTTACACTTTAGTGAAAAGCACGCTTCTTGCAAAGCATTTCACCCAGCAAACTTGACTTCTGTCATAGAATCTACGAAGCCCTACAATTGTTCATCTGATGGAAATTTCGGGAACCCAATTTTCTTCACCAGGACGGAATCCAGACATATCCATCTCTCACCAGATCCGCCAGTCCCTTCATCTCAAAAAAAACCACGTTTCTCCTATCGTGAACTATCCCTCCGGAAATCGCTGAATGAACATGAAGGTGGATCTGATCAAACGCCCTTTAGCTGCACAACTGAGACAATTCCACCTCATCCCTAGCCAATTCTACGAGCGATTAATTATAAGGTATAAGTTGCCAGCTCACAAGCTTATTATTTTGGATATGTTTACATCTCCATGATTCACATTGAAGCATCCAAGAACAATTCCAGCGGGATGAACGCTAAGAAGCCTAATCAATCTTCTGAGCACCTTCCAGTACAATCTAACATGCACTGTAATTCCCAAAAGAGATTGGAACCTCTCTAAACTCTTCTTCAGGCCGATCTCATAACAACTCTTCAGAGGAAAACTCAAACCTGTCACTGGAACCTCAAACCTTAACACCTTAGCAAAGCTAGTAATTTGAGCTTCTATTCACTATCTCCAAGCATCTGTCAGAGCTTGCATCCATATGGTCTTTCCACCTTACTGAGAAACAACCATGTAAATAAACTGCATTCCATGAAGCCCTAAATCCAGGATGCTTTAATAATAAACTATTTCAAACTCCACTTACTTGTTAATATCAAATAATATAAGAAAAAAATTTACTTACAGTAACACAAAATAAGTCTCCTTAAAGTTTTTAAAATATCGAAATTAGACCTAAAAGCCTATTTAATTTTTTTTTAAAACGCATGTACTGTACTATTTGCTGAGACTGGGAGGTAGTAATTGGATATTACAAGTTTGTATTTTCTGAAAACGTTGCAGAATAACTTAATTCTCTTATAACCTTTCACCTATTATTATTTTCTGATAGACTAAACAAACAAAATCAAAGTCCCCGAAGCTTCGACTAATGTTTTATACTCCAGGCTAGTTTCATGAGTTAGAGATCGAACAGGAGTATTAGACCAATTGCCCACTGGCTAATTTTTTTTTTCACCAAGAAACTTTATATATCTCTAAAACAAAATTCCAATAAATGTCCCTTATCCTAACTAATTCAATCCTAAAAATTAAACAAATTCACATGCATTTTTCATAGCAACTTATATTATCAAACCATAAAAACTTAATATACAACATCAATTCCAAAGATCAGAACTAACACTAACTTCATCAAAAAAGCAGGTCCGCGATGTGAGTTTGTGCAGTGCAAAAACACATATAAATGAAAAAATTTAGTTGACTGGGAAAGCTCAGACTTTCGGCGGTGCAGAATGTCCCCCCACTCCCCTGCAGTTTCTCTTGTCTGGAGCCTGCCAATAAGTATACGCCATATATAAAACATTACTGGGCAAGTACCATCCGATTAATGGGATTCAAAAGGTGTCCAACTTCTCTATGATCACAACGAATGGGTTTGACCGGTTCCTAACTAGCCCTCTCCCATGAAGATTGGTGCTGGCTTAAGAGATTATAACGGACAATGTCAAAGATTGATATGTGATAATTAACACGCAATACAAATTGAAAAGCAAGTCCTAGCCTACTAGAGGAGACTGAACGGAGAATCAGAAGACGAAAACCACACTTCCTGCTTAAGCTCTTACCCACTTTAAAATTATCTCTGACCATCTCTTTTTAGTCCATCTCACAGTATGTTGTTCAAATGTAAAATTTTGGGGAGGTTAAGATTTTAGGGTATTGGATTTGGTGAAAAGTGAAGAGAGAGATGATTGGAATTAATTTTTATATTTATTTGGAGTGAAAAAGTGATATGATTTAATATGAGAAATGAAAATTGAAGTTTATTTATTGGTGAAATTGTGACGTGAACACCACCTTACTTTTGACATTAAGTTCTATTCAATGACGAATGTCACAGAAACTCCTGAAGTGCCCATACCGCCAACATGTGCAAAACGGCGCACCATGAAAAACTCTCTACTTGCTACCGAAACCAATTCCTACCGTGAAATCCCACCAACTATCCAATCTATTCACTCACGCTTCCACTTAAATCACGCGTGATTAATAACTCACTTTCCGTACCGTCCCGCGGAATCTATGGGGATATCCTGAAAACGATAACAAACATCTATTGGATCAAATAACTTGAAGCACGATACGTCCAACATAACACAATGCCAAGTCCCTCTGCAGCCTGTATTTCGGAAACAAACGCTTCTAGATGCAAATCTTTGTTACTAACAAACCATGAGACCCTCGCGTTATCTACATCGCTTGCTAAGCTTAATTAACAACGACAATCATTCTCGAAAACATCCTTCTCAAGCATCGCGACTTATCGAAGCAACTTGAAGTCCGAACACTCTTCAAAACCAATAGCATAGCCCATATGTATCTCGTTCCCTGAAATCACCATGAACTATTAACAGATATTAGTTCATTACTAACAACTTGACAACACGATGTCAAACAATCCTTTCGGCCGAGAACAATCCCATTCTTTTCTCCTAGGGTCAAATCGCATCCTTAAATCTCTACCGCTCACTACCATACAATAATAGACCTATGAATTCCAGATTTAGTTTTGTGTTCTTCCCTATGCTAATCTTCTTATACACTATTTCTGTTATACAATAGTACAGTTCCCTCTCTTAACACATCTGTTTTTCTTTATCTGTCGTGTACGCCTTTAGCAGCACTAACCCATCCCTGCGAAACTATCTATGCTTGACCACCTTCTGTGTAACACACCCTTCGTATAGGACTGCTTATCCTGAGTTAGGTTTTGTTCACAGTTTGTTTGCCAACATTCACATAATGAGTAAAGGACACCAAATGAAAATAATAATAAGCATAAATTTTTTTGAAAATATGTTAGAGGACTTTTATTCATCCTATTCAGATCTTATTGGCGTATGTGAAATCATTCTTTCTCTAACATTTGTATTAAAAACCCAACTCACCTCGAATCCCCTACCAAAGGAGGCCTGTTTTCCCCAAAGTAAACGAGATTAGGAGTTTTTCTGTTTTCCTTGAACGAATCAACACTATTAGAAGCAAAAAGTGAATAATTGCGTTTAGGGTAAAGACAGTTGACGAAAATGGCTAAGAATTCATGTTATCAATATTACCATAGAACTCTATTTTTTGTCCAATTGGTATACGATCTCCCACAAGAGAAACCATCATAAGATTTCTTGAAGTATATCTCAACAGAACAAAGCTGAAAGAAATTGTCAATAAAAATATATCAAACAAAAATATCCAGCACATTTATTATATTCGCGAAGGGATTCCCCAATGATGAGGAGCCTAGAACATTGATATCCACACCAAGAAGATCGAGCCAATTGCTCTCACTTTTTATGCAGCATTATTTATTTCTAAACTGCATTCTTTGGTGAGTTACGCAAGCTTATCAGCAAAAACCCACTAAATCCAGTCTCTCTAAGATCAGAGCAAAGATAATACATGAATTGGCTAATTTGGATAATATATTGACATCAACAGATCTTCCCCTCAATCAAGTAGTACCACACTACCAATTAGTATTGAATAGTTTGATAAATTCAAGCGTTTGTTATTATATAATCTTTTTCCAATGAGGCCTTAATTATTAATTTTTGCGTGATAGCTTGAGAAGGTTTGCATTTTTGGTTATAAATATCCTTAATGAGAAGATTAATTATTTTAAATATGTAGTTAATTAACTTTTGAGTTTGATGCATCTCACTGCAGTTTTTTCTAAATATTTTTAATAAATATGTTTTCGATTGTTAAATATTTATAGTCACATAATTCTCAAAAAAATAACCTATAGAAATAGACTGAAAAAACCTAAATGTGTTCTTTAGTATACGTTACTATCCTATATGTCAGGCTCGTTGAATTTTAAGAGATAGGGTTCTTGATTGCTGCATGCGTTCAGACTTGCATACCAGGTCGGATATTTTAAAGTATTTTCGGCACAGTGTACCCTTCTTATTTTTTTTGGCTACTACTCGGGATAATGAGAGGGTGAGACATTAGCAGACTCGACGTAATAGATACGAGCGGGTCCGTGAGTAAAAGCTATATAGCTGATACTTGGTAAAGCCAATCATTCAGTCGGAACGCGTAAGAGATCAATCGTGCGGTCACAGGAGAGCGGTGCAGAGATATAGCCAGGGACAGGGGTGAGCTGGTCGTCCACATATAAGGGGCATTGGTGGCCTGAACCAAGCATGCTAACGTTAAGTAATGGAAAAAAGTTTGCACCGAAGCGGCAAGAGACAGTAAGAAGCACCTATGATTGTAAAAGAGGATATAAGGAGGATATACTATTATCTCATCTATATAAATAGGACGAGACGTTTCTATCGATAACAGATATACCCTCATGTTAGTTGAGTATCTTAAAAATATTTTAATGTCTTACTGTTGTAACGTAATTTTTTACCCATGAGGTTATGTACGCATTTCTCTCATATGGATTCTTTTAACATATAGTGAATCGGTATAAAGTTTTAACCAATCTTAGTCCTAAAAACATCTTATTGAAGCATCACTGATTCCTGAGGAAAAGAAAGTGATTTCAATAATTAATTATATAAAGGAGAGTTAGAAAATATCTTAATCTATATGTTTGAATAATATACTAATCAGAATTAAAAAACATACCACTAGAAGGGGACGAGCTTACAGAGCGTTCGGATCTGAGAAAATACCAATAACAGAAGTTAGTCACCCTCTGATTCTCCAAAACAACGATGAACTGATGAAAAGAAGCAATCACATATGGATAACCAGAGAAGCATGTGCTCGAAAGTATTGCGAGTACCGTTGATAAAGTGTTGGACGAAAGATTAAAGTAGATATGCAGACACCCTGAAAGCATACCACTAAGAAAATCGTGTTGTAGATTCTATGTTGTGTGCGTGAGAAACAGAATTCTACCATTAATAAAATGTGATTGATATCTAAAATAATCTAGGAATTAGAAACCGCATGTTATATTAAAGTATATAAAAGCATGTTGAATACGAAAAAGGCCGAAAGCAATCAGCCCACAAGAGCTAACAGCATATGCGTTTACAAAGATGCAATTTACATCCACATCACCAGTACATTTCCTTTATCACCTAAGGTTCTGCTTTTGAGAAATCCAATACGCCTACCATACTCTGTGAGTAAATACGTCATACTTGAACACAGCCTATGACCAGCTTCGTTGCATTGTTGTTTTTCAAATATCTTCTATCGTGTAATCACAACCAGGACGTTTCCTGTATTGTTGCCTGCATAAAGGAAAATAAGACAATTCATTGCCTATGTATCCTTTTTTCAAATATTTTGACATCGCAGTAGCCCTTGAAATTAGATTGTTGAAACCCGAATTAAATGATTAGGGAAGTATCCTATGGTTTGTGTGCAATCTCTGCCTAATACATACTTTTATATAATCTTGAATTGGCAATCCCATCCTAATAGAAGAAAGAGATACAAACGAGGAAAGATTTGTAGAGAATCTAGCTTTTATTGAGAATTTTTAACATATTAAAGTTTTATTTTAGATTTTTACGGCCTTGATGTCATTAAAGTCTTTAATCTTGCAAGCATTTGTGTAGAAATTATTGACGTGTAAAAAAATATGAATTATAATTTTTTAATATTTGGTAGATTTTTATTTGTCTGATATAGTGAAGAAATAATAAATATAAAAGATGTGACACATATCTAATAATTTTATTATTTATTTATTTATAAGTATTTTAATTATCAATTATAATACGAATTTATTCTTATTTTTTTATACCACAATATAATCATTTTTGAATAAGTTGATTAACCAAAATAAGGGTGAAGAAGAAACCGAAAAGAAATCGATATGTAGACAATGCCGATTAAAAAAGAATAAGATATCAGTAATGAGTCTTTAATGTGCAAGAACACAATAAAATGCAGCTGATGGTTTGTAATGTACGCCTACTAACAAGCCTAAGTCAAGTGGAAGGGATATAATGAGACTAGGCGGTAAGGAGCAGATTTACTTTCGTATGGATGTGTTAAAGGAAGCCAGATTAATTAGAAAATGAAATACAGTGGGCAGATGATATGAATTTGAATAGTCTTCCGGTAAAGAAGATAAGTATGATGCCATATCGCCACTGGATTCAACCAAAAATCGGAACAATTA
>CM025856.1:17025983-17207247 GCA_003952965.2 Morella rubra | reverse complement strand
ATACTGAATTTTTATGTTTCATAAGAAGAGGATGTTTTACGACTGTTCGAAGGTCACGATGGTTATCTGAATGTAAAATAGTACTGACGTTGACTCGTGCTTATTTACGCTCATTCACATTTTAAAATTTTGCCTTGCTAAATGCATTAAGACAATCCAATGAGGACATATGCGATTTAGTTATAGATAGATGAGTGACATAAGTGTAAAAGATGTCAATCCTGTATCAGTAACGATAACCACGTCTAGAAGATTAAGTTCCTTTATCCACTTGAACTACGTGAGAATCAAGTCGTTCAAAAGTAGTTGAATTATATTTGTATCAACATACGTTAGTTTGATAAGGAGTGGTGTTTATAACAGGGTTTTCAATTTCAAAGCCCTGTGTAATGATCAATCGAAAATAAGAGGTGGCCATATTGGAAAGATGATAGCAGACATGATTAAACTTGGATAAAGGATGTGAGAATCTCACAATCATCGGTATGATATGATAATCTCCAACTGATACTCAATTTGTAACAATGTGAAAAATAATTATAACAGAGAAACCAGGACTGAACAAGTATTTGTAATCCCAAATTTTCATCATATGTCAAATGTTGCCATTATCATTTGTGAATCTTCTATTTTGATCCAGAAGAATTGAAGAAGTCGAGATATATATATAATAAGACTAATGAAATCAACTATTAAGTATGTAAATATCTATCCCAGAATGCTGCTGGGGTTTAAGAACACGTGTTAAACAGAAATAAAACAGTTGTCTGAAAATATAATTTCGTACCTTTGATATGGATGTTCCCACGTCGCTGCTGAACTCGACACCCTAGATATAATGACTGGAAGAAAGGGCTGAAGAAGAATTATTTGGCGTGGTTAAGCTTTTTTCTAAGGATATGTTAGTCAAGGCACGAATGAAAAACTCATGTATGTAATTTATTTGTTATGAATGGAGAGGCATGTGGACATTAGGAAGGTAGAAAGGGATTGGGCAGACAACTTCATTTAGTAAAGATTGAGGAGAACTTCGAACGGCAGTTATGTTTGGTTATTGTGAAAGTATTATATAGGTTCGCCCCTACGCATAGGTAAAATAGGTTAACTGCAAATGTGGAGGATTAGCAAACTAAATTGAGTTGTGAGAGCGTATGATGTTTCGATCAATTTGCTCTCTGGAACGAGCTAAAGAAGCAAAAAGTATTCAATAATATTTTGGGAATGAGATTTGAGACTGTAGTAGATGCTTGTTATTTATAGCTTCAGTATTGTATTCCAATGCTTTCAACATCAATACGAATGCTTGAGAGTTCGTTAGTTTAATCAATAACTTGATGGAGAGTGAGAGGGGACATGGAATTTTCGAATAGTCACTCTCGGTGAGAGCACTAGAAACATATTTTGAAGTGATAGAGCCTATGAGAAACTGAAAAGAGTATCGAGGTAAAGTATAGGATAACAAGAAAAGAAAGGAGAAGAGTAAGTTAGAGCAGAAATGAGAGAAAGGACTAATATAGTAATTATGCGAGATAACAGGTAAACAAACTAATGCTAAGATAATATACTTTCTATGTTAAGGATGAGAAGAACTATTACTGCGAGTGATATATGTGTTAAACCCAGAACTGCTGGAGTGTAAGATTGTGTTTTCAAGGTAAGGCAAAATTCTAGCACTCATATCGAGAATAGTGTTATCCAATGTTTAGTGCGTCATCTCTTATACTTATTACTCAATTGGGGCGGAGTGAGTGTTCATTTGAGTCACAACTTTTTAATAACTATTGTTATTCTGGCTTGCTGTCAATGCAAATTCGAGAATTAATGTGATGTGGGGTAACGAGTGTTTATTCACCGGAGGCTCTGACTGTGTGTGGCGTATCATGGTAACGGGGGGTGGGAGGGCCATCATTTTAAGCACACATATTGGTTTACAAAGAGTGTTAATCTATAACGTGAGGGTGAACGGTACGGAAGGTATGTGAATGTTGCATTGGGACGAATAGTAGTCCATGTTAGTTTTTAGACAGCAACTAGCGAACCATAAGGTCATTAATAGATATGATCTGAAGATAACTTTGTAGTCAAATAGACATTAAAAGTATGGTTAATTTGTTTATTTATATTCGCTTTATAAAAATTTTAAGTAAGGTAAGAGCTGGGTGTATTCTATGTTACATTAATGTATAGAGTGAGAATCCGAGATAAAAAACCTTGGAACAGATATAGATCTAAACACAAATATTATTGAATCGAAATTCTGACTCTTTTAAAGTGTGGTTTGGTGGTCCCCCTAGAATATCTTGTGAATAATGTTGACGATTCTGTTGTCTTTGTGTGTGAATTATGCTAGGTAACTTGTATTCTCTTAATTGTGTACAATGTGTGTGAGTGAGACAATGTATTTATGATTTTGTTTCTATCTTATTTTTCGAGACTGAAATTATGGAGATATATGCTTAATAATATCGGCCGAGCTTTTGGCAATAATATGTTGAGACTAATCGAAGAGCACTACAGAGTAAATTTATAAAAAAATAGATCAAGTCTCGATTTTAATGCTTTATTTAGATTTACTGTGTTTTTGGTGGTTTATGAGATATTCATCAAGAGAGAAACATGTGTATTAGATATATTTTTAGAGAGAGAGTTGGTTGCTTTAGTCTGATATATATAAAGCTTATCTCTTTTGTACTGCTGTGCGTATTATTACTTTATTTACTGTCTTGGTTTCAAAAAAGGAGAATTTGTCTGTGCGCTGTCATTCGGTTGAAGGGTTGAAGTAGCCTCTCGCCTCTCTGGATTAATTGGCATTATAGGATTTAGATGAAAATACTAGACAAATAAAATGTGTGCGAAATCCACGTTTATAAGCTTCTTATACAAGAGTAAAACCAGAAGCGGACGGATGTTGTAGGGTTCTAAGATAGGCTAAAGAAACGAAAATATTTGCAGTGTGACTTGCAATGTTGCGTGGTATTAGAGAGTATTGATGTATCTTGTAAGTTCACTCACGTGTGCCTACAGACCTAAAAATATACAATAAAACGCGCTTCCGTAATAAATTAAAGAGAAGAGTGCTCTAGAGAAAACAAAAAATATGAATAGAAAAAGTAGCAATAACGCTGCTTTTTCGTTAACGAGAGGGGAAGCGTCTTCTTTGTGTCTTCTGTGTGTTCTTATTACGCTTTGTGAGTGAAATGTGGATATTGTGGGTGTGCTAGCAGTATCATATATAATGCTGTGGTCTATTGGTTATTAAGTGTCTGGAGACATGTCGCGTATAAGTAGTATGTAGTGAATAGGAGCTAGCATTAGGTGATACTTGTTTTATTATACTAGTCCTATGCAGTAGCATCTTCACGATAATCGCAGTTGTTGGTGGAGGTCGTGGCCGTAATCAAACAAATTCTTCAGGTCTACTATAGGCAAAACGAAGCAAATCTGGAGAGATTGCCTTTTTGATATAGACACTGGTCTGGATCCGTTTAACATCCTCAGAGAGTAAATATAGGGTCTAAACTAAAAATCGTCGAGTGATTGTGTTTTGATCACAATGAATGTATGAGAGTCACCAAATAACTGGAATCAACAACCATAAGTTCCATCCAGTACTGCGATACTACAGGGCGAATATTCAAGAAAGGACTACTTTCACTAGTAGACTCGATATTCATCCCGCCTTATTATTGAAAAAAAATCTTTCACACGAGATAATCCATAATAAGTCGAAGAATCAGTCGCTTGTAGAAGAAAAGGGAGAAATACATAGTGAATATGACCACTCGGAAAGCAACTGTAAGGTGAGTGAATGCATAAATACTTAATTCTAACCGTGATTATTCTAGCTATAATATCGTTCTCTCGTTTGTTGGCTGTACATAATCGAACGATGTTGCATATTGAAGATCTAAAATGTTATTTTATTTCGTTTTTTGAATAAAATCGTATTTATATTTGCATTAGATTGAACTCTAGCCTGAGAAATAATTTCATACTCTTGTCCTTGGCTTCAAATATTTTAGATTTATTGATATGAAATATATACAAATGAAGCACAATGAAAATTCTCTCATTACTGTTTATATCCTCGTGTCGTTTTTTTTATAATAACATATCAAATAGAAGTTGACTATTGATTTACTAGTTGCAATTCTATAGCAAGATAAGTTTGTAGATAATTGCTTCTTTTACGATAAGAGTGAATTAATCAATAAGTACTGTGTTTGTTAGGGATTAAGATATAAGTAGATAAAAATAAAGAATATGAATAATATTGCATATGTGATAAAAATGAATTACCAAAAATCGATGAAAAGAATAAGTCTGGAAAAAACTATAAATGAAAAATAACGAATCATTATCCTGTCAAGTTTCGTCAAGCTGCAACACCTAAGACTCAATGCTACCTGATATCAGAAGCATTGAAGTCATCTTCCAACAAAACGAATATGAGTGAGTGATGTTATTATTTGCAATATTTTAATGCTATTTATATCTTTGATGGATTAAATTTTGATAAGTTGTAATCTTTAAGACATCTTGTTTGCATTACATAGGATACAAATTTGTGTATGTTATTTTGCCTTAAGAGTTTGCCCCCCTCAACTTGAGTCCTGGTTCCACCACTAAATGGGAGGTGTCAGAGATGATGGTCATCGAAGTCGACCTTGGATGTCATACTCAACTTTCAATGCTTATCGAACCATAATTTCCACCATTGTATGGATAGTGTCCAACTCTATCTAAATTTTGCTTTGTTGCAAATCTGACAAGTGAAATTATACTTGAAATGAGAAAGCCAGAAAAGAAAGAGAGGACAATCAAGTGCCTTAGGAGAGAGAAAAGCAAAATCCGAGACTCTATGCACCATTTAGTGATATAGGGTTTGGAAGAAAATTTTAAGAGCTCAAAATCCTTTCTCTCTTGAAAAAAAAACTCTTACAAAAACCCACATTGGCCATAACCACTTCCAGTTATCATGACCCAGCGTGGAGTAGCATACTCCTGTCTCTTATTCCATTATCCCAAATTGGTCCATTGTGTATCCGGTGATCTACATAAAGTTTCTTGCCCACTCTCTCTATAAATATAAAGAATATACAATACTAGTTAGTTTTTTTTTCGGTTTTTGTACTTAATGAGTAGGTACTCAGAACTAGGATTCCCGGACATTTTGTGGATGGAAATCCCCGAAGACACAATCAGCACCATCAACACCATACTCCTTCTCGCGCGAAATTTTTTCTCGATCCACCATTCAAGCCGTACACTCGCTATCAGATAATACTTATATATTTTTTGTATTTCTGCTGCAGAACTAGAAGTTGCATCTTCTAATGCTAATATCCTTTTGGAGCTCGATAGAGCCTTTATGAATTTTTCGCAATTAACGTGTAAAACAGATCTGATACTCTCACGGGGGATTACCTGATCTGCTCAAAAGTATTTGCTCACATAATCTGACCTGCCATGACTGTCCCCCATCAGAAAAAAAAAAAACAAATCATAACAAGATGCCAAGGTGGGTACTTTACCGACTATATGTGATTTTTGGCCGTCTCTTGGTTTCTGAGTGTCAGTTTTTTTTCGTTTGTTTCTATACGTGGTGTGTCTAGGACGATCTGATGTGCTTTTTGTGATTTTTCATTATTATTTATCGTTAGTATGAGAAGCCTTCTGGAGCCGTGTGTCTGGTCACTTGTTTGGCCTTGGTCTGGCTACCTTATGTGGGCTTGTGTGTTAAAGTGTTGTATAAATGACTGTACGTGCTTATTCTAAGATTACAGATGGTGTGAACTAGCACTTCATATGGTTTGTGTATTGCCGTTATATCTTATTGCGTGTACCAACTCGTCTTTCTAGACATTACGAGCATGTAAGCATTGTGGTTTTGAGCACTGTAGTCTGCTAGTTGTACTTTGTCAGCTTAGTTTGGCTTCGGAGGCTTATTGAAGTACTTAGTATGAATTTATACAAAATTGTTACAATGGAATTTATATATGGGCAATGAAAGAGGCATATCTCTGAGAAAAAGAGAGAAAGATCCAAAATTATCGGGTTAACATTAAGGCAATAATTAAAACTCGTTGCTGATCTATGACCTACAAAATTTAATCAAAGAATTATCTCCTAATAGTTAAATCTCCGTTAATATCTGTAAACATATCGTGCTGCTTTGAAAGTAAAAAATTACGGACGCATGCACATAAAATAGCAATACACCATTCTCAAATATCCAGCTTTATGATAAAGATAAGTCATCTGTAGTAACGCTACCACAAAGATACCGTATCAAAAAAACCCTAACTTATTGGACTCCTCGTGAAAATAGATCAAAAAATACAAGTTTAATCACTACCTACTAATTGCACTCAAACCTTTGTGTCTTCTGTAAAATTCGAATACTCATTAATGAAGAATTGATCCTAGCATGGAATGACATATCTTCTCTTGAATATACTATGCGACTCAAGCAATATCGTCTCTCAATAAATTATCGATAAAATTGTCAAATATTCTGGAAAGCAAGTAAAATATAAAGATTTCCGTATCCATCTGACACTCCATCAACATAGCAGTGTTGTTCTGTCGAAGTTTATGATTAAGATAGAACAAACATAATGCATTGGTCTTGGAAGCAAACACCATACGTCTTAGACTTTGCTTAAAGTGTGCATCTAAAACACTCACGTTAACTATGATATGTATGATAATTCTAAATGCTCGATGATCAGAACCCACCTGGCATCAATGTAAAGCTCATTGTAAAGTAGTATACTGTCAAATTCAACACACAACAGTTTAATCCATCGAGAGGTCAGTGTACATCGTGTTGTGTGTAAGATTCTTTTATGTCATTGTGTCTATTTTATTTATTTCTTTAAATTTGGGTGGTGTGAGTGGAAACGGAAGTAGCACCAAATGCTTTGGGGATAGTGGTAAATTGAGGAACAAGATAAAAAAGAACGTTATAATGCAAAAGTCAATCGAAATATCTCAAAAGCTCGACTACAGTAAGTTAGATTAACCCTACCAATAATGTAGAAGAAGCTCTTCAATAGATATATTGAGAATGAATGCTAACTACTGAAATGATTTGGATCCAATGATCTGACAGAATGGCAATTGCAAACTGCAATAATTTGTATATCATAGATGGTGTTTTATCTCCCGAGAGAGGATAAAATATAAGATCAAGTGCACACATGAGCAATCACAGCGTAGAGAGATAAGACAGGTTGAAAAAAAGACAAGAATCACAGACAGAAAGGATAATGTAAGCATAATACTGAGTGTGTTAAGTTTCTAGTTGGAATGTTTTCGTTTGAAAGGTCGCGGACTCGGCTCTGAATTTTGTGCCGGATATTGTTAAAACTAGACTGCTATTTCGATATTTTTTGAGTGAATAGCATGAAGTAGGAAATTTCACTCAAGCATTTTGTCTACATTATATTAAGGCATTAGGCAGCACATTGCTAAAGATCATCATCTCAGTTATGAGATTCCGGTTGAGCAATATCATGAGATTAAATAAAATGTATCTTAAAAGCGATTCAGAACGTGTATTATACCTTGAAACGTTGTATCGCATAATAGAGTCGATTGGTACAAAAACTTAGAAGAGCATATACAAGTGTAAAAGCCCTATATCGCACAAATAACTTCAGATTAATTACTACACGACGCTAAATATAGGACGGCAATTAGTATCTTGAGGTGCGTTCAAGATAGCATTTACAAAGCCTGTAACAATGTGATGAAAAGAACAAAGCAAAAACCAAGAATCAAATTAACAAAAAATTTAATGACTACGCTATTTCAAATACTTGAACAAAGACTGAAAATTGCATAGTACAATAACTTAGGAAGAGAGAAATAACCGCCAAAAACGTGTTTGATGAGGACCGTGTGATGGTAAGTTCTTAACTACTCGCGCCTGTATCGGTCTTTTCTTAGGTGTTGAATTTGTTATTGGGGTGATTTGTGTGAATAGAACTGACAATAGGCAGCTGTAATCACATATTGTCGAGAGCAATGTGCGAGACTTGTACGAGAGAATACAGTCGAGATGAGAGTCGATCTAGTCGTGGTGAGTCGCGGTTAATTGGTCGCAAAAAGGGCGGCACTCTGGAACCAAACATAAAACGCACATGAGCAGATTATCTCAAAACAAAATCCAATTTCATAGTAGATTCTGACGAGAACATTCAAATGGCGCTCAGACAGTAAAAAAGTCTTAGAAAAGAGTAAAGAGACACGTTGAGATTTACAATACTGCCTCACAAATAGGAAAGCATCCCTCAAAACGAAGTAAGACTAAAACGTTACACAATTGTGGTCGACCAATGACTACATTATGGCTTCCATCCCAAGGAATACATGCAATTATTATGATGTGTTGCTCCTGTGGAGGATCCGCATGCATCTGGGGCTAACATCATCGATCTTGTTAGTTTCGTGACCACGATCAATTATAGAATGTTGCACAAAGACGATACCGCCAGCATAATTCTTTTGTAGATGCATCCTTCCTCTCGTCACACAAGTAAAAAGAATATACTACAGTAATACAAGGTCGTGAAGGAGTGATATCTAAGACTGTTAGTGTGAACAGGGGCATATCGCTCATGGGCCATAGCTAAAGGAGGACTAGTTTCTTATCAGAGGCTTCAATCTTCGTAGTGTCACAAATTTGGTGGTTTTTCCATAAAGAAAAGCATTATCTGCACAAGACATCAAACTGCTTATCTGTGGACTCACTATGTGGTACTCATGAGCGGTATGCAAGTGTGTCTAACCTAGAGCTTGATCTTTTGGGGTGCCATAAATAAACAGAATGGAATGGCCGAGACATTTCTGAAGAACTTTCTCATAATTTTAATTTATATTACTGTAGAAAAGAGCCGAGTGCCAATTAATTTACAATTGTTGACTTTAAGAGTATACAGTGTATTTAGCACACACATTAGAGACTGTAAGAGTCTAATATAGGGAATAAGATTTTGATAAAATATTATTTATAGTTAATTTTATGGAAAGTACATGTTTTTTTATCCGGTTAATAGATATGTTTTGACTTTAATAAGTGAGAATGAGTGGCATTTTAGAACTGTTTAAAAGATTAACTCAATTGCAAAATAAACGAAGAATGAGGGCATCGAGGTAGAGACCCAAGGCTTTCAGCATTAGGCCATACAGAGTGGCAAGTCAATGTTACCTCAGTTTTGAGTTATATGCTCCTATAAAGTCGATTCCAAGGAGACTAATCATACATAAATTATAGCTCTATAATTTGTAATTGAGCATTATAAACACTGCTATATGTCTGTTGATTAATATAGTATAGATAATTGAACAACTTTGTGTTGAAATACCTTCTCAATGAATTTGTAAATTCCCTAGAGGTAGGTATAATTGCGGCTAGCTAAAGTAAGGCTAAATGCTGCAATTCGATAGTTTGAATATTAAAATGGAATATAGCGGCTTCTCACTTCAGTGTATATTCATATTGAGTTTTATTCACTTCTGCTAAATAGATTGGACCTTAGAAAAGTTAAAAAATAGAGCTATTACCACAACTGACCTGAGATCAAGCTTTGTACGGTAATAAATTCTAAATAGACATTTACAAAAAGTTTAGAACAACAGGGTTTAAAGCAGAAGCACCATGCTAATAGTTGAAGCTAAGTTTAAGAGTATCTTATCATTATCTCTTCTGGTATTGTAATCATATCACCTTATCTAAAGCTGAGTGATATTTTATTATTAGATCATCTCTAGCAATGCGAGTATACGTAGAAGCATTCTAATAATAAGTGTGTGCAGATTTATAAGTTTTACGAAAATAGAACGTTAACTTTAATAATACACTTTGCTTAGCTCTGGTTATATTCAAAACATGCTCATTTGTCTAAGAATAGCAAATATAGAGATGTGTTTAGACATACACGTTGACAATAGTTTACATCTTTTCTTACTCAAAAAAATTGATGTCCATGATTTGCTAGCTAAACATGTGGAATTGCAATAGATGTGGACACGTCAATTATGATCAATTTATAAATTGACATATGCAGCATGGTCTTAAAAATTAAATAAATGAATATAAATTGATAACAATAGATTAATATAAAAATGAAGTTAACAAAAGTCTTAATTAAATATTATAAATTTTTATTCTTTTCAAAAAATGTGGCATGCCACACGATCATAAATTGACACGTGACATATCACATCATCAATTCGATTAAAAATTTGGACAGAAATGTAACAGAATAAGTCATTTTGAAAGCCTCGCCTAACCCAGGCAGTCATTTGTCAATTCTAGAAACTTAGGCAGTTTTTTAAAACCTCAAAAACTCAGGCAGCAAGTTTTAAATTTTCCAAAAATAAAACTAGGATAACTGCATTTGTTTCGTAAGGGACCTAAAGTTTTGGATATAACTAATGGTATTACCTAGCAGCAGAAGCAAGTTTGAAACCATAATACTGCAACTTAATTTTCCTGCAACCCTCTGTCACCACAACTGCCCACATAGTGACCACAGTGAAAATCCCAACAACAGACGAGCATATAGGGCCACCAATTTACCGTACTTCCTGAAACATATTGAAAAGCTGAAAATCAACATGTAGATTTATCATGTATAATTCAGTTGAGTCCGCATGGATGCGCTCTTTTTTTTTTTTTGAGTAATTAAATTTTGAGCTGCTTACTACTATCTCAAAATTTGTAGAGTTTGGGACCCATCATGAAAACTGTTGGTATAACCTTAATTTCGGTCAGGCTTTGAGATTAGGGGAATGTAGTTGCATTACAAACAGTTAACTTAGAAAGTTGCAACAGAAATATTTGTAAGGAGCAACAAAGACAAGCTTGACCTTCTCCCATTAAAAACTAAAGCATAGGAGAAGATTGAATACATCGCATATGCTATTCTTCCTTGTTGGGGGGAAAGGGGGTGCTATTAACTGTCAGAAGTTCAATATATTATAGATATAAATACATCTCATGTCACGTACCCGAAAGCTGAGACAGCATTTTGTATAAGGTCTCCGTGTAGCCAGTCAATATACTCACACATATAATTAGAGATGAACCTTGCCCTGAATATGCATTACAGGTTAGAGAGAGAGAGAAGACTACTACTATACAAGATCAGGCAATTGACTGATATAAAAACCTTTGATTTCATCTAAAACCTAATAAAGGCCATGCCATTGTCTACTTGTCTATTGTTCATTTCTTTTTCTTTTTTGGACTGGAGAAAGTAAAATAGGAAATCAAATTAATTCTTTCATCCGTACAAGGCAAACTCTAAACTGAATAGGTCCAACGTACTAGATCAGCAAGAGCTGGCCATACTAGGCATCTCTTGTTGACTCTACATTCTTCTCGCAACAAGAGAGGTGACCTTTCCAGCAATAAAAAATTATATTCACAAACTACAGTAGAAAGAGGGGGGGGGGGGAAGATGCGTGGACTTTGACAGGATCACTACAAATTCTGAGCAGCCCAAACCCCCATCAAGAAACTAATCATCATACACTGCAAGAGCAACGATGGCATTTAAGTCTTTTGACAGCAGATACATTTTCTGATAGTTCAATATTGACAGAATTCAATTAAATAATTTCCTTTCTGACAGGGAAATAAGCACTTATCCTTGAAGATGGTGAGAGTAAATATTGTCAAGAAGAGGAATGAGCAGAGAAAAAGATGAAATCAACATGCCAAGAACACTACCAGATTGTGTTATGGTATCACAGATCCATGTCATAGTCATTGCCCACAGACCAAAATAGGCTTGTTAACATCACATGCTTGGCCCTGCAAAATGAACAAATATTAAACCCGAAAAAATCTCTTTCAAAGAACAAACAAACAAATATTCATCTTGGTCAAGAGTTGTTATCAAGATCATGAACAATCTAGAAATAAAACAATCAGACAATAGGGGAAGGACGTACCTTGAGTACCATAAATGTCAAAAAGGGAATTGTAGTTTGGTAACAAAACGAAGATTAAGGCATGCTAGGTTCAGTAGTAGATAGGCAATCCTGTCATCTTTTGATACAGGAGTAAATATGTTTGTCAAATTATCTTTTGAGTATTTTGCTTTCGCCTAGGAATCAATTTCTTCTTCCAATCCCTAGTGATACAATTTAAATCCTATTCCATTGTTGAAAATGATTTCTTTTCAACTAAGTTACCTGTAACTAGCTGCATAGATGGAATATGGAAGAGAGTAACAAGCAACTATACCAGCCTCCAATATTGCAAAGCCAAGTGACATCCACCATCTGAAACGGATAGAGAAATTCAGAGGTCTGCAACCTTCAAATATGAATTTATGGCAACAGAATTCACTACAAAATTTTGTAGCAAGGACTGGCTCACTGCTTGAGATGAATAACTAGACACACATATAACTCTTAATCTTCTGATTGCCATCTAAGCCTTCTTTCCGCAGCTTTACTAAGGAGGGAACAACATGACAGAGGACCTGTGCATCAAGTTCATAAGATTCAGTATAAAGACACACTACTGAGTATATCTTAAAGGAGCAATACAAGTGCAATTCAGAACAGGTAAACTGCAGCAACCTGACAGAAAGAAAAACATCTAGATAATCTACATAGATCTCATGCTGAAGAAATGTGCTAAAACCTGCATGATAATCGATGCTATTATCTGAGGACTGATCCCAAGCTGGAAAAGGGACAGCTTAAGCTCCGCTGTGAAATCACCAAGCTCATCTGCCAATTGCAAAATTACAGATCATGAAACACTTCAATGAGTATAAATGAATGATGGAAATGACTCATACATAGTTGTAAAAACATAGTTGTCCTTAAGTAACCAAGGCGTGGGAAACCACATAGTACTATTTAGTTCTAGGGATCATAAACATTTCCTAAGCACTTCAGGACGTATATTCTTAAGTAGCTTACCAACAGATCCTGAGGCGAAGCTAAGGTAATCTTGAGGTATCAACCTTCTATCAAATCCTGGTAATGGAATGAAATATCCAAGCCGACTAATTATAATTAGTACAGCTGTCACGAATAACCTCCGCCGTATCTCGCTCTTGAAGAATGACTCAGCAGCATTATTGATAACAGAGCTCAAGCGTACAAAATCCAAAAACCTATTTTTGAACATTTTGGTTCTGGACTGTAAAGAATTAAAGTTATTTGCATCAACCAAACTAAGACTATCTTCTCCATCATCAGGCTTCAGCGGAACAACTTTAAGATTTTGAGAATGTGTTGATGTTGATTCAACATTCACATAGTCACTTCGGAGCTGATCTGAGAAATTAGCAGAGAATTTCCGGTTTATTTTGGAGAAGAAAGGCTTGCCTAGCAAAAGGAAATGCCTTCTGCTGGATTCATTAGTATTAAGGCAAACTTGGCTCTTAGAAAACAGTGGATGATGAAATAGGAGACTGTGCTCTGGATGTCCACCTGCACGTCAGATATAAGAGTTGCATAATAAGCCCAGACATAATATTGTGTAATCATTTATCAGTTTTGCTGTACATAAATCATACAGTAAGGTACAGTATTAATAACCATGAAGACCATGAATACAGTTAAAGACAGCAGTTTACACATACAAAGTGCCACACAGAGAAGAGAGAAGAATTTTTTTTTTTTTTTTTTTTTTTGGGGGGGGGGGGGGGGGGGGGGGTAGAGAGGGAGAGAGAGAGCTGCAGGAAAAATAATTCAACCTAAAATGACTCCAGGTTATCTAGAAGCTTCCTAATTGTACAATTTTTTCCTTTTGAGAGCGTTTTTGAAGAGGACAATAGAAAGAGACTGAAATCTTCAGTCTGGAGCTAGACTGCGTATTAACCTTCTAGTTCTGTTGTGAAATATGCCAAAACAAATAGCTTTACCGTGAAGAGTCCCATATTGGGATTTGCTTAGTATCTATCCCAGGCTTCACAAAAAAGAAGCATATTCAGCACAAAAACCAACTCCAATCCAGCATGTAACGATGACCATAAACGTATCAATGTAACAACCACAATTTCAAATGGTAGTAACAAGCTATTAGGTCACACACAGCAGCAATGGATTATCCTAATACGTGGTATAGAGCAATAGTTTCTGTACACTTGCACAAGCTCTTAAAAACAAAAACTCAAACACAAACAATTAGATAGGAACAACCTCAGTAAACCCAGAAACTTGAAAAACGCCATTCAATCAAATCTAAAAGAGCTAGACAATTACCAAATCTCTAGAAACGCTTGCGCAATGAAAAAAATTTCTTTTCCGTAACCAATACATCGGATGCTCAAACACCATAAGCAAAATTCCTACTAGATACGCCCAAGGGACAGTGCCAAGCCAAATAAAATGAACAAACCAAATAAGAATGGTACAATTCTTATTTTAATCATTATAAATTAGATAATCCAGTCAAATAAACACAATGAAGCATAAAATTCACTGCCTGTTCTTTCCTCTTCTTTCCACTTTTCCAAGGCTTTTCGGTGAAAGAAAAGCTTGAAACTGACCTCGAAATTTTTGGGTTTGGTGGTCACTGTAAAAATTTTCAGCTCATACAGCTCACAAGTGGTAAAGTTATTGCATGTCAGTTTCCGTTAATAGTTTCATAAACGGCCATTCGACGGAGGGATCACTGGGTAATAGTTACTAACCTAAGGACTATTGTAAAATTAAACCACATGTCATTTTACACAACGAATAACCACGTGGACTGTTTTGATACTGTTTCGCTTAATTTTTTTCCCAAGCATACGCATGAAGAGATTAGTTACAAAGCATTGTGGAGCTTAAAAGCTCAGAAAGAGCAGAGCGGAAACCACCTTTGCTACTACGCTCTTTTTTTCCCTCTGCGTTTGTTCGAGGTCCCGCCATGGAGGCCACTCTTCTCAGTTCGCATCGCTTCCATCCCATACCCTTTCCCACCAAACCCAAAAATTTCCGAGGTCAGTTTTCAAGCTTTTCTTTCCCGAGAAAGCCTTGGAAAAGTGGAAAGAAGAGGAAAGAACAGGCAGTGAATTTTATGCTTCATTGTGTTTATTTGACTGGATTATCTAATTTATAATGATTAAAATAAGAATTGTACCATTCTTATTTGGTTTGTTCATTTTATTTGGCTTGGCACTGTCCCTTGGGCGTATCTAGTAGGAATTTTGCTTATGGTGTTTGAGCATCCGATGTATTGGTTACGGAAAAGAAATTTTTTTCATTGCGCAAGCGTTTCTAGAGATTTGGTAATTGTCTAGCTCTTTTAGATTTGATTGAATGGCGTTTTTCAAGTTTCTGGGTTTACTGAGGTTGTTCCTATCTAATTGTTTGTGTTTGAGTTTTTGTTTTTAAGAGCTTGTGCAAGTGTACAGAAACTATTGCTCTATACCACGTATTAGGATAATCCATTGCTGCTGTGTGTGACCTAATAGCTTGTTACTACCATTTGAAATTGTGGTTGTTACATTGATACGTTTATGGTCATCGTTACATGCTGGATTGGAGTTGGTTTTTGTGCTGAATATGCTTCTTTTTTGTGAAGCCTGGGATAGATACTAAGCAAATCCCAATATGGGACTCTTCACGGTAAAGCTATTTGTTTTGGCATATTTCACAACAGAACTAGAAGGTTAATACGCAGTCTAGCTCCAGACTGAAGATTTCAGTCTCTTTCTATTGTCCTCTTCAAAAACGCTCTCAAAAGGAAAAAATTGTACAATTAGGAAGCTTCTAGATAACCTGGAGTCATTTTAGGTTTGAATTATTTTTCCTGCAGCTCTCTCTCTCTCTCTCTCTCTACCCCCCCCCCCCCCCCCAAAAAAAAAAAAAAAAAAAAATTCTTCTCTCTCTGTCTCTGTGTGGCACTTTGTATGTGTAAACTGCTGTCTTTAACTGTATTCATGGTCTTCATGGTTATTAATACTGTACCTTACTGTATGATTTATGTACAGCAAAACTGATAAATGATTACACAATATTATGTCTGGGCTTATTATGCAACTCTTATATCTGACGTGCAGGTGGACATCCAGAGCACAGTCTCCTATTTCATCATCCACTGTTTTCTAAGAGCCAAGTTTGCCTTAATACTAATGAATCCAGCAGAAGGCATTTCCTTTTGCTAGGCAAGCCTTTCTTCTCCAAAATAAACCGGAAATTCTCTGCTAATTTCTCAGATCAGCTCCGAAGTGACTATGTGAATGTTGAATCAACATCAACACATTCTCAAAATCTTAAAGTTGTTCCGCTGAAGCCTGATGATGGAGAAGATAGTCTTAGTTTGGTTGATGCAAATAACTTTAATTCTTTACAGTCCAGAACCAAAATGTTCAAAAATAGGTTTTTGGATTTTGTACGCTTGAGCTCTGTTATCAATAATGCTGCTGAGTCATTCTTCAAGAGCGAGATACGGCGGAGGTTATTCGTGACAGCTGTACTAATTATAATTAGTCGGCTTGGATATTTCATTCCATTACCAGGATTTGATAGAAGGTTGATACCTCAAGATTACCTTAGCTTCGCCTCAGGATCTGTTGGTAAGCTACTTAAGAATATACGTCCTGAAGTGCTTAGGAAATGTTTATGATCCCTAGAACTAAATAGTACTATGTGGTTTCCCACGCCTTGGTTACTTAAGGACAACTATGTTTTTACAACTATGTATGAGTCATTTCCATCATTCATTTATACTCATTGAAGTGTTTCATGATCTGTAATTTTGCAATTGGCAGATGAGCTTGGTGATTTCACAGCGGAGCTTAAGCTGTCCCTTTTCCAGCTTGGGATCAGTCCTCAGATAATAGCATCGATTATCATGCAGGTTTTAGCACATTTCTTCAGCATGAGATCTATGTAGATTATCTAGATGTTTTTCTTTCTGTCAGGTTGCTGCAGTTTACCTGTTCTGAATTGCACTTGTATTGCTCCTTTAAGATATACTCAGTAGTGTGTCTTTATACTGAATCTTATGAACTTGATGCACAGGTCCTCTGTCATGTTGTTCCCTCCTTAGTAAAGCTGCGGAAAGAAGGCTTAGATGGCAATCAGAAGATTAAGAGTTATATGTGTGTCTAGTTATTCATCTCAAGCAGTGAGCCAGTCCTTGCTACAAAATTTCGTAGTGAATTCTGTTGCCATAAATTCATATTTGAAGGTTGCAGACCTCTGAATTTCTCTATCCGTTTCAGATGGTGGATGTCACTTGGCTTTGCAATATTGGAGGCTGGTATAGTTGCTTGTTACTCTCTTCCATATTCCATCTATGCAGCTAGTTACAGGTAACTTAGTTGAAAAGAAATCATTTTCAACAATGGAATAGGATTTAAATTGTATCACTAGGGATTGGAAGAAGAAATTGATTCCTAGGCGAAAGCAAAATACTCAAAAGATAATTTGACAACATATTTACTCCCTGTATCAAAAGATGACAGGATTGCCTTATCTACTACTGAACCTAGCATGCCTTAATCTTCGTTTTGTTACCAACTACAATTCCCTTTTTGACATTTATGGTACTCAAGGTACGTTATCCTTGCCCTATTGTCTGATTGTTGATTTTAGTTCTAGTTAGGTGATCATGATCTTGAGGTAACAACTGTGACCAAGATGAATATTTGTTTGTTTGTTCTTTGAAAGAGATTTTTTCGGGTTTAATATTTGTTCATTTTGCAGGGCCAAGCATGTGATGTTAACAAGCCTATTTTTGGTCTGTGGGGCAATGACTATGACATGGATCTGTGATACCATAACAGAATCTGGATTTGGTAGTGTTCTTGGCATGTTGATTTTCATCTTTTTCTCTTGCTCATTCCTCTTCTTGACAATATTTACTCTCACCATCTTCAAGGATAAGTGCTTATTTCCCTGTCAGAAAGGAAATTATTTAATTGAATTCTGTCAATATTGAACTATCAGAAAATGTATCTGCTGTCAAAAGACTTAATGCCATCGTTGCTCTTGCAGTGTATGATGATTAGTTTCTTTGATGGGGGTTTGGGCTGTTTCATTACAGAATCACTTGTAGTGATCCTGTCAAAGTCCAGCATCTTCCCCCCACCCCCCCTCTTTCTACTGTAGTTGTGAATATAATTTTTTTATTGCTGGAAAGGTCACCTCTCTTGTTGCGAGAAGAATGTAGAGTCAACAAGAGATGCCTAGTATGGCCAGCTCTTGCTGATCTAGTACGTTGGACCTATTCAGTTTAGAGTTTGCCTTGTACGGATGAAAGAATTAATTTGATTTCCTATTTTACTTTTCTCCAGTCCAAAAAAGAAAAAGAAATGAACAATAGACAAGTAGACAATTGGCATGGGTGCCTTTATTAGGTTTTAGATGAAATCAAAGGGGTTTTATATTCAGTCAATTGCCTGATCTTGTATAGTGTAGTCTTCTCTTCTACTCTAACCTGTAATGCATATTTCAGGCCAAGGTTCATCTCTAATTATATGTGTGAGTATATTGACTGGCTACACGGAGACCTTATACAAAATGCTGTCTCAGCTTTCGGGTACGTGACATGAGATGTATTTATATCTATAATATATTGAACTTCTGACAGTTAATAGCACCCCCTTTCCCCCCAACAAGGAAGAATAGCATATGCGATGTATTCAATCTTCTCCTATGCTTTAGTTTTTAATGGGAGAAGGTCAAGCTTGTCTTTGTTGCTCCTTACAAATATTTCTGTTGCAACTTTCTAAGTTAACTGTTTGTAATGCAACTACATTCCCCTAATCTCAAAGCCTGACCGAAATTAAGGTTATACCAACAGTTTTCATGATGGGTCCCAAACTCTACAAATTTTGAGATAGTAGTAAGCAGCTCAAAATTTAATTACTCAAAAAAAAAAAAAGAGCGCATCCATGCGGACTCAACTGAATTATACATGATAAATCTACATGTTGATTTTCAAGCTTTTCAATATGTTTCAGGAAGTACGGTAAATTGGTGGCCCTATATGCTCGTTCTGTTGGGGATTTTCACTGTGGTCACTATGTGGGCAGTTGTGGTGACAGAGGGTTGCAGGAAAATTAAGTTGCAGTATTATGGTTTCAAACTTGCTTCTGCTGCTAGGTAATACCATTAGTTATATCCAAAACTTTAGGTCCCTTATGAAACAAATGCAGTTATCCTAGTTTTATTTTTGGAAAATTTAAAACTTGCTGCCTGAGTTTTTGAGGTTTTAAAAAACTGCCTAAATTTCTAGAATTGACAAATGACTGCCTGGGTTTAGGCGAGGCTTTCAAAATGACTTATTCTGTTACATTTTCTGTCCAAATTTTTAATCGAATTTGATGATGTGATATGTCACGTGTCAATTTATGATCGTGTGGCATGCCACATTTTTTGAAAAGAATAAAAATTTATAAATTTTTTTATATAATATATTTAATTAAGACTTTTGTTAACTTCATTTTTTATTTAATCTATTGTTATAATTATAATCTTTATTTAATTTTTAAGACACATGGCATGCCATATGATCATATATTGACATGTGACGTGCCACATCATCAATTCCGTTAGCAATCTGGACAGAAATGTGACTAAGGGAGAAATATTGCAAGTGTAGTCTAAACACAAGCAGTGATTTGTAATTTTAGAAATTTGGGCATGTTTTTGAAATACCATAGAAAGCTAGGCAGTGATTTTTAGATTTTCCTTTATTTCTCCCCAAAACTGTAACTGATGCAAACATTTTATATGACTTGTACTATAGCTCTGCTGGAGATATGATAATAATATCATGTTTTGTAGGTTTTGTTACTTCGACATTGACTGATGATAGAATGCTTTAACTAGCAATCTATTAGAAGTTGCTCTAACCCTGTGCTTTAATTTTTATGTCTTTGAAATAGATAAAGATGTATGGTAAAGTTTTTGGATCATTTTTACACTTTTCTTTCCATGCTTTGGACAGAGATGACTCCCCTATCACTGAAGTGGAGCCCTATATTCCATTTAATATTAATCCATCAGGAATGCAGCCTGTTCTTACCGCAACTTATCTCTTGGGATTTCCGAGCATTCTTGCAAGGTTGTCTAACACAAGTTGTCAATTTTATATATCTTATCAAGGACTACTGTAGTATTCTAATTATGTTATTTATTTGGCAGTCTCCTTGGATCACCTTTTTGGGAGCATGTGAAGGAGATATTGAACCCTGAAACTCATGTTGGGGCAGAGCCTTGGGTCTACTATGCAATATATGCATTTTTTGTCTTCCTATTAAATATATTTGACATCGTAAGTTTCTTCTCAACTCTGTTTCTATTATCCTCGAGTTTTATGTGCTGCAAGACTGTTTGGTGAAGTCACACTTGATATATTGCCTCTATATTTCGGAAAATTTAAGCTGGAGATATATGAATTGTTGGACTATATTATTTTTTTGGCAAAAGTAAGAGATGGTTAGAAAGATTGACATCAGAATGCCACCTAATTAAAAGTAGAGTTGAGTTCGTGAACGTGAATAGAGTTGCAAACTGGAGAATGGCCCCTCTTTGTTGGCACAATGCATGACTGAGCCATGTTCAAAAATAAGGAAGCTTATTAAAATTTTGATTTTCTCTTTTCTCCTTGTGAATAACAAGAATGATAGGGCTGGAGAGTGTCATTTCAAACATCATTATCATCGTCTGGAACAGAAGTACTTATTTGCCCAAATCTTGGGACGGCATCAATTACATATTGTTATCATTGTGGAGTGAAGCAACAAGTGTAGTCCTGGTCCACAATGAGATGAGCTTATGTAATTAGTTTTACTTTTATACATGTTAGGATAAGTAATGGAATCTATATTAGACCATCTAGCTGTCTGGGCTTTGGAGTTTTATAATCGTCCAGAAAATGATGTGGTTGTTTCGTATCTCTACTCATCAATTCTATCTGTTGGTTCATCCTTGTAAACGAGTCTCTTAACTGGAAATCCTGTCCAGGCCAACTTGCCGAAGGAAATTTCTGATTACCTGAATAAGATGGGTGCACGGATACCAAACATAAAACCCGGAAAGGCTACCATAGAGTACCTCACAAAGATCCAGGCATCAACACGTTTTTGGGGTATTTTTTTCTCCAAGAGTTATGTCATTGGCAATTTCAGCTTTATTCAGTATTAATACCGGTTGTTCACTTAAATTTTTTTAATTTGGTTTCTGGTTTTTGGCTGTTCTTCTGTGGACATTGTACAGGAGGCTTGTTGTTAAGTGCTTTGGCAACCACGTCAAGCATACTAGATCATTACTTACGCCGTATAAATGCAGGATTTGCAATTGGGTTTACATCTGTTTTGATCATTGTAAGTGTACCACCCACATTAGGCCCTGTGGATCTTGAAGCTAGATATACACTGCTGACACCTTTTCATATATTTTTTTTTAATTTGGTTGTGAAAATTAACTGCTGCTGATTTAAGATGTGCTGCCTAATGCATTATATGAGGATGTGGAATCTCTATTCCTCTAAATTCATATATTAGTACATATGAGAAAATTCGGGGCTGGCTTCAGAAATCAATAGGATAAACGATTGTATATCTTCGTTGCTTTCTGTCTGTGATGTTTTTTTTCCACTTCTTTTTCTTTTGGGAAACCCTGGAGCTACAAATTTGACTTGAATGCTTCTGTAGTCTTGGCACATGTAGTAGTTGCTTCCTTCATTATCTTTGAAGAGCTTTTTCTACATTTCTGATACTTGTGTTCGAGCTTCGAGAATACTAGATTGATTTGTGCATATGGTTTGGTTTTGTTCCCCCACCCCCCCCCCCCCCCCCCAAAAAAAAAAAAAAAAAAAAAAAAACAAGAAGAAACCCTTCGAACCATGCTCTGATGAATTAAATGTTGTGTGGATGCTTGACATATACTATTTAATGAGCTTTACATTGATTGCCAGGTGGGTTCTATCATCGAGCTTAGAAGATCATACCAAGCATATAATGTAATGCCAACTTTAAGCAAAGCTCTAAGACGGTATGGTGTTTGACTTCCAGAGACCATGCACTTCATCTTGAGATGGTGCTATCTTAACTCATAAACTTTGAAGGAAACCCTGCCTGGTTGATAGTGCCAGATTGGATACGGAAATTATTTTCTTGTTCCAGAGATTCTGCAAATGGTAATGGTTGACCACTGCTAATTGCTGATGCAAGTACTTCCAAAGAGAAGCTGTCATCCTCCTAGGATCACAATCTTCATAAGAGTTCAATTTTCAGAGGAGCAGATGATGCAATAAGAGAGATAACATGGATCATTTTGTCAGTTCAAGGGAATAGCAGGTTCTGAAGAGCCCCATTTTCTGGACACTTTCATGTACAATGTATCTTTCAGACCATGCTGGAATGAGAATGAGTTTATTGTATTGTAGGGAATACGGCCCTAGTTTTACCTTAGAACCAGACAGAATGTTCAGATTTCCGGCAGATAGAAGCTATTAATGTAGTGAATTTTTTGTGTAAGATTTTTGTAGGTCTTAGTACAGCAAAGTTTATAATTTTCCAATGTTACAGTGTTACTAGTCTTCTTTTTTTTTTTCTGAATAATGCCGATAGGCTTTCATTGCATTTTAAATTCATAGAACAAGTTATAATAAAGAACTAGAATCTATAGATCCGAGCAAACTAAGCTGCAAAATAAGACTAGCAGGACCTACAAGAGTTGAGAAACCACAAGTGCTTCATGCCGAGCAGAAAGAGCGGGTGGCAGAATAAGTAGACGGCAACTTACCAAAAACATTTGAGTGTTAGTCACCGAACTAGGAAAGAGCAATAGCCTAGATACAACACAACAAAGCCCACAAGGGGGCCAGCAAGGCCAACAAGTGGCCAGAAAAGCTCCTGAGGCTGTTACAACGAAAATAAGAACAAACAAGCCCATCAACGGGCCTAAACAACACTATAGAACAAACGAAAAAACTGCGCTCAGAAACCAAGAGAGGCCAAAAAACATGGTCGAAGACCACTAGGCAAGGCTGGACGTGGGAACCATGCGCGGGTAGAAATGGACAAGACCGGAGCAGATCGTAATGCCCAAGGGTGCTAGATCTGTTCAGGGGGCAGTGGCTCCAAAGATAGCAAGAAAAGGCCTGTGCAAGGAGAAAAAATTGGTCGAGCACGTGACGGGATGGGACAGAAAAGATCGACCGAAAGGAGCTGGTGTTGATGGGCTGATGTGTGGCCTTCGCGGGTCAACAAAAATGCCGGGATCTAGCCTACTACCTACTCTTCAAGTAAAAACCGAAAAAACAATATAAAGGGTGGGAGATCTAGTAGATCCCGGTACAATGGGCCATGCCGGGATAGGAGAGGGGACAGGAGGTGCTCCTCCCGCTGGATCAAAGAAGGGGAAGGGGTTAGGCACGTGGGTTTTGGGTGTTCTAAAGAGAAGGTAGAGCTTACAATTTTCTCCAACCTATATGAGGTGCTGGTCTCGATTTTGCTACGTGGAAGGCAATTGATTGTCATTTTTGGTATATCAAACAATCCTGCATGCATTTGCCACAAATTGAGAGGTTGACACCAATCCATACAATGGTGGAAATTATGGTTCGATAAGCATTGAAAGTTGAGCATGACATCCAAGGTCGACTTCGATGACCATCATCTCTGACACCTCCCATTTAGTGGTGGAACTAGGACTCAAGTTGAGGGGGGCAAACTCTTAAGGCAAAATAACAAAAAATTTTTTTCGTATGTAATGCAAAAAGTGTTTTAAAGTTAAAATATCGAAAATTATGAACTAAAAGCATTAAAAATATTGAAATACACATACCGTAGTATTTGCTGAGACTAAGGGGTAGCAATTGGATCTTACGGGTCTGCATCTTTAGAAAACGTTACAAAATGGCTTCATTCTAAATAGTTTCAAGAATTTCTCTCTCGATGTATATTACTATGCTATCATTCATTCAGTCATCTCTTATCTTATTACTCAACTCAGTCTTGATAATCTTTATCGTAAAAAACACTCTCTCAACGATTGCAGTTGCAACTAGTAAGACCAATGCCAACTCAATAAGGAGATAAACCAACGAATATAGAGTATGCTTTCTTGTCTCAACCATCTTCATAGCAAAACCTCTAATATCTTGAAGCCCAGAAAAAGTATAATTATTTCTCACCCTCATCTTGCAAATAATCGTTTATTAAAAACAAATAATATATTTATGCAATTCCTCAAAGGAACGAATAAAGAAACTAAGGGGTTGCAATAATATATTTATGCCATTCCTCGACACTTGCAGTTGCAAATATAATATTTTGTCCCTACAGCTAACGAGTTTTCGACTACAAATTCGCCCCTGATCCAAAGGTTTTTTTATAAAGGGTGAGTACCGAAACGGATGGAACCATTATGGTTTTGATTCCGGTTCCCACCGAAACCATGATTTCCATTTTGGAACAAACCGGAATAGAACCATAATTTTTGGAAAACGGAATCCAGAAATTCCGGTTCCATTAGTGGGCCTATTTGCCTAGATTTGGTTTGGGCCCATTGGCCCAAAAATGCATTTTTAAGCATTGTGGGCTAGAAAAGAACTAGTATTCAGGAATTGTCAAAGGCAAAGTTGCCGACAATTGCACCCAAAAGGCTATAAAGAGTAAAAGAGAGAGAGAAAAAAGAACACCCAACTTATATACCACGAACAGACTCTCTTTCTCCTTCAATTTGAAGACCCAAAATGGTATGGCGAGGGAAAGTGAAACAACCATATACCCATCGAAAAAAGACAATCCCATTTTCCTTTTTTGAAATTATATAAACACTGCCCAATTGGCCAATTGGCTAAAAAGGTCCAACACTCTTTGCTTTCTTCTTCTAGCCAATCCCATTCTCCAGAGGGCCACAAAAATCCGCTCACACCACACAGCAAATCAGCTTTTCCTCTTCTTAACCATACAAATAAGTAAACAACTAAACATTCATCAAATAATCCAAATTCAAAGAGACAAACTCTAAAATAAAATTACAATGTTCTTTGAAATTTTAAAAAAAACAAGTAAAAGATAAAGATTAAAAGACATCCAATTTTAAAATTCGAAGCTTCATCCAATATTCCAACATGTTTAACATATCCTTAAATTCTCCATCTTTACAAAAGATAGAAACAAAATAAAAATATTTATAAGAGAAATATTAAGACAACCAACTAATCAATTAACAAAACAAAACATTTATGAGAGAAATACTAAGACAACCAACCAAATAAAAAGTCCAACTATCCAAGCTTCAACATGTTTAGCATATCGTTCAAGTTCTCCATCTCTATAAAAGACAAAAACAAAACAAAACATTTATAAGAAAAATATTACAACAACCAAATAATCAATTAACAAAATAAAACATATATATAGTGTACCTATATCTAGTCTGTAACTCAATGGATTATCTCCACCATCCACCTCGACGTCATCTTCCTCAAGTATAGGTTCAACATGCAACCAATTTTGTGCACATATGAGGCCCTCCACGGTACAAGGCGCCAAAGAAGAGTGAAAACAATCCAACACTCAACCGAAAGTGTTAAAAGTGGACTCAGATGGCACAGTAGTAATTGGGATAGCCAACACATCCTTCACAATACGAGAAAGAATCTGAAACTTTTGAGAATTCACCTTCCACCACAATAAAATATCAAAACCCAGCACCTTGGGTTCCACATCTTCAATCAAGTATCTATCCACCTCAGACTTACTATCTAGCAAGTTTTGTTACTGTAGATAATTACTAAGACCTCCTCATAGTCTTTGCTCAATATTCATGTCATCCACACTTACAGAACTTTGACTTCCACTGGTATACTTCAAATAATGTTTCTAGTGTATCCCACACCATGACAGTGAAATCCATGCCCCTCTCCTTCCCAAAGTTATTGATAGACTAAAACTCAAAGTGATGAGTTTAAAGCGAGGATCCAATACTGAAGCTATAAATAAAAGCCTATTCACCTTCCTCAAATCTCTTAATACTTATCATACTTGCTTTGATTTAGCCATGTCACGAAGCAACATATCAGAACATGCATAAAGGTCTCCAAATTTATTTTTTGCTAACTCCTCAAAAAATACATTTGAAGTTACATATTTTGACCCAATATGCGTAGGGTGACCTCATAATACTTTCAAAAACCAAACAAACTGTCGAATGTGCTCTCAATCCTCAAATGAAGGTGTTCCCAATCCCTTGCCTATGACCATGTTCATTCAAAAATATCACTAAGTATCTCATTTGCCTCTAACATATCCTCAAAAACACGCCGAAATTTTTCAGCCCCTTTCTAAATAATATAGGTTGAGTTCCAACGAGTGGGAACATCCATATGCAAGAAATTATTTTCAGACAATATTCTGTTAACCACGGGCTTCTTAAACCCAGCAAGCCTTTGAGGACTAGATTTCACATACTTAATAATATTTCATATCTTTGCAACGGAATCATCCAACTTCTTCAATCCCTCCTGGACAATAAGATTCAAAATATGTGCAGAACATCACATATGAATAAAATCATGATTACAAACAACTTGTGCCCCTTAGTCCTGTATGCCTTCTTTTCACTTGTTCAATTGCAGTATCATTGGAGGTTGCATTATCAACCATGATTGTGAGGATTTTCTCAATCCTCCAAGCATTCATACATGTCTCTATCTCTTTCCCAATAGTGCCCCCTTATGATCAGTTACACGGCGAAAGTAAAGAATCCCCTTTTTTAAACACCACCTCCTATCAATAAAGTAGGTTGTCACGACATATAATTCACATTTTGAACTGATGTTCACGTATCAGTGGTAAAACACACTCTGGAGCTTTCCCTTACAATTGCCTCTTTCAACTTAGTCCTCTCTTCTATATATAACTCCATATAATCCTTCATGATTGTATATCTAGAAGGCATTTTAAAGCAGGGCTCAAGTCTAGTAATCATTTTCTTAAACCCATCCTCTGCATAGTCCTAAAAGGCATCTCATCTATGATAAAAAAAAATTCAGCTATCCACCTCCAAACCTCATTTTTCATTATAATTATCTAACTTCAAAACACCCGACTCATTCCCTTTCACTTTCGAAGCATCCATTGTCAACCTAGATTGAGAGTTGGTCTAATAGGTTTTGTTGTTTTTTAAATATGGCAAGCAACGCTTGAGATGACTTCTCATACCCGAAGTCTCATGGTGTTTAGGATAGCACCCAACCTTGGCCTTACAATAATCACTCTTGGCCTCAGGGTGTTCAGGTCTAACAATTGGCAAAATTTTAGTGAAATGATCCCACACAAAACTCTTACGAGCATTTTTTCTCTTTTTACTAGATTGATCTTCTTTGGCTAATTAGTAGAACCTCATGTTAAGAATGGAGAGAATGAGGATCACCGATACCTTGGAAAAATCCTATATTTGTAACTAGGTGTTAGATGATCACCGATATCTTGGAAAAACACAAATATTTAATGAGTGCAGTAAAACTAAAAATATCCATCTAACAAAAACACATTTAATTTTCAGTTCTAAAGAGATATAACCAAGTAACAAAATTAAATTGCAAAATGATTCAATCTTAAATTAACTCTAAGAGCTATCACAACCTAAAGGATCTAAGCATAAACAACTAAATTAAAGTCTAAAGTCTAAAGTCTAAAGTCTAAACAGCTATGTTCACGACCTAAAGAATCTAAGCATTATAAACAACGACATGTTCAGTATTCACAACATAAATTCTGCAATGACATCAACCTATAGAATTCTGCAATGACTTGAAGATGCATATTCTTTCACCATGGAAAATAAAGTGTCTAACAAAAAACATATACCTAACATGTATCATGCATCAACAGAAATCAAAGTATAAATCAAAAAATGAAATTGTCCAACATAAATTCTGCAATAATAGCAACCAACATAGATGCTGAAAGAAAAATTTTAAACTATTCAGAAATCACCAAATTTTTGTTGCTATCCCTCGGACGCCCTTATCCTGAATAATCAAAATATTAAATCACAATAATCATGCGTCATGCTTAGCAATATCAGCTTAGGTTAGACAAAAATAATCATGCCTTGGTGTCTAAATAATCAAACCCTAAAATTGTATTGTAAATCTTCAATCATCAAATCTACCGATCAAAATTTTCATATCCCCAAATCAAATTAACAAAACCTAAAGAAGTTTAACACTAAAGAATACAACATTTCAATACTGAGGGGCGTTTGATAACCCAACATTTTAGGGGTATCAAAATTTTGAGCAAACCAAACACACTTTGATATCAGAAAATTTTGGCCCGTACTAAATTTAGGACGTTTTTGTCCCTGAAACAACCCCCCACATTTCCAAATACACCCCATCGACATAGGCTATTTTAAGACATTCCGAGTGCAGAGATGGAAATCAGGAAACACATGGTCCCCACCTCTGTGCGCGATTTAATTCTATCTCTTTTGCATTTACGAAATTACCCATCGCTTGCACTGAACTAACTCTGCTCTGATGAGGGATAAATTGACACTTCAAAATGTTGTCGGAATGCATCTGGCAGACCTCTACAAACTCCAGCCGTGCACTCAAAAATTCACCAGTGGTTGAGAAAAGTCCCCCCCCCCCCCCCCCCTCCGACCCCTGCATCCAAAGATTCCTTTGACGAACCCAACCTGATTTTTCCAGACTCCGTCCTCATACTCACCCGTTGCTACTCAATGATGACCCATACTTCTAAATAGAATATAAGCAAACAGAGGTATGTGTCTAGTGTCTGAGCGGTGTGGCACACAACAATGGCCTCTGGGTTTTAGGTTGATTATGCACGTCAATGGCCTCCTTGCTTGCTGTGTTCATTTTCCCAACTATTCCTTGTGAGGACGCTACGTATCCACGCCTATAACCCAAAAGCCAAAGAATTTTTTTACAAAAAAAAAAAAACTGGCAAAACCAAGCCTGGCGGCACCCCGACTCGGGTTCACTAATGCCTCCCAATATTAGAAAGTTGGCGCAAAAGCTTTAAGGTGAGGCCGTAAGGAGATGCTAATGGATTGGGCTATAAGGGAGTAGCAGTCTATGACCTAGGCCGGCTCAAGCAAAATCGAGGCCTATGGCCATATTCAAAATTAGGCTTTTTTATATAAATTTTTAAAACTATTATTTTAATAATTTGAAAATAATTTTTCTAACTTTTTGATGTAAAATTAATAAAACAAACTTTTATTAGTATGTTACTTTCAATTGATAGAATGGCTAATCATTTATCTTTCTTGTAAAATTGTGATTGTAAATAGAATTTATTAATTTAAATTTAAAAAACTTCTTTATATGGAAACAATTGTTACTAAATTGTTAAGAGTATTCTATAAGTAATAAACCTGTTTGGAAAAGAATATAATTTTTTTTATATTTTAATATTTCAATTGATTGATCCATTTTAAGTTCCAAAACTTCTTTTAATACTTATAATTTTGGAAATAAATTCAAACCATCTATCTCAAAAATATTCACCATATTTTAAAAAGCTTTTAAGATAAGATAATTTTTTTTAAATCATTATCCTCTAAAGATTTGAAATTTGTAAAATTAAATAAGAAACCAAAAATTATTTTCATATACCGTAAAATGTTCAAATCTAAAAAAGAAATAGTTTGATCTACTACCTATATTGAATAATCATTTATAAAAATTTGATTTTTTTTTTTTTATTAATAGTTTAGACTTTGGTAGTGGTAGTAATATTTTGTTAAACATTTGACATTTTGTGTATTTTTTATTTGGACGTTGTAATTTCATTTAGTTTTTGTTTGTACTGTATGACAATATTGTAATTGGTCACACATATATCACACACATATGGGCAAAAAATAAAAATAAAAATGGTCTTAGAACCAATAAGATTTTTAATTGTTACTTCATGAAGAAAAATAAAATAATATATCAATAATCAAACAGTTAATTTATTATAGGTATAACACACTCAAAATGAAAAGAATTTAAATCGAATTTGATCCAAAAGGCCCCCTAAAATGCCTAGAATAGTTTTTAACTTATACAAAAATTGGCCCTAAAAATCCTACAAATTAGAATCGAAAATTTTTTTTGATTCGAAAATTCATGTTTCATCCGATTCTGAATTCCAGTATTTATAGAAGTGGAACCAATATTAGTTCCGACAGTAGCCCATATAGTATTTATATATGGGCTACTTTGATTCCATATATTTCATACTCACCCTTAATGACTGGTTGTCTAACTAACACAATATACCACAAATTCTATTTTGAAAAAAAAATTATACTTTGCAATACATGACAAACACTTATCTTGCATTTTGCACTTCTTAATTTTAAACTGACAAATTATACCTAACTGCTAATAGATTCGTACTTTACACTCGATTGTACAATTTGACTATCAAAAGTTTAACTACTAATATGTTTCTTTTTTTAATTTCCTTTGACTAACTTTGTCAATGAGTCAAACTCTAATGGCACTATTGTCTTATAATAAATAATTGAATTAAGCTCCTCAAATACTTATTGGACAAATTGAGTAACAAGCATTTTTTTTTGACGTACATTGGACAAAGGTTAACTAAAATTAGTAATTGCAAAGGAGGTCTGTATGATTATTTTTTTTTCCAAGTAATAATTAATAAAGGTGGAAGGGGCTTTTACCATGACTAACTGCTTAAGCTTGACCATAAGAGTTGTCATCCTCTGCAGAATATTTAAATTGAACTATACTTAACTAACATGAGATTAGACCGTCATCAAATCCCACAAAGTGCAATTACCCCCACTCGCTCGCGGGAGTAATGCTAGGAAAATCACTTTCATAGTTAGAATAGGTAGCGTTCTGAATTACTAAGCTCCGGTCATAAAATTATTTCTTAGGTTAAGCATGTGTTTGGCAACCCCAACAAATTTTATTTTTTTTTTTCGCAATTTCATTCTCAAAAACTCCCTCACTTTTTGTACTTACTCTAAAACGTATTTTTTTATATATATAAAAAAACACCTATCAAATTATTTCTTTTGCAATTTTGGTGTTTGGAAGCTAAAATTTTGGGTTCCAAAATTTCCATCTAAATAAAATAACTCTCAAAAACTTTCTCTCTCCACATCAAATAATCACTATTCACTTCAATAAATATAAAAAATCATTTAAACATCTCCCATCACTTTTTCACAACTCCAACACCCAAACATTTTAAACATCCCAATATTTTCAAAGCTTAATAAATCTTTTTTTTTTTCGAGGCAAATAAAATCTACTTAGTGAGGCATACAAACAAAAAACTATTCTGAAAATTCGGACTTTTATTTTCTCTGTTATTCATAGTAAATAGTATGTGCATGTGATATGAACCATTTCTCCAGAAAAAAGTGTTAAATATACTTTGCCCCTTTTATTTTTGGGAGAATTTACACATTACACCCCAATGTATTATTTTTGAGACATTGAACCCATAAAGTTAAACATTTTTTCAATTTGAACCATGTATCGTAATTGAACGTCAATTTAGACTGATTTCATCAAAATGTGACTCTCATGTGACTACCACCTAAGTGAGATGTATAAATACCCCAAAAGATAAGAGAGACAGTGTGTAAATACCCATATATAAGGGGTAACGTGTAAATATTTTGACAAAATCCGTGATGCCCAATTACAGTACATGGTCTAAATTGAAAAAATATATAACTTTAAAAAAAAAAAAAAAAAAAAATAAAATAAAAAAAAAAAAAAAATAAAAAAAAAAAAAAAAAAAAAGTAAATTTATTCCAAAAAAAAAAAAAAAAAAAGAGACGAATACTGCTCACACCTGAACCTCAATTTGAAATCATCGCAGACATGCGTATAGTTTCAGATCTCTCTTCGTTTTGTCGAAATGGAGGAGCAAGGGAGTTCGGAGACGAGTGCGCAGATATCGATACCTCGGCAGACTCTCTGGACTGCTCCGTGCTTCCACGTCGTCAACGACTCGCAGTGCTTCGTGCTTTACATGCACCAGCAGATCCCCTCGTAAGTACTTCGCCAAATGTCACCATATGAGTTTTTTGGGAAAGAAAGAAAAGGAAACACTTCCCTTTGGTTGCTCGGAAAGCGCAGGAAAATCGGACAGAAATAATTCGTGTTTTCATATGACTCTGTGGTGTGACGTGAGAAATCACAACAATTAGTGACCTGAATTTCTACATTTTGAAATTCGCATTCCCTTACGATCTTATTAGGGTAATGGGGACAACCGCCTGAACTCGAATAGTTGATGAATCTCTACCAATTTGCTGCCTTCCTTTTATTTTTACTTCCATTTAGTGTCCGATTTAGAGATTTGTGGCAGCATTAGAATGGTGATTACGAAGTGAAAAAAGGTATAATGCGGTGTGGTATCTAATAGCATTTTACGTGTACATAGCGTGTTGCAGGATATCAGTGTTGAGTTCGATGCACTGCAGACAGAATATTCAGAATTGGTATGTCATATGTTAGCTGAGCCTCTGGCTATTTGCAATACAGTGCCATTTTGGGTTGAATTATGCGCTCTAAGACTTGCAATTTGTAGGAGATGTCTCTTGCTTCACCAACTGATACAAAGGCGTCGTCTTTGTCACGAAAAAAGCACATTGGCAGAATGAGGGATGTCAAGCGGGGAATCAGGAGACTGAATAAATTCATGAATACGGTTTGTAATCTCCAAACTGCGCTCAAATTGGTGATTGGTGAGTTCCCTGGCATCCAGGGAGTCACTTTGGTTCTCGGAGCTAGTCCAATTCGACCTCGCCATGTTTATGAGCTGTGCTTTTCACATGGAAAGGCTGTTGCCAGGGGGGGAGTTGATTTCACTAAAAGCAGGGCAGCAGAAGGGCTTTCAAGAAAGGTTCTTTTACGCTATTCTGATTCCACCTTAAGCTTGCTGTATTTTTTGTTTGGAAGGGAATTTTTTTTATATTTCATAGTTGAATGACAGGCTATTCGGACGCTGATCTCGAAGGGTGCTGGGTCTGGTTCCTATCCTGGTAGTTAGTAGAGAAAGTCTTGCAAGTATATTTTTATCTGGCGAAAGTGAATTTTTTTACTTTTTTCTTTGTAATTTACTGATATAAAAAGTTGATTATTGTCTCTTCATAGGCCCAAGTAAGCTGTTTTTACTGGTTAAAGCTCCCTCTTCTTTGAGTCTTCCTATGCATTTTCTTCCCAAACGCGACTTCAAGTACGTCAAAAAGGTAAGCAGTTCTTCCCCTTCCTCCTCTTGGCCTTTTTTGTTGACTGAAAAGGGCAACAGTAGAGCTACGTAATTGGCTTGCCTTTTATAGTTTTCGTTCCTTGATGTGAATCTGCGTCCTTTAACTTGACAGTTATATTCCTGATATTGAGATCCGTGATAAACTGTCATTCTCATTATTTGTTCATGTGGTGCATGAAGAGGGTTCTATGGGGTGTGGGCGCTTCTAGCTGCTACAGTTATTTTATAAGTACTTATACAGAGTCCCATTTGAAGTGGGAATTACGTCACTACTCTTATATCTTTGTAGAATGCTGTTTTAAACCTCACGGAATTGTGTTTTATGCTGTTGAATGGAGAGACCAGTTACACAACTAGGGCCAGACAGCAGATCCTGCTTCCCATAAATAATATGTATGATTATTATTCTCCAGTGATAGTTAGATTAATTCAGACTATAATGTATATGCTTATTAAAGGAGCAAGGCATTTTGGTCCTCGCGATTATTGGATAAGTAGATCATATAGATGAAATAATTAAGTTCAACAAGAATTAGAACAAATAGAAATTTCTTAGGCGGACTCACCCTATGTTGCACTCCATGTCACCGTCTGACCTTGACAGAACAGAAGCATTAAAAATGTCAATAGTGTATTGAGATTTTTTTAGAAGGTTCTTAGTGCACAAATGCATGTTCTCGGCGAGAAAAGGCACATTCAATATTGCTTGCTCATCTGTTTTTTCATTACATGCCTATAGACAGTCTGTATTTCTGGTCTTAGTGCGTTAACCACTGAACATTTAGCTGCTAGTGTTATTGCTAGTAGCTTTTGGCTTCCTTGCATAAGGGCTTCCTGCATTATATGCATGGTATTTTAGTATTACTTGAATCTTGATAAGATAAGATGCATTATTTTTGTTGCAGATTGTGCCTTTCAGACTACGGCTTAAGTGCAAAATCCAGGATCAGGAAATTGGTTCTGTGGATCATGCTTTTCAAACTGGTAACTCCAGTTGGACAGATTCTGCTTCAGATGATTTAATGTGGTATGTAATGTTAGATATTGAAGTAGCGAGATCTTATAAACATGTAATCTTTGAAGTGCTACTTAGCTTTGAGACCAATTCTTGTTTGCCTGATTTTGTTATCATGGGCTAAGCTTTGTTGAGATCAGGTCTAATACAAGTAACACCATTCTGACCAATCCCGCTTTCTCTTCTCTTTTGGTCACTTATCACGATTCTGATGAAAAGAATGAGGTCACTGTTGGGAAAATCATCATAACTTCTTCAATATTTTCTCCAACGTTGTTCTAGGATCTCGTGACTTCCAATTGAAACATCTTAGCATTTCTCCATAATCTCCAGGGTAATTTATCTGGTATTTTGTGGCAGGTTTCAATGTCGGCACGTAATCAAGGGCCTGGCATCCAATGCACCAACAGAAGAATGAACCATTTGGCGACCTTATTGTTTGGAGGAGTTTTTCCCGCATGATATTCTCTGATTGCCTAGTTGGCGTCATTGGCAGGCATATTCGTTACCGTTTTCATGCACGCTTTGATACAATCGGTTCTGGCGACCTTCGGAACAAAACTTCAAGCGCCACAACGGAGTGTGTACAAGTAACTGGCCATGATTGCTAACCATAGCAAAAAGGGAAGTGGATGGTAGGGAATCTCAGAACTCAATACATATTTCTTCAAAAGCCAAATTCTAAGCCCAGGAATATTGGAGTTCTATCCCTTGCATACATTATCAGGGCACTTTTGATAAGTTGTCACATGAATGGTATTGGACCTCCAACCTATCCTTATGAGAAGGTGACCAAACTGATATTGCTGTGTTCCAATACATTAATCGAGAAAGATGCCATATGTTGTATATTGCTTTTAGACTCTGCTTAAATGTACCTTTCATGTTGTCGAAGACTCGAAGTACCAAAATAGAAGGTAAGAAGAAATTTTCTAGGCTGTTGTCTTGATTGGAAGCTTCTAAAGGATCGAATACACCAAATAAATTGCGAAGAGTGCCCCATCCAAATTTCTTCCATCTTAATCTTAGCCAACTCATGAACACACACAGACTGGGACTTGGAGATAATTTTGCAGGTAATCAAGCAGCATCCAGAACGTGCCAAATTACAGCAGAATATTTCCAACTTGAATACGTTTAGACTGTACTGTCTGTTTTCCTCCCTGATTCCGATTAACCACCCCAAGCAACCTCAGATAGTTCTACAAGAATTAATTAACTGCTATATAAACCTGGCAGCTACTGAGATGTGACACGTCTTGGAAGGAAACAGAGCATTAAATGGGGAACCATAAGTTTGATATCCGGAGCACAGAGATGATATTTACCATCCCTATTAGGTAGGCGCTATTGATCACCAAACTATTTACAGACAATGAAACTATTTGTTGTCTTGGCCTAATGCTAGAACGCATATGGTAATTTTTTTGGAAACATCATAGTATCGTCTCGTACCATATCTATGGTAAAAAAATCAGATTGGATTTTGATGGTGCCAAGAAATCCCAGCCTGCTTAGTTTGCAACGGGCCGCTAGAAGAATCCTCAAAGGCGTTAGGGCTTGCACAAAGACCAAGTGAGAAGAGGGGGCTCTCGGGGGATAACCTAGGGCTGTGCATAAGCGGTGGTGGTGGCAGTTATGCCCTCCACCACCACCGCTATGGGCAGTTGTCCAAAAATAGACACCGCCCTGTCACTGTTAAGGGAGGAAATTGGCCCTAACGGTGGCGGTAGTGGTTACGCCACCTATACCGGAGATCACAAAAAAAAATCACAATCAAATCGAATAATCAAAAGCAAATCAATAACGAATAGCAAACAACTTAACAAATCAATAGCAAAAAGATTTCCAAATCTGAAATTTCAACCAAATCCTAAACAACTTAACAAAAATTTCTAAAATTTTAACCCCTGTAATCAATACCAGATCGACACATTCGCAAGAAAATCTCTACATATTTGAAAATAACCGCTAGTTCTTGCGACGGAGAATCGTAAATAAAAAATTTCCACAAACCCAAGCAAATCAAATTTCCACAAACTCAAGCAAATCGCAACAAAATTTGGGGGGGGGGGGGGGGGGGGGGAGAGAGAGAGAGCGATAGAGTTGCTGGCGCTGCAGAAGGGAAGAGAGAGCTTCTAGCCATTGCTTGTTGCAGAGGGGGAGTGCATGCCACGCGGATGAAGGAGAGATGCAGAGAGCTAAGTGATTAAGAGAAGGAAAAAGAGGTAGGATTAAGTTATAACTGTAAGTTTTAAAATCACTGAAAGAAACGATGTTATTTTGATATATATATTAAAAAAATAAAATAAAGTGATTAATAGGATTAAGTTATAACGTAAGTTTTAAAATCATTAAAAAAAACGATGTCATTTTGATATATATATTAAAAAAATAAAACAAAACGATGAAGGTGAAACTGTCCAACGGTAAACGGTTTTACCATCACTAATAAGAAAATTTTACTTATCATTATAGGTGCCAATTAACTGGTAGACCGTCGGTATCCGTGAGCAAGCCTAGGATAATCTTTGATGATGAAGTTAGCCTTTCCCTTGTTAGAAAAGAAGTATATTTTGTTGGGAGAAAAAAGCTTACCTTCCTTTTTCGTGTGCCTCCCCTTTTGTCTAGGGGATTGGCAAGTGGATTTTAATGAAAAGACAGTCCATGAGTAGCTTTCTGATATCTAGGACCGGTCTAATCTTTCTGCGGGTCAAGGGACCAAGGCTACCTAACGTGTGCAGTGAGAAGATCATTATGGGAATCTTCCCATAGGTGTCGGTTGGCTTTGAGAGTTTTTCTCAAGGACCGTCATTTTTCTTAGGAGGTCCCCCTTGGGCTGGATCCGCTTTTTGTCCTTATTAAACCCTTTGGGCCCTATCCTCTACGCTAGGGCCCTTCTGTATGAGCTCTTGCTCCTCATTAGGGATTAGGTTCAAGGCCATTTGAGCCAATTGATTATAAGCCCATCAAATTTCAAAACTTCTAATTTGTCTAATTACGCTCTATAAATTATGAAAGATATTAATTATCGAATTTTGTTCAATTTAATCGTTAAACTATATATAAAATGATCAAAATACCTTTTAAGATAAAATTATTTAAAACATTGATTTTAAAACATAAAAAATACATAAAAAGTAATATTTTCTAAATAAAAATAAAAATATAAAAATTCAATTTTATTTAATTTTTCTAATTATTTTTTGGAAAAGTGTTTTGGTCAATCCGTATCACTTCTCATATAATTTAATGGCAGAGTCGATTGGAGGGCGATGATTGATTTTTATTAAAACTTATGGGGCATAATCAAATATATTAAAGTTATAGAGCCTAATTTGATTTTTGCCCATAAATATATATAGGATGTACTGTGACATTTTCTCCTTTTTTTCATAGAGAAAAAAAAATGCTTTGCACCATAACAAACATCATGAAATTCATAAGCTTAATTTCACACGGGCTCACCTAAGCTCTAGGTATTTTACTAGCATTAAAAAAGCATAATTAAAGAATATGTTGTAGTGATGGTCTTCCTTCCTGAAGGAGGTAATTATGGCTCAATCTGAATATTTTGCAGTGACTGAGAGTTCCTATGGTCACATCTAAGGGAGTTGGCTACATTGGTCGTCCCCTTCTATTCTGTTTCTAAGAAAAAAAGAGAAAAAAAGAAAAGAAGATGTTGATGCATGACGAAGTAGTTATGAAATTTGTGAAAACTGATGGAGCCATTTTTAGCCGATCCATCACAGTGTCCACTGTGCCAAGAGCCCGAGGGATCTAGACTTGAAGCTGGTCCATCACAGAGTCCACTGGGCCAAGAGCCCGAAGGATCTAGACTTGAAGTCCAGCAGTTGGGATGGGTTGAAAAGTTCAAATTCATTTTTCCTCCTGCAAGCAAAATAAACATGTTAGAACTCAAAGTCCTCCCTATAAGGGGATTTTTGATGCCATTGTCAGTTGCCATTTTTTTTTAAAATCTTTTCTTTTCTCTATGTTTGATTATATGTGACAGTATTTTTCCTCCTTCTGTCTTTTGTCTTTCTCTATATATTTCTTCTTTTCTTTCTTTTCTTTGGTCTGTTATTTTGCGCTTTCTTCTCCTCATTGGCTCTCAAGAAGGTGGTTTATGTTTGCTCATTTAATGGCTAGATTTTATTCTTTCTAGCATCGATTTTGTCGGAGAATCGGATGATTAACTCCCATTAGACCTTACTTTTTGTGCTTGATGTGATCCTCATTTAAGAGGTCTGTTGGGCTTTTCCACATGGCTAACTTTTCAGTTGGCAATAATTTTGTTTGTATTAGGATGAGCCTTAACTCTTTTTTGTTAGGCCCATGATCTACTTTCCTTCTTATTGGGCCTTAGCAACCTTTCTTGGGGCTGAAAAATCTATCCCATCAAAAATATTTGAAGAAAATGTTCTTCCCCAGATCATCATTTTTCTGGCGTCGTCTGAAGATTATATAATGAATGTAGAAATATCCAATCACTTGGGATGTCCATAAAATTAGCACCCTTAATTGTTGCTTAGAGAAGAACCAAAAGTAAAGTACATGTAAGTAGTCAACGTTCAAACAGGTGGGCCGCATCAATTTCTTGTGGCATTTGGTACTTCCCTGGCCCGAGGATTCAAACCCCATACAAAATTGGTCCTTTGCCCGGAAACAGAAACAAAGAGGAAAATTGTGGAAGACAGACTACAGGAAGACATTACGGAAGGGTTAAAAGGAGTAGAAGCAGCCGGCTCTGCTAGGTTCAAAGCCCTATGTTCTTCACTCTCTCTCTCTCTTCTAAACTCCAAAACCCCTAAAACCCCAAAGCCATGAAGTTCCAAATAGAGGATGTAACAGTTTACTTCCCTTACGACCGCATATACCCAGAGCAATATGGCTACATGCTCGAACTCAAGCGAGCCCTCGACGCCAAGGGTCACTGTCTTCTCGAAATGCCCACTGGCACCGGCAAGACCATCGCCCTTCTCTCCCTCATCACCAGCTACGCACTCTCCAAGCCCCACAACCCCGTCAAGCTCATTTACTGCACCCGCACCGTCCACGAGATGGAGAAAACCCTCGCCGAGCTCAAGCTCCTCCACAACTACCAGACCACCCATCTTGGCGATCGCGCTAAGATCCTCGCTGTTGGCCTCTCGTCCCGCAAGAACCTCTGCATCAACCCGCTGGTTCTTGCGACGGAGAATCGGGACTCCGTCGACGCGGGATGCCGAAGATTGACGGCTAGTTGGGTCAGAGCAGCCGCCGCGGCGAACCCAAATGTGCCTACGTGCGAGTTCTTTGAGGACTATGAGAAGGCAGGGTCCAGCGCTGTATTGCCGCCCGGGGTTTATACCTTGCAGGTAAAAATGAATTTATATTTGATTGTCTTTTGTTAATGGAAGCGTCCGTACTTGTCTTTTGTAAGTGTGTTTTTGGTTGATTTTATTTTTTGGGAGAGTGGGAAAGAACAATGCATGTTCCCAAATAGGGTTAAGTGATTTATAGAGTATAAAAGAGACCGCTGATTATTTATTTAAATTATCATGTTAATTTGCTGGAGCTTATTTCCAGTTTGGCTATGGAGAAATTTGTGTAATTCATGGATTCTAACTGATTATGAGAAAACAACATATCTTGCTGTCTTTGGGATCCGTATTCGCTGCATAGTGAAGATGTTGAAAAACATGCAAATTAGTCCCCAAAAGCGACGAATTCTGATCGCGATCATTGGTTTTAGTAAATGTAATTTGAAGTAGCGCAACTGGCGTGAAGTTATCAAAACCCTTAAGGGAAATTTTGAATTGCAAGAATTATTTCTTACTTTTAAGTTATGCTTTGAAATCTGATTCCAATTTTTACCACCTGAATACCAAAATTTGTCAGGTATTGAACAATTCTTGAATCCAAAGTTTTTGCTTTGCCTGCAGGATCTGAGGGCATACGGAAGAGAAAAAGGGTGGTGTCCATATTTCTTAGCTCGGCATATGGTGCAGTTTGCAAATGTAGTGGTTTATAGTTATCAGTATCTGCTGGATCCCAAGGTGGCTGGGATTATATCCAAGGAAATGCAGAGGGAGTCTGTCGTGATCTTTGATGAGGCTCATAATATTGATAATGTGTGTATTGAAGCTCTTAGTGTCAGTGTGAGAAGGCAGACACTTGAAGGGGCCAGAAGGAATCTCAGTAAAATGCGTCAGGAGATTGAGAAGTATGTTTTTTCACCAAATATTTTATTGTGTACCATCTTTTGTTTGTTTCATGGAGGATACCTATTGTCCTGCAAACATGTCAAAAAAGGGCCCCATTATCCAGAGAATTATTTTTGTTTTTAAGTCTGTAGGTTTCTTTTGAGTTTTCCTGGCCGTATCCTGATGTGATTCTCTAGACACAATGTTTGAAGTATTCTTCATTAGGATCTTTTCCAATTTTTCTTTGGACCTGAACTAAAATTTATTATACAGGTTTTTATTAAGTTGTTTGACATGGTAGGAAGGTTCAAGGCCACTGATGCTGGTAGATTGCGTGCGGAATATAATCGGCTTGTGGAGGGCTTGGCACAAAGAGGAAACCTGCCTAGTACGTGAAATGTGATGACACCAATTTTTCATTCAAAAGACCCTAAATTTCAATTTTTTGATGGTCCTAGATGTAATGAACTAGACTTCCATTTTTTTTAATCCAGTCTCAGACACCTGGCTCTCTAATCCTGCATTACCTGATGACATTCTGAAGGAGGCCGTGCCTGGAAATATTCGCAGAGCAGAGCATTTTGTGCATGTCTTACGTAGATTGGTCCAGTATCTAGAGGGGCGGCTGGAAACTGAGAATGTCGAGAAGGAGGGGCCTGTTGCATTTGTAGCCTCTCTCAATACCCATGCTGGAATTGATCAGAAAACACTGAAATTCTGTTATGATCGCCTACATTCACTGATGTTGACATTAGAAATCACCGACACAGATGAGTTCCTACATATCCAAACAATTTGTGACTTTGCAACACTTGTTGGGACATACACTCGAGGGTTTTCAATTATAATTGAACCTTTTGATGAGAGAATGCCGCATATTCCTGACCCTGTGCTGCAGGTTGGTTTTCCCTCCTCCCCCTTTCTTCCTCTGCTTTTATTTTTTTTTCCTATTCTTTCAGTTTTCTTTTCCCTTTCAGGGTGAATTAATGTCTTAGCAAAGTCTCACTTCTCTATAAAGGTCATGTATGCTTAACCCAATATTATCGTCCGACTCATTTGGAGTGCTACATGTTATCTGCTGTATGTGACTATGACCTTACTACATCTATCTTTAGAACCGCTTTTACCACTAGTCTCTTTTTGCCAGCATCAGAAGTATTAAATCTAACGTGTGGATGGTTCTGATCCTTTAGTTTCCATATATGTAGGACTGCTAAGTAAATGCTCTGCCATTACCCTTCTCACTGTTTATGAACGTGTCAGTATGATGCTACTTGGTCTAATTTTACATCTTTGGCAGTTGATGCAATGAAGAGTTTCATAATATCTTATGTTCTACTAACAATTTTGGTTGTCTTATTTTTCTGATTTATTGTTTGTTTTTGTATTTGGCATTTCAGCTTAGTTGCCATGATGCTTCTCTTGCCATAAAGCCCGTATTTGATCGATTTCAGTCGGTTGTCATTACATCTGGAACGCTGAGTCCAATTGATCTCTACCCCCGTCTTCTTAATTTCCATCCAGTGGTCAGTCGAAGTTTTAAAATGTCCCTAACAAGGGATTGCATCTGCCCCATGGTTCTCACTCGTGGGAGGTATAGGTTTTACTTAAATCTATTAGCATCTCACAGGGAAGATCATGATTTTTTGTCTTGCCATCTTTTTTTTATTCACTTTTTAGTCTTTTGACACACTTTATTTACTTCAGTTTATTCTAAATATACATGTAATTTGGTTTTTGCAGTGATCAGCTTCCAGTTAGTACCAAATTCGACATGCGAAGTGATCTTGGTGTCGTAAGAAATTATGGGAAGCTCTTGCTCGAGATGGCATCTATTGTTCCAGATGGAATTGTATGTTTTTTCGTCAGTTACTCATATATGGATGCAATAGTGAATAGTTGGAATGACAGTAAAATTTTGGAGGTAAGTGCACTGTTCCTATTGTCTTAGTTTCTACTCCAGTTTCTTTGAATTTCAACTCACTGCCACCCCTTGTTGTGTTAAGTGTTCCATTAGAAGGTGCTTGATTCTCTTATTTCTGTAGGAAATAATGCAGCATAAGCTTATCTTCATCGAGACACAGGATGTTGTAGAAACTACTTTGGCTCTTGACAACTATCGCAAGGCTTGTGATTGTGGGAGGGGTGCTATCTTTCTCTCTGTTGCCAGGTATCATGTTAGTCTCATTTTGTTTTCTTTTAAAATATTTTTAGGGATATTGGGTTGGGTTTTGGTTTAGGGCTTTATTTTTAATGTCGACTACTCATTTGGTCCTTGATTTTGCCTTTATTTCAAATATATATATAACTTAACGTGGCAGTTTATGTCTGGTGATCAAGCAAACACTCGTGGCATGGTGGTGTTGGCTATATCCTGGCATCCTGTTAATTGCTAACAGTAGACTGACAGGGAGACCTTTTGATACTTCAGCAAAATCAAAACACCCTCTAAATGAGGAAAAAATCTAGAGACTGATTGACTGCTTAACCCTAATCTAACTTTTTGAAACCAGTTTAGGAACCGGGAAATGTATGGAAACGCTACTTTTGGTTTTAGTTACAATTATAGGTTTTGCTATTTTTTTGCAAGTTTTTTTGAAGTGTCACTACTTAGCTTCTAGATCCTATGTCCTACTCAGTAAAAGAGTTCCATGTGTGTCCACTATTTTAATTTTATCCTTAAGATAGAAAATAAAAGTAGAAATATAACAGGTAAAAAAAGAAATCTGTGGGGGTGGAGAGGGTTTATCCTCTTCTATGTGCCTCCCCTATAGAGGAGTTCAAACAGTGTATATGCCCCCTGTGGCACCCTTGCGCTGGTGAAGAGGAGGGTGATGATCTGGCCCCTCTCTGCCAACCCCACGTTTTGGTGTGTCTTTTTTTGTTTTTGGTTTCCTGTGGACCTCTTTGGAGTCCACGCTCCAGCCAAACCTTGGATTGTGGAACCAGGTTTTAGAACCCATTTTAAACATTGAAACGGAAGCTGACACCCATTTCTAAACATAGCCTATTTCTAGACACCACTGTATCTTTTTATGGAACATTACGTCATTTGATGGGTCTTAAAAGGATTGCTAGTGTAAGAAGAATCAAATTGAGAACATATCTGTTCTTTTGTAGGGGAAAAGTTGCTGAAGGTATTGACTTCGATCGACATTATGGTAGACTGGTCATCATGTTTGGTGTTCCTTTCCAATACACATTGAGCAAGTGAGTTTGAAGAAATAATGTTTCTGTGCTTCTACTTTGTGAGACATATTTTGGGAACTGTGTATTCAGCTTCATAAACATTTAGTCTACTGTTGCTAATCAAGTTTATCAAGTCGCATTGTCTATGGTTTGAGAATGAAAGCATGGTTTCGCAGGATTTTACTTGCTAGGTTGGAATATCTTCGGGATACCTTTCAGATAAAGGAAGGAGATTTTCTGACTTTTGATGCATTGGTATGGTTCAACCGCTGCTTACATTAAAGGGACGTCTATTGTTTTGGCTATATGGTTTCAGAATATTTCTTTATGTTGTAAAAGATTAGTACTTATTGTATTGAAACAGAGGCAAGCTGCTCAATGTGTGGGCCGAGTGATCCGCTCAAAGCTGATTATGGGATGATGATCTTGCTGACAAAAGGTGTATATCTTTATAGTTCCTATTTATCAAATAGATTTTGTAAAATTTTTGTATAAATTGATGAAGCTTGGTGCTTTGGATAAAGTTGGCCAATATAGAAGTGTTATTCTCTGAAGTTTAAGAAATTTTTGTGTGGATGATTCAGGTCCCATTATGCTAAGTCAACAATAAGCAAAGTTGAGTTCAGCTAATATTGTTTGCTCCACTATGGGCTAAGTAACGAAGAAAAAGTTGGTAATATGTTATTAGACAGATAATCTAGTAAAATTTTAGTACCAATTGATCCATGGGGAATTTTTGTGTACGAAACTGGTTTCTTGTGGGGAGATCCATAATGCCCTGGCTTTAATGACTGGAGTTTTGTAACTTTGGTATTTGGATCTGTGTTTTGTTTAGGGTTACAGTTCCCAGAAACACTAGAGCACTCATTAATTTAGCTGAAATCTACCGAGACCTTTTTGTTATTGGTTGCTGACCTAAATATTTTTGTAGGTATAGCCGTCATGACAAACGCTCTAAATTGCCTGGATGGATTCTGTCGCATCTACGTGAGGCACACCTGAATTTGAGCACAGACATGGCTCTGCATATAGCTCGGGAGGTAGGTCCTACTTGTGATCACATTTTTTCCTACAGTTTGATAGACAATTCTGTCACACTTTTGAGGATGGTTGAGCAGCAGCTTGAAAGCTCATGTTTTATCTTTGTTAAAAAAGAACAACCCAAAATTGTTGTCTTAGCCGTTCTAGTGTATGAAAATTTCTGCAATTGCGTTCTTTTACTTTTGCTTATTGTCTGTCTGAGTTTTGTGTGAGACAGCGGGTATTGAGAGTTGGAGTTCGGTTGGAACTGTTGCCTAATCTCACTTACCCTGTCCACATTCTTTTGCCACTGTAGCTGGCTTTGGGAACAAAATTACAGGTCTCTCTGGATGGCAGTTTTTGCCAACTTTTAGTGGGCACCAAATTTCCAAAGAAAATTCTAGAACTATAACGTTTTGAATTTATGCATCTTAATATTTCTGGATAGTTTGTTGTCGACACAAGATGACAAAATTCGAACTTCATATGTTCTAAACAATTCAGTAGGACATAGGTAAGTTGCATGTTACGAATTGGTTGTATAATGGTAACGTTCTTTTATGTCTGGGGTACAGTTCCTCAAGAAGATGGCTCAACCATATGATAAGGCTGGTGGCAGTAGTAAAACTCTTTTGTCCCAAGAAGACGTGGAGAAGCTGAGCGAAGGCAGCTTGAACGAAATGTTGTATTGAAGATTTACCTCCCTGCTACCAAATTTTCATCCGATGGCCATGTTTATCCATGGCTCATTCCTTGGTCCATGCTTGCGCAGAATTTAGTTGGCTGGTGTATGGACAATACTGGTCTTGTTAAAGCATTTTTCCCGATTCTCAATCAGTGAGGGTGCTAGAATGTTCTGCATGGATTCACACAAATAACATTGTTTTCTTTGCTTTTTCTTTGGTCATAAAAGCTTTCTGGTACGGGTGCATATTTTTAGTTAGACACAATGTGATTCCTGTTTCCTTGTGATACTTGTAGTGCTAGTTGCACTTATTTTGACTACTATATGAAACCTTACTTATTGATGATTAATTTATAAAAAGTTGCATTTTGTTGTGTGACTTTTTGACTTTTGCAACAATCAATATACATGTTTCTTTGTTGTGATTACTTAAATATATGTCATTAGTCTCTTGTGATTGCTTAAAATAAAGATTGGTTAATGGATCTAGCAGCATTACATTTCGGCTGACTCATGAATACTAAGAGCATTCTTAGCAACTTCTTCAAATTTGGCTCTCTACTTTAACCAAAAAGTACACTTCTCTATTTTAACTATCAACTTTTTAAAAACACTCCAGCAGCTTTTTTATTTTAACTATCTATTTTTTACTATTCTATTTAAATATTATTTTTTAAGATTTTCTTTATTTTTTCTAACATTTATATTTAAATATTTGTTTTTTTTAAAGAGGAGAAGAGAAGAAAAGAAAAAAAATAAAAGAAAGAAAAAGATAAATATTAATATTTTAAGATAGTGAAGTGAATAGTAGTTCTCTAAAAATAGAGAACTACTGTTCACATGTTAAAATTTTTTAAAATTATTATATAGATAAGCTACATGGTGTTTTTTTTTTTTTGTTAAATTGGTTCTCTATTCTAACCAAAATGTTAGAATAGAGAACCTGCTAGGAATGCTCTAACGATTGACCCTTTCCAAGGTGAAGGGTATTTATGAAATTCAACTCAGCAGTGTCCTACTCTTGTTTTCCCGGATTATGTAAATGCAACTCATAGTACAACCAAACAGACCCTGTTCTGATGTAACTTAAAGGCAAGAGAGGAAATCGCGGAGGGTGGAACTTCCTATTTGGATTTAATCGTAGTAGCACCACTGCTCACTAAGAACTCCTTCGGAGGGTTTAGGCAATGTAAAGGAGCCTGCAATGTGGGATGACGCATGGGAATTGTAGGTATTCTCTCAAGATGAGTCTCGAGTCATTGATCCGCTAAAGGCACAATGGTAAGGTCAGTTGACAAATCCGTTTTAAACCCAAACGTCAGACATCCGTCGCACAAAGAAACAAGATTTTGTTAGTGAAATGAAAAACTTTGGAATCACCTTTTAAATGAAAAATCACTCTAGGTTATATGCGTCACTCGAAATCAATTAAGAAGAAAATCTTACAAACGATGATTTAGATACTGGCAAATCTTATTGTTGACTCTTGACAACTTTGATATAATAATCAAAGTAATTCAATTTGGACTCTGTTCTGTGCAGCATTCACCTCAGACCTTTGAGGTTCTTATGAACTTTTTGCAAATGTGCTTTCTTCAACGTTAGAACTTTGGCAGCCAAACTCCTTTAGCACTCTGGAGGTTTCACAACGAAGGTTAGTTTCAAGATGATTAAATGAGAAAACATTTTGGTCGATTTAGAGGGTGTTCGGTTAGGGTGTTTTTTGAGAATTTTTTGTATTTTGAGAATTTTTAGGTGATGTTAACTTTATTAGTATGTGTGTTTTAGTTATTTTTATGTAGTGTTAAGAATGATGTTTGGTTGAGAATATTTTGTATTCTGAGAATTCAAAAAAATTTTGTATTTTGCTCTTATTTGAAATCTCTAAGGTATTTTTCTCTCTTAAGGGATGTTCATAGGATGTTCAATTTGGCCTCCTCAGGGTTAAGAGCTCAAAGTATCTAAAGGATATCTTGAGTTTCAAGTAGAATGAGACTATGGTACCGTTTGTTTTCTCAATATTTTGGGCATAAAATTTCCAGCAAAAAACAAACACACTCCAAAATTTTTAACTTTTACACATACACACTTCACCTTTCACAAACCCAATAAATCTCAATAAAGTAAAGATTCCCAAAATTTCGGAAATATTCTTAAAATTTTGGCAAACAAACAACCCCTTATGAAAAGTAGAGTCTTTTTGAAAATCGTTGGTTCTCACTTGAGCTAGAGTTGAGCAGCAAGCGAGCTGGAACAATCTATAACTCATCCACATCTTTCGTTTGAGCGAGACATCAAGCTTCAAGCCAGGAAGATCCTAAGTTTGCTCCAGATCATTATTTTCACCTCAAAACTTGAATTAATATAAGATTACAACTCAATGGACATAGTTTATCACTAAATTAAGCCAATACAAAAATACACTAACATTCAGTGAACAAGGATCAAAGGCATGGGCCTTGTTTCCAGCATCACACCAATGAGGACTTGGAACCTATGATTTCTTGACCATCAAATCGCATTGGAGAAAGCTTTTACCAATAAATGGTAGCTTTAGGTTGGGATTGTACATCTATAAGTGGTCTTGCACCCCGTAAAGGGTAGGCAAAAATTCTGGTAAGTATCAAAAATTTCTGTTCTACTTTCGATTTCGATATATATCGGAAGCGGAAGTTATTTTTGACAATTTCTAGAACCGAAAATTCCAGCGAAATTATTGAAATTTTCGATTCCGATTTTTCTAAAAAATTAAATAAAAATAGTATCTAAAATAAAATATAACGTATGAAATTTGATTGAATGTTTATTTTAGAATCTAGATTTTGGATGAATATTTACATTTATTGTTAATTTATGATGAATAACTAAAAAATACCAAAATTTTCGATTCCGATTTTTTTTATTTTTATTTTAAAAATAGGGCTTAAAATAAAGTATAACATATAAAATTTGCTTGAATGTTTATTTTAGAATCTAGATTTTGGATGAATATTTACATTTTATTGTTAATTTATGATGAATAATAAAAAATATTAAAAACAATTCGGTCCAAAAACATTTTTGACTCGTTAAAGCCTCAAAAAAATATGTTTAAAAAAACCCATATGCCGAACTGAAATTTTCGGTTCCGATTCCATAAATTTTAGTGCCGTTTTGGTGGAACCAGAACAAAAATTGAATTCTGGCTGGTGAGTATCAGAACGGAACCGAAATTGATTATTTCGATTCCATCCGTTCCAATACCCACCCTTACACCCCATCAACAAATCTATAATTCTAATGTTTAGCCATTTCCTCTTGAATTCGAAGTCTATTAATCTTGCTAATAATCAATTTGCAATGTCAAATATGGTATCAACAAGGGTACTAAACCAATTTAATCTTACATGGATTGTTGCAGTTTATGCAAGTAGACATACTTTGTTAGATTACAATTGGGGGGGATTACTACTTAATCACAATCCGGAGAAATACTAAAAATTGTACACGGCTACTTCTCGATGGTAATTAGTCAGTAATTTAATTATTCTCCCCCTAATTCATATACTACAATTAACCTACTACGAGTCATTGTGGGGTATGAGTTCATTTATTGCCCTCTTCACCTCCACAATGCTTGTTTTCTTCCCATTCACGTTCTCCTTCACCTGAAACGACGACGCAAAAACACAACACCAATTATTATCACAATTAACGTTAAAATATTATGTTTAATGTAATTAAATATGATAAAATTATATACCTTGGCTCTTAACTCAGCTACGAATAGCCCATTGGTCAACGAAGACTGGACAGTGGTGGTCTCTATCCGGAGCTCTCGCAGCATTTGCATGACGTCAAGCAACAGCCCTTCCTTGTACGGGCATTGCAGCTCCAACAACGCGTCCCTCTCTATGATTGATACCTGCACCGTGGTTCCCGTCGACGTCGGCGATGGAGGTGGCGGTGGCGACTCAACCGTCTTGGGTTTCGCACACCCTCCGCTCCCCTCCACAATCCTCAACTTCCTCTTATCCGGCCCGGGTATTTGAACCGCCCGCGTTCGGTCCGTTCCCGCTCGGGTCCGCTCCACCGCAGTCACCCCGCTCCGCTGCTCCTTCAAACTACTGGACCTTTGTAGGTCCCCCAAGCTGCTAGACCTTTGTAGGTCCCCTAATCTCGACCGTTGATCAATCTCCATCTGTCGGTAACGTGCCTCCAGATCCTGAATCTTCTTACGCAGTTGCTTCAGGTACTCGATCGTGTCACCTAAGATCGAGGCCTTGTCCATTTTGGTCACGAAAGGGACCAGCGACCTGAGTATAATGAACCTCTCGTTGAGCTTCTCACGGCGGCGGCGCTCGGCGAGGACGTGATTGGCGCTGAGCTCGTCCTGCGGGGTTCCCTTCTTGAACCGAGTGGTTGCATCGCCGTCCCGCAGTTTCGGAGAGTTTTCGTCGCGGTACTTGGTGTGGAGGAAGGGTACGCTGAACAGAATGTACTTGAGGAGCCACTGGGAGGTACCTTCCATGGGGACGTGGAGGTGGTGTTCAGCACGAGTTGTCCACTTGACAAATGCTGATTGGGTGGAGTAGGGTACGTAGGCGGTGGAGGAGGCATCCGTCCATCGGCTGGGCTGGGTTTGGAGGATGGTGGAGACCGTTTGAGAGTAGTGGGTGTCCTCCTGTGTCAGCTCCTCTAGGGATGGGGGTCCTGCGCAAATACAACACAAAGATGAGTCGACAGTTTTTCAGGGAGGTTCAAATTTTATTTACCCCATAAGAAAAAAAAAAAAAAAGAAAAATAATTGAGAAAATTATTATAAATGCAAAAGTCAGAATCTCGAGGGTCAGATGGGACAATCCGTCAACCACTCCATTGAATTTTGCATGGGGTAGTTGAAATTTCAATTCCCAAAAACCCCATAAAGCTTTGAAGTTCTCCCTACTGTTCGCATGCAACGAGACCGCTTGTACGCAGAAACTGATTTTGCCCTTTCTCGGGCAGAAAAGTACGATCTCGAGAAGCGAACAGTTTCAGGGCCAGCAAAGCGCAAAGCTCAAACCTTTTTTTTTAAGGCTTTTGTAGCAGACGGCACCAGGCTAAAAGCGCGTGCCCCACGAGTTTGCCCGAAGTGGGACCACATGCAGAATCTAGGGCTAAATTTTATCAGACAAGTGGGAAAAAGACAAGACAACTAAATTCAGCAGTTTGCATGGACTATCATGTTCATACACATGATGATGACCCATTGACCCCTGAACATCATCATCGCATGCTGATTAGGGTTTTGAATTGAGTGACCTAACAGTACGTCCCACAACGGGCCCCGATCCCTTATTATTAGGTCTTTTAGAACCTAAAAAACCGATCCTCAGTCCTCACACGATTAAAAAGTCATTGCCAAAAAAAAAAAATCATCATAACTTATCAAAATATCACAGCTTGTAATTTGTAGGATTCCCTTACTGATATTCTTGTTTAAATGAAACCTTTTAACATTAAAATGGATATACTTATACAACCCATGGACAATATATTTCATGACAAAGATTAAAGCGGACTAACTCCATTGAAATTTGAAAAATCTGGGAAAACGATTTGTAATTATATATTTTAATATTTAAAATTGCTATGCACGTTTAGTAATACAATATTGTATTAAATTTGGAACAAGTACTAATCTTTCGAATCTAGAGCTGGATCCAATATAATATTATAACAAAGATAAAAGTAGCTAGACTTTTCCTCTTAGACATCAATAATTTATAAGGACCTATTCCCAATAGCATTCAATAATAGAAAACTGATTATGCAAAAATAATATGTGCAAAGCCATTTAATCGTGATTTAAATATACAAATTTAGTATTTTAAAATTAGTCACGTTATTTAATAAAGTAAGGAGACAAAATAATGTGACCGACCAATTTTAACTTGACTCATTAAATAACATGTTCAGATTTGGAATGTTAGATTTATATCTATAAATCATAGTGTTGTATTGTATTGCTTTGCACATAATACTTTCTCTTCAATAATATTGACGTCAATCTAGAAATTAATAAGTAGGAGCAGATCAAGTAATTTTGTAACTTAGAAATCCTACTCAGTGGTGTAATTATATATGTACCTGAGGGTTGTTCATGTTGAATCCCGCTACCCAATGGTTCTTGCATTAGTGGCCATCTTCGAGTAGACTCAGCTCGGTACAGGTCGGCTTGGCGCTGGTGATTCATCGGGTTTGCCGACTGCCTCACAGCAAGCATGTGAAAATCTGAGTCCAAATTATTAGACCCGTCATCCGGTGAGCCAAGCCTGATGTCCTCCGACATCTCAAGCTGCATGAGTTCGCTCGGCTCAGCTGGTGGTGGTGCTGCTGTCCCTTGAGGGCTTTGGGCTGCTTCAATTGCTCGATTGTTACGACCAGTTTCGGCTTCCGAGTCAGACTCGCCGTCCTCATCCTCGTCCTCCTCTTCTTCCTCCTCGTCATCTGGGTTTGCATTGACTGGTGGATCCGCCACAGCATACATGGCCGGGATTGGAGGAGAGTGGAAACGGCTATGGTCGGAAGACGTGGCACGATTGGAAGTGGAGTGCTCAGACAGAGCGGGTTTTGGTGGGAGAGGTTGATGGTGGTGGGGATGCTCAGTGAAGAAAGTCTTGACATGTTGGACAAAGCCAAGGTCTTCTTGCACCTAAAATTAATGGAGGAATAGTAATTACGAGACGTCTATTAATTCTGCAATTAGAAGTTTAGTTGTACATTTCGTTCATCGAATATAGCACAATCAAAGGATCATCGAAACTTGGTCGTACCTTATCCGTTGTGCCGAACTCCACGACTCCATCCAGTAGGGGAATGCAAACTACAGTCTGATAACGTTGAGCAATGTGGATTTCTTAGTGAAAAGAAAACTCGATATGAAGACAACTATATATGTAGTAGGTCAAACTGCATGGACCAGGGGATTACCTGAATACGAGCACTCTGTGAAGTAGCAAGCAAGTTCCAGTTGAAATGCATGAGATCAGGACATAAAGTTAGTTCATTAAATGGGATTTGTTGGAGCTAAAAGAGGCTAAACAAATCAAACAAAGTATACCCATCAAGAAAATCAAGAATTTTTTTTCTGTTCTTCTTCTTAGAATCCCATTAGATTCAAAGTCTCACTGTTTTTCTTTCACTTCCGCTGATGCAAAATGGTATACAAAAAATGCTTGCTTCACAAGCATGGGTAGATGAAGAAAGTAGCCGCTTAATCATGCACCATCCAAAAGATGAAGAAGAGAAAAACTTTGTCGCGGGCACTTTTTAGATATAAATTACAAAACAAAAAGACCACACAAAATCATTAGCTTTCATTGCTTTGATCATTTTAATTAGCACCCGTGCGCAGCCAAATTAATGGAAAAAATAAAAAAGAAGAGAGGTGAAACTACCTTGGCAAGAATGGCTCTAGAGAAAGTTTTGCTATCCACATCATTTGCGCCGGTGAGCCATACATGCTGCCGCCTCGCATATGCTTTTCCCGGTATCCTACAGTAGTCAAGTCCATCGCAAAATTAGTTATGAACTAATTTTAAATGTACGGCATATGCACTTAGGTTAACTTTGTATACCTTTGCTTTGCTAAGGTCCTTTGATTTTTTATATTTTTTCCCCTCTTTGGTTCAGGTATTATTGTCATAGTAATGCATGAGTCACAGCCAAATGGCTTTCACATGTGAACACCGAACTTTATACCTCATATATAGGAGTGATTCTATCCTACAGACAATAAAAATAAAACAGGAAAAATTCTAGGACAAAATTATATGTGGATGGATGGGGATTTACGCGTCAAAAGACCTAGTTGTTTAAAATCCTGACCAATGCTCCATCCCAGCTTTCTGGCAGTGACAAGAGGCTACGGCCTGTATACCCTCTATCAGCATCGAGCTATCAAAATTGAAGCATAGTTTCAAATTCGTAGAGCATAATTGGAAGCACACGGGAAGAGAAATAGAGAAGATTGAAAGAGACAAGAGATCTAAGTACGACAGTGACGTTCTTAATAAAATAAAAAAAATGGTTGTTCGTTTCTCCAAAGTGGCAAATTGATCAGTGAGCTAGTGTTCAACGCTCTCATCTAATTATTTGACACAGATCACCACGACTTTTTGGGAGACAGATTTATAGGCACCAGTCTTTAAAGTAGCTTCCATTGCTAAAATTTTGTGGAAGAGACAAATCCATGTAAGCCAGCTAAGTCACTGACCTTGTTTAACCTATGTTAGAAGAGGAAACAAACACGCTGCAGAGCAGCAGAGGTTCTCACTTGACACGACTCAAGCGTGGTTTAGGACTTAGGAGGACAATTTAAACGACACCAACTAACGCCTTTCCGTAGTTCAAGAAAACAACAGGTTTTATTTTCCAGAACTTGGTGGGGAGGCAGTGTTACTGTCACCAACAGGCTCAATTACTCTATCTTGTACGTGGGCGGACCTATTTTCCAGCCATGTAGAAATTTAATTACTCACTCAACTACCCGTCATGATTTCCTACAGAGTTAGAGAGAGACTTAGAGATAAAAGAGAGAGAGAGAGAGAGAGAGAGAGAGAGAGAGAGAGAGAGACGGGGAGAGGGGTAGTACTCATTGTTTCCTTTGCTCCCTTCTTTGATGAAAAAATTGAATTGGATGCTAACTGTCATAAATGTCCTACCATCTAGGGAAGGAAATTTCGGAATTCTTTCACGAACACCCGAAGATAGAGAAAGAAGAACATGGAACGTTAGTGTAGCAACTGTGTTGTCTGCGTGACAGTGTGCACAAGACAAAAGAAATCATTCACTCATGATTTTTTCCCTGTTGTAATATGCATATGGATGGACGTCAGTGAGATTCACTTGAAGAAGAGAGAGTTTTAGCGATCTAAACGAGGCCTAAATTTGAAGTTAATAATAACAAGTAGCGAATTAGGAAAGGAACTTGCTTCACGATTTGGCACGCAAAGGACAGAGAGCCAATCTAGCTGAAGTACAGCCGAACTTACCCAACCCCAGGAGGAAAAGAGAACGAGACGCACATCAAGTAGAACCATTCCGATTCGGTCAAGTCTTCAGGTGACAAGGCAGCACAAGGCCGCCGCGCGGGCTGGTTTGTCTCCGCGGCGGACAAAGAATCGTAGAGCTCCCTAAGCTGCTGGCTTCTCTGTAGGGATGCCTCCTCGGCGCTGACCTCCATGGGCTGCACCGTCTTCCGAGTCTTAATTGCTCCATTGTAATACCCATCTGCCCAAACTAAGATCCTGGACAATCACAACATCAAGAAATGAATTATACAGTGCCCTCAACTACCCAAATTAAGTAACCACAGTTGTATATTTATCCATGAGAAGAATGTTGTGGAAATTACCCTTGTTGCGGACAGAGTTGCCAGAAGAGACTGTAAGTCCATTGAACCGATTGCACCGCCGCCTGCAGCATACTCTGAAGCTGGCTACTCGGCGGTGCAGCCATGCTTGCAGCTGGGTTCCAACCCACCAAAACTACTCGAGCTAGCTCCTTCGTATCAAATATCAGGCCCAAAAAAGGGGAAAAAGAAAAAAAAAGAAAAAAACTAAAAGAAGAAAAACCACTTTTGGGTTTCAAAGATAGTAAATAGACAGAAATGAGAATTGGTCATGATCATCTGAGCTAAAAAATCAAACCCCTTTAATTCCAACAACAAAAGGAGAGAACAGAAGGTATGGGGAGGAAATTTAGGAAAGAAGAGAAGGTAAATGGCAGACCTGCAGGTGAGGGAGAGAGAAAAAAGTTAGATGACTTTGAGGAGGATCTGTGAATAGCCCGAGAAATGCCTCTCTTTGTAAACGTTGACGATCGAGAAATATATATATATATATATCTTGAAGGGTCGTTAGCCTAGGTTGATGAGTACAGATCTAACCCACAGCAAGAGAGAGAGAGAAAGAGAGTAGTTAGGGTTTGTGCTCTCTGCGAAAGAGTGAGATATGTGGGTTTTGACTGGTCGGTCTACCAGACAGTTCTGATACAATATGTCAAGATGTGATACGTGTGGGAGATTTTGTTAGTTGTGTGCGCGCGCGTGTGGCGTCTTGGTGAGAATTGAGAAAGACAGAGTGATTAGGTGGCGAAGACTGGGCGTTGGAGTTGCCTAATGAGTTTGCATTGGGTGGTGAGGCCACCAGTTCTTCCACACCCACTTGTCAATTTGTGCATGTCTCGCCGGTTCCGCGCCTTGCGGCAGCCACTGAGTAGTCCTGAAGCAACAGCTTTAGTTTTATAGTTTCGTTTTCCCTCAACAACGAAGCAAAGTTCGCAAGAGATTGGGGCAATGGTACCACTAATTGACTTCAAGATCTCCCAGGACTTGTAGGAAATTGCAGATTTCTATGTTGTCCAGAAGTACCGTAACAATAGAAAGAACAAAAATTGCAGTAAAGTTGAAAATTTTAAAAGGGAAATCTTGATAGAGAGATCACAAGGGTAGGCTAATTAAATCAAAACTTCCCTTTTCGGCACAATTATTGTTAGAAGGTTTACATCAGACGGCGAAATTGGTTGAACACCAACAATATTGGTGCATTAATACCTCTAACAGCGACTTGAACATTATATCCTGTATGAGATCATGTGATACCCCGAAACTCATATGGAGTGGGAGAAGAGAATGAATGAAAGATTGATTTTATAAGGGTCAAGTCCCACATTGGGACCTTATTAAATTGAACTGGACTTTATAATGATCAAAGAAGTTTCAAGAGCAATATTAACTAGTCCTTTTGAAGTCAAAGCACGTACTAATGATGCAAATTATTTGAAAATCCAGAGTATAATGGTGAAATGTGGCATATGTGGTTAGGGTGCAAAATGTCACGAGCTCCATAGTTAGAGAATAGAAAATGCATTTATTATGGAAAAACAAATAAACAAAATCCAATATATATTTCAGTATGAAAATGAGATTAAAAACAACCACAAACAATCAAAGTCTTAAACAAGAATTCGAAATACACTCTTTCCTGTGTTTAGGAAGGTTGGTAAAATTCAGTCAACTGAAAATACAATCGGTCAACTATAAATGAAGAATTAATTTACTTAAAGTGGTTTCTCTTTTTAAACAAACTAATCTACTTTCCTACTTCTCATTCTCCCACTGCACATGGACTCTCGCTTCTCTTTCTTTTTCCTTACCCTCCAAGCTTTTATTGTCTTCATATATATATTGAATTGGAACATTAATATAAAAGTTTATCGGAAAAATAGCGCGGTCCGATCAAACATTCCAAATTAAATATCAGTAAAAGCATTGTGTTAGAGTAGTACTCCTTGGATGACACTAATTATGTTATATTAAACTTCTCACTCCTGATGGAAATGCCAACTTAATTATTTTGCTATTATATATGTAGAGTATGCAAAATAAAATTTGATCTCTTGTGTAATGGTTTTCAAAGTCGTCTGTCTGGTTCGAAGGAAAAAGAATAAGTACAGGACACGAAGTTTCAAATGCCTTTAGCTAGAGTTTTTCTATCCATTATATTCTCATATATAATATTTTTGTATATATATATATAATATAAATTAGTCTCATGATTAGCACCAACCATGTGCAACGAGCTGTTTTTGCTGTTCCTTTTTAACATTGAGATTTGAGCCACACGTACACGTACACGTACACGTACAAGTCTTAAACTGCCTTAGCCCAGCTGAAAGGTTAGGTCGGCCTTCGAATTCAAAGCCTGGACCACCCTACCTAGCTGCAAGCCCATCTACAAAAGTTGAATACAGACATAGTACTACTGCTACTGCCGCACTCACTTTCACCGGGTTCCTGTCTTTTTGAGTTTGGAAGGAATGAAATATTTCACGTCACTGGGATAATTTCTAAACACATAGCATGCAACAAGGGGTAGAGGGCTCGTTGAAAGTTAAGTGCGTTTCTCTTTTCAGCCAAAAGTAAAAAAAGAAAAGAAAGTGCGCGCAGTTTTAAAGTGCGTAGTTTGCTGTTCCTGTCTTAAAGTGGCTCGTTGAAAGTGAGGGTTGATCTTTAGTATCAATACTGCTTACCCACTAGCTAGCTACTACAACTCCCATATGAATATGATATAAATCTAGAAACGGGAACAGATTTTGAGTCCAACTTGCCTCTTATAAGGTTTTCCGAATAGGGGCAGGGGCACTCGGGGCCCAATCACAAGTTGCAGAGAAAAAACAATGATATCTTTGCCCGCCAAATTAATGTTCATATTTTTCTGTACGTGTACGTAGAAAGGTTAAATAATCCCACAGCACGAGGGACTGCCACTCTACCACGGCAACACTAGTACTTGTACTCTACTCTCAAAATCTTAGGTACGTAATTGTTTACTCGAATTAGCAGTAGGTTCGCTTCCATGCTGCCTTAAATTGGTCACTCGGTTGGTAAGGGGGTGAGCCACCCTTTTACTTTAGCCCACTGAACTGGCACTCTCATGAGTATTTAGAGGACAATTTCCGGATCCCTCTATCGGAAAAGCTTTTAAAAATGCACTTTGTGTATATAATTTCTAAAAGGCTTTTCATAAAAATCTTAAAGATTTAGAAAATTCCTTGCACTAGCATTATGCATATATATACATCTATATGGGCCTTCCTATCTTGATTGTACGCCTCAAGGGCTCAAGAAAAGCCATCACAGAGTAAATATTACAGCGAACTAGCTAGGCCGCGAGTGGTTTAACCACTACTTTCAGCTCCTTCTAGCTGGTTTCAGTCTTGACGTCCTTCCTCCTCAATTTGTACAAAGGGCTATCAGTTTTGTGTTAGGGCACCAAGAAAGAGTTTCCATAGGGTTGATATATTACTGCATCAAGTAATTTCGCATGCGGACAAGGACTCGAGAATAATTCGCTTGAGGTGAAAACCCAACAACCCCGATATAATAATGTAAATGTAGCGGGGGCATGGATAATCAATTTCCAATGGGATACCAAGTGTTTGTGGATTAGCCATGTCTAGGGATATGGTACCTAGATCAGAGCAGGCAAACGAAAAGCCATTTTGTAAACAAGAAATTATTAAAAACAAAATCAATAGAAAATTGAACAACACCATATGCAACTTGCATTCAATGAGCGTGTTCAGCTTTCAAACCATTTTGATGGATGGATGCACTTAATGGCCCCAAAAATTTTTAATTTCTTTCTTGTTGACAATGCTTGAGGACAGTAATTAAGGTCATCGTACCTTAAATATTAAAATCTCTTTTATGGCGGGTACATAAACAGGACCAACTTTGTTGGAATTGTGGGATTCAAGCAAGTACATGCATTGATCACTAAATAAGTTCTGGCCTATCCTTTGGGAATCTACTTGGGTTTTTGACCAGATTTTGCCTTCATTAGCCTGCACGTGGTATGGTTCAGACTGGTTCGAATCTGCTTCAACTACCCTTCTTTTGCTTTTATTTATTATCGTTATTATTCTGTCAGCCAACCACATGACAGAATGTAATTGTGATGGATTTAATAGAGTACAGCCACGTGGTAATAATGTGATCGTGAGCTTCTTCAACTAAACAACCCCGTCCCTACATAACCATTTCGTGCACCGCTCATATACTTCGGCTTGGTTTTCTACTGAGTCTCCTCTCAACGGGATTTGTGTGTTACGAAAGTCCATGAAGGGCCCAAACCGCTTGCTCCTGTTAGATGCAAATAGTCCAGGCTCAGTCTTACTTCTCCCATTACGGCCCAATCAACTGGTTCCATTTCCAGTTTCGGGCTTTGTAGCGGCAGGCTTGATTCTGGGCCCTATCTTTTTGGATCAAGTCAAAGAATAGGAGTTCATGTGTGACATTGATAAGCTAAATGTTAACTAAGAAGACGGAGGTCGGGAATATACTGTCTGATGAGTTACCGAGAGAAAGACATGGAAGAGGAGAAAATAAAATAAAGGGTTAGTTATATTTTGCTCCCAATATTATGTTTGGAGGTTCTTACACTTTGTACCTCTTTTATTTTTTATTTTTTAGACACTACACTCCTTAACTTCCAAGTCCCGTTGATTTACACCCCCGGTTAATTTTGCTGTTAAATGGAACGAAAATGTCCAGCATGTGCAAAACACGTCATGTGGCTCACTTGCCATTTTGCCCCTAATATTCAAACTGCTACAATGATAATATCCATAATAAAATCATAATCCTGTAAGTTTCTCGTGAACTCAGAATATTCTAAGTGTGTTTTTACTTGCCTAACCTCTTCCACTATCATTGATTCGGTCTCCCGAGTTCTACCCTACGTTGCAATCAACGTTTGAATATTTTGGTGGCCCACAATCAGATCACAATTGCACTCATGCTGGAAACGAAGAACAATGAGGTATGTGTGGTGTTGCATTGCATTGGGATGTAAAAAATGTACGAATGTGTCATTATGAGATCATGATTTTATTAAGGGTGTTATCGTTGTAGCAGTTTGAATATTGAGGCAAATTGGTAAGCAAGCCATTTTTCTGCATGTGTTGGACATTTTCGTTCATTTTGACGGTGAAATTAGCAAGAAATCGATGAGATATTGAAATTGAGGGTTGCAATGTTTCAAAAATAGAAGAAGAGAGTGCAAAGTGTTAAACCCCCAAAACTAGTGGATACAAAGTATAATTAACCTTTTTTGAATATCGGAGCAAAATGGGCAACTGAGCCACGTGAATACCACATGTTTGATATTTCTATTACTTTTGATGACAAAATTAACTGGGGTTCCAAATTGATGGGACTTAGAAGTTGAAAGGTGCAACGTTTTAAAAAAAAAAAAAAGGGGTAAAAAGTGTCAAGATTCCCCAAAGCTAGTGGGTGCAAAATATAATTAACCTTAAAATAAAATAAAATAATTACAAACGTGTTTAGATGCATATTAAATATTATAAAAAAAGTATAAATAACCTACCTGTACATTTGATCAAATTGAGTTTAAGACCCGTGCTTCCAAATTTTTGTTTAGAATCCATACTAGCATTGTTAGTGGAATAGAGGCTCCACCCTAATTTCTGTCGATTAAGCGACTGAAGCATCGATCGCACATGATATCCAGCATTGCTAACGGCCACTAACATACCAAGTACTAGCTGAATAGAGACTCCTCCCTGATTTCTGTCAATTAAGCAACTAAAGTATTCCACGTGGCATCCTGCATTGCCTAAGGCCACTAACAGTTCATGTAGCGCCATGATTTCTGTCAATTAAGTGACAGAAATATCCCATGTGGCATCCTGCATTGCCTATGGTCACTAATAGTCCGTGTGGCGTCCTGCCTTAAGGTCCTATCACGGGTTCTAAATTCAAAAATTTGGAGGCACGGTCCTAAAACTAATTTTATCAAAAGCACAAATATGGTATTTACATTTTACCCTATAATTTTTTAAATTTTCAATAAAAATTCGTACGTTTTTCAACATTTTAATTTTGTTTTAAGATTCTATTTTCTAATTTTGTAAGTTTTTTTATTCTTTAGAAATGACGCAGATGTTAACATTACAACATTAAAAAACAATAATTATCAGAAAAAAATTCAAACAAGTAGAGTATTTGTACCCGATATAGCTGCTTACACTCATGATGCAAGTCTTTAAGAACAAATGGCTCTCATAAAAAATGTGTAGATATTCTATCAAGCCCAATAGAAATCAAAGGATCACGATAGACATTATGTCAGTGATCTAATAAGACCCAAACGTCGACTAGGCAGTTTATGGTTTAGGAAAAAAAAAAATACTTAGCAAATTTTAAATATAATATCTTGATCAGTAATTTCGCATTTTAGAACGGTAGAAAAATAGAATTAGATAGATTTTTTTTTTATGGATTTTTCAAACATATAGAAATGTGAAAGGCGCATTTTTATTTTTTGCATTAAGCTTCCATGATATTACTCAAAGGTAATTGAGGCCTTAAACGAAACCTCAAAATAAGGCCTTATATAATATTTATAAAATAATATATTTTAGAAATAAAATATTGGTAAAAATTTAGTTGAAGCTTATTCTTCTAACTTTTTGAAATGCCAAATTACTTATTAAAATTTTATATTCTAGATTTGTTAATATATTATTTTCAATTGATAATATGACTAATCCATTTAATCTTTAAGTTATAGTTGATCTTAAGTAAGATTTATTAGTTGTTAATTAATGCGTGCAAATATAAAAAATATTAGATAGATTATATGGTATAAAAGGCTAAGGGTGGGCTTTCCGGGTTTGGGCATATTCGAACCCAAACCCGAACCGATTGGATTCCCGAGCCGAACCCGACGATCGGGTTCGGTTCGGGGTTGGGCCTTAAAAATTAGCCCAGAACGTTTTGAGGCCCAAAAAGTTCTGGGCTGTCCAATTCGGGCCCAGGAGGTCTGTATGTTTAAGCCTAGGATGCCCTGGGCTGTATTTTTAAGCCCTGGACGTCCTGGACTGTTTGAAAAAGCTAATTAACTTATAATTCTACTGCATTTACCTTATAATTTTACCCTCTATATAGAACTATGAACTCTTTGCTATTTATAGGGCAGTCATTCACCTGTAACATAGACAAACTAATACAAGTAACTCGACCAACACTAACATGTGGTATGTGTATGTTTATGAAACCTGTTTAGTTACTACAGAGCCATTGGCATGTACAACCCATGAAGCACTGATGCCTAAACTCGTGGAAGACTAGCAAATTTATCAGGATGAGTTGTAGCTCAAATAGTATTCACTACCCGTAAAAACAGGATAGAGGATGACACCAGCAATTAACTTAAGAGTTCATAAAGCTAATTAACTTATAATTCCTTCAGCTATTAGTCTATTACAATGAAAATCACAATGAAAGCAAATATCATATTCTTGAAGACTTGAACGGTCAGAGCAAATCAATCCTCTTTTGCCCTGCACAACACTTTTACAAATCACAACACAATTCCTTAGAAAATAAAATGAGCATATAACAATAACAACATAAAAATAATCAAAGCTAAACAAGTTACATTGTTCTTTCACTTCTTTGTTGCAACCATGATCTAGCTCCACGTTCGTAATCATTCTCCAAGAAGAATCCCCAATGGATCATCTTCTAATTCTAAAACAGTAACAACAAATACAATTGAATTTAACTTAACTCATTTAATTATTGAAACAAAAACAACAAAATTTAACAACTACAATGAATGAGAAAGTTACCTGCATCAAGTTTGTAACTTTCAATATCATCCAACTCTTCCTCTTGATGAAAGATAGGTTTGGACTTCAACCAATTTGATGGAGCTAATGAACTTCGATATGAATCTAGCACCCGACCACCAGTACTAAATGCAGACTCAGACGCGACTGTAGTGATGGGGATGGCCAATACGTCTCGTGCTACTCGGGCCAAAATAGGATATTTGGTAGAATTGACCTTCCACCAAGTCAAGAGATCGAACTCAACACTCGGAGTCTCCACATCCTCCAAATAATACCGCTCTAATTCACTTCGATTTTTCGTCAGATTTTGAGAACCACGGAATCGACGGTACTTATTCAATGCAAATTTGTTTTGACTCAGCCCTAATGAGGTAGAACAAGGTTGGCTCTCAGTTTCACTCCCACTTGTGTAATCCGTACATGAGCTAGAAGAACCACCACCAATATGGGCCTTCCTGGCATATTGCCTAAACAAGTGTTCAATGTCTTTCTTCAGGGTTTCAACAAACACTTCTCCTTTCTCATCCCCCATTTCGTCCTTGAACCAAAAGTCTAGGGTATCTAATTTGTAGCGTGGGTCAAGGACTGCAGCTATAAACAACAATCTATTGATCTTCTCTATGTCTCCCAATATTTCTGATACTTAATCATCATCTTTCTAGCCATAGTACTCAACACAAGATCATCACTATTAGTATATTCTGTCAAATGACCAAGAATGTTAGATAACTCTTCAAAATACAAACTTGATGTGGCATACTTGGTACCAGACATTCTCACAGTCACTTCATAAAACAGTTTTAAAAACTTGATGAAAGCTCGAATTGTGTCCCAATCATCATCAGTGGGAGGTCCCAAACCCTTCTTTCCAACCCATCCTCCATTACTGAGCGATACAGGGGCCCATCATCTTCTTGCAGAAGCTCAAAAGCTCGCTGAAATTTCTCTGCAGATTCAAGCATAAGGTATGTCGAGTTCCATCTAGTTGGAACATCAAGTTTTAACAAACTTTTGCATGGAATTTTTTTCTTCTCTGCACAAAGCCTAAATCTCTGAAGCCTTGCAGGAGAAGACCTCACATATCTTACAATATTCCGAACCCTAACAATTGAATCATCTACATCCTTCAAACCCTCATTCACAATAAGATTCAAGATATGAGCACAACACTTCACGTGAATGTATGCATGTCCACTAATGGTTCCCTCACTAGATAGTGTTCGTTTCTTCAACCAAGCAACAACAGTATCATTAGATGTGGCATTGTCAACTGTAATGGTAAGATACCTATCTATTCCCCACTCCAACATACATTCTTCTAATTCCCTCCCAATTGTCTCTCCTTGATGATTTTGCACTTTACGGAAAGAGATAATTCTTTTATGCAAGGTCCAACCACAATCAATGAAATGAGCAGTGACACACATATAATTCAAATTTTGAATAGAAGTCCATGTGTCGGTGGTGAAACAAACCCTAATATCCTCTCTGAGAAACAAATCCCTCAACTTCTCCCTCTCCTCTTGATACACCCGTATACAATCCTCATCACGGTATAGCGAGAAGGCATAGGAAACCTAGGCTCAATAACCTTCACAAAGTCTCTAAACCCAACACCCTCTACTATACGAAATGGTAATTCATCAATAATAATCATCCTAGCAAGAGCTTCCCGGATCTTCTTCTCATTATACTTGGCTAATCCCATATTCTTTTCAATGCCACTGCCATCTGATGACTTCGAAGCCTCAAAACTCAGGAAGGACTGACCCTTCTCACACTTAGTTTTCACCCGGTTGTATTTCGGACATCTCTTTAAGTGATTCAACAAGGAGGACGTGCCTTGGTTTTTGAGTGGCACTTGAGAGACACACCACAATAATCACATATACACAAAGGTTCATTGGGATAAGAAGTGGGATCCTTTGTGAAGTGATCCACGCTTTGGATCTATTACTTTGGGACCTAGGCAGTGGTGGTCGTCCACCAGTACGCCTAACCTCAGTAGACTGACCCCCAGAAGGTTCAGTAATAGTAGGCTCTACATTTGCCGCAAGGCCCTCAAATTGAATGGGAGGGCTAGGAGGCAATGTCGAGGGAAAAGCAGGATTAGATCCAGCTCCCGATGTAGGCATACTAGTGACGAGCATAATCTCATCAATATCCAAGTCGAGATCATCCATCTGATATTGAGAGAATAAAACTCATTTAAAAATTAAGACATAAGAACTAACAAGTAACAAGTAACAAAAAAAGGAAATTAATAAATTTTTAAAATGGAAAAGAATTGAATCTAAAATTATCAATTTTGTTTTAAAAGAATTGAATCTCAAACTCATCCATTTTGTTTCAAAAACTAAGTTTAATTTACTTGATAAAAAAAATCAGATTACTTATTAAATAATAAAATATCATATGTTCTAATATATACTCTACAATTCACAAATATTATAGTATTATACTCCACAAAATTCACAAATATATAGTCCACAAATATTATGCAAACAAATTCACAAATCACAGATTATACGTGCACAAATGATTCAATCAAGCCCATCCTCCACAATTTCAAACAAAACCAAATCCTCCAATCAAGCCCATCCTCCACAGTTTCACAACCTAATGTTCTAATCTATACTCTAAAATTATAAATTAACTATGAACTACAATAAATAATTAACTAAATTAAGTGAATGGATTTGTACCTGAATCAATGCACTAAGCCACTAACCAATCCTACACAATCTTGTAACCTGCACTAAAAAATGTAATTAGTTAAATAACAGAATAACAGATCATCGAATGAAATTTAGAATAATGTTCTAATCACAAATTAAGAATCTCATACTTGGTTACCTTCAATGGGACTTGGGAGCAAACAAGCAACTGTTAGAGCAAGGAAATTCTGCATAGATAATCAGTAGCAAGGTTTCAAATTTTCAATCAAAATGCAAGATCATGTCATTGCATTTGAAAATAAGTAACAACTATCCTATAACTGTGTAATTTCTCAAGAAAAAAATGAACTAAACTTGTAAGTCTGTGACTCTGTATACATAAGTCAGAAGGGGATAAAGATCAGCTCACCTGTCGGCTGCCAACTAAACTTGAGGAAGATGCCGAGAGGAGAGAGAGGCCAGAGACGGAGAAAGAGGAGAGGAGAGCACAGAGTAGAGAGACGGCGGCTGGAGGGGGAGCACGGTGGCCGGAGGGAGAGAGTGAGGTCGGGCGTGAAGAGGCGCGGCTGGAGGGGAATTTTTGAAGAGGGGGGTAAGCGGGCGTGAAGAGAGGCCGGGGGGGGGGGGGGGGGTCGCGAATGACCTAAGGGCAGAAAATACCTTCAGCAAAACGCACCGGTGTGTTTCGCTGAGGGTATTAAGTTTTTTTTTATTTTGTAAAGTTCGAGTCGGGTTTGGGTAATAGGTCGTGTATAGCACTATACCCGAACCCGAACTTCATTTTTTTTTAAAACCTGAACCTGCCTAAACCCGCCCTGATCGGGTTGGAAACCGGTCGGTCTAGGTCGGATATTCGGGTCGTGGGTTTTTTGCCCACCCCTATAAAAGGCTAGCAATTATTTTTGTTTGTCAAGTAAGGCTAAAAAATTAAATAGATTAGGTGTGTGGTTTAACGACAAACACAAATGTTCATTTCTTTAAGAGAAATTGAATATTTGGTCACTAATTTTTATCACCTTTTATAAAGTAGTCACTAGGAATAGTTTTTTTTTTTTTTTTTCAATCATTGAGTTCTTATCCTTGTAACTACTTACTCCTTCCGTCGCTCCTCTATTTGCTCCTCTAAAGGAACGTATGAATACGTCAGCATCCTCGCCAGCTCACCTCCATTTTTCCACATCATCATTCCATTCTGGTCAAGCAATCAAGTTAAAATAATGCACCGTTTTGGACTCAGAGTAAGAACAGTGAGTCCTGTTTTGGTCTCCACGAATAAGAATGTTACCAAATATTCCAAGTGTTTCGTACCCCCAAATCCACTCTGAAAGCCTTCTTTCCCTTTTCATGAACTTTTGCCCTATAATTTTTAGTGATTTCAAACTGTGAAAGAAGAAGACAAACGGTGTAGTGGGGTCGGATCTTCAAGCTCACCCATTCGTCGAAGCATACGGTGCTAATGTAGGTGCTAAATCTCACCCATTTGTCGAAGCCATATAGTCGGTGCTAACATAACCTGATTTGCTAGCTCACCCATTTATTTATTTGGATTTTATGTAGGTTGGTGGTTGGAGGACAAACTTTCTACCCATGTTTTCAAAGCAGCAAGAGCTTTAGCTCGGTTTTCAAACGCCCATCCTATGAAACTGTTGGAAGTGGAAACTATTGCTAATAATGTTGGGAGGTAGGGCCACACATTGCATTGATTGTGTTCGGTTATTGGGTTTTGGTAACCACTTTTTCATTGTGCCTTCAGTGTCTTTTAGTGCAGACCCACCTTTGAGTGCACGTGATGTTTCCAATTACTGTCTTCTTGTCCCATGTAATAATAGGTCCTTAGGTTTCGATTGACCAATAGCTAATTTATTCAAGTCCTTTGGTTTGTATTGAATAATAGTTTATGATTCCGATTGAATAGTTTATGTTTATATGTTGTTGTAACTTGTGCTACTTTTGTATTTAAGCATAAATATAGAGCACTAAAGTAATTTAGTCCGCTTAAGGTTTTTGGAATTGGAAAGGAAAGAAACTGAGTTCATGAGTTCAAATATTTTTGAAATGCCAATATAGTTTATTTATTTGCTTGAGTTTTATTCAGGTTTTTCAGCTTCTTAGGTTTGTATTCTTTCTATACTTATGTTTTCGTTTGTCTAATTATCCTATATGGTTGTATGAGAATGGTTTTTTTACGCTTTCCTTTTTTTGAACTATTGATCTTATAGAGATATTTTTATATTATCTCATTTATGTTTACTGGTTCTTATTTATCTATATAGTTTTGTAGGACCTCTATGGATAGTTGTCTACCACGGTGGTCAACCCGTCGGAAGTTGTAGCCAAATATATGTTGGAGGGAAGATGGATGAGTTGGGAGAAATGGATCTGGATTTTATCTCTTTAATCGAAATTAAACTTGCGGTAAAGTCCCTTGAATATTTGCACACGAGGGATTTATGGTATACATTTGATGACGAAGATTGGCTAGTTGTTAGGACACTGAAGAATGATAAGGATGTGATCGACTTGATCAAAATAGCCTTCAATGAGAAGAGAACTATTCTTAATGTCTATGTCGAACATGCAATCAAGGAGGCTGAGATCATCGAGACCGAGGACTCCCTAATTGCACTTACTGGCTTGATACCATCGCAAGATGTAAGGACCCAAGAAGAACCAATTTTGGGTGGAGATGTACCTAAGGAACCCAAAGTTGATGTGGGGGAACCCAAACCTGATGTGGTTGAAGTTAAGAAGGATTTGATCTAGCTGGATGGTGATGAGCAATCTGATTGTGTGGGTCATAGTATGGATACTGGTAATACAAGTAGGGGACGGGGTCGGCGAACTGACTCGAGGTATAATAGTGACTCTAATCCAGATTATGTTATTAAAGAGAGATCACATGATGGATCTGAATTAAGTGATTTCAACGAGATTGATGTTGAGGAATCTGATTTGTAAGGTGATAGTGAGAGATAGGAGGCAGAGGAGTAGAAAGCAACAAAATTATGGATTGGTTCGAGGCATTTCCAAGAACCGCTAATAACAGTGATGGTGATCTACTGTCGAAGTACGAAGATAATGATGATTTGCAAAACAATAAGGGATCCGATTGTGATGAGGCATTCTCGGAATTCAATGAACAAAATGACATGGTTGGCGAGGTGTCATTGGAGAAGAGCCTTGTTTTACCCAATTTGAAGGTGTTAAGGAAGACATTGAGGCGATATTCAATTTAAAAAAAGTTTGATTTATATTATCTTCACAATGATATGCTTAGAGTGCAAGTCCAATGCACGGAGGAATGCACTTTCTACATTTTCACCTCGAAAATTAGGGATTCTAATTTGGTTTAGATCAAGCATTTTGTTGCCAAGCACATGTGTGATGTGGACTACGAGACAAAAAAGTGTGACATTGAGTTTTTGGCACAACAATACATGGCAAATTTTAAGGACCACCTTAATTGGCCCATTGCTGCATTACAGAGCTAGATCCCTCGTGACTTTAAAATTGAGGTGCCTATACATCGTTGCTATAGAGCTAAGAGGATGATATGTGAAAGGGTTCATGGAAACTAAGCTGAGCAGTTCAAGTTCACGAGGTCTGGCATTGGAGAAGTGGATTCCTAGCACCACTATGGTCCTTTGCAAGTTTGGTGATCACTTCAGAAGGCTCTATGTGTGCCTTGTCATATGAAAGGAAGGGTTGAAGTAATGTAGACCCATAACATCTGTTGACAGGTGCCATTTGAAGGGCAAATTTGAAGGGCAACTGTAATGTGCGATTGACAAAGATGTGAATGATGACATGTTCCCGATTGCATAAACCGTGGCGAGGCAGAGTCCCAAGATTCATGGACCTGGTTTACGAGTATTTTGTTAGACAATATTGGGCCGGTTCAGGAGCATGGATGGGTTTTATGAGTGATAGGCAAAAGGTGCATTCGGTTCCCTCCCTTATGTTTTAAATGACATTGAACTTCGTATAAATTTTGATGTTATGTTTTGCTCCGCATTTGCAGGGTTTGGGCCTCACTTTTGAGCATGAGATGACGAACGTAGAGCATAGATTTTGTCTGCGTCATTTTCACGCTAATTTGAAGGGTGCTGGATACAAGGGCAAAGCGTTTAAGGATGCATTGTGGGCAGCAAGAACATTAACAAACCTAGTTGATTTTAAAACTACCATGTTCGGTATTGAGGTTTCATATCCTGATGCACATGAGAAACTACTGGAGATTGAGACTTCACTTTGGTTGAGATTTTAAGCAAAGATGTCGAGACCGTGTTGTAATTGCAGGAAAACAATCATTTCTAATAACTTGTTTAACACTAACAGAGCACTTGTTCATATTGGTGCGTAACAAAGCACAAGTACACTAACAGAGCACAGGTACCCCTTTCTCTAAATCATGATTCAGCATTTGCAAAGAAGAAATCAAATTGCCCTGGTATACCGCAAGCCTTCCGTGAGATTAAACACCTAAATCCAGAATATCTCCCAACAGCCGCCAATTTTTTCAGCAGTGCATGATTGAATTTGATGACCTTAGTCTCTGTGGCTTCAAAGATGAATTTAATTTGGGCAAACTAAGGAAGTTACTTAGCATGTGGCTGGTGAAATGGTCCATGGGGCTTAGTAGATTCATCAAAGGAAAATCAGGATTGAGGGAAGCTTGGGAAGCAGTAGAATCTGCACTAACCTTTTTTTTTTTTTGGATAAGTTAAAGCTGCACTAGCTTTGTCCACTATAAAAGTTCAATTGTACGTCCTCAATATCTTTTATGCTTTTTATATCAGCAACTTTTTTGGATATATGCTCTGTGTGTTTTTCCAAATCCTTCAAAATCATATTTAATTGTTCTTCTATGCAGCAATTCAGCTCAATTCAATAACATAAACTCAATTCAATTACATTCAGCAATTCAGTATTAAGTGCGGAGACGCAATTCAAATAAAAAAATTCAGCAATCCAGCTTAACTGTGGAGACGCAATGCAACTAAAAAATTTAGCAACTTCAATTCTAAAAACCTTCGTTCTGCATAAATTGAAGCCAAATATAGTTTTCGAAGCATATAGAAGTTGAAAATAAAAGCTTCTAACTAAGGCATATAAACCGAACACCACAAATTCAATCACCATAACATAGGGATTAGGGTATAGAAGCAGAAATTGAATCACCGGTAAAGAAATTCTCCATTAGTTCTTCCCCATTGATTCTCTTCAGCATCATGACTCATACTGAGAAATACAACAAAGAAATAAAACAAACCCTAATCACTAACCTTCCTTCAAACATAGTTGAGGCTGTTCGTTCCTCTTGTTGAAGGTGCAAAGAGGCTTTTGGTCTCTGTCTTTGTCTAGGGTTTATGAAAAGGGGGAAATTTTTTGTATGATTTAGTTGAGCTCGTGGGCGGATGAGGGTTCTGTGAAATCGTGAAAATAGTTTAAGTTATGTTAAGTCTATGAAACGGTGCGTTTGGAGAAGGACGAAGGCTGAGATGGTCTACCGTTTTGATCTAATGAGAGGATGACTTAAACTGCGTCGTTTTAACTTGATTGCTTGACTGGAATGTTTACGTGGAAAAATAGAGGTGAGTTGGCGAGGATGTTGACGTGTTCATGCGTTCCATTAGAGGAGCAAAGGAGGAGTGATATAAGGAGTAAATAGTTACAGGATAAGGACTCAGAGATTGGAAAAAAAAAAAAAATAATCCTAGTGACTATTTTGTAAAAGATGGTAAAACCTAGTGACCAAATATTCAATTTTCCTTTCTTCAATTAAAGAGATTTTATAGGACTTTTCATTAAAGATATTTTATAGGATTTCTAGAATCAATTGCCAACTAATCTTAAGGACATTTTATAGGATATTGATTTTATGAAATTTAGTTTGAATCAATTGGCAATTAATATCCTTTAAATAACTTTATAAGGTTGATCAGGCTAAGGAGACTTTAAGTTATAAACTAGTGAAGAGTTAATGGTTCCTTCAAACAAGGAGATTTAATAGGTCTCTTTATAAAATAAAAATTAATTAACTAGACTTTATAGAGTTGATCATGCTTTAATAAAGGAGATTTTATAAACAAGTGAAGAGTTAATAGTTCCTTCAATCAAAGAGATTTAATAGGTCTCTTTACAAAATAAAAATTAACTAACTAAAATTCTATATAAATAGCTTTAATGTTAAATTTTTGAAGCCTTGATATTAAATATTTTTAAATATACCTATTAAAGAAAATTTTCAATTGAGAGCCTCTCTAATTTGGAAACCTTAGGCAACCGCGTATATATGCTGCCTATACCTGGAGCTGCCCCAGTGTCCATACCTTCTATCATTCAATAGTATGATGGCCAATTCCTTATCTTGCTAGCTAGATTGTTTGATACTAATTTAATTTGTTGAGTGTTGAAAGAGTTTTTTTGGTTTGGGTAACAATAAAAATTTTGTACATAGGCTCAAACGAAGTTGACCCACTTAATGTGTAGGTAACCCTTGAAAGGCTAGCACAAGACTCATCACTCCCACAGCTCCCTATTTAACTTGGTTCCGATTTGATTCCCATAGAGAATTGAATCTGAACCATGTGTATAATCCACACGATTTGAGGGTCACGCTTATCACTGAGGCAACCCAATGGAGATTTGAAGGAAGTCATTTCCTGCTTAAAGGAGGCAATAGATGTCCAAAAGGTATGACAGTACCATGCACTATGACTAGGTAGTTTTCTGAAATGGGGCAATCCACTCTTCTTTCACAATTTCAACAGCTTCCTTGTATTGAGCAAAAAGAGTAAGCGAAAAAGACAATTACCTAACTTCGTGCCAAATATAATAAAAGCATTTTGGATGGATCGGTGGCAATATGCAGATGAGCATCCCATTTTCTTCAGCAGAAATCGCTTAATCGGGTTAGTGGACTCCCCACTTGCAATTCGTCCTATCTTTAGGGTTTTGGCCCTTTGGATTACTGGTTTATCACTGGCTTACTGTCTATTTTCAAAAAAAATATCTTAGATATGTACGTAGTGCTATATATCTTACCTTTGAAATTTAGCATTTTCAGAAATGTCGTTTCTTGCAGATAATGATTGTTATGATGAACTTTATGTTTGTAATATAAGAAAAAAAAAACCAAATTTTGTTCCTATTTCGACCGATCAAATCTCGGCAGCCCATTAGCAAAATGCATATACACATTTTTCTTCCGTCGGTGGCTAGGAATTCTACTAACCCATTATCAGACTTTTGTGTTCACGGCATAAATATTCTCCAATTTTTCTTTTGCGTTAAGTTACTCGCAAGATTAAAACAAAAATTAGTAAAGTAATAAAAATAAATTGACATTAATAAACTATAATGATTAAAATAAAAAATAGTAAAGAAATAAAAATAAATTGACACTAATTGTCACGCCCCGTGCTAGTACTTATCCCCTAGGCTCTCCTATAGTAATGGAATGCACACAAGCGGGGATTACGGCACAAATTAATCCTATAAAGGCCTAATGCTTTGAAATAGCTTAGCGGAAACGTTTTATTGAAAGAGATAAGTATATTAAGGATGGAAAAATAATAGTTTTAGGGATTCAAATAGGTCACACTGTATCGAATAAGGAGAATAAAATAACATTCTATATTAAACAGGTGGAATAAACAAAAGAGGGGTGTTACACTAATAAACTATAATTATCTCTGTACTGGGCCTCCAAAACCATAAATTATGATTTCTAGTGGGTAACGAGAGAAATCTTATTATTTAAGTGCAGAGTCAGATCTCAAACTTAGGACTTTAACTCTGATATTCTGTGAATCTATCACTCATACCAAAATATTAAGTTGATAGGAAAATAAAAATTTTATTATTTAAATTATATTATCTAACAAGAATGAATTGTATAGCTTATTCACAATGGCTTAGTTTCAGTGTAACCTTTGAGGCAACCCACGATAAGTATAAATCATGGTGGGATGACAAAATTAGATCATGTTTGCAAGTCACAAGTTTGTCCAAAATTTCTCTCGATTATAATATTTCGGTTTGTAAACATAATTAACTTAAAATTTTAGTCAAAATAATAATGATTAAGCCATTTTTAACTGGCTATCACAAAAATTCACTGGGCAGGGAGCCCGAGGGAACTGAGTCAAAAACCCAGCATGAAGAACAGTGATGAACCTATAAAAACTGAGGAAATAATGAGTTGGACTGTCTTGTAGGTTAGCCTCTGAAGCTCAAGTTAGTTTTTACTGTGAAAATCATAAGAATAAAAAATGAGAGGAAAGAGATGAGTTTTGTCTTATCCATACCTCTCCCCTTTCTTGTAAGCCAAAGAGCTCCTCTTTATAGAAGATAGCATTTTCCCCCCTTCTACACAGAATGAGCTGATTGGCTGTCAGTGGAGCGGATCTCTTTGCAGGCTGATATGACTTTTGGCCAATAGGACAGGCCCTGCAAACGAGGAGATCTTTGAAAATTTGTCCATGGACCCACTTTTAGACTTTTTATAGCTGTGCCTCATTAAAGCGTGTTAGGCCTCACCTGAACTAGGCCTACCAAGTAGGTTGAAAAATATTATCCCATCAAATAATAATAAAACACATTCAAAATAATCTATCTCTTTCCCTCAAATCATTTTTTTATTATAATAAACATAAAAAAATTCACTCAAAATATCTCTCTTCACTTTTTCATTAATTACTTCTATAAAATTCACTATTTTCTCTTAAAATTTAATAAAACTCTAATATTCCACCTTAATTTTTATAATATTTCTAAAACTTCAGCAAAAATTTGATTCCCAGGATGTGGACCACTTTAATATTTAGCAGCATTTCTACTTGTAAAACGTGACAAGTTGATGAGTGGTCTGATGAAAGAAAATGTTATTTGCACATGGTCACATCAAGTGATGGAGTTCCAGTCATTTTGTACTCTTCAGTGCCGGTGCCTGGTTTGGATCATACACCCATGCCCAAAGTGCCCCTTGTCTCAAGTGCCTGGTTTCGGTTCCTCTCTTCATTGGCAACGCCATTAATGTGGCGTACTGTATAACGCATGACTTGATTTTCTATAGCTCGTGTGGGTGTGTTATATATAAAATTATCCTGGAAACTCCATTAATGTGGCGTAATGCCGTGGCTAAAGGTTAAAGGCATGCTTACCTTATAAGGCCATTGTGCTTTCAGCTTTGAGAAGCACCGGGATAATTCTTGGTCTCCGGGACTGACGTGGGATAAGAGTGGATGACGATGCACCAACTAAGCTGACATGACGGCAGTGGACCCAACAGTACCCACGCTGGTTCTGCATAATTATGACTAAGGAGACGAAATTGACGATGATGATCAGTACACAGTCAGGAGAAGCGTACGGATGGTGTCCGTGGCACGGACTTAAAAAGTATTCTACCTGGTAGTGGGTACGCCTGAGCTGCGGACCTGTAAAAGGCAACCACTGACCAGCTGCTTTTGACTCTTTTTTAGGTTTAAACTTCTCTTATTTTTTGTTTTTGGTAAATTTTTTTGCTAGTATGACTTTTTCCACGTGTTAGTTTCTCCGTCCAAATGCTATCCATTGGATCATTTCGGGACGGAATTTACATATGTTGCAATCGATGATCACATCATGCTCAATAGACATACGACATATGTCCCTTACTTTAACAAACACGTCACGTCTATACTAAAAATTCATATGAATTATACTGGGAAAAGTCTAAACCCTAAGAATTAATGTTAAATTAATTAATTTGGCTCAATTTTTCTTCTATATTTTGATTTATAAATTATTTATTAATTTATTAGTATCATTTTTTTTAATAATATAGTCTTTATTTATTAAATTAATCAATTTAACTAATTTTTATTAATATTTTGATCTATAATTCTTCTATTAATCTATTAATTTTATTTTTTTTTCATATTATGATTTTTGATTTGTTAAACTAATCAATTTAGCTCAGTTTTTTCTTGATATTTTCATATATAATTCTTCTATTAATCAATTAACTGCATTTTCTTCAATATTTTGTTCTCTAATTTTTAAACTAATCAATTTAATTATTTTTTATTCAATATTTTAGTCTATAGTTCTTCTATATATAAATTTATTAGCTTCAATTTTTTTAGTACTATGGTCTCTAATTGTTAACTAATTAATTTGGCTCAGTTTTTCCTTAATATTTTCGTCTATAATTTTTTTTATTAATCTATTAGCTTCATTTTTTGTCAATGTTTTGGTCTCTAATTTTTAAACTAATCAATTTGGCTTTTAATATTTTAGTCTATAATTCTTTCACTAATATATTAGCTTCATTTTTTTTTCAATATTTGTTAAAATCATCAACTAGTCACTGAGGTTTAGACTTTCTCAATTTAGTCAATATGATTTTCGGTACAAATATGATTTGTACGTTGGATTAAGGAACATGTGTTATGCATCTATTGGACGTAACATGGTCAGCATTGGCCATGGTCAATAGATTTCATCTTAAAATAAACAAGCGGTGGAGGAAAGGACCAATATGAGAAATGGGTCAGTATTTAAAGTTTGTTATTGCCCTCTGAACTTTGGCCACTACATTTTTCAATTGAATTCTGTGGACAAAACTGCGAAACATACTTTCTCTTTACTCTAAAAAGAATTCCCTCCTAATTGGCCTGCGGGAATATGCTTAGACGTGCTTTAGTTAATGTCTCTATCATTTCTAAATGGTACGACGTGTGTTCTTGAAAGACCATGATAGAAAAAGAAAGTGGTAGATCGATCTAGAGGTTTTCTTTGCAACATGGGTTAGCTGTGGTGTTTTTTTTTGGCACTTTAATTTTGGGTCTGATTAAAAAAATATAAAATAATTTCTCTCCCTATCAAATTACTATTTCTTATTATAATATTCATTCAAATATTTTTTTTTTTCATTTTTTACCAACTTCTATACACCAAAATTTTAACAATCAAATACTGTCACGCAGGTTAAGATTGGAATATGTTTGTGCTTGGCGGCAATTGATCAAGGTCTCATTTGTAGCCAAATGAGGAATAATTCCCTATTAGATTACAAAAAAAAGTTAACGCACTACAAAAGATAAACTACCAAAAAATAAATTAAGCTTTAACTTATGGTCTTACCCAATTTTAAAAGAGAAAGATACATCAATATTACACAGTATCCAATAATTAATAGGAGTATGGTTTGAATTGTATAAAGCCTATAGATTATGTTTATTTCTTTTTAAATTAAACGGGAGATTATAAACCCCCTATAAAATTATTTCCAGGATTGAATATCTACAGCTACATTCATGAGATAACTTATACACCCCGGATTCGTCTTTCTTATAGCGAGGTGTCAATTAATAGGGACAGCCTGTAAATATTTTTGAAAACTTATTCATTAGGTTCGGGTCTAAAAGTGATTGTTGATAGCCTATAATTAAACTTTTGGCCAAAGCAATGCAAATCCAACTTCTCTTTTCATCAAGAGGCCGTAGAATAAAATGTTCCTTTTGTAGCTAGGTACCTCCAAATATACATTATAAATCCAAATTAATTCTCCTAAATATTAATGTAGGAACCAGTACTATGGTTAGAGTAGCAATCACTTTTTGCTGGCTTTAATTTCCTTTTTATCACGCTGAGATCATCTTGTCATAGGCTGTTTTCATTTAAAAGATCTAGAGGGATTGGATTAAAAATGCGAACCCAATGACTCCTGGCTCAAAAGAAGGGGGACTTTCAGTGCGCTGTGGAGGAAAAGTCAACTAAAGTTACACGGCCTGCACCTTTCAAGAGGAAGGTTCTTGTCAATGTCACATTTATCTTCGTCTTGTTGTAATATTCTAGTGTATATATAATGCAACCAATCCTAGATTAATGTAATAATAGCTAGCACTACCGAATTAAAAGCTCCTTTTCCAGAACAATATATTTGACTGGTTGATTCGTCGGTCGATCGATCTGCTTTTTGAAAGGGGATGATCGCAGACACCATTAACTAAACGCGTGGATCCTACTTATTATTAGTGGCTCGCACCTGCAACGAAGGTACAATCTTCGTACACTTAAAGTAAAATAAAAAAATAAAAAAAAGTGAGTTCCCTCCTTTCCCCTATAATAGACCAATGTGCATTCCAGGTGCATGCCTTGTGATCGCAATTCATGAAAATCTTCTTGTAAGCATCAAGAATCCAGCCAGGCCCTGCATCAATCTGCATCTAGCAAAACTTACATGTACGTACCCTCTATACGATGCTGATCTTGATCTTGTCAGCATCAGGTATATTGTACGATTGGTCTTCGATCGGAAAAGACAAATATAAAATTCAAATTATGTTAATGTTGATAAGCTAAGGGCAGGCCTAATTAAGGTAGGTCAGTGATCACGATGCAGGAAAGGAAGTTTCAGGGAAGAAGCAAAATGCGCTAAAGACAAAGAAAGAGGCCGTGTCCGAGGTTAATATATGACTCGGTGTTTGTTGGTCGATGGATCCAGTTATCTGCATAATTAGTTTTTTTAATTAAGGATCAAAATGAATGTGGTCTAAATGTGTCAGTGTTTAACAACGTATATATATATATATATATTCATATAATTAGATCATGTTGATTGATCCTGTTATATATATATTCATATAATTAGGTCATGTTGATTGATCCTGTTACCAAATTAATATCAAGCTGGCATTGTTTTGAGCCACTAAACAAATGTTCAAGGGCTAAATTTCTAAATTAGGCACTGCTAGCTACATCAATTGTGCTGAGTAAAGAATAAGTACGGCATTAAGTATTGTTTCCTTTTGGCTAGAGAAATCTCCACCACTTTGTCAACTATTTTCTACTAAATGCTAGAAACGAGTTTGAAACAAAACATATATATCGGGTGTATTCTATTGTGGGCGTCCAGCCCATTGAGCCAAACCCATTCGTGGGCCCCAAGCTAAGAAAATGGGGTTGCCACACAATGAGAAGAGAGAAAGAAACACACACACACACACACAAACAAAGAATATAACTTTTTTAAGAGTTTTTCTTTCAATGAGGTTGTCTCAAGAAAGTTATTTGGGTGCTTTTATCAATGGAAAAATTGTGATATTTAGATTGAGAATCTTGCTGCAGCGTGAGTTTGATTAGATTCTGAGATTTGTACGTAGTGCGATCTATTTTAATTTTCTCAAAGAGTTGTGGTTGATTTTCAATTTGTCTAAACTCAAGTTTTTGGCATAAATTTGAGTGTTGTAATTTTATTTTATTATGATAGATTTATCTCGGAGTTTCCTCATAGTTTTTCCCTTCACACTGAAGGGTCACATTTTTCATGCAAATATGGTGTGTTCTCTTGTGTTATTCTCTTTTACTAATTGAAATTGTGGTGTTTGTATGCTAAAATTTTAGAGTAGTCAAAATTTTGGGATACGATCAAGAGTTTGTGAAAAATGAAGAGAGATGAGATGATTTAAATGAATTTTTTATATTTATTATAATAGAAAGAGATGATGTGATGGGGAGAGAGATTATTTTGTAGTTATTTTATTATGCCAAAATTCTAAACTAACACAAATATTTTCTTGTTTGGTTTCTAGTTTGCTTGAGAATATTATTTAATTTTTAGAGCACAGTAATTTCGCCCAACACTTCTAGCCAATACGATCACGTACGTAACAGACAAAAGATAGTGGCACAGCTTACAATATTGCCGCACATGATAACCCACGATTACCCGTAGGTGGTGTTTCTACTTAATCATCACGGTGAATAGAAGTCTCAGCCTTTTAATCTCATTATACTCCACTTGACATGTCTTCCTTTGACTCTTTTTTGAACCACGTACACCACTCCAGAATGAATACAAGTACACAGTACTGTGCGAAGAAATTGAAATTCCGCTCCTAGAAGTGAACGTCTCAGAATTTTTGACATTGAAATTCATGCAAAAGAAGCAGGCATATTGATGGAACGGTCTTACAGACATGCATGATCGCTGGCCTGTTGCTCTCTATTTTGCAACCACTAACGTGAAAAAAAATTAATTGGGAATTAAAAGCATGCTGAAAACTAGACCAATTTTGTCGGAGTGTCGTCTCTCCACTAGCATCACTGATAGCCCTTGGAAGCATAGTGGGGTTATCCACAACCCTACATGAACTAACTTCTGCATTATAGTACCTAGCTCTCAGTACCCACATGACAAAATGCATGTGTCACTCCATGTCCAGCAATAGTACATAGAGGCGTGTCGAAAAGATCTTCCTCCACATGCAGTAGTACTGTTTAAGAAGGGTACCCTCTTGCCGTGTAAGCTGCGTGTTCCACGTCTAGAGCCACTAATAAGTTCAAAATAAGGTGTCCACATTGAGATAATTAAATGCAGAGACTTCCACGTGGAATTTTCTTGTTCTTGTTTCTTTAGGTGCTGTATTTGGCTTGAAGTGCATAGGGCATATGTCCACTTTGGGGCTTCAACAGTTGCTATATTACTTCCCCACTTTCTACTTCTCTGGAGGAGTAGTGTCTATATATATAGGTTCTCTAAAACTTAATTCTCAACAAGGAAGTGAAGTTCAAATCTACTCGGAAGGGGAAAGAATAAACCCAGAAGTTTTTCCCCAATGGGTTCAACTGTAATATCAATTCCAGATGGAGATGGGGTTGGTCTCGAGAGAAGAAGAAGTTTCAATTTTCTCTTTCTCCCATTGTTTACTATTTTAGAGAAAAGAAGAAAATCCAATTTTCAGTTCCTCCCATTATTCCCTATCTTAGAGAACAGAAAACTAAACATGACATGAGAAAGGTGATTCACAGTTTCAAGGTGGGCATTGCTCTGGTTTTGGTTTCACTTCTCTACCTGCTGGATCCACTTTTTAGTCAAGTTGGGGAGAACGCCATGTGGGCTATAATGACTGTTGTCGTCATCTTCGAGTTCTTTGCAGGTTTGTGTTTTTATGCAAATTGTAATGGGTCGTAATCATGATATAGTTGGTCGTACAACTGTTAATTAAGTGAATCAAATTTCATTTGTGCTGTGTTCGTGGATAATATTGCAGGTGCGACGCTAAGCAAGGGCTTGAACCGTGGACTTGGAACCATATTAGGAGGAGGACTGGGGTGTTTAGCAGCAGCTTTAGCTCAAAAAGCTGGTGGAATCGGCAGCACCATTATTGTTGGAACTTCTGTTTTTATTTTTGGTAAGGGCTAGCCTTATTCTTGGAGATAATATACTAATAGCATATGGCTTTACGTATCTTTTTGCTTTCTTTTTCGGCTGGATGATAACCAAGGCCTATATCTGAGGAACACAAGTCTCATTAATCATCAACTTAACATTTCAGCTGCAGCTGCAACATACACGCGAATGGTTCCAAAAATAAAGAAGAGACATGACTACGGGGCCATGATATTCATTCTCACCTTCAATCTAGTAGTGGTATCAGGCATACGTGCTGAGAAGGTCATGAAATTAGCTCGCGAACGTCTCTCAACAATTGGAATGGGCTTCGTCATCTGCATTTTCATAAGCCTGCTTATCTTCCCCATTTGGGCCAGCGATGAACTTCATGACTCTATAGCCTCCAAATTCGAAGACCTGGCGCGCTCTATTGAGGGTAAGCTCCTTTTCTAGAAGTAACAAAGAAAACATATAATTGCTTCCGGGGAAAAAAACTAAAAGACATTTTTTAGCACAGTTTTTAAATACCATCTTATTCCAGTAGAAAGAGAATAGATTTTCACAGAACTTGTGTTGTTTACTGTAGCAATATGCCTGGAGGAATACGGCGGCAGCAATGGCGAAAAGGAAAACCAACCAGCTGTTGCAAATCTTAGTAGTTGCAAATCCGTCCTAAACTCGAGGTCTAAGGATGAGTCACTGGTATATTTCTTCTCCTGATCAATCGAGCCTTTTACTTTAATTTACTTCAGGGGAATATCAGCCATAATCTCTAAAACTATAAGACAAAAAGGGAAAATGCTGGGTATACTTATAGAGTACTTCTACAACATTTCAGGCAAACTTTGCATGGTGGGAACCGTGGCATGGAAAATTCGGGCTTAACTACCCTTGGGGAAAATATTTACATATTGGAGAGCATCTTAGAGAGGTGGCAGCAACCATCCTTTCACTGAAAGGTCTATCAGCTAGACATGAGGTACCTAATCTTAATGATTTGTTTGTCTTCATAATAGCCAATTAACATTAATTGTACATTTTAAATAGTCCACGACGCAATTGCTTTAGTTGCAACTTCTACGAAGCACCAAAATACTCCTTAATTTGCTTATTTCTTTTTAACGTTGTCATTATTAGCCACCAACAACTTTGAGACAGACAATCACAGAACCATGCGAAGCAGTTGGATCGTTGCTTGCAAGGAGTCTAAGAGAGCTTGGAGAGAGTATCTTGAAAATGAGAAGGTGCCATCCAGGGGCTTCGATAGTTCCAGAGTTGAAGTCAATGAGGCTAGAGCTTAGCTTGTTCATGTCATCTTCCAATCTACAACCAATAGAGAATGGTGATGGACTTGCCATGGCAACCTTTCTGCTCTTATTGATGGACATAATGGAAAAAGTAGAAAAACTGGCGAAGGAGGTGGAAGAACTTGGAGAGCTTGCCAGTTTCCGTACTCAAGCTCTGATATGTCCCTCCAGTCTATGAGCACGCAGTGCCCAGTACATATAACAATTTGCCACTTTTTGGCTCCGGTAATTATACATATGATGTATGTGTCTCTCTGAGTTAACTGAAGCAAAAAAGAAAAATCACGAAGCTATTTCAGAGGACATGATTACTTGGAAACAGAAACTGGAGGGAGATAGCGAGACTTAAAGAGGCTTGCAGGAGATGCATGATGAACGTAACGTAACGTGCATTGTATAACCATGTAAGTCTTACAGTAAATCATAAGAGTTAATAATAAGCTAACTGATTCAAGAAATGACTTTTTCGATCAGCTAAGTAACCTACAATAAAGATCACCATTAGCTCATGAAATCTAGCAACGTCAACGCGAGTGAATCCCCACTACGCCCCTGAGTCTGATCTCCGGCACATGGAGGTTTGACGTCTTGCAGAGGTCCCTCCACCACGTTTCACCGAGAGTCTCAGCTCTCCAGCTTATCCACAGGCTCTAGTGACGGGGATCTCAGTGTGAAGAAGGAAGGTGGTGCCGATGATTACAGCCTTTCCTATCCTCCTAATTTGGACGTCACATCACCGTCACGTCGTATAATGGCGGCTCTCTATTTCGACTTAGGTTCGTAGATCTGGTAGAAAGTGGGCCGTGAGCCCACTATGTCCTATATTCTCTACCCGGCCCAAGATTATTTTGTCTCATCAGGCCCCGCTTGCTTTTGCACTTATTTTATGTTTATTAATAAAAAGAGAAATCTAAAAACTGCAGCTTAAAATTTTTATGGGATTTAAAAAAAAACTGCATCTTGCATGCTAGAATTAATTGTAAAATACTGAGGTGGCGGTGACACGCGTAAGAGCATTCCTATTAGCTTCTTTATTCTAGTATTTTAATTAGAATAAATAATCAATTTAATAAAAAGACTGAAAAACACTCCCTAACAGCTTATCTATTCTAACAATTTTTAACAAAAAAATTTAATACGTGAATAGTAGTTCTCTATTTTTAGAGAACTACTGTTCACTTCACTATCTTAAAATATTAATATCTCTTTTTCTTTTTCTTTTTTTCCTTGCCAGCTCTCCTCTCTTTTCTTTTCTTCTTTTTTTTTTCTTCCTCCTAGCTCTCACAGGCTCACACTCTCCCTCTCTTTTCTTTTCTTTTTTTCTTTCTTTTTCCTTTCCAGACCGTTAAAAACGAATATTCAAAAATATAAATGTTAGAGAAAGAATAAAGAAATCTTTGTAAAATAATATTTAAATAGAATAGTAAAAAAAGATGGTTAAAATAGAGAAGCTGCTGGGGTGTTTTTAAAAAGTTGATAGTTAAAATACTAAGGGTGATGGTGATACGCGTAAGAGCATTCCTATTAGCTTCTCTATTCTAGCATTTTAGTTAAAATAGATAATCAATTTAACAAAAAACTGAAAAACACTCCCTAACAGCTTATCTATTCTAACAATTTTTAACAAAAAAAAATTTAACATGTGAATAGTAGTTCTCTATTTTTAGAGAACCACTGTTCACTTCACTATCTTAAAATATTAATATCTCTATTTTCTTTTTCTTTTTCTTTTTTTCCTTTAGCTCTCATGCTCTCCCTCTCTTTTCCTTTTTTTTTCTTCTTTTTTTCTTTTCTTCCTCCTAGCTCTCACACGCTCACACTTCCCTCTCTTTTCTTTTCTTCCTCCTAGACCGTTAAAAATGAATATTCAAAAATATAAATGTTAGAGAAAGAATAAAGAAATCTTTGAAAAATAATATTTAAATAGAATAGTTAAAATAGAGAAGCTGCTGGGGTGTTTTTAAAAAGTTGATAGTTAAAATAGAGAAATGTGCTTTTTGGTTAAAGTAGAGAGCCAAATTTGAATAAACTGCTAGGAATGTTCTTCGCGATATTTAACTTCGGCAAGGATCCGGTACTAGGGGATCCAACTTGCAATCTAGAGCATGGTGGAAGATCTTTTCCCCTTGTCAACGACTCAGCCACTAGATCTCAAGGCAATCTAGACATGTATAGAATGCTACAACCAGGACATTTTCTGACCAGATAAAAGTAAATCAAATTTTTTTTTCGTAAAATTAAATTTTTTTAATCATATTCTTGGGATGTCAAGAATTTTTTTAAAATATATATAATTAATTTTTCATCTATTTTAATACCTTTTTACAAGCTCCAATAATTTTTTTATAAATAACTTTTTTACAAACTTTAATACTGCTTTATAAACTTCAACAACCTTTTTATCAATCCCAATAGGATCTATGCTACCTTCAAAATTTTTTGTCCCTCCAAACTTAATTTTTCAGTTTTAAGGGACACAAAATAATTTTATTTCTTTTCTTTTCATTTCAAAATTTTTTTTAAAAAAAATAAATTTATCTCTCTTCCCATCAAATTATCTCTTTTCATCACAATAAAAATAACAAATTTATTTAATTCATTTCTCTTTTCACTTTTTCATCTAACACCCATAAAACTACACAATTTTCCATCATCTCTCAAACCTAATCTTCCTTAATTTTCATAACATGACCAATTTTCTAAAAATTCCTAAATAGAAGCATGCCTCTATTTTTTCATCATTGACAACAAAAACTTCCAAGCTCTCTCTTGAAACTGCAAGCAAAGTTTGGAGAGAGTGGGAAAGGACCTCTCGCCCCTACTAAAATTAGATTTTTTCTGATCCGTACAAGGAATGGAATCTGAAACATCTGTACCAAATTCAATTATAGATTCAGAATGATCCTTACCATTGAAGCAACCCCAATCATTTGAGTCTTTTATGTATAAATGAAAAACCTTGTCCATATCAAAAAGCTTGTTTGCCCCCAAGTCCTAAGAAAGTGAGGATAAAAGCAACCAATGAAGGGCTGGATTAATCATTAGCCAATATTCTTGCCTAAATCTAATTGGTCTTTGGTCTACACTCTTTGCTATTGGACCCCTACGGGCCGTGCGTGGCCATTAGGCTTCTGAAAGAACAGCAAATTGTTTGTGACAATTGCAGGGTCAGTTCAGTTGGGATGACGCTGATTCCATGAGCCTAATGGTTGTTCATCCTATCTTTTACTTTTTTTTTAACACATTCAATGAGGGTTCAACATCTTCCCACGTCTCTCCACCTACACAAGAAGGTGTGTTTATTACCACATAAAAGACCTCAAAATGAAAAGATAGCAAACAATACGAGTGGTGTTTGAGTGTTAAAATTTTGAGTATTAGAATCGGTAAAAAATATGAAGTGAGATGATTTTAATAATTTTTTTATATTTATTATAGTAAAAATTAATAATTCGATGAAGAAAGATAATATTTTGTAATTTTTATATTAAGCCAAAATTTTGGGTGGCTAATAAACACGACTTGTCTATGTAGAATTATACACTTGAATTAATATTACAGGTAAAAGATGGTGACATCAAACATATATAAAAGATCGAATCAAACAAATGAGTGTCCCCATGAAACGTCTTCAAAACGTAAATCTGATCGGAAAGAAGGAGACAATCAAAGAAAGGAAGAGACCCAGAAATATGGTTTTACTTCCAAAAGTTGCGGTGATTATAGTCACAGTCTTTTGGCTGAGCAGTTCTGCAACAAGTGTTCCAAACACCAATGTCACGGCAGCTTTCTGCAACGTCGGGGTGTATTCTAAAGGCGATCCTTTCGGCATCAGCCTCGAATACGTTGTCGAAGAATTAGAGACGGTGACGCCAACGCGCAAAAGTTACGATTACTTCAACGTATCTCCTTACCCTAATGCTTTTGCCTATGGTCATGCTACTTGTAACCAAAATCTCACTGGCTCAGATTGCACTTCCTGTCTTGGTGCTGCTAAGACAACCATGTTTGGATCGTGTCAAAGCCGGATAGGGGCTCGCGCACTGCTCCATGATTGTACAATAAGGTATGAGCAATACCCATTTGCCGATTAGATATATGGGTAGGCCAGTACACTGGAGTTTCATGTGTACTATGCTATCGACAACAAAATGTCTGCAAAGATATCCATTTCAAAGTGACTGTTTGTTAATGGGCTTCCGGATTCTTGGATCGGACTTGTCCTGGGGCCTTTGTGCCAAGATTGTAGGTTTTCTGGTCTGTTTAGGTGTTTTTCTAGATTCAATGCCCGTAATTTTCTTTTGAATCTTAATATATGTATTAAGGATTGTCTAAAAAAGTAAAAGTAAACTGACTGTTTGTTTATAGAGACTCTTGCGTCATCTTTTCACCTTTTATCCGCTCTTGGTTCTGGGAAAAGATTCAAATGCATGGTATAGATGGTCACAAACGTTTTGCATAACCATTAACCAAATACTATGTACTTTCGAAGAGCATCCTACTCGTCAGCAAAAAAATACAAACATATGCTACTCATTTTAGAGAAGTTGCTACATCATGTTCTCCTAGTGGAAAGGAATTACACCGAAGTTTCCAGATCAATCTAAGCATTACGGGCTAATAAAAAACGACACATATATAAAATGTGTACCTACAAAAAGCAAATAATTAAAAGAATTATTTTATGGGGCCAAAATTTTAGTGCAGTAGGTAGGGAAAAGGATAGGAAGAAATCGTTCTTATGTGTGCTTGATGATATAATGCTCAGGGCCTGAATCTGATACAAAATTATTTGCTTTTGTGAAATAAAGTGATAATTTCTTTAATCCAAGGCCATGGTCATATGGTCATTTCTTTATTGCGGAGTCCTCTATTATATCATATCTACTAATGAATTTTTTAAAGTTTAGAGATTTACACCTTGAAAAATCGGCTTTTTAGGTAAAAATGTCTCTAAACTTACACGAAATCAACCCAAATGTTTCTTAACCGACGTGGAACTAAAGCAAGATCTCTTAGCTAATACGAAGGGTAAGACCATAGAATCAAAAGTGCCACAAATAGATCAAGCGCAAACAAATTAGGGAATGAACCACATTGAGCAGATTGCCCGGACGCCCCAAGAACATAAATTGCAGCGCCTGCTCACAGGCATCAAGTAACTACAACTAAAGTTCCGCTCTAAACAAGTTCACTGAAACAGTAACAAAATAATGAAGTTTCAGAGGAACCACAGTTTAGCAGTAATTTCCAGATAAAGCCTCCCGAGTGCAGTGAAAAAAGAAAAAAAGAAAAACTATGCTTGGTGCTCTTCCTTGTAAAGTCTCTCTTACAACATCTTCCCCTAAGAGTTACAACAACTGGGAACACTCTTGCAAGGGACAGATCTACAAAATATTACCTTCAAAGAATCTTGAATATATGCCAACAACAACGAAAAGAAGTGCATAAGAACTCAAGATTCTGTTTCTTCCAGAAACATTAAGAAGCAACTTCATAAGAAAATCTCAGCTGCTCCACATTTTCTTGAATTTGCTGCTCTAAATACACCAAGAGGGAACCTCTTCGCAACAAGTACAAAATGTTCACACAAAATTTCAGTAAATTATGAAGGACATCGCACGTTTTTCTTTTCTTTTTTGCGCTTTCTCAAAATTACATTATATAACAATAAAAAAAGGGAAAGGGTGGGAAGTCACTTTGAGACCTTTAAGTACAAAAGCAATCTCAAACAGGGATTTCAAATACTACTTTTGCCACGAGACCAAGAACTATCAAATTTTATCAATTTGAGTTCCTAAAAAAGATCCAACGATCAAACTCGGGCCACGTGTGTTGTCAGTGAGCCATGTGGCATGTTTTTTACCGTCAAATTTTAATTTAGAGGGCAATTTGGTGAAGTTTGGTAGTTCTTGAACTCAATGTGTCAAAATTGACAGTTTAGACTCATATTTGTAATTGCATTAATAGTTAGAAAGCTCAAGGTGATTTTTTTTCCTAATAATAACCTATATACGTGTATATCTATCCTCAACTATCTAAGCTTGCTTACAAAAAAAAAAAAAAAGAGAAAAATTGTCTAAGCTCGACTCAAGAAGCCTTCCTAAGCGCATTCTGACTTTAAAAGATAGCACACTTTATAGTGGAACCACCCGTGTCTAGGGACCAAAAACTGTGCCACCAAACATTCCAACTGAAAGTACCCAACAATACATATATGTTTCCTCTCCTTTAGTGCATACTATCTCGAAGCAGACATGCCGTTGAGAGAGCAAACTCTCACCAAAAATCAGAAAACAGAAAACAGGACAGCTTACATTCCCCTGTTTGGAACAAAAGTTTTCAACTCCGGAGGCAAACCATGCCTGCTTCCAACCAAAAAGGACCGACATCCAACTCTTGGTCATGTGTATATGATGATCTCACCGGGTGTCTGAAAGCAGAGGCCAGCAGTCCCAGGAAAAAGCAGAATTTTTTCTTGTTCTACCAAGCAGAAGTGATTTCCCATGTTCATGCTGAAGGGGAAGCTTCTGCCAACCTTAAATAGAAAATTGAAAAGATTTCGTTCACTTTCATCTGCCAAAGGATTCCCGCTTGAGGAGAAATGCATAAAGAAGCTCATTCCATGAGTCAGGAACGCCAGGCAGGCACCAATGGCTGCAGTCTTGATGATGAACAGAGGCTAACCCAATCTCGGGCCCTCTATAGTAAACAGATGCATGGCCGTCTTTTCTACCTTGTGTCAGGGTAGTCACATCCAATAACTCCAATTTCACCGCCTGTGACTTACTTGAGTGCTCTTTTAACACATCAACGAGAATCTTCAAATGGCTTTCTGATGAAACTGGCAATAACCCTAATTCAGGCAGTATTTCTAATTTACAACCACCGCCAGAATTCCAATTCCCTCCTCTGTTGCATTCCAAAGAATTTCTCAGTTCACAATCATATCGTTGTGTACAGGAAGAAGACAATAGTCATGCTACCTATAGCCCCAAACCAAGTAAAAGTACCGTATCTCTTAGCAGACTAAACAAAGCATCTCAGAAACAGTAGGGGTCTTTTAAGTTTTCATTGGCCCTTGACTCCTTTGCTCAGCAAATTTGACAATAATATACCAAATGTAAAGGATTCAGGTTGCCACACCTTTATAAATGCCAACAGGACTTATATACTGATTATATTATTTGAGAGCATTTTTCAAAGAGTCCAGAGTCGCAACATTCTGGAGAAGTCTTCCAGTAGAAATATTTCAGAATTTAAGCTAATCTTGCAGATGCTAAACTGGCATAGGTTAAAAATCACAAAAGACCACCATAGCTCAAAAGTCAAAATGATAGTAATGCCAGAAAAAAGTAGCAGAGAAAACCTGAAATGCACAGCAGAGTGGGTTCGGAAGAGAACATAGGTCTTGCTCATGTTTACTTGACTACCAATCCAATCGACTAGCGTCTTAAGTGATCGCCGGTATGCACTTTCGAGACTCATATTCATCTTCACCTCCTGACCTTCTTGGAAGTAACAACCCCTACAAAATAAATACAAAGATCACACGTCAAATTGATTGTTCTATCTTGAAGTTTCTAATGATGCCAAACAAGAGAATATACATAATTTCCACTTCCAAAAATCACATAAAAAGCCTTGATTACCAATCAAATTGTTAAACTATGTCAAAATTATTTGCATTGAAGATTCCAAGTCTTCTACTGAAATTTGTGCATTCTCAAGATTCCCTCTGGTATCTCTATGTTGTTAGTAAGAGCTGAAAGTACATACGGGATGGAAGGAACAGAATAGCTGTTAAGAAAAAGTTATCAGGTAGAATGCATTTACACTTTAATGGTCTTATCATAATTCCACCAGTGCCCGGCATTGAAAACCAGCACATCTGCATCCCTCCACTTCTTAGAAACCCAGTCAATTTGATCCACCCTCAAAGTTGTCTTCACCTCTTTTGGAGCACCAGCTGGGGACCGGCCCTGGACTACTAGAAATGGAGATCTGTAGTATTCAACTGTACAATTGAAGTCACTAAATTTGAAAACCAAGTAGCCCATGTGCTTTGTAATAGGACTCCCGTTCACCTCATAGATAGAATTCTTGTCAGGGATAGCAGAGGAAAGCATGCAGAGGAGGGACTCCCAATGGTTCCTACCTAGAGAGTCACCAACAAATACAACCCTCTTGTTCCGCAACTTTTCCAACATCTTTCCTGCATCAAATCTGTTCCCGAGAGGAAGAAACCCCACATATGATTTTTTTCTCTTTATTCAAATCAGTAATTTCAAGAAGAAAATTCTTGAGTAGTGAAGCAATCGAACATAAGAAAAGCTTAACACATAAGGTTTACCATAGCAAAACTCATTAAAGCAATCACTATGGCTGAATTCGAATGCTTAGGAAGTACAAAAATGAAACTATTAGTTACATGTAAAAACAGGACATTTCTAATAGTCGCACTCTTGAGGTGGAAAACAACGTCAAATTGGCAAGGATTGGGGCAAGCAGAAAAGATTCAAGGAAAAGAAGAACAGTATCCCCAAAACACACGAGATTTGGCATACGAGATTGATAATAGGAGACAACTAAATTGAAGATACAGACGAAAACCGAAGCTCTGTTGCAGCTAAATTACGCATAGTTTCTTGTTAATTGGTTAAAGAAAAGGGCCCTCAATACTTGAAACTAAAGCCAAAAGTTCACGTGACAATAGTAATGACATCATCAATCAAATAAAACAAACAAAAAAACATGTAGAGAGGAGACAACAGACAAAACAATAATCACGAATTAAGGCTCACAATAGCAGTCGACAAAACAACAATCTGGTTTGAAGCTTAAACTTTATAACGAAAGTTAAATTACATGACTTACCAAAATAACGATGTACGAATATCCAAATTAGCGAAAATTAAGAAGAAGAAAAATAGATTCGCCATTTGTTTCCGAAGAAACTCTAGGAAACTTCTGGTCAGAGTGAGAATAATTCACCTAATTAGGTCTATGGGAGGCAAAATCATGTATCTTGGACGCTTTCCGGCAAAAAAACATGCCAGTATAAATTTCTAAAGAGAAACTAACAGAATACAAAGAGATTAACAAGTGTCAAACCTGGGCAAATTGCAATCTTTGGGCTCCCAACGCCATTTAGTGTAGAAACTATCAGGCCTACCATTCTCAGTACACCTAAAACCTTGATCCAAGAAAGGGCAATTCTGGGACAGGTAGAGTGGATAACTCTCATCCCATACCCAGTTCCCATGAAACACATCGCACCCATCACCACCTTCATCAAGAAATTCCGGACGTACATTCAAATTGCTTGACGATGAAAAGAATGGGCCATACAAACCCAGCCAGTTGAGTCCACGACCAACTCTGCGGTACTCCAAGCAAAAAAAGCATATAACGAAGACAAGGGTGATCAGGACGAAGGAAAGAATACTAAGAGAAGGCTTAAGAGGGTTCAAGCGCTTGAATTTCTTGAAGTATTCCAAGTGGGTCATTGTGTCTACTCGGTCTTGTGAAGCTGTGCTCTTTGTCATCTCTTTGAATGGAAGATTAGAAGATAGATTAAAGATTCACGGGGGTGTCCAAGAATGGTCCAAAGTGTGTCTTAAAAAGCAGTTTCCAGAGAGAGAGAAGTGGGGTCTGAGAACAGAAAAGCATTTATGGCCAGAACCACTTTGCTCTACATGGGAGTAATTCTTTTCTTTCGACTGGTTCAGTTGTTAGCGGTTGTCAAAGCAAGGGAATGAAATCATTCCAAAGATTCTTGTTCTCTTTATCAAACTGGTTTCAGAACGAGAGGGAACGAAAGTGAGAACTCATTACTGGGTGGGTAAGATATAGTTAATTCAGCAAAAGAGGCTTGCATACATATAGGTCTATTTTGGGTAGAAGATGTCATAATCTAATAGAGGTTCGAGAGATAGAGAGAGAAAAAACAGGAGAGATTTTAGAAGTTGTCTTCGTGCTTGATGGTGGCGTGGACGTGGGCTAAGAAATAGACGAACCTGCTGACACGTAATGGTTGAATATTATATTGTGAATTTGTGCCAGTATTTGGGTTCACGTATGGAAGCCAAGGACGATGGAGTTCTACACGTTTTTTTGGCCCCTTAGGGCTTTGGAGGTCGGTGGCTACTGGGTAGGCACTAATTTGCACTATATTGCAATACGGTACGCCTCCTCAGTGTCACAGATCTGGATTCTGGACATTCCTTTGGGTTGCGCCAATCGGGAATCGATTCAGTGAGTTTGGGAAATAAATTCTACGCAACGTCCGGATGACTTTAAAGTGAACCTACAATTTTTCTTTTTTTTTTTGGGAAATTTCAAAAAATCAATAAAAGAGGCATTTCTTTCTTTGGGTAAGGAGTAAGAGGCATTTTGATTAAACGTTAAAGTTCATTTGAGATTTTTTTCAAACACTCTCACTTGTTAGTTCATTTGAGGGGTAGGAGTCTCTCCCCCTTCAGCCACATGCCAGAGGTTGCAGGGGGAGGCCACACCACATCCTGCCGCCCAATTGCAACCCAGTTTGGGTGGTGGAGTCCTCCCCCTGGTGGGATAGGGGTGGAAGTGGGGCGTTCCAGCACCTCCACCTTGTACACACTTCTCAGCAGTACTTGGGGGGTCTAACTGACAAAGTAACTAAGACTAAAAATAAAATAAATTAGGTATCTCATGACAAATAAGTGAAAAATGGTGCAAACCAACGCCTAGCAGCTATGGACCCTCTTGTTGGGAGAAGCTTGCGCCTCGGCTGAGGCGATGTCGCTAGCAAAGGAGCGGCAATGGACCAAGGTGCTGTTTGAGTGTGATTCTTTGCTGTCGTGTAATGAGGTGATCTCTTCAACTCAAACGCAGCTTTGGGCTATCTCGGGCTTGGTTGATTCTATGAGGCAAAGCTTGGTGGTTTTCAGAGAATGGAAGGTGGCTTGGACTTCTAGGAAGTGTAATGGACTGGCTCACTCGGTAGCTAAGCGGGCGGTGCGGTTTGGTGTCTTTGGTTTAGTTGATTGTGCTAGTATTTCCGAGCATATCCGGTTTTGTGACATGCATCTTTAGACCCTTGCTTTTTTTTTTTGAATGATTATCAGCAAAAAAAAAAAAAAGTCTGCCCAATTAAGTTCGATTACCAAATAAATAAATGAATAAGTCTACCCAATCAACTAAATAGGATTATTCTACTATAGTTAAAGTAACTATGACTAATTCGCATTTGTACAATGACTAATTCGCATTTGTACAGTGTTTTTTAAAAAAAACTATGACTAATTCCCATTTATACAATGTTTAAGGGTTTAGTGTGATATTTGTGGTGTGCTAAAATAATCAAGTAGCTTCTCAAGTCGCATTAAACTACAATCTTATATTGAGTCAAACTTTTCTATTAAATTAGATAGAAATGAAGATAATGTCGCTCATCCACTTTGTATATGTTCATATCTGACAAGAGTATTTTCAATAATTGATTTTCATCGGAGGGTATTATCGTTACTTTTAAGTGTAAAAAAATAAAAACTTAATTTTCGTCTAATTTGGTGGAAGATGCAAAGTGTCTAACTGATCAATATCTTCTGCAATTCCTTACCTGAATTGTATGGTAAAATTCAAAAATAAATAAACACAATAAATAGATCTCATTGAATGGTTTATGTTGCTTTAAACTTTCTATGAACAATATTAAAATAGTATAAGATTTATCTGTTGTGTTTACGTCTTTCTAAATTTTATTGTATAATTCAAACAGGGAATTACAAAGTATGTGTCTTACAATAGTAGTTGAATGATACAAAATATTGACGTAATGTGTTAAATCCCTTATAGTTGATAGGTCAAAATTTGCATTCGTTAAAAAGAGAAAAAACAGATCTTTAACTTCACTTTTTTTTTTCTCTCCTTTTTTTTTCCCACAATTACAAGAGTACACAAACATAACAGGGGATTATGGAGGCTTGAATTGCCATTCGATGGAAGGCCATCGTCAGAAGAGGTGATTGAGGCGGCCCACTTTGCAAGATTGTGCACATCGAAAATATTCCCCCCAATAAATTTTTGATGCCGTCCGGAAAGAACCGTACGGTTTAACTTATAGTATACACTAATCCCGTAATACTATAAGTTAAACCGTACGGTTCTTTCCGGACGGCATCAAAAATTTATTGGGGGGAATATTTTCGATGTGCACAATCTTGCAAAGTGGGCCGCCTCAATCACCTCTTCTGACGATGGCCTTCCATCGAATGGCAATTCAAGCCTCCATAATCCCCTGTTATGTTTGTGTACTCTTGTAATTGTGGGAAAAAAAAAGGAGAGAAAAAAAAAAGTGAAGTTAAAGATCTGTTTTTTCTCTTTTTAACGAATGCAAATTTTGACCTATCAACTATAAGGGATTTAACACATTACGTCAATATTTTGTATCATTCAACTACTATTGTAAGACACATACTTTGTAATTCCCTGTTTGAATTATACAATAAAATTTAGAAAGACGTAAACACAACAGATAAATCTTATACTATTTTAATATTGTTCATAGAAAGTTTAAAGCAACATAAACCATTCAATGAGATCTATTTATTGTGTTTATTTATTTTTGAATTTTACCATACAATTCAGGTAAGGAATTGCAGAAGATATTGATCAGTTAGACACTTTGCATCTTCCACCAAATTAGACGAAAATTAAGTTTTTATTTTTTTACACTTAAAAGTAACGATAATACCCTCCGATGAAAATCAATTATTGAAAATACTCTTGTCAGATATGAACATATACAAAGTGGATGAGCGACATTATCTTCATTTCTATCTAATTTAATAGAAAAGTTTGACTCAATATAAGATTGTAGTTTAATGCGACTTGAGAAGCTACTTGATTATTTTAGCACACCACAAATATCACACTAAACCCTTAAACATTGTATAAATGGGAATTAGTCATAGTTTTTTTAAAAAAACACTGTACAAATGCGAATTAGTCATTGTACAAATGCGAATTAGTCATAGTTACTTTAACTATAGTAGAATAATCCTATTTAGTTGATTGGGTAGACTTATTCATTTATTTATTTGGTAATCGAACTTAATTGGGCAGACTTTTTTTTTTTTTTGCTGATAATCATTCAAAAAAAAAAAGCAAGGGTCTAAAGATGCATGTCACAAAACCGGATATGCTCGGAAATACTAGCACAATCAACTAAACCAAAGACACCAAACCGCACCGCCCGCTTAGCTACCGAGTGAGCCAGTCCATTACACTTCCTAGAAGTCCAAGCCACCTTCCATTCTCTGAAAACCACCAAGCTTTGCCTCATAGAATCAACCAAGCCCGAGATAGCCCAAAGCTGCGTTTGAGTTGAAGAGATCACCTCATTACACGACAGCAAAGAATCACACTCAAACAGCACCTTGGTCCATTGCCGCTCCTTTGCTAGCGACATCGCCTCAGCCGAGGCGCAAGCTTCTCCCAACAAGAGGGTCCATAGCTGCTAGGCGTTGGTTTGCACCATTTTTCACTTATTTGTCATGAGATACCTAATTTATTTTATTTTTAGTCTTAGTTACTTTGTCAGTTAGACCCCCCAAGTACTGCTGAGAAGTGTGTACAAGGTGGAGGTGCTGGAACGCCCCACTTCCACCCCTATCCCACCAGGGGGAGGACTCCACCACCCAAACTGGGTTGCAATTGGGCGGCAGGATGTGGTGTGGCCTCCCCCTGCAACCTCTGGCATGTGGCTGAAGGGGGAGAGACTCCTACCCCTCAAATGAACTAACAAGTGAGAGTGTTTGAAAAAAATCTCAAATGAACTTTAACGTTTAATCAAAATGCCTCTTACTCCTTACCCAAAGAAAGAAATGCCTCTTTTATTGATTTTTTGAAATTTCCCAAAAAAAAAAAAAAAAATTGTAGGTTCACTTTAAAGTCATCCGGACGTTGCGTAGAATTTATTTCCCAAACTCACTGAATCGATTCCCGATTGGCGCAACCCAAAGGAATGTCCAGAATCCAGATCTGTGACACTGAGGAGGCGTACCGTATTGCAATATAGTGCAAATTAGTGCCTACCCAGTAGCCACCGACCTCCAAAGCCCTAAGGGGCCAAAAAAACGTGTAGAACTCCATCGTCCTTGGCTTCCATACGTGAACCCAAATACTGGCACAAATTCACAATATAATATTCAACCATTACGTGTCAGCAGGTTCGTCTATTTCTTAGCCCACGTCCACGCCACCATCAAGCACGAAGACAACTTCTAAAATCTCTCCTGTTTTTTCTCTCTCCATCTCTCGAACCTCTATTAGATTATGACATCTTCTACCCAAAATAGACCTATATGTATGCAAGCCTCTTTTGCTGAATTAACTATATCTTACCCACCCAGTAATGAGTTCTCACTTTCGTTCCCTCTCGTTCTGAAACCAGTTTGATAAAGAGAACAAGAATCTTTGGAATGATTTCATTCCCTTGCTTTGACAACCGCTAACAACTGAACCAGTCGAAAGAAAAGAATTACTCCCATGTAGAGCAAAGTGGTTCTGGCCATAAATGCTTTTCTGTTCTCAGACCCCACTTCTCTCTCTCTGGAAACTGCTTTTTAAGACACACTTTGGACCATTCTTGGACACCCCCGTGAATCTTTAATCTATCTTCTAATCTTCCATTCAAAGAGATGACAAAGAGCACAGCTTCACAAGACCGAGTAGACACAATGACCCACTTGGAATACTTCAAGAAATTCAAGCGCTTGAACCCTCTTAAGCCTTCTCTTAGTATTCTTTCCTTCGTCCTGATCACCCTTGTCTTCGTTATATGCTTTTTTTGCTTGGAGTACCGCAGAGTTGGTCGTGGACTCAACTGGCTGGGTTTGTATGGCCCATTCTTTTCATCGTCAAGCAATTTGAATGTACGTCCGGAATTTCTTGATGAAGGTGGTGATGGGTGCGATGTGTTTCATGGGAACTGGGTATGGGATGAGAGTTATCCACTCTACCTGTCCCAGAATTGCCCTTTCTTGGATCAAGGTTTTAGGTGTACTGAGAATGGTAGGCCTGATAGTTTCTACACTAAATGGCGTTGGGAGCCCAAAGATTGCAATTTGCCCAGTGACAAAATCTTCCGAAGAGTTACTAAAGCTTGGGATCTCTTGCAAGAGTCTCTCAGGGTAACTATCATATTAATAAGAGTGAACAACTTGAAAGCGCAACATTAGGTCTAAAAAGTATCAGCAGATTGCCCGGATTCGCCCCGAAAAGAAGCCTGCAGGCAACTCTTCTACAAATCAGTGCGCTAAACAACTTCATAAGAAGAAAACATAACATACAATAAATGAGAGTACTCAACAAGTACAAAACAGGGAAAAGCAGTAATTTTTCCAGATAAATGTTTTTCCGCAGTAAATTTGTGAAGGACAAAAAGATGCACGTTCTTATCCCTTTCTTTTTGGGGAAGTCAAAAATTACTCTTGAAGACAATTAAACAAAAAGAAGTCTTCAGAAGGGAACAGGGAGGGGAATACTTTGAGACCTTTAAGTACAAAAGCATCTCAAACAGGATTTCAAATACTACTTTTGCCACGAGACCAAGAACTATCAAATTTTATCAATTTGAGTTCCTAAAAAGATCCAACGATCAAACTCGGGCCACGTGTGTTGTCAGTGAGCCATGTGGCATGTTTTTTACCGTCAAATTTTAATTTAGAGGGCAATTTGGTGAAGTTTGGTAGTTCTTGAACTCAATGTGTCAAAATTGACAGTTTAGACTCATATTTGTAATTGCATTAATAGTTAGAAAGCTCAAGGTGATTTTTTTTCCTAATAATAACCTATATACGTGTATATCTATCCTCAACTATCTAAGCTTGCTTACAAAAAAAAAAAAAGAAAGAAAAATTGTCTAAGCTCGACTCAAGAAGCCTTCCTAAGCGCATTCTGACTTTAAAAGATAGCACACTTTATAGTGGAACCACCCGTGTCTAGGGACCAAAAACTGTGCCACCAAACATTCCAACTGAAAGTACCCAACAATACATATATGTTTCCTCTCCTTTAGTGCATACTATCTCGAAGCAGACATGCCGTTGAGAGAGCAAACTCTCACCAAAAATCAGAAAACAGAAAACAGGACAGCTTACATTCCCCTGTTTGGAACAAAAGTTTTCAACTCCGGAGGCAAACCATGCCTGCTTCCAACCAAAAAGGACCGACATCCAACTCTTGGTCATGTGTATATGATGATCTCACCGGGTGTCTGAAAGCAGAGGCCAGCAGTCCCAGGAAAAAGCAGAATTTTTTCTTGTTCTACCAAGCAGAAGTGATTTCCCATGTTCATGCTGAAGGGGAAGCTTCTGCCAACCTTAAATAGAAAATTGAAAAGATTTCGTTCACTTTCATCTGCCAAAGGATTCCCGCTTGAGGAGAAATGCATAAAGAAGCTCATTCCATGAGTCAGGAACGCCAGGCAGGCACCAATGGCTGCAGTCTTGATGATGAACAGAGGCTAACCCAATCTCGGGCCCTCTATAGTAAACAGATGCATGGCCGTCTTTTCTACCTTGTGTCAGGGTAGTCACATCCAATAACTCCAATTTCACCGCCTGTGACTTACTTGAGTGCTCTTTTAACACATCAACGAGAATCTTCAAATGGCTTTCTGATGAAACTGGCAATAACCCTAATTCAGGCAGTATTTCTAATTTACAACCACCGCCAGAATTCCAATTCCCTCCTCTGTTGCATTCCAAAGAATTTCTCAGTTCACAATCATATCGTTGTGTACAGGAAGAAGACAATAGTCATGCTACCTATAGCCCCAAACCAAGTAAAAGTACCGTATCTCTTAGCAGACTAAACAAAGCATCTCAGAAACAGTAGGGGTCTTTTAAGTTTTCATTGGCCCTTGACTCCTTTGCTCAGCAAATTTGACAATAATATACCAAATGTAAAGGATTCAGGTTGCCACACCTTTATAAATGCCAACAGGACTTATATACTGATTATATTATTTGAGAGCATTTTTCAAAGAGTCCAGAGTCGCAACATTCTGGAGAAGTCTTCCAGTAGAAATATTTCAGAATTTAAGCTAATCTTGCAGATGCTAAACTGGCATAGGTTAAAAATCACAAAAGACCACCATAGCTCAAAAGTCAAAATGATAGTAATGCCAGAAAAAAGTAGCAGAGAAAACCTGAAATGCACAGCAGAGTGGGTTCGGAAGAGAACATAGGTCTTGCTCATGTTTACTTGACTACCAATCCAATCGACTAGCGTCTTAAGTGATCGCCGGTATGCACTTTCGAGACTCATATTCATCTTCACCTCCTGACCTTCTTGGAAGTAACAACCCCTACAAAATAAATACAAAGATCACACGTCAAATTGATTGTTCTATCTTGAAGTTTCTAATGATGCCAAACAAGAGAATATACATAATTTCCACTTCCAAAAATCACATAAAAAGCCTTGATTACCAATCAAATTGTTAAACTATGTCAAAATTATTTGCATTGAAGATTCCAAGTCTTCTACTGAAATTTGTGCATTCTCAAGATTCCCTCTGGTATCTCTATGTTGTTAGTAAGAGCTGAAAGTACATACGGGATGGAAGGAACAGAATAGCTGTTAAGAAAAAGTTATCAGGTAGAATGCATTTACACTTTAATGGTCTTATCATAATTCCACCAGTGCCCGGCATTGAAAACCAGCACATCTGCATCCCTCCACTTCTTAGAAACCCAGTCAATTTGATCCACCCTCAAAGTTGTCTTCACCTCTTTTGGAGCACCAGCTGGGGACCGGCCCTGGACTACTAGAAATGGAGATCTGTAGTATTCAACTGTACAATTGAAGTCACTAAATTTGAAAACCAAGTAGCCCATGTGCTTTGTAATAGGACTCCCGTTCACCTCATAGATAGAATTCTTGTCAGGGATAGCAGAGGAAAGCATGCAGAGGAGGGACTCCCAATGGTTCCTACCTAGAGAGTCACCAACAAATACAACCCTCTTGTTCCGCAACTTTTCCAACATCTTTCCTGCATCAAATCTGTTCCCGAGAGGAAGAAACCCCACATATGATTTTTTTCTCTTTATTCAAATCAGTAATTTCAAGAAGAAAATTCTTGAGTAGTGAAGCAATCGAACATAAGAAAAGCTTAACACATAAGGTTTACCATAGCAAAACTCATTAAAGCAATCACTATGGCTGAATTCGAATGCTTAGGAAGTACAAAAATGAAACTATTAGTTACATGTAAAAACAGGACATTTCTAATAGTCGCACTCTTGAGGTGGAAAACAACGTCAAATTGGCAAGGATTGGGGCAAGCAGAAAAGATTCAAGGAAAAGAAGAACAGTATCCCCAAAACACACGAGATTTGGCATACGAGATTGATAATAGGAGACAACTAAATTGAAGATACAGACGAAAACCGAAGCTCTGTTGCAGCTAAATTACGCATAGTTTCTTGTTAATTGGTTAAAGAAAAGGGCCCTCAATACTTGAAACTAAAGCCAAAAGTTCACGTGACAATAGTAATGACATCATCAATCAAATAAAACAAACAAAAAAACATGTAGAGAGGAGACAACAGACAAAACAATAATCACGAATTAAGGCTCACAATAGCAGTCGACAAAACAACAATCTGGTTTGAAGCTTAAACTTTATAACGAAAGTTAAATTACATGACTTACCAAAATAACGATGTACGAATATCCAAATTATCGAAAATTAAGAAGAAGAAAAATAGATTCGCCATTTGTTTCCGAAGAAACTCTAGGAAACTTCTGGTCAGAGTGAGAATAATTCACCTAATTAGGTCTATGGGAGGCAAAATCATGTATCTTGGACGCTTTCCGGCAAAAAAACATGCCAGTATAAATTTCTAAAGAGAAACTAACAGAATACAAAGAGATTAACAAGTGTCAAACCTGGGCAAATTGCAATCTTTGGGCTCCCAACGCCATTTAGTGTAGAAACTATCAGGCCTACCATTCTCAGTACACCTAAAACCTTGATCCAAGAAAGGGCAATTCTGGGACAGGTAGAGTGGATAACTCTCATCCCATACCCAGTTCCCATGAAACACATCGCACCCATCACCACCTTCATCAAGAAATTCCGGACGTACATTCAAATTGCTTGACGATGAAAAGAATGGGCCATACAAACCCAGCCAGTTGAGTCCACGACCAACTCTGCGGTACTCCAAGCAAAAAAAGCATATAACGAAGACAAGGGTGATCAGGACGAAGGAAAGAATACTAAGAGAAGGCTTAAGAGGGTTCAAGCGCTTGAATTTCTTGAAGTATTCCAAGTGGGTCATTGTGTCTACTCGGTCTTGTGAAGCTGTGCTCTTTGTCATCTCTTTGAATGGAAGATTAGAAGATAGATTAAAGATTCACGGGGGTGTCCAAGAATGGTCCAAAGTGTGTCTTAAAAAGCAGTTTCCAGAGAGAGAGAAGTGGGGTCTGAGAACAGAAAAGCATTTATGGCCAGAACCACTTTGCTCTACATGGGAGTAATTCTTTTCTTTCGACTGGTTCAGTTGTTAGCGGTTGTCAAAGCAAGGGAATGAAATCATTCCAAAGATTCTTGTTCTCTTTATCAAACTGGTTTCAGAACGAGAGGGAACGAAAGTGAGAACTCATTACTGGGTGGGTAAGATATAGTTAATTCAGCAAAAGAGGCTTGCATACATATAGGTCTATTTTGGGTAGAAGATGTCATAATCTAATAGAGGTTCGAGAGATAGAGAGAGAAAAAACAGGAGAGATTTTAGAAGTTGTCTTCGTGCTTGATGGTGGCGTGGACGTGGGCTAAGAAATAGACGAACCTGCTGACACGTAATGGTTGAATATTATATTGTGAATTTGTGCCAGTATTTGGGTTCACGTATGGAAGCCAAGGACGATGGAGTTCTACACGTTTTTTTGGCCCCTTAGGGCTTTGGAGGTCGGTGGCTACTGGGTAGGCACTAATTTGCACTATATTGCAATACGGTACGCCTCCTCAGTGTCACAGATCTGGATTCTGGACATTCCTTTGGGTTGCGCCAATCGGGAATCGATTCAGTGAGTTTGGGAAATAAATTCTACGCAACGTCCGGATGACTTTAAAGTGAACCTACAATTTTTCTTTTTTTTTTTTTGGGAAATTTCAAAAAATCAATAAAAGAGGCATTTCTTTCTTTGGGTAAGGAGTAAGAGGCATTTTGATTAAACGTTAAAGTTCATTTGAGATTTTTTTCAAACACTCTCACTTGTTAGTTCATTTGAGGGGTAGGAGTCTCTCCCCCTTCAGCCACATGCCAGAGGTTGCAGGGGGAGGCCACACCACATCCTGCCGCCCAATTGCAACCCAGTTTGGGTGGTGGAGTCCTCCCCCTGGTGGGATAGGGGTGGAAGTGGGGCGTTCCAGCACCTCCACCTTGTACACACTTCTCAGCAGTACTTGGGGGGTCTAACTGACAAAGTAACTAAGACTAAAAATAAAATAAATTAGGTATCTCATGACAAATAAGTGAAAAATGGTGCAAACCAACGCCTAGCAGCTATGGACCCTCTTGTTGGGAGAAGCTTGCGCCTCGGCTGAGGCGATGTCGCTAGCAAAGGAGCGGCAATGGACCAAGGTGCTGTTTGAGTGTGATTCTTTGCTGTCGTGTAATGAGGTGATCTCTTCAACTCAAACGCAGCTTTGGGCTATCTCGGGCTTGGTTGATTCTATGAGGCAAAGCTTGGTGGTTTTCAGAGAATGGAAGGTGGCTTGGACTTCTAGGAAGTGTAATGGACTGGCTCACTCGGTAGCTAAGCGGGCGGTGCGGTTTGGTGTCTTTGGTTTAGTTGATTGTGCTAGTATTTCCGAGCATATCCGGTTTTGTGACATGCATCTTTAGACCCTTGCTTTTTTTTTTTGAATGATTATCAGCAAAAAAAAAAAAAAAAAAGTCTGCCCAATTAAGTTCGATTACCAAATAAATAAATGAATAAGTCTACCCAATCAACTAAATAGGATTATTCTACTATAGTTAAAGTAACTATGACTAATTCGCATTTGTACAATGACTAATTCGCATTTGTACAGTGTTTTTTTAAAAAAACTATGACTAATTCCCATTTATACAATGTTTAAGGGTTTAGTGTGATATTTGTGGTGTGCTAAAATAATCAAGTAGCTTCTCAAGTCGCATTAAACTACAATCTTATATTGAGTCAAACTTTTCTATTAAATTAGATAGAAATGAAGATAATGTCGCTCATCCACTTTGTATATGTTCATATCTGACAAGAGTATTTTCAATAATTGATTTTCATCGGAGGGTATTATCGTTACTTTTAAGTGTAAAAAAATAAAAACTTAATTTTCGTCTAATTTGGTGGAAGATGCAAAGTGTCTAACTGATCAATATCTTCTGCAATTCCTTACCTGAATTGTATGGTAAAATTCAAAAATAAATAAACACAATAAATAGATCTCATTGAATGGTTTATGTTGCTTTAAACTTTCTATGAACAATATTAAAATAGTATAAGATTTATCTGTTGTGTTTACGTCTTTCTAAATTTTATTGTATAATTCAAACAGGGAATTACAAAGTATGTGTCTTACAATAGTAGTTGAATGATACAAAATATTGACGTAATGTGTTAAATCCCTTATAGTTGATAGGTCAAAATTTGCATTCGTTAAAAAGAGAAAAAACAGATCTTTAACTTCACTTTTTTTTTTCTCTCCTTTTTTTTTCCCACAATTACAAGAGTACACAAACATAACAGGGGATTATGGAGGCTTGAATTGCCATTCGATGGAAGGCCATCGTCAGAAGAGGTGATTGAGGCGGCCCACTTTGCAAGATTGTGCACATCGAAAATATTCCCCCCAATAAATTTTTGATGCCGTCCGGAAAGAACCGTACGGTTTAACTTATAGTATACACTATAATATAAAAAGAGTATGGATTGGTCGGAATTTTGTCGGCGACATTCGCTGGCTGCACGGCCCCACGCAAGACGACAAAGACAGACTACAGTCACAATTAGGAATTATAAGTTGAAAGGATATTTAATTAATTTCGACAGAAAGATCATTTTTAATATAAGTTAAAGAGGAAGGCCACACCCACATATATAATAATTTTAGACAAAATAAAATAATGCACATAAATTTTGAACAAATCATTACAAAATAACAAAAAATAAAGAGTCAATCGTTCAAATATTAATGAAAGGAGTAATATCATTGTTCGCCTTTTGACTATGAGTCAATTGCAATTGCACTCTCTAACTATCAGAACTGTGATTTACGTCCTCTAAGTTTTAGACATTCCCAATGTTCGCTTCCTATCTAAATTAGTTGTAAAGTCTAACGGAAACGCCTGTAAAATGACCATAATGATCCTCCAAGACAAAATTATTAAAAATATTAAAAAAATCATTAAAAATAAAAAAAAATGATATTAAAAAAGGTAATTTTTTAAAAATAAAACTATTGAAACGTAATCTATATATATTTTTTAATTTATTTCTCAAATATTTATTTATTTTTTGAAATTGTGTCTGAGGACATTTCGGTTATTATACAAAAGCATTTCCATCAGACTTAACGGCTGATTTGGATGGAAGGCGAACATTAAGAATGTCTAAAACTTAGAAGACGTAATTCGCAGTTTTAATAGTTAGGAGGACGTAATTACAATTGACCCATAGTTAAGGACAAACAATGACATTAACCCTTAATAAAAAAATGAGACAAAAAAATAAGGGGCTCTAATTAAGGATATGGTATGCCAAGAAAATCTGAAAATCACATCCAAACGTGCGTATCTGAGTGGGGCTCGGGCTCTATAAATTATGGACCACGCTCTGATCAATTACACCGAATATATATATAAATTAGTGCCCATCAAAATTCAAAGCCAAAGCTCGCGGAGGACTTCGGGTTAGGATAGCGACCCAATGGGTACTACCATTTGTGCAACTGACGTTGATCTCCAGCTTCGGCACGTTATTTCTGGTTTCCAAACACTGCCCTAAAGATTCTAAAATTCCAATTAAAAAAACAAAACTTAATTGTCGTGCCCGAGTTCTGGTGCATTTAATTTCATTGAATACAATTAAAACGGTGTGTTTTGATATAAGGATGGATAGAATTAGTCAATCACGTCATTGTTGTGAAATAAATTAGCCCCTTTCTCAATATTATAGTATGAAAAAGTTGTCACAGCCGCATGCAAAATAAATTATTGATCATTGTTTTTTAATGTAATTGTTACGATCGTGACACATGTCATATTTTATATTTTATTTTAATGGTGAGATTTTAATATGCGGTGTCAAGTGTAAGTAATCGATATCTTAAAGCGTTGAATGTCAAGATTAATAATTTAGGGTGCAAAGATTAAAATATATTATTTTATATTATAAACTCTACTATATATATAATATAAAATTTTAGTATAAACATTATTTACGTCTCAAAATATATTCTCAATAAGTTTTTGTTAGCTTAAGAATAAGTTAAGCAAATCTATATTATTTGGTCCCCCTCCCTCCGCCACTGATCTGACGGTGCAGCAGGGTGGGAGTTTCCCAACACCCAATCCGTCTCACCAGCTGTGGTGGTTGGTTGGCGAGAAACCAACAATCGCGCCCGAGGATAGGTGGTCTGCGCGGCTAGCAACCACCACGCATTGGGCCAAACCCCATTGGCCTCCTCAACCATTTTTTTTTTTCTCTAGTCTATTTAGTCAGCAGGGCCCACGAAAGGGGTTGGGTGGTGGTGGGAAAACATTATATTAGCAAGGCAAACCATGGGTTCAAAAGATTAATTTCTTCCGCTTCCAGATTCCATTTGACTGATTCTACAGACAAACTCGTATTCTCAATTGAAGGAAATTAGAGCAGTTACTTTTTCTGTCAGGTGAGACAAAATTGAACATTTACATCAGAGGACTATAACATGGAGAAGTCTGTTGACGAGCATTTTCAACTAAACTTGTATTTATAATATACAGTACCAGAACATTACGAATGCAGCAATGCCACTTAAGATGCATAGTCTGTCTAACCTGCTTTCATTTCTTATCTTCTCTTCTTTTAACTCGGTCTGCACCTTTGAGTACAAATGACAAGACTCTAGAACCTCACTGTAGTTTTTGCTCCTGCGGCAGCTCAATGCTTCCTTCAGGATAAGCAAACTGTTTCTTCCATTCACATGAGCACCTTCCATGTCTTCCAACTGCATGCACAGCTCTGTCAATTTGAGAGTTGTCTGAACGCCCTCTCCCTCAGTATGAGTCACTCTGAATTTCATACTAAGGATGCATTCCACTACTTGACATGGAAGAATGTCTTTGGCAGGGAGGACGGATCCAAAACGCAACACAAAATCCTTGTCTGTTGGCCAATGCCTTTGCCCACCAAGAGGGCTCCAGCTAGCAAGATTAGCAGCTTGCTTTATTTTCCTGTTCACGACAATCCAGCTAAGCCGGAGTCCATCACGGAGCTCTTGCCATAGCTTTCCATCTTTCCTCTCTCTTTCCATTGATGCAATTCGTGGCAGACCATCAGAAACAGAGAGGATAACCCCACTATCATTCTCATCATCTCTAGCTGCATACGTTAGAAGATCAATCCGAAACGGGCAATTGTAAAACCAACCATCAAAGCCATCTGCATTTGGAATGCCCCAAAGCACTTTTGAGCATATTGTTCTATCTTTGTACCTAATGTCCACAATGGAAACAAAATCTGAAGGCGAAATGCTTTCAAACTCATCCATGTCACCATAGTATTCAGCCTCAGTCCATTCTTCAGGATATTCATGGTAGTTTTCCCACTGGTACTCGGTGACTTCTTTGTTTACAATAAGGGGAAAGCAATCTGCATAAAACTTTCTGAATCCACAGATGGATGATATTAAACTTTTGACATCTTCCCTATTGGTTGAAGGCCACATAGAAGAACATACATTTTCCCACAGTTTCTCTTCTTTTGATATGGAACAGAATGCTGCACAAGTACATGCTGCACTTGCCAAAGTTGCACCATCAAGACGCCTCAATATGTCATAGAAAATATCACTGCTCAGTGATGCCATACTCTCAACTGGTACAACTGACATAGCTACAGACCTATGCCATCAGATGAACAAGTTAAAGATAGAAAATACAAGCTCACTCGAGAATCACATAAATGAGAGAAGAAATCATGTTTCAAGGACATTTATCCTATTATAAGGTCCCATCACCTTTCTTCAGCGAAATGATGCTAATAAACTGACAACAATAGTGATAATAACAGCAATAGGAAGAAGGCTCATTGAGGAATTCTCAGTTAAAGAACATATCCCCAACTGCTTGACATCCTACAACATGAAGCATGGCTGGCCTTAAACCTGCCAATTTGTCTTCAGAAGTGAAGCACTCTTGTTTACAAGATCAGTGATCATCTTCTTAATGAAAGCAAGTTACATAGTATACAAAGAGGCATTTGATTTCCTTCCGAATATGACTGACCAACTTTGAACTAATTCGAATCTTAAGAGCGTTTCAATCATGTGAATATCCGTATGCAATATAAGGAAAAGTACTCTAGATCCTATAAAGAATATTGAGGGATGTCATCACTTTTCGTGCCCCTGAACTATTGGCAAAATGTCATTTTGAGCCCTCAAACTACTAAATTCATCAATGTTCGCTCTGTCATAGGATTCACCGTTAATATTATGGCACGTAGCCTATTTTCTGTATATTTCAACTCTAGGATCTTGCTAAAGGGTGAACATTGATACATTTTGGTAATTAGGGGTTAAATGTGATGAAATTCGTAGTTAGACCGGTAAATGATATTTGAATGATAATTCGGGGGCTAGAAGTGAAAATTCCTCCAATATTGATAAATTTCTTAAAGCAAACGACAGAACTGATAGTCCAAGCATTGAGATCATACAAGGATTAAAAGTAAGAAATGAAGTTACCAGCAAATACACAGTATTAATTAGATGGTTATCCCAAAGTTCAAAACTTCACGGGAAAGTAATAAAAATCGTGGTAGATCCACTTAGACAGATAATGGCTTCAAAAAATCAACAATACACCGGAGTTGCCTATAATTCCGAGATTGACCTGAATCTCGGTCAACATAGATTTATTTGGCATTAACAATGAGAATAGAGCAGAGAATCACAATAAGTTGGAGATTTGTAAGATCTAATAATAACAGAGTTAAGCACAAGTTTTACTAGATCAATCAGATATTTGATTCACATTGTAGCAATTTTCCTAACCAAAACTGGTATTTTGACTACTGAGGACGAGGCATCAGCAAACACACACTAGACTTGCGACAAAAACAAGCATCTATTTTGGAAATTTACAACACAACATATGACTATGTTCACATATTATCGTTTTGATCTATAAATCAAGAGTCCCAGACCATGTCTCCAGGTCAACAGCGTTAGTTCTTCTGGCAACCTCTACATCTTGAAATGAGAAAATCGTATCTTATTTCCACAAGACACCCAGGAAAAACCCCCTTAAATTGCTCAAATGCCTTAAGCAAAATAATGAATACTTCTAATTTATGCGACTCTTAGTTTCAAAAACAACAGAGAAAAAGTACAATGAAGCTTTTCTAAAGATGAAACGCACAATGACATCAAGACCTAGGGATATCTATGGTATCATACATGCATGGGAACCCAGGGGAGACTCCCAACATCGTTTGAAACAAGAAACCCAACCAAGCCTTTTTATTGGCAAAGCTATCCAATTCTTGACACAAAAAAATGTTCTAAAAATTCACCCAAGAGATCAAGCCGAGAACCTCTTCCCACGAAGGTGGGCTCAAGTGCATTGACACAGTATCCTATAAATAATTGTTAATAACAATATGATAAACTGACGACATGAACGATGCAAGATAGAAACCAATCCAAAAACTACGAAACGGGGATCAATTTGAAGCTAAATGCTTGATCTGCTCCTAAAAACAAGTTACATAGAATCACCAAACAAGTATATAACTCATTCGTACTTCGAACAAATAAAAATAACGGGTGCAAATCATCAGAAACGAGTATCGCCCTCACTGTGAAACATAAAGAAAAATAGAAACCTAACCTATCAATACGGCATGTACCAGCTAAAAAACAAACACTTACAATGAAGGCACTCTGCCTTACTCTTCTTCTATCCCGGGTCTTAATATACGAGGTAGACACTCCACTTTGACCGGAGAAAACAACCCAAAGACAGAATTTCAACGCATTCATTCGACGCATTTACGGGAAATGAAATATTAAAATTTTCAAATTTCATTGAATGTACACCATGCAAATACGACATCACAATTCACAAGTCAATTAACACATCAAACTAACCAAACCATAAATACGAAAAGTATGAAAGGGAGAGAGAGAGAGAGAGAGAGAGAGAAAGAGTTCAGGCACCTCATAGACTACGCAACTGGGGAATTGAGAAGTAAAGACGCAAATAAAGAAACAGAGAAGCTTCTCGCGGAATTTAACGGAGACCCAGATTTAAGGATGAGGATCTGATGGCGAATCCTTAAGGATTTTGGCTTGGCAAATGAAAATCGTAAGGAGATTGGTGTCCGTTAGTTTATGGGTCACTTTCTATTGTTCTCCGAAGGTATTGTCGGGTGCTCTGTCTGTGCCTTTGCTTGGTTATTTCAGATGATAGACCAGTCTGCGCCATCGCCATAAAACCTCAACACCGTGACACGTGATTCCCCATCCTTCGCCCACCGTCTCGTTGGTCTTCTTCCGCTGTGATTTTTTTCCCCCTATTCAATGACCAAGTAAAGTCTCGCCACGTTATTGTTCAATACAGGTCAGTCGAAGGCCCACATGTCGTGATATAGTGTCCTCGATGTGTGAATTATCTATTCATGTAATACGTCTGAGATAGTAGAGTTTAAAACTATCCCTAATAATTTAGAGAAATTTGACTAAAGAGAAATTTACTTTTTAGTCACTAAGATTTTTTTACCTCTTTTCATTTTTAGTTCTAAAATTTAATGGTTAAAATTTTTAATTCTAGATTTTTTCATACTTGAAAAAAATAGTCTATCCATTATCTTCTATTAGCATGACTAACGTAAATTTCATCCACGTCAGCATATCCTCTAAATTAGCATCAATTTCCACGTCATTCTTTTCACTACGTAAACGACACACAGCTTATATCTAAACATAAATGAAAACGCTGCGTTCAATGAATCAACCCATGCGTTAAAGGATTCCACCGTAGCAAAAAATGCAGCGTTTTCATTTGTAAAGGACGCGCGTTTTAACCACTCTATGATTACTCGGTTTCCTCCCATAGCCCGGTTCAACAATGGCCGCTGTTCGTCTTCTCTTCCTCCTCCTCCTCATTTCCTCCCTCTCTCCCATCTCTCTTTCCCTCTCCGAAAACCAGGCTCTCCTCAAACTCAACAGATCATTCACCCATGCAAACGCTCTAAGTTCCTGGGTTCCCGACTCCTCTCCTTACTCGGCCAAGTGCAAGGGAGTCATTTGCTCTGGTGGCATCATCACCGGTCTCCATCTTGCAGGCTTAGGTCTTTCGGGAAAGATAGACGTCGACGCTTTACTTGACCTCATCGAACAGCATGGCGCTCCCACCATTTTCATTGAACATTTGTGCTTCCACATCTACTTGCACTTACCCTTTATCCTCTTCTCTCTACCTCCTCCTCCAATCCGGAACCCATTCTTTGAGCATTCCCAAAACTCTTGTCTGCTTCAGAATTTCGTGTTCTAATCAGAGGTTCTTGCAGGTTGACACCCAGCAACCTCAGAGACTTCGAGTAGCAGCTTCTGAGACCACAAAGAAGAAAAGGAAGCCGAAGCTGAGCTTCTTTGAGCAAATCCGTGAGAAATGGTCCCTCAAACTGAGTTCTACAAGAGAGAAATTTCCATGGGAGGAACCAGAACAGCAAGAAAAGCTAGAGAAGGATGACCAAGAAGAAGAGAATAAGCGGGACTCTTCTGGGGATTTTGTATCTAACTCATATGGCGAATCATTGAGTGACCCAATTAGTTTTGTTTTGACGGACGGGTTTGTTTCGGCTCCTTGGGTTCATGGAAGTAACACCCGTAATCTCCGACTAGATTCTGAACCTGAAGCCATCCATAAGAGTTGTGAAAAAACTAAAGCTTTCGATAGGTCTGTTGGGCCTTGTGGAAATGGTGTTCCGAAAAACGTTCTTCAAAGAATTGAAAGAGTGGAAATTAAGGAAAGAGAAGTTGATTGTGATCGCGAGCTCGAGACAGAAGGTAATGTGTTCAATGCAATTCATGTTTCAGAAGAGGAGACAAAAGTTTTGATTGGCAGAAATGCGGTAACTTCAACGGAAAAAAAATCTGGGGAAGGTCCTCATTTTCAAGAAATGGAGGGTTTCTCTCGAGGGTAAGGGTGGCTCAGTTAGGTTACTATGGAAGAGAGGGGCAGGTGATATAAGGAAAAGGAGCAACACGGAGTTGGCGGAGAGGATGCTTCCAGAGCACGAGCTGAGGAGACTAAGAAACGTATCTTTGAGGATGCTGGAAAGGACAAAGGTGGGAGTTGGAGGTATTACACCGGCTTTGGTGGATTCTATACACGAGAAGTGGTGGTCCGATGAAGTGGTGAAGTTGAAATTTGAAGGGCTTGCGGTTGACATGAGAAGGACGAGGCTGAGGCTTTAAGTTTCAATATGCAATGTTTCAATTAAATGGAAAGCTACAGGTCGTTTAAGAAATTAAGTTCAAATGGTGGAGGCTGGTGTGGAAATGAAGGGTGACGTGTCAAATTGAAGCTGATATGGAAAATCGTTCCGTTAGTTAGGGTGACGGAGGGTAACGGAAGGACTAAAATTTAAACGGAATGAAAACTCAAGGACTAAAAATTCAACTCATTAAGTTTCAGGACTAAAAATGAAAAGGGGGTAAAACCTAGTGACTAAAGAACAAATTTCCCATAATTTTAATATTAGCAATTTACCTTATTCAAATTAGAGATTTTTGCTTAATTTTCAGTAATTTTTTACTAAAAATTTGATGTCATGACCTCGACTATAATTTGGAATCATACATATCTTTTTGAGTAAATAGTAAGTAGTTTCATTGATCCCAAAATTCAAGGTATGCAATAAATTCCAAAAAAATAAGAGTTCACTTTAAAACTCTTGAGCACTAAATCATTTAACAAGCAAAATAATACAATAACAGTTGGCATAACAAAGTCTTCTCATGGTTAGATTTGTGTTAGCCTTTTCTTTTATTGCCTTTATCTCTTTAAGCTTTCCATCAAAACTCTTCTTGAGCTCATTTGCGTGAAACACTACCTTTTATATGTGGGGACGTGACAAAATTATCGATTCCCTCCTTAGTATCTTCTAACACATTGAGAACTTCAAACTAGCTATTGGTTTTAAGAATTTTGGACTATGTTTGGATAATTCTCAAAAAAAAATTCACAATTACTTTTTCATCAATTCCAATATTTTTTACAAACTCTAATAACTTTTAACAAACTTTTTACTAATCCCAAAGATCTACACCTCAATAAAAAAAAATTATCTTAATCATTACACAAAAAATATTTTAAAAACAAACTAAAGCCTTACATATCTTAGTAACAAAAGAAAATAAGAAACTAAAAATAGTAAAAATAAATAAAAAATAAAGGTTAAAAAACCCAAAAAGACAAAAGAAAATAAACAAAGGAAAAATAATAAAAGACGGTGCGACTGAACTTGCATGGGATGGGGTGAGACGCAGAAAGTTGTCCCCACCCTCTAGAGAAAAATAAAGAAAGGACAACGTAGCCAATAAGTATATTATATGTGTGTAAAAGGCATGCGGATAAGGCTATGCTTTCAATCAATCTTATACGTTTCAAGGAGAAGAGTATTAGTGAAGAGTACTACTTGGGGGCTGGAGCTGTCGTTAACTTCTGCGATCAAGACCAAGACACGGGCCTCTGATAATTACAAACGAGTGGCTTAACAGAGATGGTCTCAATGCTGGAAAAAAAGACACGTTCGCTCTCTTAACAAAGGTTGTACATCATGTTACTCAAAGGTACGCCATTATTTGGTTCTTCCCTTACTTCAGTTTTCTAAGTCCTCCCCCACCAATATTTGCCAAGGAAATATTTGTTAAAGGAGGGTATCTTCTGGTACAATTGTAAGATTGATGTGACTCGTGAAAACTAAGTATAAATTTAGGAAAAAAATAAACTTTCACTCCCAAATTTTTGGTCTGCTGACACTTTGCACCCACTATTATCAATTTGGTGATATTTCATCCTCTAACTACCACATACTTACAGATTGCACCCCAACGTTAAGATTTCCATCATTTTGGATTTAAAAGCATGCATGTGATATGCATGTGACTCATGATGACATTTTATACCCTTTTTACTCCTTAAAAAAAAAATTGCACTTTTCGCCTCTCAACTATTAGGATATTGACACTTTGCACCCTATATTACTAACTTAGTGATATTTCACACCTATTTTATTCGTTGTTGTACGAGTGAACATAACAAGTCTGAAATTAGCTTCAATGAATGATGTCATCAAAGATGTTTCAACACCACAGTAGCAATTTGGACTTGGCAATGTCGATGAGCTGTATGTTGTTCTAGATCTAGCATTACTGCTTGAAGGGGATGTCTATCTAAAAAATAACAAATAGTGACTGACATTCAAACCACAACATCTTTAACGTTACTTCAGATACGTAAAATCAAGAGCTCAAATCCCAGATTCCCCAATCGTTCTAAAAATTAAGAGCAATCTCCTATTGAGAACTACAATGCTCTAAGGAAAGGTTTTAAATTTTGAATAACCGAGGACTATTAAGCACCTATGTGATGCCATCATGGTCCAATAAGCTATTGGGGTCTCAGTTGATTAAATTGGTTTCGTTGATCTTCACGCAAGGATGAGAGAAGGGCTAGGGTATGTTAAAAGAGAAGAATACAAAACAAAATGAGAATTTGCATAAGGTTTCAAATCTGTTATGTTCTGTCATACAATTAGGGATAAAAAGGGGTGCAAAATGTCACCAAATTGGTAATATTGGGTGAAAGCGAAAAATATGTTTTTTTTCCAATGAGTAAAAGAGGCATAAAATATCACTATGAGTCATGTGCTTTGTCATGTGCATCCCTTTCTATCTAAAATGACGAAAAATCATGATCTCCAAGTGCATTTTGTTAAGTAGTTGGGAAAAATGTCACCAAATTCATAATATAAGGCGTAAAGTGTCAATACTCCATGATCAGTGAGCGAAAAGAGTATTTTTTCCATAAATTTACCTTGTATACCGAGATTGCCTTCTACATCACTATTCAACCAATACAAATAAATAAATAAAGAGACCGCCATTATAACAAGTTAAATATAATTTCACTTTTCTTCTTTTATTCTTTCTCAATTAGTTATTTCAAAGGATTGAGCAACAGTGAATTGTTGGAATCATGGCAAGTTTCTTTATCACCTAGGAGTTCTCACGCCAAATAAGTACGCCTGAGTTTAAGTTAGTCGGAGCAATAGTACCACCGAACCCAAAAATAGATTAGTGAATTGTTACGTCTAAAAGAAACGTCATATCAATCTTGCAAGGAAAGTGTTTAGAAACAAACAGTCAATAGGAATATACTTTGCACCCTGACTTAAGATCCTCCATTAAAATCAATAATAATAATAAAAAAAAAAGCACTTAGACAAGATCTTAAACAATCTAATTGTAATAAGGGGTGTGTAGTGTAATAAGGCGTCACAGCGCACATATCGTGAACTATGGATTAAGAACAAAATATCAAAAACCATCCCACCTCTTATCAGAGAGGTATGCTCTATGTTTTTGGAGAACGGATTCCCTCTTAAGGAACGATTTCTGAAAATGTCTTAAAGGATAGACTGAGTTTTATCTAAAAAATCTAACGATTTTAATTAACCCACGTCATTTAATGAAATAATTGAGTACATTGTACAAGATTAGTCTTATTCATTAAATGACGTGAATTAATTAAGATTATTAAATTTTTTAGATGAAACACAATCCATCTTTTGAGACACTTTCGAAAATCCCTCGTTAGGAGGCAATCCATATCCTATGTTTTTACTCGCATGCTTTAGAAAACAAATACCCCACTTCCCAATGAAATATTTCCCAGGGAAATATGTACTGTCTAGCTTCAGAGTTCGAAAAGGTATTAAATAAGTTGCTTTTGTTCTTGTGTTAAATCTTTACCTGATTTATGGTTGTCAGTGGTCCTCGAAGATCCTTGGGTGCTATTTCAGCTATGAAGACGGGGGTACCTTATCAAGCTCAGCATGATTACCCTCTGCTTATCCATTTCCGACCTACTCGTTATTGCACCAAAGGTCAATATGGAGCCAAAGACTGAGTACTGCATTCATAAACACCCATTGAGTATCAAGGCAAAACAACTCACAAGTCAGGAGTCCAGACTCTTGAGTCTGCCAGCATTTGAAGTAGCATTGAACTAGGAGTTAACGGCCGGAGAAAGTGATTTTGGCGGTACCAGCAGGCCCGAATCAGAGAGCAATTCAGGCTTGAGAGGAGCAATCGGAAAACACATGACATTTACTTGTGCAAAATCCTAAGCTAAAATGCAGTTATGTCTTAGAAGTTGAGTTCTAGCTGCAGATTTGGACTCTCATGAACACTGAGGTATTTTAGAGCTTAATTAAAGACAAAGCATTTATGTACGCTTGTTATTTCATTGTTATTTTTCTGTATCTTTCCTCTGATAGATTTCAGACGATCGAGGTTTGGATATTGAACTTCAAGCTGAAAAGCACTTTTTTGTACACGTTGAAGTTTGAGTTAGTCTCCGAAACTTAAAAAAATTCTAATGCGATGCTATTGTAATGCTACGACATCTACAGAATTCGAGGGAACTTTTAAGATTTCAGTAACCAAACACCAAAAATAATAACAATCTAGATCATATCATGACAAGGACTTGCACTATCTCATGGAAATCTTAATTCAAAAGGGATGAAATAGATTCGAAAGGTATGTACTGATGGGCCATAATATGACCCATTAGACCACCAGGTCAGCCCACAATCACTTGGTTTATTAGGCCCCTGATCGGCCCATGACCCTTTTTGAGGGAGGGACTACTGATGTGCCATAATATGACCGGCTCAGTCCACTTAGGCAAGAGAGCCCATCCATAGTCCCGCCCAAGACCACAAGCATGTTCAGGGCCCCCAGCTTGCACAAATATGAACTAATTTCCCCCTATCTTCCCGCATGGCAATCCTAGGAGCTCTATGACCCACGGTAAGGTCAGGAGTCCTAACATCCATGGTGTTAGACTCCCTTTAGGACCATGACACCCCTCATTCTATAAAAGACAGGTACCGCATTATATTTTTCTAAGCTTAATTCATTCTCTAGACTAAAAACTTTTCAATATCTAACTTTGGCATTTGAGGCTCCACATCCGATGTCAGGCCCTCTTCTTATTCCTTTCAAGTCTGATCGGCTTCGGCTCTTAGTGATTTCAGCATCATCAGTTGCCGCCGTCTGTGGGAATTTCTTGAAAAAACCTTATCCAGTCACCATTTACTCACCGCATCCCTTAAAAGCCCATTTCCATCTTTCTTCTGATGAATTCCTCAACTGAAATACCAAATGATGACCAAGTACCTCCGATAGTGGACTCGGAGCCCGCCCCCAACAATGAAACACTGTTGGCCACCTTAGTCAAGAACGTAAAACACCTCACCAACAAGATCAGTGTGGCCGCCCCCTCCATCGCCTCCACGTTCGCATACGTCTCCCCCACGCGAGGAACCTCAGATAACCACTCTACTCGTCAATCTCCCTCCAGGCAGTCTGGGGCGGAGGGATGGTGAGCGGCCCTTCATGAACAGACAATAGGGCAGGTGGAACAAATTTGACTGCTCAAAAAGAAATTGGAAAAGGTGGAAAACCCTAAGGCCGATGACTCATCCTTGCCCTCACACATTGGTAGCTCCCCATTTACATTGAAAGTGCTTATGTGCTCGCTGCCCTCACGTTTCCGACCACCAGTTATCAACCTCTTTGACGGCTCTGGAGATCCCTACGACCACCTAGAAATCTTCCGCTTGCACATGCATGTCCAGTCATATGAAGACCCTATCCTTTGCGCGCGTTCTCGTTGACCTTCAAAGGATCGGCGCAACAATGGTTCTCTAGTCTACCCTTAGGAATTGTCGACGACTTCGACACCCTCAGCACACAATTCATAGGAGACTTCATATTGAATCGACGTATAAAGCACTCGTCCTCTTACCTATTAAGCGTCAAACAAAACCCTAAGGAAAGCCTACAATTACATAGCACGGTTCAATCAGGAAGCAATCACGATTTCTCACACCACCGATGAAGCCAAGCTCATGGATCTGACCACAGGACTTCAACCGAGTGACTTTCTCAAATACCTCAAGAGAAAATTCCCGACCAATTTTGCTGAAGCCGTGACCAAAGCATAAAAGCACATGGACTACAAGGACATGTTCGCTACACGTTTCCATTCAACTCCATCTAAATAGGATAGGGACAAAAGAGACCGAGATATTGACCGACCGCATTACAGAGATCAATAGTGGTGAACCAGTAGAGACCGCTCACATCCACCCATGCGAAACGAACAACCCACTCTCAAAAGACACCTCTTGCTCACTTTCACTGCCCTCAACACCACCCTTCAAGAGATTCTAATGCAAATCAAACATGACTTGAGTGTCAAGTGGCCTCAAAAGCTCAGGGCACCAACAGAAAAAGGGGACCAATGACTAAAAAATGAAAAAACCTACTGGCCAAATTGTCAATTTCTCCTTAAAAAAAAAAAGATTCAAATTTTTTTCGACATTATATGACAACATCCAGAAAGATCCCAAAGAAAAATATCTCCATATAGAAGGTAAAATTTTACCTGAATTCCTGGTTTAAGTTGTGATTGATTTTTTTTTGTTTTCTAAAATTTTCGAAATTGGAACCAAAAATTCCTTTTTGTTAAAATTTTTAAATTTTTTTGAGGCCTATCAGCAAAAAATTTTATGTATATTTTTTTGTTTTGCAAAAAACAATTTTATTTTGATTGTTGATGCAAAAAAAATCTGAAGGATTTAGATGATGAAAAAATCTCAATTTTTTAGATATTACAATTGTAATCCACTTTCTAAAGGATTTTCAAAAAAGTGAGGTTATCTTTAATTAAATTTCTGATTTTACACAAAGTTGAGATCAATGTTTGTAAGTGTTTTTGAATGATCAGATGCACATTCAATGTTTGAGAGCCCAACTTGCAAAAATTCACTTTCAAACTAACAATGTGTATTGAAGACTATGTGTCGACACATTGCACTGTCTCCCGAGAGAAAAATTTCAGGCCAAGTTTTAATGTGTCATCACATTAATAATGTGTCGACACATGTGCGAAATTGCAGATATCCTGGAAACAACGCCAGATCATCCAAAATTTCAAAAAGTCTTTTAAACCCCTCAACGGTAAAATGAAGCACTTAATGACCGTTGAAGACCTAGGGGCTATAAGAAGAACGACATGGAGAGAGAAAAGTAGCTCGATCATCATCGCAACATCTAGAGAGAGAAAAAGCTAAGATCCAAAGAAATCCATTTGCTGATTCCTTCAAGTCCAAAGCTCTCATTGTCAAAACTTCTCCTCTTGCTCGTCATTGACGACTTTGCCTTCAAAGGGAGCGAAATTTATTGAAGAAGAGGGAAAACACTTGCTACTCTTGCCCTAACTTCTAGAGAGAGAAAGTGCTTTGAAGAAGAGGGAAAACCGCATCTACCAAGAAAGCTTGTGCTCCTACTTTCCAAACTTTAGGTTTCTTTGAGAATCTTGTCTTCTTGCACTCTATTGAGCTTTCCACTTGCTGATTTGGCTTAGAGAGCCATTCCACACGTTGTGAGCTTTCACTTGCATATTCGACTTAAAGAGCCATTATTTATTGTACCCATTATTTGTAAAACATTTGAGTGTTGGGAAAACACTTGGTCCTACTTGTGAGAGTAGAAGAAATCCCTTGGGTTTTGGGATTTGTGAGAGAGTTGAAGCGTGAGCTCGAAAAACGCTTTGTAAAGGTTCCTTAGCACCCCGGAAGCTAAGATGTATTTGCTATTTGGAGAATAGTGAAGGAAGCCCAAGGAAGTCATAGCCTTGGGGGTGGACGTAGGCAAGTGTTGGCCGAACCACCTAAAATTACGGTATCTCTCTAACTTTATCTTCTCTTTTTTTCAGTACATATTCATACTTGTGGAGATTTATGCTTATGATTTATTTTCTTCTTATTAAGAATATTAAGCATATTCAGATACTTTATTTGTAGAAATATATTTTCCAGATCTGCATTTTTACTAAAAAGGGGAGACATTTTTGATAAACTCCATTCACCCCCCTCTTGGATTGTTATTTAGACTCACAATTGGTATCAAAGCTGAGGTTGAATATCTCTATCTATGACAACCCTTGTTAGTACCTCTTTAGCTAAGGTCAATCTACAAATAGACCACCTTTGTTCAATGGGACTTGTTATAACTATTGGAAGGCAAGGATGATGATTTACATCCAAGCCGTGGACTATGAACTTTGGAGAGTTATCTCAAATGGTCCTAAATTTCCTAAGACAAGAAGGTATGTTGAAGATGAAAAGATTGGGATGATGCTGATTTAAACTTATGTCCTTAAATTCTAAAGCTATGAATGTTTGTATTGTGCACTTGATTCAAATGAATTTAATCGTATTTCCGGTTGTGATACTGCGAAACAAATTTGGGACAAACTTCAAGTGGCCCATGAAGGTACGAATCAAGTTAAAGAAACAAAATTAGTATGCTTGTTCATAGTTATGAGCTTTTTAAAATGAATCCCTATGAAAATATCTCATCTATGTTTACTCGCTTTACCGATATTATAAATGGTCTTAAATTTCTTGGTAAAGAATATACTAATGTTGAAATGGTGAGAAAGATTCTTAGGTGTTTACCAAAAGCTTGGGAACCCAAGGTCACTGCCATTCAAGAAGCCAAAGATTTGACAAAGCTTTCCTTGGATGAGCTCATGGGATCCTTTATGACACATGAGATGAATCAAAAAAATGGAGATGAGGATGAAGGAAAAGGAAAAAGAAGCATTGCCTTGAAAGCCTCATGCTCTAGTGATGATGAGTCTTCCGAAGATGATGAGGAAATGACATTGTTCACCAATAGATTCAAGAAGTTCTTCAGGAAGAAACAAAAGATGAAAGTTTTCCAAGGAAGACAAGCTATAAAGATGATAGTAGCAAAAAGAATGACATTATTTGCTATGGATGCAAGAAGCCGGGACATATCAAGATGGATTGCCCCAACTTTGAATCCCATAAGAAATCCAAGAAGTTCAAGAACAAAAAGAAAGCATTTTTGGCCGCATGGGAGAGACCGACGAAAGTGATAGTAATAGTGATGAAGAAGTTGCAAACCTATGCTTCATGGCAAAGGAAGATGAAGATGAGATGAGGTACAAGACTCTCTAATTCATTCCTTCTCATTTGATGAATTGCAAGATGCGTTTGATGAACAATATCTTGAACTAAAAAGAATATTTTCAAAATATTGTTCTCTCAAAAAGAATTTTGAAAATATTGCAAAAGAGAATGATACTTTGAAGAGTCAAGTCACATCTCTTAGAGATGATCTTGCAAGGACCACAAAAGAAAATGAAAAACCTTTGCAAAGTGAGTCAAGTATTTTAATTGTTGAAAATGTCACCTTGAAAAGTGAAAGTTGACTCTCTTACAAATGATCTTGCAAGATTTACTCAAGGAAAGAAAAACCTTGACATTCTTCTTGGTTCTCAAAGGTGTTGCTTCAACAAAAGTGGCATTGGATATGATTCTTCAATGATCAAAAATCTTACTCTTATATGATCACAAAATCATCTCCATCATTTACATTGTGCAACTTTGTGGTAAATCTGGATATATCACATGTTTGTCCATCTAGAAAGAAATATTCTAGTGGCATTAAATTTGTGTGGATTCGAAAGGACAGGATGAAAGAAATTAATTCTAACACCAAAGGACCCAAAAAGATTTGGGTACCAAAAGGCAAGACATGATTCTTTTTTGTAGGAGTGCTTGAAGTCAATCGAAGTCAAGGAATATTGGATTCTTGATAGTGGATGCTCCAAGCACATGACAGGGGATAAGAGTTGGTTCAAATCTTTAGCCCAAAAGAAAAGGGATCAATTACATTGGTGATATCGATAAAGGAAGGACTATTGGTTTTGAAAATGTCGTATGTCTCATAATCCTACTATTGAACATATTATATTTATTAATTGTTTGAAGCATAACTTGTTGAGCAAATCAAGTATGTGATAAGGGAAGCCTAGTCATATTTGAATAATCGATATGTATTATTGAAGACATTGAAAACAAGAAAGCCTTGTTTGTTGGACATAGATTTGAAAACATGTGCACTGTTCATTTAGAGAGCATTTCTTCAAGAAATATAAAATGTCTTTCATCTCTAAATGACAAGGATAGTTGGTTGTGGCATAGAAGACTTGCTCATGCAAGCATGGACTTGATTTCAAAACTAGCCAAAAAGAATCTTGTTTCGGGTTTGCCTAACCTTTCTTTTGAAAAGGAAAATTTGTGCAGCTTGTCAAAAAGGCAAACAAACCAAAACCATCTTTTAAGCCCAAAAATGTGTGTCCACTTCTAGGTCACTTCAACTTCTACACATGGACTTATTTGGTCCAACCCGAACGTTGAGTTTGGATGGCAAATGCTATGGCTTTATTGTTGTTGATGATTTAGTAGTATGGGTTCTATTCCTAGCTCATAAAGATGAGGCTTTTCATGCTTTTGAAAAACTTAGCAAGTGAATTCAAAATGAAAAAGTTTTGCTATTTCTGTGGATCATGGAAATAGAATTTGAAAATTCCTTTTGAAAAGTTTTGTGGTAAAATCATTAACATAACTTCTCCTAGAACTCCTCAACAAAAGGTGTTATAGAGGAAGAATAGGACTCTGAAGAAATGGCTAGAACCTTGCTATGTGAAAACAACTTGCCTGATTACTTACGGGCTGAAGCCATTACAAGTTGTCTCGTTATGAACCGTTGTATTAGGCATATTCTTAAGAAAACTCCTTATGAGCTATGGAATGATAGAAAACCCAACATTAGTTATTTCCATGTTTCGGATGCAAATTCTTTATGCTCAACAACAAGGACAATTTGGGTAAGCTCGATGCAAAAGCAGATGAAGGTATCTTTCTTGGTTATTCAACCTCTAGTAAAGCCTATCCTATTTTCAATAAACGTACTCTGGTTGTTGAAGAATCTGTTCATGTGGTATTTGATGAATCTATTGTTTCTATGAGAAGAAATGACAATGAAGTTGTAGATCTTGAAAAATATGTTGAGAAACCAGCTACGAGGGAAGAAAAGAAAGTTTCTCATCCACAAGAGCAAGATGTACAATATCTTGAAAAAGAAACACCTCAAAGCAACAACAATCTACCAAAGGCCTTGGAAGTTTGTCAGAAATCATCATATTGATCAAGTCATTGGTAATGTGGAGAAAGGTGTAAAAACTCACTCTTCTTATAATCAAGCTAGTAATTTTGCCTTACTTTCTCAAATTGAGCCAAAGAATATTTCTGAGGCAAAAGATGATTAAAGTTTGATTCATGCCATGGAGGATGAAGTAAAACAGATTGAGAAAAATATGGTATGACATCTAGTTCCTAGACCTAAAGATCATCCAGTTATTTGTACTAAATGGGTTTTTCAAAACAAAATGGATGTATCTGGGGATGTGGTAAGGAACAAGACAAGATTAGTAGCCCAAGGTTACAATCAAGAAGAGGGAATTGATTTTGATGAAACTTTTGCTTCCGTTGCTCATTTATAATCTTTTATCATGTTGCTTACCTTTGCATCATTTAATGATTTCAAATTATTTCAAAATGAATGTGAAATGTGCATCTCTTAATGGTTATCTTTCTGAAGAAGTGTGTGTAGAAGTACTCCTGAATTTGTAGATGAAAAGCTACCACACTATGTACTCAAGCTCCCAAAAGCATATATGGCTTGAAGCAAGCACCTTAAGCATGGTATGGACGGTTGAGTTCCTTATTGAAAATGGACTTTCATGAGGTATGATCGATACCACTCTCTTTATTAAGGAAAAGGAAAATGAATTGCTTATCGTTAAAATATATGTTGATCATATCATTTTTGGTTCTACTAATGAGTCTCTTTGTGAAGAATTTTCCAAAGTCATGAAAGGTGAATTCAAGATGAATCTCATGGGAGAATTGAATTATCTTCTTGGGCTTCAGATTAAACAATATCATAAGGGCATCTTCATTAACCAAGCAAATACACAAGAGACCTACTCAAAAGATTTGGGATGGACAACTCAAAACCAATAGGTACACCAATGAGTCCATCAACCCAAATAAAAAATGATGAGAAAGGTAAGGATGTAGACCAAACCAAATACCGAGGTTTGATTGACTCCTTACTTTATCTTACCGCTAGTAACTGGATATAATGTTTAGTATATGCGTGTGCTAGATTCCAATCTTATCCTAAGGAATCTCATCTCCTTGTGTTAAAAGAATTTTCAGAAATATTGTTGGCACCAAAATCTTGGTTTTTTTATCCCAAGAAATTGGAATGAGATTTCCTTTGGATTAAATTAGTGATATGTGCTTGATTTGTGATATTAATTGTTAATGATTGCATTGGACATGCTCTTATATATGTGTTTAAGTTGCTCTATGTGCATTTCTTTTAAAATCATAATTGCTTCTTGTGAAAACATTGTATGTATTCATTTTGCAAGCCATGTGTCAACACATCTTTCGATCTGACATTTTTTTAAAAAATGGTCCGCGTGGCACATAAACACTCACAAAGGGCTAGGGGTCAACACTTATTGCTTCTCTTGATCTCATAGAAACCCTCATTCTCTCCCAAACGGTGCCACTCTCTCTTTCCCTCACAAATTTCCATTACCCGTACTGTATGAACCTTGGTCATCTAATGCTTAATCACATGAAGGTTGCTACTGAGAAGAAGAAGCAAGGGCTCCCTTATGGGATGCTTTTCACGCATATGTTTCATATTCTTAAGGTTGGAATGATTGAGGAAGTAAGAAAAAACCCAAAAACTCATGGAGTACAACAAGAAAAACCTTGGTTGATGGGTTTTGTTCAAAATGATGATGGAGAATGGGTAAAGAAAGGTGTGGTGACACCTCAAAAATGAGGTGAAGGGGCTTCAGATTCTGAGGAAGAAGATGAGGATTAGAAAGAGGCTGACACTGAAAGAATTCCACAGGAACGAGGACTCCTATGGGTTAGCAAACTCCTATTTCTTTTCTCTCACTACAGATTGGATTATCTTCCATATTTTCTACTGCTAGTTCTCACGAGCCTCACTTAAGTAAACTTGAGGATTCAATTGCTGAAATCAAGGAGGAACAAAGAAAATTGAGTAAGAATATGAAGGACATTGCCACAAGTATAAAGCTGGGATTTGAAGATATCAAAAAGCTGCATGTTGTTCATACAAAGCGTTTTGGGGCTCTTGATAAGGAAATGAGGGTCTCAAGCATCAAGTTAACAACAGCATCCATGTGACTAGAAATGTGTTTCCGCATTCTGTTGATGAGTTTCTTCCACCTCTACTGAGCTTCAAGCTTATGTCAAATCATCAGCTGAGAATATTATAAAGGCAACATAGGTGCATATGGAAGCTGATAGAAATCTTCGGCCTCATGTAATGAAATGGACATATTGGTTTCCATGACTTGGATGGGCTGGCTGAAGAAGTTTGAGATTGAGTATCCTCCTCCTGCTATCAAGAAATCTAAACCTTCCACCTCCACTTCAAAGACTCCACCTATCTAGCCAGCTGCCCTTGACCTCCCCTTATCCTATTTTTGATGATGCCAAAGGGGGAGAAGTTATATGGGAAGAAAGTTTTAAGGTTATAAGGGGAAGAAGTTTTAAAGTTATATGGGGGAGAAGTTTTAAGTGATTATGTTGACTCTCCAGCTCTTACTGAAGTATATTCCATTTTGATGTTGGCTGATCACTTGACTTATCTTGCTTTATCTATGCATATCTCTAATTTATATGTCTCCATTAGATTATTTGATTATGCTCATATCTATTGATTATCTAATGATGATTATAAGGATTTGAAAAAGCTTACCTCTTTGCACTTAATTGTGGACAGTTGAGATTTGCTTTACAGGTAGTATTCCTAACTTTGAATTGGTATCAATATGAAGTCTTGTGTTCTGTTTGGAAAATTGGAAGTTTGGAAGTTTGGAGGAAGCTTATAGAAGTGTTCTTACTTTTTTAAATTTTGGGAAACCTCCATTTACAAAGGAAACTCTTGCAAAATTTTTGTAAAATCTCAAAGTCCTTTTTGCTAAAAATATCATGAAAAACTCCTGCTTGTTCTCAGGGGGAGCTTTTCATTTGTTAGCAAATTGTCGTTTTTAAAATGGTTTTGTCATCATCAAAAAGGGGGAGATTGTTAGCCCAAGGTTGTTTTGCAAACAATTCATAATTGATTTTGATGATAACAAAAAATTCTAAGTTTTGAAGGATTTTAGATTTTACATTGTCAATCCACTTTTCTAAAGGATTTATTTCAAATATTGACGTTATCTCTCTAAAATATTTCTAAGTGTACTTGAACACCATTACACAAGTTGATAGATCAATTTTTCATATTGTAGGTGTTTAAAGAAGTGTTGGAATGGATTGGACACTTTCAAGATGTTGATTTTTCTCTCCAGCAGTGTCGACACATTATAGTGTCGACACATTGTGTCGACACATTGCACTGTCAAAGCATTTCAGGCCAAGTTTTAATGTGTCAGCATACTATCAATGTGTCGACACATAGTGCGGAATTGCAGATATCCTGGAAACGACGCCAGATCATCCAAAATGTTTCAAAAAAGTCTTTTAAACCCCTCCAACGGTAAAATGAAGCCACTTGATGACCGTTGAAGACCTAGGGGCTATAAGAAGAACGACATGGAGAGAGAAGAAGTAGCTCGATCATCATCACAACATCTAGAGAGAGAAAAAGCTAAGATCCAAAGAAATCCATTTGCTGATTCCTTCAAGTCCAGAGCTCTCATTGTCAAAACTTCTCCTCTTGCTCGTCATTGAGACTTTGCCTTCAAAGGGAGAGAAATTTATTGAAGAAGAGGGAAAACATTTGCTACTCTTGCCCTAACTTCTAGAGAGAGAAAGTGTTTTGAAGAAGAGGGAAAACCGCATCTACCAAAAAGGCTTGTGCTCCATCTTCCAAACTTTAGCTTTCCTTTGATAATCTTGTCTTCTTGCACTCTATTGAGCTTTCCACTTTCTGATTTGGCTTAGAGAGCCATTCCACACGTTGTGAGCTTTTTACTTGCGTATTCAGCTTAGAGAGCCATTATTCATTGTACCCATTAGGATGTTAACGTGCATAAGTGAAGCTAAGCTGACAAAAATGTTGACGTATTAATGGATTTCGTTAGAAGTGTTGACGGAATATAGACGAAAGGACCAAATCATTACATGGGTAAGGATTTAGTGACAAAAAAATGAAAAAACTTACAAACCAAATTGCCAATTCCCCCCCCCCCAAAAAAAAACAAAGATTTCAAAATTTTTTCAACATTATATGACAACATCAGGAAAGATCCCAAAGAAATCTTTTTTGTATCTCTCCAAAACAGAATGGCCAAGGGTAAGGGTGGGAATCGAAATTGATGGAACCGGAATGACCAATTTTGTTTCCGTTCCAGTACTAACTGGAATGTAATTTTTTTTGTTTCGGTTCGGCATGTGGGGGTTTTCAGATATACTCTTTTTTTGGCCCTATTGAGCAAAAAAAAATTGGACCAAATTTTTGGAAGATTTTTTTGTTATTCATCATAAATTTACAATAATTGTAAACATTCATCCAAAATCTAGATTCTTCAATAAATATTCAAGTAAATTTCAAATGTTATACATTATTCTGAGCCTATTTTTAAAAAAAAAAATTTGGAACTGGAAATTACAGTATTTTTTAGTTATTCATCATAAATTAACAATAAATATAAATATTTATCCAAAATCTAGATTTTAAAATAAACATTCAATCAAATTCCATATGTTATACTTTATTTTGATCACTATTTTTATTTTATTTTTTAAGAAAAATCAGGCTCATAAATTCTAGTAATACCGCCGGAAATTCCAATTACAAAAAATTCTAAAAATGACTTCCGATTCTGGTATATACCGGAACAACATCTAGAAAGATCCCAGAGAAATCTTTTTCGTATCCCTCTAGAAAAGAATAGTCCCGGGGTAAAGGTGGGTACAGAAATTTGATGGAACTGGAATGGTTAATTCTAGTTTCGTTTCGGTACTCTCTGGAATATAATTTTTTTGTTTCGGTTCAGCATGTGGGGTTTTCGGATATTTTTATTTTAGGCCCTAATTAGCAAAAAAAAAAAATTTGACCGAATTTTTGAAAGATTTTTTTATTATTTATTATAAATTTACAATAAATGTAAACAATCATCCAAAATCTAGATTCTACAATAAATATTCAAGCAAATTTCATTTGTTATATTTTATTCTGACCCCAATTTAAATAAAGACAAAAAATCAGAACCGAAAATTACTATATTTTTTAGTTATTCATCATAAATTAACAATAAATATGAAATATTCATCCAAAATCTTGATTTTAAAATAAGCATTCAATCAAATTTCAGATCTTATATTTTATTTTGAGCACTATTTTATTTTATTTTTAAGAAAAACCAAAATCAGAAATTTCGATAATTCTGACAAAATTTATGTCTCAGAGAATTGTCAAAAATGATTTTTGGTTCCGGTATATGTTGGAATCAAAACTAGATATTCCGATTCCACCGAAATTTTTGCCAACCCTCACCCAGGGGTTCTCTGAGATCAAGTTAAATGCTTTGATGTTCTTGGAGAAAAAAGAAGGACGAAGGCTGAAGCTTTGTGTCGTTTTGTAAAATGGGACAACATTTTTGGTACTCTCTACAATGTAACTTTTTTGTTCCGGTTCAGCATGTGGGCTTTTTCGGATATATATTATTTGGGCCTTAATGAGCAAAAAAAAAAAATTTGACTGAATTTTTGGAAGATTTTTCTATTATTCGTAATACATATACAATAAAATGTAAACATTCATCCAAAATCTTGATTCTACAATAAATATTCTAGAAAATTCCATATGTTATACTTTATTTTAAGTTCTATTTAAAAAAGAAAAAATCGTAACCGAAAATTACTGTATTTTTTAGTTATTCATCATAAATTAACAATAAATATTAAATATTCATCCAAAATCAAATTTCATATGTTATATTTTATTTTGAGCACTATTTTTATTTTATTTAAAAAAAAACGAAACCAGAAATTCTAATAATTCTGACAGAATTTTCGGTTTCAGAAATTGTCATAAATGACATCCGGTTCCGGTATATGCCGGAACCGGAATCGGAACTGGAACTGAAAATTCTAATTCTTACTGGAATTAAACGGTGTGTTGCGCTTGGAGAAAGTAGAAGGATGAGAGCTAAAGCTGCGTGTCATTTTGTAGAATGGGACAAAGTGTTACACGAGTTAAACGGTTCATTTAGATTCATTTTAAGTTACTAGGATGCTGACAAGGATAAGTGAAGCTGAGCAGGAGAGAATGCTGATGCATTAATGGATTTTGGTAGAGATGCTGACGGAATATGGACAAAAGGACAAGATCGATACATGGATAAGGATTCAATGACAAAAACCTACTGACTAAATTGCCAATTTCGAAAAAAAAAATTCAAATTTTTTTTGACATTGTATGACAACATCCGGAAATCCCAAAGAAAACTTTTTCGTATCTCACTAGAATATATTTTTTTTATTCCAGCTCTAAAATTTTCGAAATCGAAACTGAAAATTTTAGTTCAGCATGTCGACTTTTTTGGATATATTTTTTTGGGACCCTAATGAGCAAAAAATATTTTTTGGACCGAATTTTGGAAGATTTTTCTGTCATTCATCGTTAATTTACAATAAATGTAAACATTCATAAAAATCTAGATTTTTTAAAATAAAAATTCAAGCAAATTCTATATGTTATACTTTAATCTGAGCCTCATTTAAAAAAGAAAAGGAAAAACATAACCGAAAATTACTGCATTTTTTAGTTATTCATCATAAATTAACAATAAATATAAAATCTTCATCTAAAATCTTCATTTTAAAATAAACATTCAATCAAATTCCATATTTGCGCACTATTTTATTTTATTTTTAAAGAAAATCGAAACCCGAAATTGCCAAAAATGATTTCCAATTTCGGTATGTGCCAGAATTGGAATTGGAAATTCCGATTCTTACTGGAATTTTTAAAACCTTACTTGAGGGTTTTGTGAAATAAGTTAAACGGTGTGTTGTGCTTAGAGAGAGGAGAAGGACGAAGGCTGAAGCTGTTTGTCGTTTTGTAAAATGGGGTAGTGTGTTACATTAGTTGAACAGTACATTTAGAATCATTTTAAGTAACTGAGATGCTGACGTAGATAAGTGAAGTTGAGCTGGTGAACATGGACAAGAGGACAAGGTTGTTACTTGGGTAAGGACTTAGTCACCAAAAAATGACAAATCCTATTGACTAAATTGCCAATTTTCTAAAAAAAAAAAAAAAGATTAAAATTTTTCTTTGACATTGTATGACAACTTCCGAAAGATTCTAACGAAATCTTTTTCATGTCCCTCCAAAAAAGAATGGTCCCAAGGGTAAGGGTGTGTACCGGAATTGATGCAATCGAAATGGTCAATTGTGTTACTCATCGAAATGTAATTTTTTTGTTCTGGTTCCGGAATTTCCAAAATCAAAATAGAAAGTTTCAATTAAGCAAGTGGGCTTTTTTGGATATATTTTTTTGGGCCCTAATGAGCTAAAAATATTTTTGGAACGAATTTTTGAAAGATTTTTCTATTATTCATCATAAATTTACAATAAATATAAACATTCAACTAAAATCTAGACTCTAAAATAAAAATTCAAGCAAATTTCATATGTTATACTTTATTCTGAGCTATATTTAAAAAAAAAAAAAAAAAGATCCGAAACTTATTGTTTTTTTAGTCATTCATCACTAATTAATAATTAAATCTAAAATATTTATCTAAAATCTTGATTTTAAAATAAACATTCAATCAAATTCCATATATTATACTTTATTTTGAGGATTATTTTTATTTTATTTTTTAAGAAAAACCTGAACCAGAAAGTCTGGAATTTTCAATTCTAAAAATTGCCAAAAATGACTTTCGGTTACGTTATATGTCGGAATTGGAACCGAAAATTTTGCAGAAGTTTCTATGAAATCAAGTTAAACAGTGTGCTACACTTGGAGAAAGGAAAAGGACGAAGGCTGAAGCTGTGTGTCATTTTGTAAAATGGGGAAGGGTGTTACATGAGTTAAACGATTAGTTTAGATTCATTTTAAGTAACTGGGATGCTGACGTCGATTAGTGAAGCTGAGATTGCGAGAATGTTGACATGTTAATGGATTTTGTTAGAGGTGCTGACGGAATATAGACAGGAGGATAAAATCGTTACATGGGAAGGACCCAGTAACCAAAAATTAAAAATAGTACTCACCAAATTGCTAATTACCCAAAAAAAAAAGAAAAAGATTCAATTTTTTTTGACATTATATGGCAACATCAGAAAAGATCCCAAAGAAATATTTTTCGTATCCCTCTAAAAAAAAATGAATTAGAAGAACAAAAGAAGCACCAGATAGCTACATCGATCAAAAATTCTAATTAATGTCTTCCCTGTGAGGGTCCATGTGGTTTACACTTGTATCCTTGAGATAAGTTTTTGTGGAAAATCGATCCCCGTCCAATTGTCATTAGCCAACGAACGAAATGGTGCTCACGCAAATTTTAAATGTCATTTCTGACGTAAAAACTTTTTACTTTGACCTCATTTTCAGGTGCTCACTAAATGAAAACAAGTAAATCAAATTACAAAAATTTATTTTACAAGCATATATATGGACCTTTATTCTGCACATGAGCTACTCCATTTTCAGCTTCTCGTGTTTCTTGCAGGCTGATTCGGAGGTGGTTGCATTGCACGCTGCCTCCAGGCCGCCAATATTGTTTTCTCTGGCTATTGACATCTGGCCAAGGATCACCGTCCCCAAGAAAAAGCAAAATCATGTCATTGTTATGTATCTACCGCCAATCCAAAACAGAATCCCACGTTCTCCACTAAAAATCAGATAGTTTTCTTTTTCTTGTTTTTTTTTTCTTTTTTGAAATTTTTTTATTAACAAGGAAAATTTTGTGATTATTTTTAAAACATACGAGGTAAAATAAAATATTTTAAAATTTGTGAGAATCTTATTGATTTTTACCCAAGGAATGGCATACGGTAATGTCCTAAAAAAAAATTAGTTCAAGAAAAATTTGAGATTAGTTTATTTTTTAAAAAATAATAGAATTTTTACATTTGACTTGAAAATTTTTTTATTTTAACCTAATTTTTCAGATGCTTACTAAATACATTAAATCAAGTAAAATAAATTTACAAGTAAACAAATGGACCCTTAATATGCACATGAGCTACTCCATTTTCAGCTTCTTGCCAATTGATTTAGAGGCGGTTGCATTGCACGCCGCCTCGGGCCACCAGGATTGTTTTCTTTGGCTATTGACACTTGTCCAACGATCACCACCCCCAAGAAAAAACAAAACCAAAGCATTTCTGGTATCATTTGTTTTCCTCAATATTTTAGGACATGAAAATTTTAGCAAAACAAACACACTCTAAAATTTTTAACTTTTACACATACACATTCACCTTTCACAAACCCCAATAAATCTCAATAAAGTAAAGATTCTCAAAATTTCGAGAATATTTCCTCAAAATTTTGGCAAACAAACCCCCCTTTGTGTGTCTGCCCCAATCCAAAACATTGGAATTCCCTGCTATCCCCTAAAAATCAGATAGTTTTCTTTTTCTTTTTTTTTTTTAAAAAAAATTATTAACAAGGAGAATTATGTGAGATAAAGGCACTCAAGTGAGGCACCGAAATAAACTTTAAAGAGGCTAGTCTGACGGCTCACAGTAATAAAAATCAACAACGAATTTTTAAATGTGGAGAAATATAAAAACTCTTCTACTAAGACATGATAAAATATGAAACGTATAAATGTTTCAGCTTTTTTTCTCCCTAATCACTCATCATACTTCAAGGTATTTTAAACTACATGCAAAATGACTGAAATACCTCTTCAAGACAAAATTACTAAAAATATTAAAAAAATTCATTAAAAAAAAAGATATATAATAAAATTAATTTTTTTAAAAATAAAAATATTGAAATCTATTTCAATAATTTATTTATTTTTTAGTTTATTTCTTAAATTTTTTTATTTTTTGATGAGTTTTGTAAATATTTTTCTAAATTTTGTTTGGATAGACATTTTAATCATTTTACATATTTTTCCATCTAACTTAACGTCCAAATCAGGAGAGCAAAAAGATCATTTTCAAAATATAAGAGTGCAAATTATCGTTTTGAAACTTAAAGGACGAAATTGATTTTAACCAATACTTAAGAAACATGCTATGATATTTTATGTCCTTTTTACCCCTTAACAAAAAAAAATATATTTTTCAGCTTCTAACTATTGAGACACTTTGCACCAGTGGGCGAGCAAAAGCCGCCGCCCGCCATTTAAAAAAATCCCTAGTTATTCGAGGAATAGCCCCCTCAAACCTCAAAATTTGGCTCTGTTAACAAGTAGCCCACCAACCAACAAAAAAAAAAAATTGCTTGCAGAGTAAAAGAGATTTGTGTACATGGAATGATCGCATGCGCGCTATTTAAAAGGATTTGCATGTGGCCTATGGTACAAAAACTCAACGGGTCTGTTTGGAAGTTAAAAAAATTATCAGTCATTCTATGTAAATTCACAATACCACGCCAGTGTATTACCTCTAACTTCAACTTCAAATTTTAATAAATAAACTAGCCTAATCACACTTCAGAAAAAAGATATATTTTATCAACCTAATAATCTTAGGTTATCCTATTTGAAATAACACCAAGGTCCATTTGTTTTGCAGTATTTTACTTTCTGGAAAGTACTTTTCATACTTTTGACTATTTGGGAAATCTCGTAAAATACGATCAACCGAAACTCAATTCGGTCAACCGTAAAAGATAGCTCTACTTTCCTAAAAGTAGTTTACTTTTTAAAACTAGTGAATATTTTTTCCTGACATACCTCTCTTAGTCTTAAGGGTGGCCAAAAACCAATCGACCAAACCTCCTGACTCGAAACCGACCCCGATTCAATCCAAATTGGGTCTGGTTACATCATAGTCAAGGTCGGGTTTTGAAACATGAACTCTAGAAAAATCAAGTTCGTGTTCGGGTCTCTAACCTGAAACCAAATCATTCAAAAGAACCCGACCCCAACAGTTTTAGTTTTTTTTGGGGTCAGGTTGGGATTTGAAACACAGACCCAAAAAAAAAATCAAGTTAGTGTTTGAGTTTCTAACCCAAAAGCAATACATTCAAAAGAATCCAACCCCTTTCTTACTCTCTCGAAAACTTTATTTTATTTTATTTCAAATTGATGTTAAAAATTAAGGTTATTAATTATATAAAACTACGAAAACATATGTTAAAAACGTTGAAAAATACTTTCTAAAAATATATTTGATGTAATCACCAAATACCAAAAATTATAATACTTCACTAAAATATAATGCATTGGAAACTGCTTTAAAAAAAAAAAAAGTGTTTTACAACGAAACAAACTGACCAATTGTAGACAAAGTAATTTACTTTTTAAAGCAAGGACAATATCCTGTCTTATTGTTTACTCCAATCCCTTTACTTGAGTTATTTGCCTCATTTCATATGCTCAACTGCACATTTCTTAACCCTAATTTTTGTATCAAATTACTAATTAAGCGAAGTTAAGTTGAGCTCCAACTAACCCTATGATTGCCACTTTTTTTAAAATTATGGCCTTGTATAATGCCTACTACACTATCAAAAAACTAATGGAAAAAATTACATTTTTTACCCCTCACTGTTGGGGTTCTAACGCTTTACACCCCAACTACCGATTTCATTATATTTCACTCTTCAACTACCAATAGTCTACGGTTTACACTCTATTATTAATTTAGACAGAAATTGCTATTTTGGTTAAGTGAAATAACGACTTTTCTCACATAAAAAATAGAATGATAAAAAAGACATGAGGGTAAAATTATCATTTCACTAATAAAAAATAAAAATTTCTATCTAAATTGACAGCAGAAGATGCAAAGTGTAAACATTTTGATAATGAAGGACAAAATGTAACAAAACCAATAGCCTGTGATGCATAATATCAGAACCCTAATAGTTAGTAGGTGAAAAATCTATTTAACCCAAAAAGCATTATACACAAATCTTATTCTCTGAATATCGAATTTTGCATTTCCCAGTTTGATTTCTTAAGACACAGCACAAATCTCATAGGAGAAAAGACAAGCCAAATTCTTCTCTCTCCAGAAAAGTAAAAGCCATGTTATTCATTAGAAGAGAAGTTCAAAAAATTTTAATCCTAAAATTCCAAGCATCACTTGTCATCACTGGTAGCCTTTCCATCATCAGGTGACTTCTGAGCAGAGCTGCCATCAGCCTCATCAACAACATCGTCGGGGTCTTGGGTCGGGTCAGACTTGTCCATCGTAGCCCGAGCCTTATCCATGAAGGGCTTGAAAGCGAGTTCAATGGCCAGCCACCCAAATGAGAGGGCTCCTAGCACCATCATCACTTGCTTTGTAGCCGATGATTTTCCCATTTTCTTCTCCAAAACTCCTTTCTCTTCCTATTCCTTTCAGTAACGAAAAGCTTTCAACTGTGGTCCAACTGATTAGTTTCTGTAAAACAATTTAGGCCAGCGAAATTCATAAGTAGATGGTGGAAGTATGTTGGACCTGCATAGGCATGGTATTTCTTGGTCGCTATAATGATGTAGATCACGATTTTGATGGGGTTCGAGGTATTGAGATTGCTAGTTTAGAATTCAAGCTGCTTTCATGGAAAACTACTTGCTGAAAATCTAGAAAATCAGTTTTACTAATTCAAAAGATAAAAGACAATAACTAGTCAACCACAGCATGACTCAAATCGTTTTCAAATACAAATGGAGAAATCACAATCAGATATAAGCCTGAAAAGTTGAAAAGAACTCATCCACTCCAGCACTGTTGATTCCCATGCTGCTACTACAACTATGAGACCATTTATGTTGAGCTAACGTTGAAATGTTATGTTAGCAATTAGCTTAAACTGAGCACCAACAACATTACGCACCAAATCGCTCGTTGGGCATCCACTAGAATAGATTCTGGAGGAGAATTCCACAGACAACATTCTGGAACTTCCAAACAAAAAAAATGCAAGATGAGAAGGAGCTTTTTACGTTACGCTTCAATAGAATGAATTCGGTAAGGGTAGAATACGCCCCATGGTCGATCGAAGGTCCTGTGCCACTTGAACTCCAATCTATTTTACCTTCAAATCATCTTTGTCCAGCCAGCTCATAAAAAATGTTAGACCAATCTCAGGACTGACACAACCGAATTGGTTGAGGAAAAGGAAACCCCAGCGACCCAGCACTCTCGCCCCCAAAAGCGGAGACCGAACAACCGCCAGGTTTTCAAGGACACATCTAAAGAGGAGGCGGGTGCCCTCTAAGTGTACCACCTTACCCACTAATGGACTATGAGGGGGGCGAGCGAACGGGAACTGACCGAGAACCCGAACCGCTTTACTGACTGACCCAAGCATTTTGAAACACTAGTATGGCTATACGAGGGCACCGATCCTCCTTGAATTGTAATTCCTGTTTAGTTTCAATGAAGGAAGTCCTTCTGATAATTAAAAAAAAAAAAAAAAGGCTGAGGAACAAGAATAGGAAAAACCTTGAATCCCTATAAAGTAAGCTATTTCATTGTTATTTTTCTGTCTCTTTCCTCTGACAGATTTCAGACGAGTGAAGTTTGGATATTGAACTTCAAGCTAAAAAGCACTTTTTTTGTACATAGTTGGTTGAAGCTTGAGTTAGTCCTTCTGAAACTTAAAAAAAATTTCTAATGCGTTCAAACAATTAAAACCATACACTCTCTCTTGCATGCTACTGCACTAGATTATAACTATGTCATCTCAATGTTTGAGATAATTTGTGCCACAATATAGGGGTTATGAACAGAGAGATGCTATTGTAATGCTACAAATTCTACAGAATACGGTGGAACTTTTATGATTTCAGTAACCAAAGACCAAAAATAATAACAATCTAGATCATATCATGACAAGGATTGCACTATCTCATGGAAATCTTAATTCAAAAGGGATGAAATAGATTTGACAGGTATGTACTATCCTGAAAACACATATGCAAAGAAATTTCAAATCATCAAGCCAGCTGGTTCAACTTAAGGTACTAGGTACGAAGCTCATGGGGACCCTGTTGTTCAGATAAAGAAGGAATGTGTAAAAATCTGTAGGCATATCTGGTACTCTACCTACAGAAAAGAGGTAACAAGATTACTTTGATCATCAGAGGAAAGATAGATGATACAACCACGCTAGAGAATAACAAAATAAGAGAAGAATCAACAGTTGTTAATACAGGTCACATGCCTTTTTTTAAGCGAAAGATCCACCATACAAGCACCTGTAACACTTAAAATTAGCACAGCACCTTCATTGACTCTCGCTCAAAAAGTGAAAACCAGTTGCCACAGCACAACGCAACCCCTACTCAAAGCTTGAAATAATGCTAATAAGCTAATAAAAATAATGACACTAACAACAATAGAAATAAGGCTCATTAAGATATTATCAGTTCAGGGAGATGTTCCTCACGTTCACAACATTTTATGCAACCAAGCATGGCTTGCTTTGCAACAGGCAATTAGATTTCCAAAGTGAAACTCTCTTCCCACCTACCCTGTCAGTGATCATGTTCAGATGTAAAGCTACATCCGGTACAAAGAAGCATTTTATTTCTTTCTTGAACATAACAGATCAGCTTACATTGAGTTCGAACTTCAAGCACATTTCAATAGATTGAAAATTGGTATGTAATTTTCGGTAAAGTGCCACAATTTTTTGATAGATAATAGACCTATGACTTATTAGAAACATCCATTAAATTGAATCACTCTTACTTTCTCAATAGTAAACCTTTGACCTTTGTATTCATTTTCCAAATGTTGTTCAGTCTTCAGAAAGAAAGAACTCTAGTATATGACTAACAGGAAGTGCCTCTGGTACTTCAGTTTCCATATCAACACGATATTCTGGTGAAGTGGCAGTGATGTCCTGATACTCCAAGCCTAGAGATTACACGGCTAAGACAGTAAAAAGTGAAATTACTGGCAAATACTCAGTTATTAAGACAGAATGTAGGTGTATCCCAAGTCAACTTTGTTAAAAGTTGTAAATCTTAGTACGTTATCTTGGGAAAATTGTTGCTCCATAAAATCAATAAAGCAGTAAAACTGAACTGCCTACACAATTTCAAGTTTGGCCTGAATTTTGGTCAACATGGGAATTAATTGGTTTTCAAAATGAGGATAGATGGGGGAATCTGGAATGCAAGCAAAAAAATAACGAACATGGATAATTGCATTGACCTATGTTATAAATCTAACATGACACCACATATAGCTATTCCTATATCTTTGTTCTACAAGTTTCATGAATCAAAAGTCTGAGACCATGTCTGTATCAACACTGTTAGTTCATGCGTCCATATCTGCAAATCAATTCGTTTACTAGACAATCTTAACTTGAACAAAAGACAAAACCTGAAAAATTTGTTACAGAACGCAACCTAGGCCATGACTTAGCATTTTTTAATTCCGTAAGAGACATAACAAAACCCTTAATAAATTACTTGAATACCTTTATCAAGGAGTGTAATACAATAGAATAGCTCTGATTTAAGTCATTTTAATTTGAAAAATAACAAAGTAGAAGTACAACTAAAAGTTTTCAAGATCAAGACTTTGCCACCAGAAACAAACAAGGACATCGGGCAAACTATTGTAACTCCATCTATGGTATCCTATATGCATGGGAAGTCATGAGAGATTCCTCACTCTGTCTGAATCGAACAAAAAACTCACCTAAACATTGATCCAGAGGGAAATATACTAGAAACTCATCTAAGAGAGCAAGACTCACTCCAGAAAAAGATAGAGCTCATAACACAAGATGATCACACTGAGTCAATGATCTCTACCTCATGAAGGTGGATCAAATGGATTGACATAGGATTTTGAAAAGAATTATAAATAACCACATGATAAATACAACAATACACATTGGAAGCAATAGATTCATTCTAAAACCACAAAGGGGCCCAAACTTAAAAGCTAAAAACTTGATGCGCTCAAAACAGCGAGTTCCATAGAATTACCTACCGAGTATATTAGTCTTTTGTCCTTCAAAGAGAAAACGTAGCAAATCACAAAGGAGAATTACAAAGCATCAATGTCTTGGAGATCATACGATTACTAAAGGAAAAAAAAAAAAAAAAGAATAAAAGAAGAGAGAACAATGTCCCAATGAGGTATCTACCAGCTACATAAAAAACACTTGCTACAGAGGCTTCGTCTACCAGGCATTCAGCTTTAACCAACAAAAGAGTAAAAAATATACAACTGCATCACATTCATTATCCTAAAAAAGAAGTAGAATCTTGCAATTTCTTGAAAATAATAAAACACAACATGACAATTTCAAATAACGACATAAAGAAAAAAAAAAAGACATAAACTAATCTAACATTAAAAACAGTAAGCGCAGAGAAAGAATGAGAGAGAGAGTTCAAGCACCTCTTTGAGAAAGATGGATGCTTTTCGAGAAATTAAAGGAGAACCAGGTGGAAGAACGAGGAGACGATAGTGAAACGTTTCGGATTGCGGTTTACAAAATGAAAATCGAAGGAGATTTGGGTTTGTCCAAGCCTTACTTCTTACTGGTCTTCATTTGTTTTCACGGATGCTGCACACAGTCCGTGCCTTTCTTTCTTTCTTTTTTTCTTCTCTCAGAAAAATTAAACTTTATCTTGAACTGTATCCGATTACTTTTTCTATTTCTTTCTCGGCTTTGTTAGAATGGTTAAAATAAATAAATATGTTTCTGCTATAAATACTTTCTGAGATAATTATCAATTTTCGATGTCTGGTTGATGCCGTACAAACTATTTGAAAAACATTTCAAATGCTCGATTCTATTTAAAGTTTAAAGTGGGTCATTCTTTGAATCTTTATTTAATATGATAAAAATACTAATTAAATATCTAGTTTTAACATTAAAAAAACAAACATACACACAAACGAATGCTAACTGACGAAGCTATTTTTAACCGGCTTATTACAAAAATTTATTAGGCTAAAAGTTCAAGAGATCTAGACTTGAAGTCCAGTAATTGTGACAGGTTAAAAGGTCTAGAATCTCCTTCCTTCCTATTTCAAGTAAAAGTAATATACTAGAACTTAGAGTTCTTCCCGTAAGAGAATTTTTTCGATGCCATTATCAGTCATTGTAGTTTCTTTTCTCTTTTTTTCATTTTTCTTTAGTGAGAGAATTAGAGAGAAAGAACTGCGTACCTCCCTTTCCTCATCTTTTTTCTCTTTATCTTCCTCGTTGCCCTCAGGGTCGGGGCTCCACTTGGGCTTCAGCCTTATTATTTCCCTGGGTTATCCGTTATTCTTTCTTCGACATTACCTATCTCATCCCACATTTAATGCAGACCGAAATTGTCAAAGTTAGTCTCCTCCAAATGACCCGAACCGACATCTTTTATTTCTCTTCTTTACCGCCAGTTCACCTGACAATAACAGAGAATAATTATGATTTCTGACGTGGATTTATTTACCCAATAAAGCATGTACATCCGTTCCCTTTATAGGCTTCCAATCGTCGGGTCACATTCATTCTATTGTGTGGGGTTGCTTTTTGGACCTTGAGTTATGGGCCTCTGTCGTAAGGGAAATTTCTCCTCCATCACTAACCAAATTCTTTCACATGAAAAATGTTTATTTATAAATTTCTTTTTGAAAATAAAGATTGATTGGAGCCTCATAAAACTATAAATTTTAATATATATTCACATGGAATTCAGAATATTGTGGGATCGCCTTGACTATCAAGATTCGTCCAACGGGATAATTGAAAATGCATTTAAAATTTTGTTTGAAAAAAGATTTTTACTTTTTTTTTTTTGGGCGAAAATTTGCTCGTGGAAAGCGAAACTTCCTCCAGATTCAGTAGATTTACATCATAATGTTTGGGAAGCACGAATTTTGAGTTTGTAAGTGAAATTTTGAGAGTTTTGACTTTTTAAGAGATTTGTAAAAAATTGGTAAAAAAGTTTTAAAGTGTTTAATTGTAAAATGATTTTTATTAGAATTTGTTAAAAAGTAAGGAAAGAAAAGATTTGAGGGAATTTTTGTAATGAAAAAGTAAGAGAATTGGTTACAAATTAAAAGAAAAGATTTGATAAAAAAAAAATTTAATGAAAGAAAAAAAAATTAAAGTTTGTGAGAAAAGATGATAAAATGTTTAAGATTTTGATGTTTGCTAGTAAAACTTTATTATTATTATTTTAAAATTTCGTAAAAAGTTGAAATTGAAATTTTTTTGAAACTAAACATCAGTGTACATGATGAGGCTTACTCAAAGGAACAAATTAAGCTACAAGGGCTAATTTGAGAATTTTTAATTTTTTTTCTGAGTTGAGAATCTCTTAATTACATGAATTAGTGGATTGATTAAGGCTTCTCTTTTTACTTGGAACTCTTTACTCTTGGGTCGCTGCGTGATAGCCAAGTCTAGGAAACGAAATAAAAAACAAAACCCTCCAACTTTCAGATATAGTTATGATTCACCTTCTCTAAGCAATAATTCTTCCATATAGGGATCACGGCGTGTCGTACCATTGGAATAGTAATAACATACACGAATAGTATAGACTATTGCCATCCAATCAAATGAGTTTCAATAGTAAATCCAACTTTGATTAACTCTAAACCCTTCACATACTTGTGTAGTAACTTTAAGACTTCAGTTGTGTAATGATATCCTTGAAGCTACTTCCAACCGAGTATATACCGGACAGGAGAACTGTAACGTGCCAATGAAGTTCATTGAGGCAAAGCTTCTAATACCAGCTTGTTAAAGGGGCGAAGGACTTACTGCTATCTCATGGGAAACCCCATTCAAAACTGATGAGATAAATAAGAGAATACCATACTATAGAGGTTGAATACTTTTCAAGCCAGCTGGGTCAACTTCATGCAGCACTGATATCCGCAAGTCGGAATGTTAGAAACCTCCTTTGGATCTAGGAGAAGAAGACAAAGCAATATCTATACGTGCTCCACTCTAAGGCTTCGTTTTACTTTTTTTTTCAGTTTTTGTGGGGGTGGGTTTGTTAAAACCGAAGGCGAAATGGTACAGTTGTGTTGCACCAAGCATAGAGAAAAGCTCAAAATATAAGATTCAATAGCAATACCTCTCTTTTCATGACCCTAAGATCACGGATGAGTTCCTCCTACAACATAGGTGTTTACATAACCAGGTGCCACAAAAATGCAAATCAGTGCAGCTAAATTTATCGGCCACGACCACGTCCGCGTCCACGTCCACGGCCACGACCCCGACCCAATGGCTTCCCTGATATTTAGATTAGAATTAGAAAGACTGCTAGAAGAAATTTGCCAAATGCCAAGAAAGTGTAAACAAAGGAACATCAACATGAATGGGATTGAAGTCAGAGATGGTGGCAATACCAGCAGTTGGCTTCTTGGGCTTGACCCTAGGTGTCTCTTCAACCAGCAAAGTCTCAAGATTCAAGCTGTCAGGAAGGATGTAATATCGAATATTGTTACCCCTCACACTGAGATGATCCAGAGTCACTGGATTTTTTCCTTTCAATGTAAGTTTCACCGTCTTCAAGTGTGTATTCATACTGATATCCACACCTGCATCAAACAAGTTGAGCCACTAGTCAAAACAGCTATAGCTTCCATGTGCGCATTGCTCTTTATAACTAAAAAATGAGTAACATCCCTAAAGAAATGCAAACATTATCCAACAGGTACTCATTATATTTGAAGCCAGTATATATTGCAACAATAGCAAATTACTGCTGGAAAAAATCCTAAACGTGCAGGAGAAACATTCAATCCAATCAAATTGAGAAACTCATAAACTCATGTGCTTGAAATTGTAAGTTTCCCCTGAAAGCTTTCCTACAGGACAAGATTTGTGTGGCAGTATTCATGCTTAATAAGATGGGAACTTAGGCAAAGAGGATGTCTACCAAATAAACATCATTATTGACTCAACACCCTGTACAACAAAAGCTTTTCTTCAGGGGCGTGAACTGCGCACATCCAAGTCTCTTTTGCTTTCTGGAGGTGGTTAGGATTTTTAAGCAGAAGCTACCAGCACCTCTTTGTCAATTTTGTGAAGCAGCTTTTGTTCAGTCTGTTTTTATTTTTGGGGTGGTGGTGGGTTTTCTTTTGTTGGGGAGTGTTTGGTGGGGGGTAGTGGGGAAGGGAGGGTGGGGGCAGTTTCAGCTGAGCTTTCCGTATGAACAACAGCCTCTAAAATGTTTCACCATAACCAAGTTCAGGCAAAATGCCTTCCCAAAGTCAACTGTATGTGCAATATGAAAATAGCAGAAAATACACTACTTTTGTCCTCAATCTCCTTTTGAGCCGAAAAGAACAGAGGGGTTCCTCGCTACAAAGACGACCTCCTAGAAAGACCAGAAATTTGTTCAACTATTTATTTGCCTGCATTGTGCAGATGCCAAACAAGCCCAGCTGTTTCACATATAACAACCCTTTCAATTTAGGGATCCTCTAATATCCTGCTCACCTAGTTTTTCTTCTCCCCACCCCTTTTGGGAAAAGCAACTTGATTTACAATCTTTAAACCAGGTGTGCTGCCCCATCCATCATGAGTTACCAACAAGCATTTTCCAACCATTCCAGAATAAGAGAGAGTTTAAGGTTCCATTAACATGCTTAATTCCCCAAGTGTAGCTAAGCTCCAAGTAATCAAGGACAGAAAGTGATTGAATAGGTTGCTCTCCAAAGGTATTTTATGTAAAGAGATATTTGAACAATTAAAAAACAGAGGAATTAAACTTCCACAATTTCTAACAATCAAAAGCCAAGATCCATGATGTTACACTGATCAATCAAACGTGAGACAAAATACCCAGAGATACGAACATTTGTCAAAAAGCAAAAAAGAACATATCTAGTATAGCAATGCTTCAAAGAATATATGTATTTAAGTATGAAAACCCAACTCTGATTCACCACCGGTATAACCTATAGTGATGAACACTTCAATGAAGGCAAAAAAAATATTAAATGCCAAGAACAGTGTAATGAGTCAACCTCAGATCCAGCAGAGGGTATAGCCAAACCCAAATAAAGTTATCAACAGCTGGTATTAGGAAAGTATGATGACACAACCTTACAATAAAAAATATTGCCCGAGTGAGACTCTCCCTTACCACTTTTCCCTACACTTTTCTAGGTCACTAAAAGACTTCGACACCACATGCAAGCTACCCAGTTTGGCTATTGTCCAGGTATCAAATTCTCTGCAATAAGCAAGAAAATAAAAACCTTTATATTCATTGGCCCCCATATTAGCTCACCTACCCCTTAAAACTTCTCTTGTTCTCCCAGATGTTTTGAATCAGTTGGAAATCTTTTTAAACAAATCCAACTTTGAGTTAAATTCTGAAAAGTAATTGCCTTGCCATCGGAAACGCAATAGTTAATAGCCCGATAGTAAATGTGTCAAGGATCATAGCCAGTCCAATTAAAAAAAAAAAGCTTCAGTACGCATTTTGTAGGCTTCCATGTCCAATCAGTTTGGTGTATGTGGTGCCTTTCACACTATGCTGCACACTTAGTTCATACTGACATAGTTGATGCTTCTCATTGGTACACACATAAGACTAAGGCAGAAGAATGATTGCATACACATCCTTCAGAAGAGAATAAGAAAGATAACCATTCCACTTGAAATAACTAATCCAACCGGGAAAATGCAACCAAGCACAGGTTAAAAAAAAATCCGTACACAATCTTTAAACTTTGGCAACTCATTGCTCAGACTCTAAAAAGTATATCTCATTCCCATAGAGCCCTAACATTATTTAACCAAAAATTGCATTGTGACAATCCTGTTAGAAGTTCTCATAGTCCTTGTATTATTGAGCCATATAGAGAAAACACTAGGACTTTATTGGCATAAGTTTTTTGAAATACTAAGTGCAAACTAATTTCAGATGCAGTGAGATAAAAGCTAAGCCAAGATAGTCCTTAGAAACCTCCACCAAAAGCTAAGTTCCTCTATGCTATCTCTCCCCTGGTTCTCGTACTAAAACCACAGATAACATATTTACAACACCACCCCCCCCCCCCACCAAAAAAAAAAAAAAAAAACCCACCCAACCAAAAATAAATGCAAAATCACTAGAAACGAGAAACTGCCTAAATTAACCAGTTAAACTGCCACGCAAAGATACCCAGTTATACTAGAACCTTCTTTATAAAACGAACACCATTTTTGTTATCCGAGAACCTTCTTTGTTACCCAGTTATAACTTCCACGCAGATACCAGTGATACTGCACAGCAATCCCAAGAAACGTTTAAAGTAGTCCTTCTCAATTAGCGTCTGCATCTTTCTTGCACTTTAAACCAGAAAATAAAATAATAAGAAAATCAAAGTTTAGCTTCAACCCGCTAAAGAGCCTCTTTGCAATCTATCGATCCCCTTTGTTGTCTCCTTCAGATTTGCAGAATCCCCACCCAGCTTAAGTAAAAAACATTCAACGGGACCCCCAATAAATTAGCAATTAACCCGCCTAATTGATCTAAGATTCCTGTAAATCGACCAAACACCGAAATGCTTATTTAAAAGGCAGAATAATTATGGTCAAAGACTGACAAAGCGAGAAGCCCATTCTCCAATTACAAGCTATCTAATAAGATCAGCGGGCGAAACCCTAGGGTTTAACATAAACCCGAGAAAGGAAGAACGTAAAAGAGGAGGAAATGCGAGAAAGACAGATACCTGTAATAGTGCCGTGAACAACTGTGCCATTCTTAAGCTCGATTGACACGGTCTCGTTGTTCAGCTTCATCAAAAACCTGTTTATCTCCAAATCGAATTAAAATTAAAACAAAAAAACCTTTGATCGAACAGTCAAAAATTTGTTAACATAGAGAGAGAGAAAGAAATTAAAGAGAACTAGAAAGAGAAAGGCCGGACCTGACGAGCTTCATTGTTGGCGAGGAAGACGAAGAAAAAAGCGAAGCTGGAGAGGACGAGGCCTGTGTGCTTAAGAGAGTGAGATAGTTTGAGTTTGCGCTCGAGCTGGCGCTGAAAGTATTAAACGCCCCATTTTTGGTTCGTTAAAACGACGGCGTTGCCTTTGGGGTTTTCAGTTTTCTATTGCGCACATGTTCTTTCCACTCGGCAAATCTGGGGTTTAGATCAATTGGTCAGATAGCATGGGTCAGATGGTTAAATCTGGTTAAACTTTCAACACCAACAAAAATTGCCACTTAAATAATGGGTGTGGTGAGAGATAGCTGCATACTGCATAGGTATTGCATCGTAATGTTAAGTGCGACGAAGTTGTGTCGAAGTATATTTAAGTCCGGTAGTATACTGCAAAATTGGGAATTAAGTATGCCATGCAGATGAGATTTCAGGATATTATTTTGAAAGGGGACTCAGAGATCGTGATTAAGGCTATTTAGATATGGCCTATTAGAATGGAATGGATGATCTATAGTATGATTTCTGAGATTACTGCAGGATTGTAATAAAATGAAGAGTTGACAAACTGTCCATACTCCTAGAGGTACAAATGTAGTTGTGTACCAATTTATCCGTTAGGCCGCTACTGAATTTAGTTCGGACAACAACCCCTATAACAGTGAGCATTCTCTTAAGTTACTTTAGGTGTATGCTAGCACAGATGCACCATTATGATTTGTACCTTTTCTCGTACTTTTTTTTTAGAATAAATTGAAGTTTTGATTAAAAAAAAATCCGGTATTCGGTGAGCATCACAATTGTTCATAATTAAAAAAAAAATCAATAATTCCCCCTTCTTTTGCCTAGAAAAAAGTGTCCCGTTTGTTTTTCTTCATCCTTTCCCAACACCGATAACATGTAAAACAAACATAAAAGTTCCACTTTCTCTACTCCTAAATTATTTACTCACTATTATTTTAAAATAAAAAGTAGAAAAGTTGTGACATGGAACTTTTATTTTATATTAATAGAGTTGACGGCCAAGTAACCCATTCTTTCTTTATTTCAACAATAAGATTTAATTAGGGCACTCCGGATGAATTTTAAAGGTTAAAAAAATCATACATGATGAATTTAATTTCGAAGAAAAAATAACATAAGTTTTATAATTTAGAGATGCAAACGGAAGTTTCAACCAAATGGGAGCCATTTCCAACACTTGGTAGTATTTTCATAAACTTTTTTTTTCTTTCTATATCATATATCAAGATTAGCCCTTTTAAATTTAACTATTAATTCAAAAAATCAAAATTCAACAAAATTTAAAAAATAAGAACGGAAAGAAAAAGAAAGTAGGGAAGAATCTACTGGGGGAAGAGATTCCACGGGGCCACCCTATCGCGAAAGAGGAACTCCTTGTAGACAGTCTCATATGAAGGGAGAGGGTGATCTACCTTGACGACCTTGCGAAGCGGAGATCTTCCCCAATGTAATAAATCTGTTTGGATTTCAAGAAAAAATGAAAGGAAAATACAATGGTCAAATTCGAAGTGGCTAGCTCCAAAGAAAGCAAGAGAGAAAAACTATAGAAAATTTTCACCGAGTTGTTTGGGGAAATGATTCATTTCAAAGAGGAGTGCTTCAAAGATAACCAAAGGGACAAGATTTAGACACCTAATTTAATGTAAGGGTGAGTATCGGAACGGATAAAACTGAATGGCCAATTCTGGTTTCATTCCGGTATTCATTGGAATGCAATTTTTTTTGTTCCGGTTCCGTTTCAGTATTTTATAGAAGCGGAACCGGAATTTCCGGAATAAGAACTGGAAATTATAGAGCATATGGGCTATATATTTTTTTTGAGGCCCTAACGAGCTAAAATATTTTTTAGATCAAATTTTTGGAAGGTTTTTCTATTATTCATCATAAATTAACAATAAATGTAAACATTCAACCAAAATCTAGATTCTAAAATAAACATTCAAACAAATTCAGTACTCATCATATGTTATACTTTATTTTAACTCCTATTTTTTAAAAATAAAAAATAAATCGGAATCGAAAATTTCGGTATTTTTAGTTATTCATCATAAATTAACAATAAATGTAAATTTTCATCCAAATCTAGATTCTAAAATAAATATTCAATCAAATTACATATGTTATACTTTATTTTGAGCACTATTTTTATTTTATTTTTTAGAAAAATCGGAACCGAAAATTTCCGGTAATTTGTCCAGAATTTTTTCGATTCTAATTCTAGAAATTGTCAAAAATGACTTCCGGTTTCGGTTTCGATATATGCCGGAATCGGAAGTGGAGCTAGAAATTCCAACTCTTATCGGAATTTTTACTCACCCTTAATTTAATGAAGAAAACTGGCTCCTATCCCACTTGATTTGGGCCTAGCTTGATTCAGCCAGCTCTCTTTGTTTTTTTTTCTTCGTCTTTTCATCAATGCTCTAGCCATTATTAGGTAAGATAATGGAATGAAACTCATTATTTTTTTTCCTTTAAAAAATGAAGGAGTATTATACATATGTCTTAGCAAAGGTAGGACCAAAAAAATATGTGAAGACTGAGGTATGACATTTATGTTGTTATAATGGGTATCAAAGTTCATGATTGATCAAGCAATTCAGTAAGGAACTAACGTATGATCCTATACTATAAATTTATTTTTGGCATAAATGTACCCACAGTTTCTGTGGTATAAGAAAATAACAAATTAGTTTCCGAGGTAAAGAAATTTGCAAATTAATCCCTATAGTAAGGTTTCCGTTAAAAACACGTCCTTTCGTATGTCTTTGTCTCTTTCACTAACAGCATATGCTAGTAAATTATAAGGTCTACTTGAGGACGTAGCACGTTGTGGTTAGTATTGACTAGCAGATGCCGTTAGTGAAAGAGACAAGAATAGACAGAAAAATATACTTTTAACAGAAACCTTACCACAGGAATTAGTTTGCAACTTTCTTTACCCTAGGGACTACTTTGAAATTTTCTTATACCACAGGGACTATTGGTATATTTAAGCCTTATTTTTTTTCCTCCAAATTATGATTTTACCCTCATAAAATGGTCACTGTAAAAAAAAAATATTATTGGGACAAAATTGTTATTTTGCACACATAAAAAATCAGTTTTGTTCTAAATTAACCAAAAATTTAACAAATGGTGCAAAGTGTTTGAAATCAATAGTTGATAAGTGCAATGTGACAAAAATAATAGATTAGGGTGCAAAGTGTATTTGTTCTCTATTTTTATGATTTGGTTAGTATAGGGATCTATTTGTCAAAGTGGTAAACCATATTGATCATATGAGTATTCATAATCTAGGCATGAGTGACACCTGGCAAGATCGCTATTAGTTTTTCTAAAGAAGTGATGAAAAGACCGATTATGAAAAGCTTGGAAGCACTTCTCTCTAAACCAAAACTCTCTCTTCTTCTTCAAACAAGGAGACGATCAAGAGGAGGGGGAAGCTCCGGCTCCCTCATCCCCCCTCCTCCTTTTTCCTTTTCCTTTTCCCCTCTCCCTCTTCCCTTTCCCTCTGGTTCGAATGGTTGGATATGTTGGTTGGGTTTTAGTTTTTTTGTTCTTCTTTGCAGGTGGCTTACAAGCAACAATCAATGGCTTCCGCTCAATTTCATTGGGCATGCGCCACACAGTTGGTCTCAGTAGGCTGAGATATATGCATACCGTCCCCTCTGGTGCACAAACGACAACACATGTTGATTCACCCGCCCCACGCGGCCCGCGTCAGATGCACGCGTGGATCTCACACACCAATCACTTTGGGGGCACATACGGCCTCCTCCGCCCCCAGCCACCTCCCTCTCTTCTCAGGACTGGCCTCTATGGCTTCTGTCCTCCTTTTTATGTCGTGGATCTGCTCTGACCACCACCACGTGCCACCTCCGCTACCAACCACTCCGGTCAAGTTCTGGCCAGTGTTTCCACAGTCCTTTCCGTGGTCTATGTTAAGCTTTTGCCCTTTTGGGCTTGCCTCTTTTATTTAAGACATGCTTAGTTTTCTTTGTGTGTTTCTTTGTTGTTTGTAATTACAATTGGAATTGCATGATTAGTGCTTTAGGGAGCAAGACTGACTACAATGTCGTCGATCATTTAGCAATAGTTGCCACTGCCTTGTGCGGTGGTTTTTTCTTTCAATGGATTTTCGGGTTCATTTTCCACGGGTTTCCGTGTTTACGAAGACCCTTGTGTCCTCTCAATTCGGGCTTCGTGTCCACCACAACTGAGGACCTTGTGTCCTCCATTATAGCCTTTGGGTCCTTAAACTCGCCATTGGCCCTTTGGGTCCTTCTTATTGTATTTTCTAGGTTGTAATTTTCGTTGTGTTTTCAATATATAAAATTAGTCGTTTCAACAACAACAACAACAAAAAAGCTTGGAAGCTTAAGGACTTTTTTATGATTTTGGTAGTACGTGGATCTATTTGTCAAATTCGTAAACCAATATGAAGAGTTATCCATTAGTTTTAAGCGATATTTTGATGGTTTTAGAGTGTTTTTTTTTTGGATCCCCACTTCTATATTTGTGCTCAAATTGTATTTTAATTTAGTTCTTGCTTAATCACTAAAAAGAAAATTTAAAGGGTAAAGTCATAGTTATCCCCGTATGTATAAACAAAAATCAAATTAGTACCCCTAATTATTAATTCGACGATTTAAGACCTTTAACTTTCGAAAAATTTCAATCTTCACCCTTCGTCTAAATCTATTGTTAAATCAAACAGTTTTTCAACCACGCACGTCCCATGTGCTTCTATTCCATTTGAAATGACCAAACTCCCCACGTTCAAGTGATCGTAAAGGACACTATCAGGACAAAGAAGTTTGTCTTCAATGCCTCAGCAATAGGAGCTATTAGAGCCATATACATCAACAACAAGAGCGTCGAATACCAACAGAGACGGAAAGGGAGATGGGGTTGTTGGTCTGTATCTGTACTATGGCTCTGTTTCTAAAGATCTGGGTTTTTCGAGACTTGATCCTTGCTTTGATTGCAACGCTTTCGCTATGTATAATGTGAAAGACCAAGATTTGGTATCAGACTGTTTGAAGTGTTGCACAGAGGATTCCGATGATTTTATGAGCAAGGTTAGCTATTCTGGTGTTGTATTAGAGGTCTGCATGCGAAAACTGGTGTTCTATCCTAAAGTTGTGGGCTTCATTGAATAAGAGAAGGATCAGTTCCCTTCAGTTAAAATTTAATATATTTCAATTCTCCGCGGAAGCTGATCATGCTAGATGATGCAGGCCAACACAAGGAAACCATAAGGATTGACAACTGGAAACGTGAGCATATACTACTAGAGAAGGTTAAGCCCACTTCAGGAATCTGAGTCGTTTATTTTTTATTTTACTCCAAACCCCCCCTCTCTTATCTTCTCCCTAGCCGAGCTGTTCTGTATCTTAATTATTAGAAGTAGGCGAACTCCTTTTCTCAAAATCAGTGGACTTCTTTTCACAAAATCTAATGGAAAGAATTTACCATTAAAAAAAAGAGAGCATCGAATACCAAAGGATCCCCTTCTCACGTCGAGGCCTTGTAAGGCAAGTGAACAATGATTTCGTGAAGAAACTTCAAAATAGTGATGATCACTGGAACTTCGTGAAAGATCTCGCTGCACAAATCGTAAAAGGAGCAGTGGTCCCCTACTTCACTAGCTTGTGTAAATTTCGATTATATGACATTGATTTTGGGTGGCGGAAGCTGGTCTAGGTTTCCTCGGTTAGTTTCGGGGCCAAGAACTCTAGAACCTGCACTAGTTGGAAAATGGAGATGTTCTTATGCGAAAATGGAGATATTCTAGAACCTGCACTAGTTGTCAACGATCACAGATTCGGCAAATTTATCAATAAAGTGTGGGTAGTTTGGTTATTTCAAATAGAATAGAAGCACGTGGGACTCACGTGGTTGAAAAACCGTTTGATTTAATGATAAATTTAGACAATGGGCGAAGATTGATGTGTTTTGAAAGTTAAGGGTCTCAAATCACCGAATTGATAATTAGGGGTACCAATTTGATTTTTACTCATACATATGGGGCTAATTATGACTTTATCTCGAAATTTAATATTTAATTAGTTCTTCCAAGATCCTCATGTTTCAAACTACAGCTTGTTGTAACTTTACTTTCGTGTCTGGTATCCAAAAACATTAGTAAATATTCCTTTATAACCTCGTATATATGAATTTACTTAATTAACTTCTAACCTTGATTTCAAAAATGAATTATTAGGTAAGATAATGGAATGAAACTCATTATTCTGTAACTGTTTCCTTTCCAAAATGAAGGAGTATTATACATATGTCTTAGCAAAGGCAGGACCAAAAAAATATGTGAGGACTGAGGTATGACATTTATGTTTTTATAATTGGTATCAAAGTTTGTACTTGATCAAGCAATTCCGTATGGAGCTTATGTGTGATGTGTGATCCTAGACTATAAGCCTTGTGATCATATTAAAAACTTATTTGTTCAGTGACACAAGCGTAGTCAGCATTGAGACTCAAAATTCAAATTAATTATAAAAATTATTTTTGTAGAATTAGCCTCAGAGTTATGATTGGTTATTAAGCTCTATGAGTCTAGTTTCTAACACATCAAATAGTATGTAATTTGGAGCTTTCTAGAGGAAGTTATGATAAAATTATTCTCAGAAGGTTAGTCTGGCAACTAGTTACTAGGTGTTGCAATTTTTGCACGATTTTCTATTTTTAGTCTTCTCTTTGACTTTTTAAGATGTCTTTTAATTTCTCTAAGAGTCTTTTATATTTATAAGTTTTAATTAATGTTTTGGAAGATGTAATTCTCAATTACCTATACTTGGAGGTTCCTCTAAGTTCTACTATTTATACCCTTCTCTATAGCAATGAAAAAAATTAAGGAATTGTTTTCATGAATTGAGACTAAGATTTTTTTAATAAGGATTTTTTTTTCCAAACTCGTATCCTACTGTGGATTCTAATGGGTGATGAATTCTTACTCTGTATCCCTCGTTGGATTAAATTCGGTAGTATTTTTTTTGTATCCCATTTATATTTCTTCTTTGGTAGTAAACTTGTCTATTCGAATGAATGAGTTAGAGTGTGATTTTCGACTATTCCCATAAATATTTTGAGGATTCCCGGATATTCTCAACCTTTCCTTGATTCTTGATTATCTTATTATCCTAGAGCTTCTGACTATTTCCGAGCGCTCCTGACGTGTCCCACACTTTTTTCAGTTAACCCCCAGTATCAGTCAGTCAAAAGATAAAATACGACGTGTGCGGACCGGTCATCTAAGAAGATGATTCTTTATTGTCTCTTTCTCATCAGATATATACATACAAGAAAAAAGGGTTCATTTGAATACCGACATCAAGGATTCATAGTCGCGCACATGGCTTTCTTTTCCAAGTGTATTACATGCCATTGTAGTCGAAATCATCCGTAAGCAACCGTGATTGAAGTGGGCTAAAGTTAGTCAGCCATGTGGACATTGAAGACAATATTAACAAGTTTGAATTTGCTTCATGAGCAAAAAGGGACAAAAGGCCGGATAAGCAATATATATGGTCGACTTAATTAAGTAGTAGCCTTACGTTTTGGTCCACAAATAAGCATCTATATTCTAATCTGGTTTCATATTGACCATACTTGCAGATTAAAATCCGCTAATTAATGTTTGTTCAGCCGGCACTATATAACTTGAAAACAAATCATTTGAGCCAATATTTTGGGGCCAGTTTTAGTAAATCATGGCCAATTATTCAGACGATAAAACAGGAAAAATAAAACACGTCGTACGTAGAATTACATGAAATAATTTTATTTTACTATGAGATGAACACCCTCTAGGGGTTTGATGTGAAGTTGAAGTTTGAGCAAGTGGTTTGCCTCCCCAACAGAGTAGAGCTGAACCCTAGCCTCGAAGTTGCCAAATCAAACTGCAAAAGATTGTCCTCCAACTGGTGCCCTCCTATAACAATCGAGGTCCTCGGGTTTTCACCTCCATTAACAAATCCAAGACACAAGACGTCCTCACTAACCTGCACCATGGAGTTGGCACCAAATATGCTCCAGGACACAGTCTCATTCTGCAAAACAAGAGATATTGTAGGCACAGACGGCCCAACACGCGTGCTAAGCACGTTCTCCGAGCTGAAACACACGCCGAAGGGTGCCACAGAAGCAACCCTTGTGATGTTCCTGGCAGCAGTCTCGTTGATGAAAGCCTCAGTCAATGCATTGTAGATAGAGGTCTCTAAGATAGTGTAGGGGTTGACGGTGCTGATCTTAGTTCCCCCATAACCCTCACTATCAATGGAGAGCAATGTTGTGTTCACTGGTACGTCCTTGTCATCGACTTTAATAGATTTGACGCCAATGAAATACTCAGCGGAGGGCTCGCCTGCTATGTAGGCTGAGGCTGTGCTTACAGGGTTGATAAAGAGCGGCGTGTAGATGAGGGACTGAGAGACATTGATGTTAGGAAGTAGTACGTAAGGACCATCTCCGAAGAATATGACTCCGTTTGATGTGGTTGAAGATGTTAAGCAAATCGCAAATTTCCTGTGGAAGCTGAACGCAGACGCAAATTGGGACGGAAATGCAATTCTAGTCCTGCCAAGTCCAGCCATACCTGAAACCCCACTGGGAAGACCTTTCAAGAGGGAAGTTGGTGCACACGAGAAAAGGAACCGGGACACAGTAACAGCCCGGCCAGGGTTAGACCCATCAGTTGATTGGACCGACAAGACATCTTCGGCAACCTCACCACCGGTGGCAGTACGCGTTACGGTGTTGTCAGGCTAGACACCGCAAGTATTGTTATTGCACCCTGGCCTAGGGGCTGAAAAGCAATCCCCACAACCACTAGCTCTAGCCAGTGAGCACTCGACTGAGTTGCACCGGGCAGGACGGTAGCTCGAGGAAACATAATTTTTTTCGCAATCTACCCACAAAAATTGACCACCGAGATCAACAACTAGGCTAACATTAACAAGTGGGGTTCTTTGGTCAACACGCGTAACGTACTGGAGGGTAGCGTTGTCTTTGGAGACAGGAACTACGAGCGCTTTGGGCCGGAAAGATTGTTGTGCATGAGAGGAGGGGGCAATGAGGAAGAATAGAAGACTAGAGAAGAGGAAATACTCAATAGCGACGGCCATGTTTAATTAAGCTAGCTAGCCTGACAGAGATCTATGAGAAATGGGCGCCGGGGAGGGATAGTGAAGGTCATGCAACTAGTAAGCAACCTTCATTTATAGCCGTGGCCTGTGTGGACAGTGGTGGGCATAAGGCGTTGCTTGAAGCATACGTCTTGGCCGCGAGGGGATAAGGTGGCCGCTAGCTGGCCAACACGCAAAGTTAACGTCAAAGGAGGCTGCTTAAACTCAATTTAGAAACAATTGACTTTGAACATTCATTAATTCTTAATTTTGCCACGTTAAGACCGTCGCTTTCGAGAGTAAATATTATTTTTGTGGGCTTCCAAAAGTATCATGTTGCTGGAATTCAATTAATTTGCATCTCGTGGTTACGAATTAATGACGTGGAATATAAAGTTGTTCTAGTGGACCGCTAAGAAAAGAGATCATAATACGGAAAAAAAAAATGTTCTGTAAGTCTACACCAGCGTGGGATCCTCAGCAGATTGTTCAAATAAATTTTTATTTTTGGGCAAGAAATTTGTGCTTGCGGACCAGCTTGCTATAGAAGATTTCTTCCATCTTCTTACACGATACGTATATATATAATTATAAACAGGAGTACGTATATGTATTATAATGGATCGATGGCCGTCAATTGACGTATAAATAGAGGAATAATGGAATATATATATATATATAGGATAATGTTCCAGCAAGACTAACTGATCATTTTAATTCAGATATTACAACACCAGTCAAACTGACATACGTGGTCGTGGTAGAATTGTTCTAGATCGATCGGGGTGACAAGGATTTTCCCGGCTCCCTTACAAGAAAAGGAAGAAGAGGGAAAAGATAATACAAATAATGTCCTCGACCCTCACATTATTGTGAATTAGTTTATATTCTAGGGCAATCGTCAATTCGCCATGGGGGCGAATATTCTGGTTCTAGAATGGCGAGCTTTATTCCGTCCAATTAATAAATGACAACGGAAAACAAAATAATTATTATCAAAGTCAATAGACGGTATTACTATATATATATATATGGTCACGATTCAGGTAGAGGCACCCAACACCTGATGTGCTCTCTTAAATATTATTCCTTTTGCCTAAAATAAAAGGATGTAAACTCAAACTCCGGATCGCCATAACATCTAACCATAAAATGATACATATCTACTAGTTGAGCGTAAGTTAAAATCCTATACTACTTGCTAGTAAATGTTTCACTTAACTGAAACTTAAGTTACGAGGCTAATTTGAATATCCGAAGTTTATCGGTATGTTTTTAATCCAACCAATGCGTCTCTTAACTAGTCACATCTATCCGAATCCAATGCACAAATTAAGTGCAACAAATTTTCTTGGAAAAAAAAAAATTTGAAGGACTAAAAACGGAGTAGTATACACTTGACATTATCCTTTGGCTGCTTTCTCCTACCGCCACGTCTCCCAATCTCCTCATGATAATCGCATACATTATTATATTACGAAAGATGTCTGACTAAAAAATATAAATTCAGTATTTATATAATCTGGCTTGACCTTGAATGGCGGGTTTGTAGCTTCAATCTTGAGAGGAATATTACTTGTTTCTAAAGTTAGAATAATAGCGGGCAGGGAAAAACAGATGGCGGAAAATCTAAATTATGATGTTTCTAGGACATATAGTTTTGAAGTCAGATGTCTCTGGCAATCCCTGAGACGCAACCCAAAGATGTTTCTAGAACATATTTGGTACGTACCAAGCCCTCGTGCTCATCATTTAGGAAGTTAATTAAACCGAAATTTTTTAAAACATATAAAGAAAATTATCATGGCAAAGAAATTCTAAGACTACTATATATATCAATATCAACTATCAAGGCAGACTATGGTCCAAACACATGCCTGTGACATTTCTGGTCAGTGATGCTATATAGGGTTTCCTAATTATTCTTGCATATGGTTTCTTGCAAATTAGTTTTTTTCTGGGTAAATGGCATTACACGATATCATGGCTGAACTAATTAACGAGAGCAAATATTAAGAGAAATAAACTACGAATACTCTAAAATATTAGGAAAGCTTCACACATGACCAACCAACCTCAGCTCACATCACAATTAAAAGTAGAGATAACCCTTTTTAATCCCCTGCAAAAGCTTGTGGGAAGGTAATTAAGTGCTGCTTAGGGAGAGAGAGATGTTGGTTTTTAGTCACAATCAATGTTTTGATGATAACAATAGAAGTAATTGAGATGTGAAGCAAAGCGGATCCAAAATGAGCACGAAGCGATCAAGCAACATCCTCTTTCAATGGAAGTGCTCTTAAAGTGAAGACTCAAGATGCTAGGATAATCTTTGTAACTCTAAGTTTTCATCTTTAACAAGGATTTGAACCACACACTTGCATATTTCTTCAAAACTTGCATGAAATGTTTTATCTTGTTTTGAAGATTTAAAAATTTTTAAATGGCTTTAAAATATCCCAATTAAACTCTCAAACTTTTTATATACTTATGGGAAGTTAGTCTTTAAAATTGGGTATTTAAGTTGGTCAAAATCGTGTTTTTAAACAACCGGATCATTGCTTAAGTTGAGGAGGTCGATGTAGCGACCGGTTGACAGCGGTCGACCGGACTGCATGTCGACTGGTTCAACGGAGAGTTTTTTACAGCTCGACTTCCAACGGCTATAAACGGCTATTTTTTTTATGAGGCCTATATAAAGTCATTCCTACGCCTTTTAAAAGTTGCTGAACAACTAAAATCATTTTGCCAAAGCTAAGAGTGATCTAAAACCTTTCAATCCTTGTTCAAACATCATTCACACATAATCAACACTTTCATATCCTTGTTGTTGTGTGAAGCTTAAGAGATAGAAATTTCTCATTGTAATATCTACTCCATCAAGGGAGTTTTAGTGAGCATTTTTGTTCATCCCCATACACTATTAAGAGTGATTCTCTTGTTTCCTTTTGGTGAGGTTGTTCATCAAAGAAAGAGTTTAGAGAAGTTTGTTCTCAAATTCGTTCTTGAGGCTTGAAGAGTGTTTCTCAAGCTCAAGTGTAAGGAAACCCTTAGTTGAAGGAGCATAGTGGGAAAACCTCAAGGCTCGAAGGAGCTTGAGGGTGGACGTAGGCAGATTTGCCGAACCACTTAAAAATCTTGTGTTTGCTTCTCTTCTTATCATTACATTGTGCTATTAGTTTCCTATTCTAAGTTTTATTTCTCTATTTAAGTTGCAATATATATTCTTGTGTTCAATCTTTTATTGCAATCACTTCTCTTTGTGAGACTTATAGCTAGCAAACATTTTCTATGGGGTGAGTTTCGAAAAAGTTTTGAAACCCAATTCACCCCCCTGGGTTGCCTTAATCCTAAGATTTACAAGAGAGAGAGAGAGAGAGCAATCAAGTGCTTTCAAGTATTTAGCAGGGTAAAAAGTGGGAACATCAGCATGTTCATCAGTTTAAGGCTTCGACTGAAGACTTGTGTTATATATAGGTGGAAGTTCCAATTCCAGGGCATTCTCCCATTCGAAATAGCCATTTATTTCAGCGGCGCAAAACATGCCAGACAGTTTGCAACCCCAAATCTCTATACTAGAACAGACCCTTCCATCACAGTAACAGCTTTTCCGCGTAGCAGCACTCTCTTTTTTTGTTCATCTAGATGAATGTTTACTACTCCACCTCTAGGTGATGCCTGAACAAAGTACACAACAGAGTTAATAGGTAGATTAAATTGATGACTTTGCATGCACTAGAGAGAGCAAGAATACCGCGTATGCAACAAAATCACACTTCCCCAATTTCTTGCTCCAGTACGGTGCCAAGGCGCAATGTGCACTCCCACACACAGGATCCTGAAAGGCAAGAGATAAGACTTTTTGTTTTTCTCTGTGAACAGAAAAACCAAAAAAGATTGCCGCGGGGGGGGGGGGGGGGAGCGACAAGTGATATGGCTTTATAAACAATTCTAGACTACTACTGGAAGGGGCAATGGAGATTTTGTTTAGAACATCTGCGCTTCATTTACAAGATTTTGTTTCGAACATCTGCACTTCATTTACAATTCGTTGACACCAAAGCCAACCTAGTTTACCTCATTGATCCCCAATTTTGGGCAAAAGAATCGGCTGTAAAAATCAAAGCCAGATCCCGGTGAAGCAGCCCCTGAAACAATTATCCCTCTTCCGGGACACTTGCGGATAGCATCAAAGTCTGGCTGGACTTCAACTACACTTTTTGCTGACGGAAGTACAACCTGAAAATTGATAAGCGTCACTCTTGAGTACTTAATGAAGTGTTGCAATTTATTTTTCCCGTTAAGAATTGTTTCAACACACAAGGTTCACTAACAATTGCATAGGCATACATGGGTTAGAAGACATATTCCAACCACACATCCACAAAGAAGTCATAATACACACTCCGTTCAACAAATGAGACCAAAAATGCTTCATGTGATTCATTGTGAGGAAACATAAATCGCTTGAAAATTTGACAATGCATGTACCACTACTAATAACCGACATACTAACTGATGTATAAAACAGAGAGAAAATAAAGAGCAAACGGAATGGAGGCATTACGAAGAGGTCATCTTCAGTGGTTGTTCTCTTGATATCAATCACAGAAGCACCTTTCAAGGCATTGGAAATTGACAATTCTTCAGCGGAATTAAAATCAGTCACTGGAACTGTAGGAAAATCCAATTCAATAAAAAAGCAAGCTTGTGCTTCACCATCCTGAATATCCGAAACACCTGATTTGATATCGGCAACCTTTCTAGCAGTTAGAATTCCAGAGAGTGTAACAAACTCGATAATATTGGAATTCACCAAACCAGATCTGAACAATGCGTGTGAAGCTGCCAATGTAGCATGACCACAAAGCTTAACCTGCAGAAGCGCATCAACATAAGCAGCACTTGTTACTTCTTATGAAGAATTTGCTAACATTATATAATCCACAATTAGCTAAAAGATCAAGACACACCTACCAATCAAAATATTGATATTAATACTATCATATCACTATGTAGGCTAAAACATTGGGAATTAAATCATGCTAATACGTCCGTCCAATTCTAGTAGTATAAGTTACCAAGCTATAATTTAACCCTAGCTCCACATCTAACTTCTCATAATTGACAAAAATTATGTAAAACTAAAATCATATTCCGTAATTCTCAAGAAGTCTAAAACTAAAATAGATCAGATAAAATAAGAACGCCCACAAAGTAAATATTATTGCCATATTTTCTTTTCTAAGACCCACAGCAGAACTTTGAAACCAACTCTTTGTTGTTTTGTTCTTTCACTTCCAATATAGATAAAAGAACTGACCTCAGCGACAGGAGTGAACCATCTGAGACGGAACCTAGGGATGGACGAGTCAAGATGCTCAGACCCAGTAAGCAGAATCAAGTAACAGGTCTCGGAGATGTTGAACTCCGCGGCCACCGCTTGCAACCAATCCTCGTCTCTCTCTTCCTCCAACAAACAAACCGCCGCTGGGTTCCCCTTGAACGCTGATTCAGTGAATGCGTCAACCTGAGAACCACCCAGCTCAGAATCCCATTCCTGTAACTACAGTAAGTTCGCAATACAAGATAAAGAAACAGACACAGAATGTACCAGAGAGTATTTGACAAGTTTCTTCGACATGTTCGAGTTCGAGTTGGACAGAGTGTGTTACAAGATGAAAGGAGTTCGGGCAAAAAAGTTGGAATCTTGAGCAGATCAGTTTTGGGGAAGGAAGACGACGGCTACTGCAGTTTATATGGAGTCAATCTAGAAATTTGTAACAGAGCGTTAGAGTCAACGAACGCCAGCGCCACGAACTAATTTCCTTCAAATAAGGCACGTTTGTGCTAAAACAGATCCTACGATTAGGTAGTCTTTTTTTCTGAGAATTTTTATCTTGTAGTGACTGAATTTTACAACCATTTCCTTTTTCTTGTCTTTAAGATTTAACATTGAAAAATTTAGTCCCTAGATTTACCAGCATTTTAAAAATGATTCCTCTTTTGCCACATCAGCATAAGACTAAAAATGAAATTTGTGTAAAACGTGATGACTAAAAATCAAATTTTCCCAAACGGACTCATTTTTCTCGTCGGTCTTTGCCTCAAGTATTTTATCACATCAATGCAGAACTAAAAATGAAATTTATGTAAAACGTGGGGACTAAAAATCAAACTTTCCAAAATTAACTTTTATTTAAATAAATAAAAAAATATATACAGTTTTGTTTTTTTTAAAATTAAAAATGCGATAGAAAACTAACTTAAAAGATATTATTTTTAATTTTTCTATAAACATTTTTAATACGAACCAAACACCAAAAAAAATCTAATTTTAAAATATTTTCAATGCATCAACCAAACACCAGAAAATCAGTTAATTTTTCAAAAAATATTTTCAGGTTAGAACATTTTTCCATTTTCATCATTTTACGTTAACACAAAACCAGAGAATGGTTGGAGATTCCAAATATACAATTTGTCCACAGGGAACTTAACAATTTAGGGACAGTGGCCCCCACAGCTTCTCATGGAATACTCATGGGAGGCGAAGGTTGGCGAGAGCTCCTAGTGGTGGAATTCTTTAGAGTTAAGTTTTGAAGTCATCTTTTTGTAACTTTAGAAGAAAAAAAAAAAAGTCATCTTTTTGTAATGATTAAGAAAATAAAATATATGTATTTTTATTTTTTTTAGTAGTTTGTAAGAAGTGGAACTTATAAGCCATTTTTTTGTTATGCTTGGTCTAGTTGTTCACTAATTATTTTTGGTGTTTTATTCGTATCGAAAATATTTGTAGAAAAATAAAAATAAAAAAAAAAATAATATTCTTCTGTGTGTAGTTTTTTATGGCATGTTGAATAAAAAAATAAAAATACAGTAAAACTGTAAATGTTTTGTGTTTTTTTTTTAAACAAAAGCTAAATTTTGAGAAATTTGATTTTAGTCACTAGTTTTACACCAATTTCATTTTTAGTCCTGGGCTAACGTGGCGAAGTGCATCTAAGCTGGAGGCTGAGACTAATGTGGAAGGGGAGTCTGTTAGTCAGACATACAAGATAGTAATGGAAGGACCATTTTTTGAAAAGCTAGTAACTGAGGACTAAAATTTTCAATTGTAAAATACAAGACGAAAAATGAAAATGGGTGCAAAATCTAACAACCAAAAATAAAAATTTCATTTTTTTACCCAAGTGTACGATTTTTTTTTTTTTAACAGGTGTCTGGATTAACTTACATGCATTTCGATTGGTAAGATTTGATGTTAGACCTTAATCGGTAAATTGATAATATCTCTACCCAATAATTTGTTCCCGAGAAACTACCCCAGATCAACACAATATCTACTTATTTATCTCTCTAGGCACAAAATCAGGGTTCTCACTAATAAAAGTGTACTTTTTTTTTTGGTAAGGAATTACTTGTGTCACATCTCACATGTATTAGTTAATATTATGTTTAAATTACCGTAAAGTCTTTATAATGCCTAATCTACTTAGTAAAGATCCAATTAAGACTTACTCTATTCTTTCTGAGATAAATACACTTTGGACTCTCCAATTATAAGAGCATCAACACTTTACACTCTCCAATTATAAAAGCATTGACACTTTGCAAACTCCATTAAAAATTTCTCTCAATTTAAACAAAAAATGAGTTTTTATCGATTGAAATGACAAGTGGTTGATGGTGGTGTTGTTACGAGGGTAAATTCATAATTTTGACAGTTAAATCAATAATTGAAGGTGCAAAATATGTAAAAACTAATACTTGGTAGGTCCAATATGACAAAAATAATAATTTTAAGTGAAAAGTGTCAAAGACTCCTATAATTAAAAGAATGTAAAAGGTATTTACTCCATTCTTTAGTGCTCAATTTAGCGAGAGACAACAATAGGTATTTACTCCATTCTTTTTAGTGCTTCATTCTCTTTGTGAACTTAATTATACAATTCAAGGCATAATTTAGATAAAAAGTTACAAGCCTATCATTTCCATTGCCACTCTGCCCAACACTATTGTTAATTAGGGATGTTCACGTGTCGGTTCGGGTCGGGTACGGTCGGATCCGTACGGGTCAATTTTCTGTTGGCTTATCCAATCGATATAACTGTTTATTTGACCTGCCCGAACCTAATCCGTATAGGTCGGGTCGGGCCCTTTTTTTATTTTTACCCTCCTATATTGTACCCATTTACTGATTGCAGGGGGCAACTAGCCTCAGTAATGAAATCGAGAATTTGTTAATGAAACTAGCATGATATCTAGACTCCATCATCCAAATCTTGTGAAGCTGTATGGATGTTGCGTGGAAGGAAACCAGTTATTGCTAGTTTATGAATACATGGAAAATATATATGAATACATAACATGCAGTCAATCCTAGGAGGCACTAGAAATGTGATCTTGCTTTTATCTTAAAAAGGAAAGGACACAATGTCATTACACCATAAGAGATAGGTGGCCAATACACCATAAGAGGAATACGTTCCAGGTGTTAAGGAAGAGTTACCAATCTCTCTTGCTCTGATGATCAACCCGTGAAGCAGCTCTTTTTTATTCTCTTAATGGCAACATCTGTTTCTCTCCATTTTCCATGGTACACAGTCCCAAAGGTACCAAACCTCAATTCTCTTAGCTCTTCAAGATCTTCATTCTTTATAATCTATAAAAGGTATCCAGAAGAAAGAATAACCAAAAAGACTTTAAGGTAGTGAAAAAAAAGTAGGTCAAGCAATCTCAAACTAACAGAGATACAATGTTAGGCATGTTGCAAGCATGCTAATGCAGGCATTAAGTTCTATGCATCCCGGTAGAAAATGCAAAAAAGCAGCTAAAATGACAGGGGAAGCAAATGCCATAACAAAGTTGAAACAATTGAAGCCCATAAGAAAATCCAAAATCTCTACACCATTCATGCATCAAAGTACTTTTTATCAGTTTATAACAAAACGTATTAGCAGTTTGAGTTCTGAATATTACATTCAAAGTGACTTATTCCAATTAAAAAGACTATGTGAAGACCATTCTTTAATCATGGCTATAGAAATTTGTAGTACAGATTCAACTCAAACCAAATTTTATGCATTCTTATGATTTCTCACACCAATAAATTTGGGGTTCAAGTGGCATTTCGTCCTGACAATATGTAAAGATTGTAGATTAAAACCAACCGACAGACAAGAATTTCGTCCTGCATGCGATGCACAGATCACTCTTTATCTTTTTACACAAAATCATAAACTCTTGATATTCATAAGGAGCATTACAAGAGGGGGTAGCGAAATTACACACCTAGCATATACAGCTAAAGACAAGAAAAGAGCATCTTATTTTTCCTTAGATATTCGACATCCTCCTAGCAATGAAGTACATGATGGTAAGACCCATGAACATGTGTGGTGTGAGTGCTAGTAAGGAGGAGGAGGGCGATGCCAGGGTGGAGGAGGATGGAAAGGGTCTATCACGATTGTAAACGAAAAAATCCATGATAGGTGATAACACAAATTTCTTTCTTTTCATCCATCAGGTATCGCATAACCCATCTAGAATACGAGTTCTAACCGACCTAGGATCAACTCATGAAATTTACCCAACAAGACTAATATAGCAACTTGTCCAAATTTACCAAAGACCAGGAAGGTTTCTTCCTCTTAAAGCTCGATTGAAGAGAAGCTTTGGAACAACAGATCTCTCCAGTCCCAAAGATTTCTCCAACGGATTCACAAGGAATCGTAAATCTTGAACCTCCTGAACACTTCTGGGTCGTAGAAGCCCCGAGGGGAGGAAACCAAGCTGTTACTGCAAGGAGCTGCGGGAGAAGATAGAGAGACTTGAGTCAATGGCGGCTAGGATCTACAGCAGTGCATATGCGATTACTAGAGAAAAAAGAGAAGTGGACTTACTGGAGAAGAAGGAGAAGGGGGCTGTCCGTTGGGAGGCGACGACAACTGAATACAGGGTGGCTGGGAGGCAACGGCGACGGCTGGAGAAAGAAGAGTCTGAGGGTTTTGAGAAGTGAAAAGGAGAGTCGGGACGACGGGACTTTGCAAATCTAAGCAGGTGGGTCGATTCGGTTGAGGCCCGACCGAATGTAGGGCGGGCTCCATTGTTTTGGGCCCGCGCCTAGCCTGACACTATTCGGTTGGGTGCGGGCCGGGTCAGGTCGGGCGGATCGGATGCACAGTGAACAGCCCTATTGTTAATGCGATGTTGTTTGGCTTACAAATCAAGTGCAACAAATTTTCTTTGTAAGCCAAAAAAAAAAACAAAAATGGAGGACTGAAAACAGAGTTGTATATACTTGACATTATCCTTTGGCTGCTTTCTCCTACCGCCACGTCTCCCAAAATCAACTCCCTATAGAAGCAATCTCCTCATGATAATTACACACGTTATTATATTACGAAAGATGTCTGACTAAAAATATAAATTCAGTATTTATATAATCTGGCTTGACCTTGAATGGCGGGTTTGTAGCTTCAATCTTGAGAGGAATATTACTTGTTTCTAAAGTTAGAATAATAGCGGGCAGGGAAAAACAGATGGCGGAAAATCTAAATTATGATGTTTCTAGGACATATAGTTTTGAAGTCAGATGTCTCTGGCAATCCCTGAGACGCAACCTAAAGATGTTTCTAGAACATATTTGGTACGTACCAAGCCCTCGTGCTCATCATTTAGGAAGTTAATTAAACCGAAAATTTTAAAAACATATAAAGAAAATTATCATGGCAAAGAAATTCTAAGACTACTATATATATCAATATCAACTATCAAGGCAGACAACCTTTTATGTATGGTCCAAACACATGCCTGTGACATTTCTGGTCAGTGATGCTATATAGGGTTTCCTAATTATTCTTGCGTATGGTTTCTTCCAAATTAGTTTTTTTTTGGGTAAATGGCATTACACGATATCATGGCTGAACTAATTAACGAGCAAATATTAAGAGAAATATACTACGAATACTCTAAAATATTAGGAAAGCTTCACACATGACCAACCAACCTCAGCTCACATCACAATTAAAAGTAGACATAACCCTTTTTAATCCCCTGCAAAAGCTTGTGGGAAGGTAATTAAGTGCTGCTTAGGGAGAGGAGAGAGAGAGAGAGAGAGAGAGACAGCAATCAAGTGCTTACAAGTATTTAGCAAGGTAAAAAGTGGGAACATCAGCATGTTCATCAGTTTAAGGCTTCGACTGAAGACTTGAGTTATATATAGGTGGAAGTTCCAATTCCAGGGGATTCTCCCATCCGAAATAGCCATTTATTTCAGTGGTGCAAAACATGCCAGACAGTTTGCAACCCCAAATCTCTAAACTAGAACAGACCCTTCCATCACAGTAACAGCTTTTCCGCGTAGCAGAACTCTCTTTTTTTGTTCATCTAGATGAATGTTTACTACTCCACCTCTAGGTGATGCCTGAACAAAGTACACAACAGAGTTAATAGGTAGATTAAATTGATGACTTTGAATGCACTAGAGAGAGCAAGAATACCGCATATGCAACAAAATCACACTTCCCCAATTTCTTGCTCCAGTACGGTGCCATGGCACAATGTGCACTCCCACACACAGGATCCTGAAAGGCAAGAGATAAGACTTTTTGTTTTTCTCTGTGAACAGAAAAACCAAAAAAGATTGGGGGGGCGAGTGACAAGTGATATGGCTTTATAAACAATTCTAGACTACCACTGGAAGGGGCAATGGAGATTTTGTTTAGAACATCTGCGCTTCATTTACAAGATTTTGTTTCGAACATCTGCACTTCATTTACAATTCGTTGACACCAAAGCCAACCTAGTTTACCTCATTGATCCCCAATTTTGGGCAAAAGAATCGGCTGTAAAAATCAAAGCCAGATCCCGGTGAAGCAGCCCCTGAAACAATTATCCCTCTTCCGGGACACTTGCGGATAGCATCAAAGTCTGGCTGGACTTCAACTACACTTTTTGCTGACGGAAGTACAACCTGAAAATTGATAAGCGTCACTCTTGAGTACTTAATGAAGTGTTGCAATTTATTTTTCCCGTTAAGAATTGTTTCAACACACAAGGTTCACTAACAATTGCATAGGCATACATGGGTTAGAAGACATATTCCAACCACACATCCACAAAGAAGTCATAATACACTCCGTTCAACAAATGAGACCAAAAATGCTTCACGTGATTCATTGTGAGGAAACATCAATCGCTTGAAAATTTGACAATGCATGTACCACTACTAATAACCGACATACTAACTCATGTATAAAAGAGAGAGAAAATAAAGAGCAAACGGAATGGAGGCATTACGAAGAGGTCATCTTCAGTGGTTGTTCTCTTGATATCAATCACAGAAGCACCGTTCAAGGCATTGGAAATTGACAATTCTTCAGCGGAATTAAAATCAGTCACTGGAACTGCAGGAAAATCCAATTCAATAAAAAAGCACTCTTGTGCTTCACCATCCTGAATATCCGGAACACCTGATTTGATATCCGCAACCTTTCTAGCAGTTAGAATTCCAGAGAGTGTAACAAACTCGATAATATTGGAATTCACCAAACCAGATCTAAACAATGCGTGTGAAGCTGCCAATGTAGCATGACCACAAAGCTTAAGCTGCAGAAGGGCATCGACATAAGCAGCACTTGTTACTTCTTATGAAGAATTTGCTAACATTATATAATCCACAATTAGCTAAAAGATCAAGACACTCCTACCAATCAAAATATTGGTATTAATACTATCATGTCACTATATGTAGGCTAAAACATTGGGAATTAAATCATGCTAATACGTCCAATTCTAGTAGTATAATTTACCAAGCTATAATTTAACCCTAGCTCCACATCTAACTTCTCATAATTGACAAAAATTTATGTAAAACTAAAATAGATAAGATAAAATAAGAACACCCACAAAGTAAATACTATTGCCATATTTTATTTTCTAAGACCCACAGCAGAACTTTGAAACCAATTCTTTGTTGTTGTTATTTCACTTCTAATTCAGATAAAAGAACTGACCTCAGCGACAGGAGTGAACCATCTGAGACGGAACCTAGGGATGGACGAGTCAAGATGCTCAGATCCAGCAGGCCGAGTCAAGTAACAGGTCGCGGAGATGTTGAACTCGGTGGCCACCGCTTGCAACCAATTATCGTCTCTCTCTTCCTCCAAACAAACACACCGCCGCTGGGTTCCCCTTGAACGCTGATTCAGTGAACGCGTCAACCTGAGCACCACCCAGCTCAGAATCCCATTTCTGTAACTACAGTAAGTTCACAATACACGATAAAGAAACAAAGACAGAATGTACCACAGAGTATTTGACAATGAGTTAGTTTCGCCATCGTTCGAGTTCGAGTTGGACAGAGTGTGAGAGTCAACGAACGCCAGCGCACGAACTAATTTCCTTCAAATAGAGGCACGTTTGTGTGCTTTCAGATAACACAGATTCCTTATTAAGCGGATATATGGTAGGTTTTTTTTTTTTTTGTGTTTTGGAGGATTTTTTTTTATAGTGACTGGAATTTTTTCCAAACGCTATTTTTCATTTTTTGACTTGTCGTTTGTGTAAAGGGCTATTGTATTACTTTTTAATAAGGAGGATTGCTGGCAGATTAGTCATTCAACTTATTCACTATGTATTTTTTAAAGGTTTTACTTTTGTTTTATCTGTTTGGTTGGTGTTGTGGTGATTTACGAAAGTGTGTAAAGGTTTAGTCGGGGCACTGCCCTGTTTCTTTTTAACACTCATAAGAAAAATTTTATTTTCATGATTTCATACAAAGTTGGAAAAAGGGACGAGGCTAGTTTAATATTACGTGCTTTTTTAGAGAATATTAAACTTATTTTAAAATCTAGTTCTTCGCTTTTGTTCTTTGTTCGAGTGTGTGTAGCCTTACACATCTGGCTTTAAAGAGGAATTTGTTCATGCTCGGTTGGCCGGTGTATGTTTAGAGTGTGTGTTAGAGCATCGGTTTTGTGCGTGTTTTTTTATCTTACCCTTATTTTTTGCTTTGTCGTTGCCCCCGGGTTTGCACGGTTTTCTTTTTGCTTCGAATGATTATTTTGTTCGATTGTTCCAGCACGCAGGGAGGTAAAGGAGTGGTATTTTGTGTAAAACATTTAGATTTAACGATGTAACATCGGGAGCTTGTGTGTGAAGAGATTGTGCACTTCTGTTCTTCAGACTCAGTTTTTGTACGTTCAGACTTTCATTACATATACGACTTCCAGGTCTGTGCGAAAAGAGAGAGTTAATTTCAGTAAAGGGAACAACTAATGGTTGGAAGGTACAGTTTGTGAGTGGTACCAGATGGTCTTAGTTATGCTGTTGTCTAGTTGTTGGGGTTCTACGGAATTGGTACATTCTATTATTGGGACTGTTTGGCTTGTTGTGATATTCGTATTGAAAATTAGGTGGTGACAGTAAAAAAAATGGTTATATAAATTAATTAGTCTTGTGGGCCTTGGTGTAGTGTTGTCTTTGTATCGTGGAATATGAAATGACTAAACACTTGAAAGCTGTACTTGTTTTGTGATTATTTTTTGGTCGAAACACACAGAGCTACAGATTGTTTGGTTAGAAGGTTTGATATTTAGGTTCTATTGGTTTGTGTAAAATTGTCAAATTTTTAGTCTTCGGGCTACCTGCTGTCGCAGGTTAAGGATTCACTCGTCGTGAGGCTGGAGGCTGAGGTTCCGAGGGTGTGGAGTGATGGGTGAGATTCGTTAGTCGGCCGGAGCGGAGCTCACTTAACGGGGAGAGTAATGGATTATTGTGACGGCAGGTTCGTCTTGTGAAGGGCTCGCGGTGGGTAATTGGCGAGAGCTCAGGGCAAGTGGGTTTTTTACAATGTGAATTATGACAGGTGGACTAGAAAGGATGTTAAATGGCGATATGGATCACTGGCAGGCAAGCTGGAAGTAAATGTGAAAAGTTTGATTGTGTGGCGATTTTTGTTTAGGCCGTGCGTGTGGTAAGGTTTTTTTTTAAGCGGCGATGGTGTCTGGGTCAACGTGTTAATAGGCTCTTTCAATCGATATTAGAGTTTGAATGTTAGACTAGGCCCTTATGGTTAAACTCGTTGAATTGTATAGTCTCTTAGCCCGATTTATTTGTGTTTGCGTTAGATTCATCTGTACATTAACAACGGAATATCTATTACCTATATCCAACATCGGTAGCGCGCATTAATAGGTTATTAGGCTTTGATTGTAGGGTTTATAGTTGGGTGTATGTACTTGTATTGCTTTTTCGGTGGTTTAATTGGACTTTTAGTGTTTGGTTGGTGCAGATTGGTGGCACATGTTTTTAGTAATATATATGTGTGTATTATTACGAGATGTAGAATTGTCTTTTATAATTGCCTTTATTTATTGTGTAGTTTAAGATCTATTAGCAATACGTTTATTCTAGTTCCGCTTTTTTTAAAATAGGGTTGATATTCAGTTCCTTTATTAACTGTCGTTAATTGTTAGAGCAATATGCATTGAATTCACTTTGTTCTGGCATGCGCGGTCCATTAAAGAGTTGTGGGTGCGCCGGTCAGAGTGGTGGGTGGAATTTGTGTAAATTTTCTGATTATTTTTGGAGTTTATGGCATAGTGCTGTTATGGACTGAGTCCTCGAATTTTATGGGGTGATGGTCGAGGGTATTACTTGTGGGGAATTGTGTAGTGGGAGTAGGGGTAATGTTTGGGTGTAGGGTTTTTTGAGCGGGCTCTTAGAAAGTCTATATATTATTAGTTGTGTTATTCTGGTATGGCTAATGGAGTTCTTGCATATGGTCTTTGGTGGATGTTTGTAGTGTGGATATAGCTGGGAAATTGCTAGCATATTTGGGTTTATCTTAGGTGGCGAAGGGTTTTTTGTCTTATGGGGAGATTTGGAATGTATGGATTTGGAGAACGGGACATAAAACGGGTATTCTATTCGCTCGTTTGGTCTTGGGTCTGTCAGCTCTCTTTTAGAAGGAGACAAGAATGGAGCGTTATTTTACGTGCTTGGGCATTTTTAGTTCGCGCTGGTGCGCAGGTGGTGCTTTTCTTTGTCATTTCTGATCCTTGTATCATCGAATTTCGTTAGAGCTAGTAAGTTGATTATTACTTAACTGGGTATCCAGGCCTATAATACTTTCCATTGCGATCTCTTGTTTTGCTGCTCGAAACCACGTGGCTTGTGGTAATGGTTGCGGTTGCGTCGATGGGTGTGTGGTCTGGGTGTTTTTTGTGGCTAAACTGCTTGACCTGCTTCTCCTCGTCGTTGTATTGGTGAATTTTTTCGGCATATAGGAATACTACAGTGTAGGGCATTTATTTTGTTGGCAGGTGCAGGATAAAGTTCATGCTTGTTTTCCTTCGCACTGTCGCAACTGCACTTCTGGTGTGTTTCTTTCTTTCTCTCTCCTTCTCTCGGGTCTTAGAGTTCTGTGATGAAGGCCTATTCGTTTGTTTTAAGTTGTTTTTCGAGATTTATTTTGGTATTCAGTGTGTAAGCTACTAGACTAAAACATAACATTGTAAAATTCCTAAACTACGCATGCTACGTGGATTTGATTATTCTTCTTTGGGAATTAAAGTGGTTTTTCTTTGGAATTTGTAGTGTTGGTTAGAGAGGTTTTGGTTGTGGAGGTTGGTTGCGTATGGGAAACGGTATTTCCCTTACAACGGTGTTAATTATTCTAAATATTCGTGTCTATTCGAACTTTCACGTGGTCTGCAGCTAATTGGGTTTCTTGGCTGTGGGAACACGGGATTCGACGATGGCGGGCGCATTATTGGACCTCTTGACCCCAAGTTTCGTCTTTTTGTATTTGGGAGATTGGATATAATGCTGTAAGCTCAATGCCAATGGGAGATCTACGCGGATAAATTCTTTCTTGGAACGGGATTACGCAGGAAATGTGCAGAGTTATCTTTTGGGGAGCGGTCTTAGCAATTTCTCCACTTTTTTCTTGATTTGGTGGGATCACTCGGTCATTCGGTTTCAGCTGACTCGTTTATGGGCTTTGTTGTTGAGGCTCTCTGTATGAGTCGCATATGATGGGCATTAGTTGCTAGATATAATCGGTGTACATTCAGACATAAAGTTCTTCACAATGCGGGGTGCGAGGTATGTTCCACAGTGCTTGGCGCGAACTGATTAAGGTTCGGTTGGTAATATTCGCCTTTGGTTGGGTAGGGTCTTTGGATATTTGTTTCTGAGAGATTAGACCTTTGTTTATCTTAGTCCTGGTTCGAATGATTGTGAATCGTTTGCCTTGTGTTAATGCCTCACATAGTATATGTCCAAATGACCTGATATATGTTATTCTGGCTTCTTCAAATTAGTAGTTATTTCTTAACTGTTGTAGACCTATCAAGAATACTTACGTATTTGTGTGTGCTTGGTTTGTGACCAGTTGGGAGATCTTGTCTTAATGATTTTCCTTTCAGGCACAGGGGTGTTTCTCCACAGCTCTCGGGTATGGGCGGCCAAAATGAAACAAAGCAGTCCAAATCCAGAATCTGATGAAGTATTTGGGACTTACCTCACAGACACCATGTAGCAATAATCTATGGAAAGGATCTTGAACCCGTAGTGTGAGAGGGCATATTTCGTTTCTGACGTTCTGTTTAAGCTCGTATGTTTAGGCAGGTTGAGTAAGATAGTAATTTTCGCCGGTACTCCTAGTGAGATTTATAATTAGGAGGGTAACGATCAACCAGTCTTAGTATTAGGTGGTTTTATAATTTTGGTTAATATCGGTTATGTCGGGCAGTTGTTCTAATTGGAGGGGACTGGTTGTGCGAGTGGCCACGAATAGTTCTTCCATTTTCTCATTGCGAATAGGGATGATAGCGCTCTTCGGAGATCGATTTACATTTTATAATTAAGATGTTGCGAGATAACATAGTTACATAGGAAGGTAATTACATTTAGGCATTGTTGAAGAAGCATTAAGGTTTCTTTTTTGAGGAATGATGGATAATGGATATTTATATTTCGGTTATGGATATAAGTGGACTATTCGCGGGCATAAATCATACTCCTTAGATTGTGGGCGCAGGAACTTGTGTCATACGGTCTAGAGACTACAATGGGCTATCTTAGACAGTGAGAGGGTCGCCGGATACATTGCCGAACTACGTTCTTACCATCCAGATTCTGTTCCGGTGATACGTTTTGAGGCTTTGTGTTGCATCTGCAGGCTCGGTGTGTGTTGTGGCTGAAATTTCAAGGAATATATTACTCTGTTAAATTTGTAACCTAGCCGAATAGTTTTATTTCGCGGCCCGTGAATAAAGTAGAAGGAGAGAATCTCTTAGTATAGTTGGATTAACTCTTAAATTGATATTGCGGTATGTGTCTTAGTAAACTTCATAATAATGACTTAAAAGGAGTGCATCACCGTATTAGCGGCAAGTCGGGTCTATGGACTTGTATAGCCAGGTATTGGGATTATCTTTGTAATCTATGGTCGGAAGTGACGATATGGGTATGTTTTGGGCCGTGTTGTGGAGAGCACGAGACAGTTTTGGTCTATAGATTTCTCTCTCGATCTGTTTCAGCCATAGTTTTCTCTTCTGGTTTCCTTGCATTTAGATAAGATATGCATATGTTTGTGGGACAATATGGAGAGGAGCTTAGTTAATTCTTTTGCGAAGGAAGATGCTCTATTGGTTGTACGAAGGTTTGTTTGGTTTCTGTTGTTATGTACGGGCTGTGGTATTGGTCTACTTTATATTCGATTTTGTGATCTACATGTTGCAACTGGTTTTTTATTGGTATTAGAGCTATTTCATTTTTTTTTCTATCTTTTCTTAATAGTTGAATATACCGCGTTCGTATTGTAGCCGTCAATACAAGTCTCTGGAAGAAAGCTAGGGTTCTTTGAAGTAGTTCTTCTGTGTTCGGAGTGCGTTTGCGGGTCTCACATCTCAGTCCTCCTAGTGCAGTGTCTCTATTTTTTGTATTAGCGATCGGTTGAGTCAGTGGTGAATGGGGAGAGCTGGCTCTTGGATTCATATGCGGTGATGTTTTGCGGTTGTCTTTCTGCAGCTTCATCAGGTTCATGGTTGGGGCCGTTGCGCAAGACATCGGTATTATTACAAATGAGTCTAGATTGGCGTGCGGTGTTCGAAGTTTATTGTTTGCTTTATTTGTGTTGCGATATTCGTGTGCCAAATAATTGGCATTAAAAAAGTTATCCATAATGTGAGGAGGTAGGTGTATCAGTAATGTGGCTCATAGCTTGCTGGACGACGGGTGTCATATGTGTGGAATCAGTTAGCGGACTTGGAGCTAGTCGTTGGGAGGGCTTCCGGTTTTTCTTATGTTTCAGTCGCTAGGAGCTCGCGAATTTGTCACTAGGCTTTGAAGTATTCTGAGCTAGCTCTGAAGAGGGCTAGGTGCCTTGGTTTAATTCTCGTTTTAAGTTAAGAATGATTATAGTTCTCCAAAAAAAGTTGTAGACAAAGGTTATTAAGTGAGTGTCTCATGGGTTGTTATTGTGAAAGTCAAAAAGTATTTCTCTTTATCATGTCTGTACTTCGATCAAAGTGTTCGCATAACTTTCTCATTACGTTAGCCGGGTGCGTCAAAATGGTGGAAGCTGTGTAGCGGTTTCTTGCGGTTCTGGTGGGTCCGCTGGGGTTTTTAATTATCCTGTAAAACGAATTTCACGCACAGAGAAAGTATTTAATATGTTCGCCAGTTGTCAGATAAAGAGGTAATCGGCGTTTCAGTGGTAGATAAAGTAGCGGGGTGAAGACTCTTGAATTATTAGTTAAAGGGTGTTTGTGTTGAGTGTCATATTCATATAATTAGATAAGGCACTCAGTTTATAGTGGGCGTTGTAGGGTAACTTAAGACAGAATTTGGGTCGCTTTTTTTGAGTTAGGGAGGTGTGGGTAAACGGGGTTTTATGCTACTTACCTGTACACGGGGCTTACTCCGCGGCAAATTTCTTCCTGATGTGTCGTGATGACTAAGTCGGGTTTGTTTCTACGCTTTGTCTTCTCACTGTTAGAAACGAGGTTGCGGGAGATGCAGAAGTTATAAGAGCATTCACGCATTCAGTTTGGGGTGCTTGTACGGTTGCTTCTTTATTATTAGTGTTTACTCTGAATGATTTGCACGGAAAACTATGGCAGGGGTGTATGTTTGTGGGCGGTTAGCGGTCACAGCTATTGAGTCGGAGATACGGACGCGAGGCTGTGTTGTGGTTTTCAGGTATAGGGCCTATTTTTTAGCTGCCACCAAGTGGGGTTGTTGCACATAAGCCTCTATTTCTTCAAGCGCGACATGTTTACAAGATCTGAGGAGAGCCTTGGGTTCTAATTAGTTTTCGGCATGAGAAAGTATAGATCATCATTTAGGCCGTACTGCGCGAGAGCCCGGGTGGCGTGGGTGATTCGAGTTGCCTCAAGCCCTGTGCAGACATTATGAAAGAAGGATTATTCTAAGGACTACTGTGATTCCTGCGGGATTCCGGGAACGCAATCAAGCTGTGTGAGGGGTTATACAGAATCATGGCTATATTAGAGACCATGCCGGTAGGACTCTTCGGAGATAGTATTTTTAAGTTGGTGTGGTTAGAAGGTCGGTTTTCTATAGGTTCGGCGACATTTTTTGGTTTCAGAAATTAAGGTTTGAGATTTCTGGATTGTGAAGTTGGTAAGGAATAATTACACTTTGTAAAGGATAGTTGTACAGATTACCGGACAATTTCGCTTTGGAATTAAGAGACAGGAGGGGCAGTTGTGGACACGTTGGTGGGATGATCGTGAACTGAAAAGATGGTTCCGGATCGTAAATGGAATTGGATGGATTTCGAGGGTTAATCTATCTAGGTAATTTCATTGACGGCAGCTTTTTTATCGTCCCTGGTTTTTAGTTGGTGAATCAGGAGGATTATTCAGATTTTGTCATTCCTGTGTTATTGATGTTCTGGGCATTGCAACAGAATTTGTCACACATTTTAGAAACTCTTTTCGAATAACAGTTATCACGTTAAGGGCGTTGGTATGGCTCGGGCGGTATTCACGTGGGATTCGGTTGTGCATGGGTGGGCTAATGTTTCCGCGGATACAGTGAGGGTCATTAAGACAGGCTGTTCACCATATTACGCTATGCAACGAATCGACATCAGTTTGTCTTATTGTCGCGTGCCTTCTGAATCTTGAGGTTTAAGCCAAGTGCTTGTTGTAGAGATTGGATTGGTTTGGCCAGACAATGGTATCAGAACAATCATCAATCAATGCTACAAAAGAATGGCATGTACCAGCAATGTAAAATCTTTTCGCAATAAACCTGGAAGAATTAGGATCGATTGGGTCGAGGAAGAACCTCATTACCCTAATTATATAGCCGGGTGTCTTATTCATTTAGCTTTCATAAGGGGAAGTTCGGGTGTTCTTTTGTGCTCAAATGACATCAGGGTGGGCCTACGTTGGTTTTCCTTTAGCCTCTCCTCATGCTTTCAATTAACCAACTAAATTGCTTCAATTGAGGTTTTATTTAGAGAGTATCTCGGAAGGTTAATTACGAGACAATAATACACAGGCATGCGGTATTTACTCGGATAAAATTAAAAAAAAAAAAAGCATTTATAACTGAAGTCATATCTAGTCGTATTGGACAAAGCGCCAGTTCTGGATGCTTTTCCAGCTCTCATAGGGCTATTACATGCCATAAGGGACAGGTTTCGCATTGATTGGGTACACTTGTCGTAAGGTCCGAAAGATATGAGGGATCTGCATGTCATATGCAAACGCTCATACTTATCCAGAGAGAGAGAGAGAGTACCTTTGTGTTACTTGTGCATAAGAGGACGGGAAATATAGGTAGTAATGTTCATCGTTCTCGTCTGAGGAATTCCTGTTCGCCTTATGATTGACTGTGAGCGGACTCTAGATTGTTCGTTAGCGCTCATAGGGTTTTCTGGGTGTAGTCTTTGCTCGGTATTTCAGTGATTTAGAGGTGTACCGTAGAGAGTGGAAGATGACTGAGATGGTATTGTGGGCCAAATTGGGGTGTGTCGGGGTCATTAGGACGTAGCAATATGGATGTCTTGTTACGGGCATTGGGCGGCCTGCACGACAGGCACTGACGGTGGAGATTATTGATACTCAGTTTAGGCTGCGTTGTTGTTGTCTTCGGCGCCATGTTATTTTCACTATAAGACAGTTAAGGTTGTGACTTTGGTTTATTGTCTCTTGGATATTCATGCGGTGGTTGGTAGGCGTGGGTCTCTATATCGCTTGAGTGGGGTACGGCTTAAGCACGGGTCTTGGTCATTGGTGTTCGTTCGTGTGTTTCGCGTTGTATTTTTCTATTTCTTTTTCTCGTGTGCTCTCGTTCGAAATCTGTTGAGTCGGAGATGAGATTGTTAATCGAATTGATATGCAGCGGTGGCGGCTTTCAAGTGTGGTGTGTCGACCGAATGGTTTTACTCGGACAAGGAAGGCTGTCACAGCAACGTCCTTGCCTTAACCGTGGGTCATTGGGTCGGGGTGCGCTGCTGCGGGGGGGGCGTTCCACTTTATCTAATTGGCCAGATGTCGATCGATCCTTTACTTCATTAGTTATACACCGATTCTTGTATCTTGAGCAACGTTTTTTTTGGGGGCTCCAACTGCTCTCGCGCGTTTTCGCTTTTTTGGGATTTTGTGTGTGGTTTGGATATGGGATTTTTCTTCTCTTGCTTTGGAAGCACACTTTTCTCGGTTCGTTCAGTGTTGTTTCGGCTTGAAGACAATTTTTGTCCATTCTCATATTATAGAGGAATGTCAGGTGTTAAAGCATAACAAATAACTCTATAATAAACTTCCTTTCTTCGTCTAAGGGTTCCTTGAGTTTTTTCTTCTTTCATTCAGTTTTTTCTTTCGCCTCTTAGGTTCTATATTTACAATTTTCTTTCTCTTTTTTTAATTTTAAATTTCTAGGGATGTGTGGTGTTTGTAAAATTAAATGATCAAAACGAATCCCATACTCATCTGGGAGATCTCGAGTCCTTTATTCTCTATCTTAAAGGATACGGAGATAGGTTGGTTAAAAAAAATTCAATTAGTATCATTTGAGTTTATTTGATATTGTTTGGATTTTTAAAAATTTTGTAGAACTTGTCTCTGATAATATGCGTTTTATTAATATCTACTTCGTAACTGTGTGGATGAATATTCTAATGAGATTGTTAATCTTTATCTTGTGAGTGATTTAGGTGGACATTTGAATAGGTGGATTTAGGAGATAATTATAATAACATATCTATGTGATATAGTTTTGTTTTGTTGTTTTTACGTATTGTGACCACGTTATTGCTACCGTAGTTATTTTTTTTTTATTGCCGTCAGTGGTTCAACTAATAATATAATGTGAAACTTTTAGTCTGATTTTGAAGGGTGTGGATCTCATAGCGCTATTTTTTCTTTTTGTCTATATTTTTTTCGGTTAAGACGTATTGGCTTCTCAATTGTGCATGGTGTGTCTTCTCTTTCGCAGACCGGAGAGCTGGTTGTGGTGACAGTAACAGGCCATGATCTTAGGGATTGTTTACGTGAACGAATATAGTTTCATTGGGCGCGGGACGGTGTCATGGTGCCTTAGGTTTCCCTTGTTCTCTTTTAAGTCTCGCTCGTCTTTTTTTCCGGTTGGCACTCTGTTGTTTCTCTGGTCTCTAAAGGCGAAAGCGGCGCGAGCGAGGCAGGTCCGGAGACGGTTTCACTTGCCGTCCTTCTGCCTCGCACGACTTGAGTAGCCCGATTTTACGTGAGGTATACTTGAGATACATTGGGGCCTACCCACACAGATTTATATGATATTGTTATAGGTTTGTTGGTTTTATTTGTTTTTTTTGTATTTGTCTTGAGTCTCTAGATTCTTTGTTAATGTTATTTGGCTGTGGTCATGCTTCAAGTGGATGGGCGAAGGAAGCGTTTCTTAATGGTTCACCTTGTTGGTTAGTTGGTTGTGTAGGCTTGATCCGAGGGTTATGTGTATAGTATTGTGCTATTTGAGGTATGATTGCTTTTGTTGTTGAGTCTGTTTTTTGGCATTCTTTGCACTTGTTGTTTGGTGCCATTTGTAACGTTCTTTAAGCCTTCTTTTTTGGAACTTCGTTAGTTTATTGTGCTTATTGGGATGTCTTGGACAATCAGGGGATTTTGTGTTTTTTTTTTTTGGGGTTCTTTTCCGTGGATGATATGTGGAGGTAGTGGACCTGGGTTCTTTGATGGAGGTTCAGGGAACAATTGTGGTTTGATCGGCGGATACATACGGTTTGGGTGCTTAACAGGATTGTCACTGGCTGGTTGGTTCTCTTTGTGGGGCTTCGGTCAAGCTTATAACACAGTCTTGCCTTAGGGTTAATTTGTTGAGCCTGAGATGGGTTTTCTGAGGTGCCTTTTAAGTCTTTTTCTTGTACTGGGTATTCGTTATTCTGAGGTTTCGGGTCTTAGGGTTTAGGTCTCTCTTCGTGTCAGCGGATTATGGATTGTTATTGTTGTTCACGTGGATATTAATGGTTAGCTAACCTTTCTTGGCCTTATTCGGTGGTTCTCTATGATAATTTTAGGACTTTTGGGTTAGCATTACGCGCAACATAAATTAGGTGTTTTGAATCAAGCGTTCACTGGATGTTTTATTCTTTTATAGGTGTTGCATTGCGCTGGAAGTATGTGTGGTTTACATTCTTACTGAAGTTAGTTGTGAGAGTCATTTGTGGGTTTGGTTGGGTTGCTAGTTTGAGTTAGCTCTTTGCTTTGTATTTGGTATTAAGGGTATTCTTGATTTCAGTGTGATTCTCTCTTCATCTGGGGCGTGGTTTTGCAATATTGATTAGTGTGGCTCTTTGACTTCTTTTTCTTTGTTTCTCGTGAATAAGAAAATTTCGAAGTTTGTAATTTTATGTATAGCGTTAAAGGCTTTGATTTTGAGGATAAATTATTGTTGGTATGGTAGCTCAGTGTCTGTGGTCCTCTTTGCTTGACTGGTGAAAGGTTCAAGGGTTAGTTCGTGGGCGCCTTTTCTCGGAGAAAGGTGGCAGTGTTGGTGAGCAAAGTTGTTGCCATATTTGCACACTGGATGTGGGCGTGCATTTCCTGGATTTAGTGGGTGTACAACGTCTTTAGTGGATATTGTTTGTTCCATTATCTTGTTAAGGTTCATTTCGAAGGGTGGTCTAGTCGGTGTAATTGATGTAGCCGCGCAGGCTCGAGTCCACTTTGTTTTTTTTCATGGTAGAAGTGTGGGGGCGCTCTTGACTTAGAAGGTGCCGGATCGTTCCTTCTAGTGGCATGAACACTGCCATAAACTCGCTGTGAGGGTCTTTACAATTCGGGTTCGTAGTGGTTACGTCAGGGGCTAGTTACATTTTCTCAATGAATTTCTCTTTCTTAAATTATTGAGCTTATACTTGTAGATTCATAGTTGAGATTATCCTTAACTGTTAGTGGAAAAAGGTCTTGCTTGTTAGTTTGGGGTTTTCTGGAATTGGAAAATGGTATATTTTCTATGCTTCATTTTGGAAAGGCTCTCTGCTTCTGTTGTTCTTGGTTATTTACCCTGGCATGGATGTTTCTGGGTCTTGTGTGCTTCATTATTTTCGTTCGTATTTTATTGTGTGCTTCGCGAGGTTTTTTCCTGTTCGGCTCTCTGGGCGTGTTAAGGAATATTATTTTCTCAACCGTGTCTTTAAGGAGACTGCAATATTATGTTCTTAGCATTAAGATAGGTTGCCTGCTTCATAATAATTGTAGCGTAACTTGGCTGCAGTAAGTTCTGCATGAATAGTTTACAGGTTGCATATACTCGTGTTTAGTTTACTTAAGCTATTGTTATACCTTTTCTAATGGTTCCAGATTTTGAATGTTTCATAAATAGGTGTGGCTTCTTAGACCACATGATGAAGGAGAACCTGTGAACAAGTCCACTAGCATACAGTATCAGATCCATGCTAAGGTGCAACTACTTAGCTTTACTTCCTTTTCAGTTTCATTTCCAGCTGAGGTTGTTTGCCTCGAGCAATTATTTTGTTTGGGTTGTTTGAGAAAGGTAGTCGTGATTTCTTTGAGAGATTTTAAGCTATTATATGGTACATGTGAATACGGAATGTTGGGCTTCAGAGTGATGATTTCGTCGATCGGACTACATAGATGTACCGGGAGAAAAAATATTTCAGCTGTCTCAAGTTATTCTTCGAGTCTCTGGGAGGTCGGTAGTAGGACCTCTCGCAGCGCTGGTCCTGGCCTGTCTCCAACATTCAATAACAGGGTAGTATGAGGAAGTTATGGGATGCGATGGCATTATTGACTCTGGTGGAGTAAGCAAGGATTTAATTTACCCTCAGCTCACATACTCTGACACTAACTTGGCTAGGAGGTGGTCCGAAACCATTAATTTGCATTAGAGATTAAATATTTTACATATCATACTAGCTTTCTTCGGTGTCAAAGATCAAGTATGTCAATTATGTTGCTTTATTGGTCTTTATATTGGACTTCAATATTATTTTTGATTTTTTTGATATTGGGTCGTTGACATCTCTTCTTGTCTGGGCCCTTCTTGTGATTGGTCATTGCTTTTATATGGCTCGGCAGATTCGTGGAGGCTCCGATTGGTGGGTAGAATCATTCATCTGTGCTATTATAACATTTTTGCTTCCTACAGTTCGTGACGGAGTACATTCTCGGTTGTGTAATCCGGAGCAATTTATGGCGGGAGTGGTCCCTCCTTCTTCTCTTGTAGTCTTGTGGTGGCTTCTCATCAGCGTGTGAGAGGAGTTGTTTTAATCGGGGGGGGCCGACGGGGTTTGGTGTTATTCTCACACTTCTATTTCATCATAAATATGCTTTTTCACCTCATTTTTCTTTGCATCTTCTTACTCGATGTTTTTCATCAATAACTAATTG